>CM075776.1:9805856-11005856 GCA_037974665.1 Ehretia macrophylla | reverse complement strand
TTATCGGGGTACATCCAGAGTACACTCACTAGAGTGTTTGGGGATTATGCCGGCTTATCGTGATCGTGGTTCGTGGATCGTGAATGAAGACCCGTGAAGATTGGTGTATAAGGGATTGTGTGAAATGTTTCCTTTTAAATGTGTGGTTACTTAAGTTATCATTGTTTCTTAAATTGTGTAAGTGATATTGTTGTATAACTGTATTATCTGTTGCATTGCACGCCCCATGACTATATCCCTCACTGGGCAACAGTGGTTGCTCATACCTCGATATATGTTTCAGGAGACGCTGAGGGTGATCCCCAGCTTGTTGAGTTAGTTGAGGAAGAAGAAGTTCAAATTGATCCTTTACCTTAGTTGCTGTGCCTGATAGCTTGAGGTGGTTTAATTTCTTGCTGCTTTGTGGAAGGCTCAACTGTTGATCTTATGTCCTATTTTGTGGCCTAAGGGCTATGTATATATTGTTGTGTAAAGTTGTAGGACAGTAGATTGTGGTGTAGTATTAGAAGCCTATGTCTTGTAATAACTATGTTTCTGCCTTTTATTCTTGCTTTTATTTCCTTGCATGCTTAGGAGTGAATGGCTTATGGTAGAATTGTTTTATCTTTTAATTATGTTTTATTGATATCCTAGAATGTCATGGCTACTAGACTATGTTGTAAACAAAGTTCTTGCATGCTTGTGTGGTTTTGGAACTGTTATTTGCTTCAAGGCTCGGATGGCCTTGAATCTTTAAATATATAGCCATGAAAAGTTTGTGTACCATGTAATTACCTTATTTGTAAGTTTACAGGTTTTCTGAATGTCCACGGTACTGGGGAGACTCTGTCCGTGTGTCGGGTCCGACTTAACCTTTAGTTGGAGGTAGGGTCGGGGCGTGACACGACGTACGATCCGGGATGAAAAAACAGCGCAAAAGAAGAAAAGTGTCTCGAAACTGATGAAAACGTTTGATTTTGGGCTCCGAAAACGGATGTAGCTGTCACGCCCCAACCCGAACTAAGGAGGCTAAACTACGGCATGACCTAATTCATTTATACTATTTCACAGTCTTAGCCTTTTGTTCTGATTTAATGCTTAATGTTGGCCTAGAACTCCAAAAGTTTTTCTGAAAAACCGGCAGCATAACGACTATATTTAAGACCTTTGGTTTGACCTAATCTTCTAAAACACCTCAAAACCTTTAATCATTGATTCAATTCCAACTAAAATTTCCTATTTTGTTATCAATTGATATGCCTACTAATTTATCTAGATAGTCTCGTTGGATTGACAAGCCTAGCATGATAACTATGTCTCGTTTATTTGCCAGTTCCTATTATGCAAGTACATATTATCCTTTAGCTTACAATGAGTACCTAAGTGAAATTAGATAGAGTTAATTTATTTGATTATTCACCTAGTGGTTTAAACGCCTACGATAACTACTAACCAAGATAATGAAAGCAAACAACAAATAAAGAGTTCGTCCGGTTATAATTAGTATAAGCCAAAAATTAGACACAAATTACAACGGGGTCATTTACATCAACAAAATAAACATTCTACAATCAAACACAACATCTCTAATAACATCCATGTTCACGAAAAGCACGCAATACACATAGTCATTCCAAAAGTTCATCAACTAGCACATTTTCTTCGGGTACCTGTTCCAAATTTTCTTCACCTATGACAAAAAAAAGGGTCAGTCCTTATGAACTCAGTGAGGGGGAATGAGAGATAACGTTTTAAAAACTCATATCCAGTTAATCTTATGAAAAACCCTTTTGAAAACATATCATATGAAATAAGCAAGTTCAAAACATAACATAAATATAAATGAACACATTTACCCGTCTTTCCTCCCCGAGGTCCTCTAGGAACCAAGCGAGAGTACTTAAACACGTAGTAAAAAGGATACATTTTGATACGTACAGGACTCTAGAGGTGGCTCTTACGGGCTCAAGAGGTAGCTCCCACCACTTTCAGGTATAGTATTTTGCCCTGTATAGCACTTAGTTCCTGCCGTTCAAGTTCATTTCCAATAACAATTGTTGCAGCCGGCTTCAATCATCCACTTATCACTCCCAATTGGATGTACTTCGGATATACCCCGAATCCTACAACCCAACTCTCCGAGGGTGGAATGCCAAGCGAGAGAGGGAATCGGACCATGGTAGTCACGGGAGCACCGGCAAGCCCTATGCCGCCCGGCGTTCGTGACACGATACCATGCTACAATGAAAGGTTGCAACCTTGTATACAATGCACATGTATGCCATTTAACATTTCACAATGGGAGGTCAACAAAGTAGGTTGCCTCCGAGCAAGTATATGATCACATTTTGACATATTGGCATATAAGGCATTGTAAGAACATGTAATCATTTCATATATCAATTTGAAAGCAATTAAACTTCCACGGGCAGCCAAGTAATCATGTTCAAATAATCCATAGAATGTATTTTAACAATTCACAATAGGAGGACAACAAAGTAGGTTGCCTCCAAGCAATTTCAAGATCACATATTGCCAAGTAAACGAATGAGGCATGCCTAACATGAATTTTCACTTTGTAAAACACATAGAGTTATATGAATATTAACGGGCAGCCATGTAACACATGTAAATCAAGTCATATAACTCATTTCAGGGTTCACGTATAAAGTAATAAGATTATACAAGCATGCAACGACGTTTATATGAGACCAGGTGCAAGAAAAGTCTACTTATCAACATGTAATCATCGGGAATCACATTTAGAGCTATAAGGACAACTACGGGCAGCCTATTAACCACACGATTTAATGCGTTTAACCATAAGATCATCTTTTAGCAAATATTCATAAGCAATAGGGCCTCAATTCCGTGATTAACATGTGATTAAGCAAACCATTCATCAATTAATGATCCCAAGTCATACATCAATCAAATTTAGCAACCTCAACCAGCCACAACAGTCCATACAACATCTAAGTGCTACAATTCCAAGCATTCAATACTACAAGAGAAGTTACAACATGTTTCAAAGCATATGACTAAACAAAAACCTCACTGCAATGGTCTGTTTTCCCACATTCGATTAGACAAGAAAACATTCTCCAATTTCAGTGAACAAAATGTCAAATTAAATCTTAATGAGTGATTTAAATCCATAAACAAACCTTGCATCATTTGGAGTTCGGGCTTAGGAGTTATGGGAAAAACCGTGGGACTACGCAAAACTGTCCAGTTTTAGATACATTATGATTTTTTCTATTTTTGAGGGTCTTAGAGTCAGAATTTGCTTTGGTCTATTTCTGACAAAAATGTCCAAAACTGCAATATCTAGCAACCTACCAATTTTCATTCATTTTCACTATCATTTACTAGGTCAAAAATGCTTCGTTCTATGGAGTCAGTAATCTGCCAGAAACCTATTTCATTTTTCCAATTCTTCTAGATTTAGACACCTCACGATGTTTGACCATTTTGGAGGCATTAGAATCAAAATTGGACTTGTCCTATTTCTACAAAACATGCTCATAACTGGCAAAAATAGTAACCTACCAATTTTCACGCAGTTTTATCAAGGTTTACTAAGCCAAATGTGCTTCATACTACAAGATCAGAAAACTTGTAGCAACACGTTTTTACTTATCTTCAAGTTCTAGCCAAAAATCTAGCCATGCATGGTCATATAAGCTCATATACATACATATACAACAACTACAAAGGTAAATATAGTCATATGAAGGCATGCATGTGATTTTTGAAAGCTTTTAAAAGAGTTTAACCCTCACCTTAGCAACTTGATGGATGAAAATGCACAAATGCTCTTGAAATCGCACAAATAGATCTTTTTCCTTGTTTTGGCCAAGAGGTATCTTGATTTCCTTTAAATCCTAACTTAGTTAGCTTGTGTAGGAAGTGTTCATGTGTGTGAAACCAAAAGACAAGGAAGAAAACCTTTAAAACTCACCTATGGCCGAAAATGATGAGTTTGTGAGCTTGTGTGAGCTTTTGAGCTATGTTCCTTGCTATTGCTTGCTATGGCCGAGCTTGGGAGAGTCTTAGAGAGTCCTTGAGAGCTTGTTAGAAGTCTTGGATGCTCAAGAGAAAGCTAGGGTAGAAAATGGTGAGAGAGGGAGAGAGAGAGTTGAGAGAAAAATGAGGTTTTTAGTGTTTTTGATCTTTGTGTCCTTAGGTGAAGTGTCACTTTCGTGTATGGCATGATTATTTCAGCCAAATGTATTCAAAGTATGCTAATTAGTCTGCCTAGGGAGTGCAAGGTGTAAGGGATAAGTGTGGGCATGCTTGGGAGTTAGAAAAAAAGGGAATAGGGTTTAGGAAAAGTGTGTAAGAGTATGTTTTGTTGTCTTGAGCATTTGAATTTTGATTATGTGTTGGGTGGGTGTGTATTTTCAGATTTGAGAGGATGAGAAAAAGTGTAGAGATTTAGTGTGTGTGTGTGTGTGTGTGTGTGTATTTTCGTGAGTCTTGTGTTTAATGTTTACGTAAGAAAATGTTGGCTTAGGTGTTTGTATAGCTTTGAAGTTAGAATAGAATATAAGGTATGTTTAGAGGTTTTGAGAGATTTTTTCTTGTAGCGGGGTTTAAAATATAATATTTAGGTGTTAGTGGATTTTGTAGGAAAAGGTGATTAGATATATTATATTGGGGATGATTTGGATGATGATAGGGTTTTGTCTTGTAGTGAATTTGAATTAGGATTAAAATAATGTTATTGGAATGTTTAGGAATAATTTAATATTATTTTATAGTTAGTGGAATTTGTAGGATTTGAATTAGGAATATAATAATAATTAGTGTAATGTGTAGGATTATTTTATTGTCTTGTGCTTTGTGTAAGAATCTTTATTGATTAGTGTGTAGGCACGCATTCCTAGGTCTAGGGCACACATTACGAGGTAAGGCACACACTTCAATGTAAATAAATGGATTCCAATATAAATGCACGCAATCCTAGGTGAATGCACGTAAACCAATGCAAGACACGTAATTTAATACAATGTACGTAAATCGAGGTACGACTCTTAAACCTAGGCTAGGGCACACAATTCAAGGTCAGTACACACAAATCAAGGTATCGCACATAAGTCGAGGATTAGGGCATACAATTCTAGGTCAAGGCACGTATGACGAGGCATGCACGAATATCAAGACAGGGCACGTAATCCAAGGTCGGTCATATAATTCTAGATCTAAGGCATGCAAATCGAGGTAAGACATGTTATTTGGGGTCGGGCCTCATAGTAGCCAAGCAAGCTTACTGTCCCCGTCGTAGAGCTCTCGGAGAGCTTTCCAACAGTATGATGTGCGCCGCGTAACTCCTTACGGATCAAAAGTTATGGGCACCGGAGCGACGCAAACCTGGTCCCAAGCCCCACGCCCTTGGTTTGCAGGCCCAGCCTCTACGTGCAGTGAAGTTGCCTTGCCCAAGGTGCCATGGGATTCGGTAATAGAAATGTGATGGATTAGGTTGTCGTCCTTTTTGCTGCTCACGACGTACGATCCGGGATAAAAAGACAATGCAAAAGAAGAAAAATGTCCCGAAACTGATGAAAATGTTCGATTTTCGGCTCTGAAAGCATGCGCAGTTGAGCAGGCTTACTACCTTTGTCGTAGAGCTCTCAGAGAGCTTTCCAACGGTATGCTGTGTACCGCGTAACTCTTTATGGATCAGAAGTTATGGGCACCGGAACGATAGAGACTTGGTCCCAAGCCCTACACCCTCGGTTTGCGGGCCCAGCCTCAAAGTGAATTGAAGTTGTCTTGCCCAAGGTGCCGTGGGATTCGGTAATAAAAATGTGATGGATTAGGTTGTTGTCCTTTTCAAAGCACAAGACTTATGATCCGCGACGAAAAAATAGCGCAAATGAAGAAAAGTGTCCCGAAACTGATGAAAATGTTTGATTTTGGGCTCCGAAAATGGGTGCAGCCGAGTAGGCTTGCTGCCCCCGTCGTAGAGCTCTCGGAGAGCTTTCCAACAGTAAGGTATGCGCCGCGTAACTCCTTACGGATCAAAAGTTATAGGCACCGGAGCGACGGATACCTGGTCACAAGCCCCAGGCCCTGGGTTTGCCGGCCCAGCCTCTACGTGAAGTGAAGTTGTCTTGCCCAAGATGCCGTGGGATTCGGTAATAGAAATGTGATGGATTAGGTTGTCATCCTTTTCGCGGCTCACAACGTACGATCCGGGACGGAAAAATGGCACAAAAGTAGAAAATTATCCCGAAACTGATGAAAATGTTCGATTTTAGGCTCCAAAAATGGGCACAGCTGTGAGGCCCGACCTCGATTTGCGTGCGATACCTCATTTCATGTGCCCTAACCTAGATTTGCGTACTTTGACTTAGGTTTAAGAATTGTGCTTCATTTTGTATGCCTTGAATTGAATTACGTGCATTCATTTAGGGTTACGTGCATTTATTTGGGGAACATGCATTTGTCTCGTAGTTCGTGCCTTGCCTCGTAGTGCGTGCCCTAGACCTAGGAAAGCGTGCCCTCACGCTAATCAAGAAAGCATCTTACATGAAGCACTAGTCATTAATTAATCCTACAAATTCCACTAACTAATATTAAATTGCTAATTCAACCCACTAGAAGACAAAATCTCACAAAAAGCTAGACATTCTTTATTCTTTATTCTTTATTCTTTGCATATCCCAAAAACACAATTAATTATTGCTCAACCAAGAAAAAAATTCAGATTTTAACACACCCTTGGCCGACCACTAGGAGCACTTGTGCATGCATTCCAATTTCAAATTCTATTCCTAAATATTCTATGACAAATCTATAACACAATGCATAAAAAATTTGGCTCAAAACTCTACCCAAGGCTCCATATTCTCGACCCATTCTCTTGCCCATGCTAGGTGATTCAAAAATGCTTCTTGAAGACACAAATTTCTGATTTTTGCAAGGCCCTAGGCCGACACAAGCTTCAAATATTGCAAGGCTTTTATTTTTCTTTCATTTTCTCTCATTTCCTCTCATTCTTCTCTCTCCCTCTCATTTCTTCTCTCTCTCTCTCTCGGCCCTAGCTGAATATTGTAGACTCCATAGCTAAATTCTTCATCCTAAGGCTCTTCAAGACCTCCAAGCTACGAAGGAACTCGACCAAGCAAAGCTAGAGTGCAAGAGACACACATGCAAGGTCATTGAACATCCATTTCGGCTTAGGTGAGTTTGTTAGCTTCCATTTCATTTTCTTCTTGTTCTAACCACATGAACCTACTAAGAACATGGTAACTTAGCTAGGAAATTATAGAAATCCCAAGTTGTCTCTCGGCTAAGCAAGGAGAAGAGTCATCATTGTGCTTCATCAAGATTTTGTGCATCTTCTTTGTTGTCTTACTAAGGTGAGGGCTAAAACTTCTTGAAAATCTTTCAAAAACCACATGCATGCCCTTAAATGTCTATCTTTACTTCTGTACTTCTGATTTATGTGTCTTCGTGAGCTTTTGTAAACATGCATGTCAATATATTTGGCTACAAGGTGATGATAGATGAAATCGGGTATGTGACAGCCTTCTTCCTCGTTGGTGCGAGATGATTTTGACCATGTAAAAGAGGTTCAAAATGCGTGAAAATTGGTAGGTAACTAGTTTTGCCAGTTCTGAACACTTTTCAAAGAAATAGGCAAAAGCTAATTTTGACTTTAAGGTCATCAAAATGGCAAATTATCAAAATGTGTCCAAATCTGGAAAGTCTGGAAAAATGAAGCAGGTTTTGGCAGATTCACTGACCTAGTAGAACGAACTATCTTTGACTTAGTAATGATATCAACAATTCATGAAATTTGGTGCGCAGCTATAATTTTCCGTTGTGGACATTTTCGTCAGAAATGGACTAAGGCTAAATCTGACCCTAAAGCCCTAAAAAATGACAAGTATTGAAATGTGTGCAAATCTGGACAGTTTTGCGTAGTCTCACTGTTTTGGCTATAACTCTTGAACCCGAACTCCAAATGATGCGAGGTTTGTCTCTGAATTTAGTTCATTCCTTAAGCTTTAATTTGAAATCTTGTTCACTAGAATTGGAGATTGTTTGATTATCTCAATTATTGTGAGAAAACAGCCCATTGCAGTGAGGGTTTCACCTAGTGATATGCTTAGAAAAATTATTGTAACTTCTTTTGTTGTATTAAATGCTTGGGATTGTGGCATTGGGATGTTGTGTGGACTGTTTTGAATGTTTGAGGGTGTTTGAATTAATCAATGCATGGCTTGAGTTTAATCACGTGACAACTTAGGGCTTAATTGCACGGGTGAGCACGAAATGAAACCCTAATGACTAGGTAAACTCACTAAGTGATGATCTTATGGATATCGTGTTTGATTATGTAATTAGTAGGCTGGCCGTAGTTGCCCTCATAGCCCTAAATATGAATCTGATGATTATATGTTGACAAGTAGGCCTTTCTTGCACCCGGTCCCACGTAGATGTCGTTGCATGTTGAATAATCTTGTTATTTGATTACGTGAACTTCGAAGTGAGTTATATGACTTGATTTACATGCGTTACATGGCTGCCCGTTTAATATTCATATAACTCCATGTGCTTTATAAGTGAAATTGCCTGTCATATCGTGCCTCGCTTGTTTACTTGTCAATGTGCAATCTTATGACTGTTCGGAGGCACCCTCCTTTGTTGTCCTCCTAATGTGATATATTACATGTCATAAATGTGCATTGCATCCAAGGTTGTAACCTTTCATTCTGGCGTTGTAGCATTCACGTACACCGGGCAGCATCGGGCTTGCCGGTGCAACCGTGACTACCATTGTCTAATTCCCTCTCTCGCTTGGGGACTAGACTTCCTTGGAGAGTTGGGTCTTAGGATTTCTGGGTACATCTGGAGTACACCCATTTGGCGTGATAAGGGGATGATTTGAAGTCGGCCGCAACAACTGATACTGACATGAACTGAGAGCAAAAGCTTACCGTATCCTTTTTACTATGTGTATATGTACTCTCGCTTGGTTTCTAGAGAACCTCGGGGAGGAAAGACGGGTAATTGTGTTCCTTTACTTTTACATTACGTTATGTACTTACTTATGATATATTCATGCTTGCAAAAAGGGTTTTCATAAGTTCAACTGGAAAATGAGTTTCAAAACTTATTTCTCGTTCCCCCTCGCTGAGTTCATAAGGACTCACCCTCTTTTATCATCTCAGGTGAAGAAGACCAAAAATAGGTACCCGAGGATGACGTGCCTAATGATGATTCCTTGGAATGATTGTTTGCCCTACGTGCCTTACGTGACTATGGCCATTTTGTGAACAATATGTTGCTTGAAGACTATTTCATTTCTTATGATGCTTGCTATTGTAATGTAAATGACCCCCGTTGTAATTTGGGGTCTAATTTTGGCTTGTACTGATAATAACTAGATAGACACTATTGTGGTCGTTTTTGCTATCGTTATTGGCTAGTATCTATCATAGGATTATGAAGTATCAGGTAAGGACTAAGTAAAATGAACCTATCTAATCTTAAGTAGGTACTCAATGTTAAGCTATGACCAACAGGTACTTTTGTAACGAGGACAAACAAACAAACGAGACATAGTATCATGCTAGGTTATTAATCAAACGAGACTTCGAGATAACTGGTAGGCGTTTCGATTGGTTATAAATAGTAATCTTAGTTGGAAATGAAATTGAGATTGGAAATTTTGAGGCATTTAGAGAATTAGATCAAACTAAACAGCCCAATTACAGTCGTTATGCTGCCGATTTTCTAAAAAAAATTAGAGTTTAGGCTAAAACGTTAAGTGTTAAACCCTCTTGAACGATTAAGTACGTGATATGACTTGAATGATTAGATCACACCCTAGTCTAACCTTTATAGGTCGAGCTAGGGTGTGACAACAGCCGAGCAAGCTTGCTGCTCCAATCGTAAAGCTCTCGGAGAGCTTTCCAACGGTATGCTGTGCACCGCGTAACCCCTTACGAATCAAAATTTATGTGCACCAGAGCGACAGAGACTTGGTCCCAAGCCCCACGCCCTCAGTTTGCGATCCCAGCCTCTACGTGAAGCGAAGTTTTCTTGCCCAAGTTGCCGTGGGATTCGGTAATAGAAATTTGATGGATTAGGTGTCATCATTTTCGCAGCTCACGACGTACGATCCGGGATGGAAAAATAGTACAAAAGAAGAAAAGTGTCCCTAAACTGATGAAAATGTTCGATTTTGGGCTCTGAAAATGGATGCAGCCTAGAAGGCTTGTTGCCTCCGTCGTAGAGCTCTCGGAGATCTTTCCAACGGCATGCTGTGTGCCGTGTAACTCCTTACAGATCAAAAGTTATGGGCACCAAGGTGACAGAGACCTAGTCCCAAGCCACACGCCCTCGGCTCGCAGGCCCACCGTCTACGTGCAGGGAAGTTGTCTTGCACAAGGTCCCATGGGATTCCGTAATAGAAATGTGATGGATTAGGTTGTCGTCCTTTTCGCGGCTCACGATGTACGATCCGGGACGTAAAAGCAGTGCAAAAGAAGAAAAGTGTCCTGAAACTGATGAAAACGTTGGATTTTGGGCTCTAAAAATAGGCACAGCATGGCTGGCTTACTGCCCCCATGGTAGAGCTCTTGGAGAGCTTTCCAACGGTATGTTGTGCGCTGCATAACTCTGTACGGATCAAAAGTTATGGGCACCGGAGCGACGGATACTTGGTCACAAGCCCCACGCCCTCGGTTTGAGGCCCCAGCCTCTACGTGAAGTGAAGTTGTCTTCCCCAAGTTGCCATGGGATTTGATAATAGAAATGTGATGGATTAGGTTGTCGTCCTTTTCACGGCTCACGACACACGATCCGGGACCCAAAAACAGAGCAAAAGAAGAAAAGTGTCCTAAAACTGATGAAAATATTCGATTTTGGACTCCGAAAATAGGCGCAGTTGAGCTGGCTTGCTGCCCCCGTCATAGAGCTCTTAGAGAACTTTCCAACGGTATGTTGTACGTCGCATAACTCCTTAGGGATCAAAAGTTATGGCCACCGGAGCGACGGAGACTTTGTCCCAAGCCCCAAGCTCTCGGTTTGCCGGCCCAGCCTCTACGTGAAGCGAAGTTGTCTTGCCCAAGGTGCCATGGGATTCGATAATAGAAATGTGATGGATTAGGTTATCGTCCTTTTCGAGGCTCACGACGTATGATCC
The DNA here is from genome assembly GCA_037974665.1 of Ehretia macrophylla. Classification (NCBI taxonomy): domain Eukaryota; kingdom Viridiplantae; phylum Streptophyta; class Magnoliopsida; order Boraginales; family Ehretiaceae; genus Ehretia; species Ehretia macrophylla. Next base: position 10,994,710 of record CM075776.1, on the reverse strand, counting down.
AGGACAGAAAAACAACGCAAAAGAAGAAAAGGGTCACTAAACAGATGAAAACGTTCGATTTTGGGCTTCAACAATAGATGCAGCCGAGCAGGCTTGCTTCCCCTGCTGTAGAGCTCTCGGAGAGCTTTCCAACGGTATGCTGTGCACTGCATAACTCCTTACGGATCAAAAGATATGGGCATTGGAGCGACGGATACCTGGTCACAAGCCCCACGCCCTCAGTTTGCGAGCCCCACCATTGCGTGAAGTGAAGTTGTCTTGCCTAAGGTGCTGTGGTATTCTGTAATAGAAATGTTATAGATTAGGTTGTCATCCTTATCGCGGCTCACGACGTACAATTCAGGACGGAAAAACAGTGCAAAAAAAGAAAAGTGTCCCGAAACTGTTGAAAATGTTCAAATTTGGGCTCCGAAAATGGGCACAGCATAGCAGTATTGGAGCCCCAACTGTAGAGCTCTCGGAGAGCTTTCCAACGACATGCTGTGCGCCGCGTAACTCCATACAAATCAAAAGTTATGGGCACCAGAGCAACGAAGACCTAGTCCCAAGCCCCACGCCCTCAGTTTGAGGGCCCAGCCTCTATGTGAAGCAAAGTTGTCTTGCCCAAGGTGGTGTGGGATTCGGTAAAAAAAATGTGATGGATTAAGTTGTCATCTTTTTCGGCATTCAGGACGTATGATCCGGGACGGAAAAACAGCGCAAAAAAAGAAAAACATCCTGAAACTGATGACAACGTTGGATTTTGTGCTCCGAAAACGGGTGCAGCAAAGCAGGCTTGCTTCCCAAGTCGTAGAACTCCCGGAGAGCTTTACAACGGTATGCTGTGAGCCGCATAACTCCTTATGGATCAAACGTTATGGGGACCGAAGCGATAGCGACCTTGTCCTAAGCCCCATGCCCTCTGTTTGCGGGCCCAGCCTCTACGTGAAGCGAAGTTGTCTTGCCCAAGGTGCCATGGGATTCAGTAATAGAAATGTGTTGGATTAGGTTATCGTCCTTTTCGCGGCTCACGACGTACGATCTGGGATGAAAAAACTGTGCAAAAGATGAAAAAGTTCAATTTTGGGCTCCAAAAATGGGTGCAGCTGAGCAGGTTTGTTTTCCCTGTCGTAGAGCTCTCAGAGAGCTTTACTACGGTATGCTGTGAGCCACGTAAATCCTTACGGATCAAAAGTTATGGGGACCGGAGCGACAGAGACCAAGTCCCAAGCCCCACGCCCTCGGTTTGCGGGCCTAGCCTCTACGTGAAACGAAGTTGTCTTGCCCAAGGTGTTGTGGGATTCGTTAATAGAAATGTGATGGATTAGGTTGTCGTCATTTTCGCAGCTCACGACGTACGATCCATGACAGAAAAATAGTGTAAAAGAAGAAAAGTGTCTCGAAACTGATGAAAACGTTTGATTTTGGGCTCCAAAAATGGGCGCTGCATAGCTTTCTTGGTGCCCCCGTTGTAGAGCTCTCGGAGAGCTTTCCAATGATATGATGTGCGCTGCGTAACTCATTACAGATAAAAAGTTATGGGCATCGGAGCAACGGAGACCTGGTCCCAAGCCCCACGCCCTTTGTTTGCGAGCCCAGCCTCTACGTTAAGCGAAGTTATTTTGCCCAAGGTGTTGTGGGATTGGGTATGAGAAATCTGATGGATTAGGTTGTCGTCCTTTTCATGGCTCAAGACGTACGATTCATGACGAAAAAACAGCGTAAAAGAAGAAAAGCAACCCGAAACTAATGAAAACGTTCGATTTTGGGCTTCAAAAATGGGTGCAACAGCACTGGCTTGCATCCCATGTCGTAGAGCTCTTGGAGAGCTTTACAACGGTATATTGTGAGCTGCGTAACTCCTTACGGAGCAAAAGTTATGGGGACCAGAGCGACAGAGACCTTGTCCTAAGCCCTACGCCCTCGGTTTCCGGGCCCAGCCTCTATGTGAAGCGAAGTTGTCTTTCCCAATGTGATGTGGGATTCAGTAATAGAAATGTGATGGATTAGGTTGTTTTCCTTTTCGCAGCTCACGACGTACGATCCGGGACGGAAAAACAGGGCAAAAGAAGAAAAGTGTCCTAAAACTTATGAAAACATTCGATTTAGGGCTCTGAAAATGGGCGCAGCATAGCAGTATTGGAGCCCCAGTCGTAGAGCTCTCGGAGAGCTTTCCAATGATATGTTGTGCGTCGCGTAACTCCATACGGATCAAAAGTTTTGGGCACCGGAGCGACGAAGACCTAGTCCCAAGCCCCACGCCCTCGGTTTGCGAGACCAGCCTCTACACGAAGCGAAGTTGTTTTGCCCAAGGTGCCATGGGATTCGGTATGAGAAATCTGATGGATTAGGTTGTCGTCCTTGTCGCCGCTCAGGACAAACGATCCGGGAAGGAAAAATAGCGCAAAAAAAGAAAATCATCCCGAAACTGATGACAATGTTGGATTGTGGGCTCTGAAAACGGGTGCAGCAAAGCAGGCTTGCTTCCCAAGTCGTAGAACTCCCGGAGAGGTTTACAACGGTATGCTGTGAGCCGCGTAACTCCTTCCGGATCAAACGTTATGGGAATCAAAGCGACGGAGACGTTGTCCTAAGCCCCACACCCTCGGTTTGCGGGCCCAGCCTCTACGTGAAGCGAAGTTGTCTTGCCCAAGGTGCCGTGGGATTCGGTAATAGAAATGTGATGGATTAGGTTGTCGTCCTTTTCGCGGCTCACGACGTATGATCCGGGATGAAAAAACAACGCAAAATTAAAAAAGTGTCCCGAAATTGATAACAACGTACAATTTTGGGCTTTGAAAACGGGTGCAGGCGAGCAGGTTTGTTTCCCCTGTCGTAGAGCTCTTAAAGAGCTTTACTACAGTATGTTATCAGCTGCGTAAATCCTCACAGATCAAAAGTTATGGGGACCGGAGTGACAGAGACCTGGTCCCAAGCCCCACGCCCTTGGTTTGCGGGCCTAGCCTCTACGTGAAGCGAAGTTGTCTTGCCCAAGGTGTTGTAGGATTTGGTAATAGAAATGTGATGGATTAGGTTGCCGTCTTTTTCGCGGCTCATGACGTACGATTCGGGACATAAAAATAGTGCAAAAGAATAAAAGTGTACTGAAACTGATGAAAACGTTTGATTTTGGGCGCTGCATAGCTTGCTTGGTGCCCCTGTTGTAGAGCTCTCGGGGAGCTTTCCAACGATATGTTGTGCGCTGCGTAACTCCGTACGGATCAAAAGTTATGGGCACTGGAGCGACGGAGACCTGGTTCCAAGCCCCACGCCCTCGATCTGCGGGCCTAGCCTCTACGTGAAGCAAAGTTGTCTTTCCCAAGGTGCCGTGGGATTCGGTATGAGAAATCAGATGGATTAGGTTGTTGTCCTTTTCACGGCTCAAGACGTACGATCCAAGACGGAAAAACAGCACAAAAGAAGAAAAGCATCCCGAAACTGATGAAAACTTTCAATTTTGGGCTTTGAAAACGGGTGCAGCCATGCTGGCTTGCATCCCATGTCGTTGAGCTCTTGGAGAGCTTCACAACGGTATGCTGTGAGCCGCGTAACTCCTTACGGATCAAAAGTTATGGGGACCGGAGCGACAGAGACCTTGTCCTAAGCCCCACGTCCTCGGTTTGCGGGCCCAGCCTCTATGTGAAGCGAAGTTGTCTTGCCCAAGGTGCCGTGGGATTTGGTAATAGAAATGTGATGGATTAGGTTGTCGTCCTTATCGCAGCTCACGACATACGAACCGGGACGAAAATACACCGCAAAAGAAGAAAAGTGTCTAAAAACTGATGAAAATGTTCGATTTTGGGCTCTAAAAACTGGCGTAGCATAGCAAGATCGGTGCCCCTGTCGTAGAGCTCTCGGAGAGCTTTCCAATGGTATGTTGTGCATCGTGTAACTCTTTACAAATCAAAAGTTATGGGCACCAGAGCGACGGAGACCTAGTCCCAAGCCCCTCACCCTCAGTTTGTGGGCCCAGCCTTTACGTGAAGCGAAGTTGTCTTGCCCAAGGTGCAGTGCGATTCGGTAATAGAAATGCGATGGACTAGAATATCGTCCTTTTCGCGGCTCACGACGTACGATCCGAGATGAAAAAACATCGCAAAAGAAGAAAAGTGTCCCAAAACTGATGAAAACATTCGATTTTGGGCTCCGAAAACGGGTGCAACTGAGCAGGATCACTACCCCAGTTGTAGAGCTCTGGGAGAGCTGTACAACGGTATGCTGTGCACTGCGAAACTCCTTACGGATCAAAAGTTATGGGCACCGGAGCAATGGAGACCTGGTCCCATGCCTCACGCCCTCGGTTTGCCGGCCCAGCCTCTACGTGAAGCGAAGTTCTCTTGCCCGAGGTGCCATGGGATTCGGTATGAGAAATATGATGGATTAGGTTTTCGTCTTTTTCGCGGCTCACGACGTACGATTCGAGACGGAAAATAGCGCAAAAGAAGAAAAGTATCCCGAAACTAATAAAAATGTTCGATTTTGGGCTCAAAAATTGGGTGCAGTCGAGCAGGCTTGTTGCCACTGCCGTAGAGCTCTCTGAGAGCTTTACAACGATATGTTGTGCGTCACGTAACTCCTTGCAGATCAAAAGTTATGGGCACTAGAGCGACAAAGACCTGGTCCCAAGCCCCACGCCCTTGGTTTGCAGGCCCAGCCTCTACGTGAAGATGAAGTTGTTTTGCCCAAGGTGTCATGGGATTCGGTATGAGAAATCTGATGGATTAGGTTGTCGTCTTTTTCGCGACTCACGACGTACGATCCGGGACGAAAAAATAGAGCAAAAGTGGAATAGTATCCCAAAACTGATGAAAACATTCCATTTTGGACTCTAAAAATAGGCACAGCTTAGCAGGCTTGCTGTCCCTGTCGTAGAGCTCTCGGAGAACTTTCCAACGGTATGCTATGCGCTGCGTAACTCCTTACGAATCAAAAGTTATGGGCATCGGAGCGACGTTGACCTGGTCCCAAGCCCTAAGCCCTCGGTTTGCGGGCCCAGCCCTTACGTGAAGCGAAGCTGTCTTGCCAAAAGTGTCGTGGGATTCGGTCATAGAAATGTGATGGATTAGGTTGTTGTCCTTTTCGCGGCTCACGACGTACGATTCGAGACAGAAAAGAAGCGCAAAAGAAGAAAAATATACTGAGACTATTGAAAATGTTCAATTTTGGCCTCCAAAAATGGGCCCAGCCAAACAGTCTTGTTGCCCCCGTCGTAGAGCTCTCGTAGAGCTTTCCAACTGAATACTGTGTGCCACGTAACTCCTTACGGATCAAAATATATGGGCACCGGAGTGACGCAGACCTGGTCCCAAGCCCCAAGCCCTCAGTTTGTGGGCCAAGCCTCCATGTGAAACGAAGTTGTTATGCCTAAGGTGCCATAGCATTTGGTAATAGAAATGTGATGAATTAGGTTGTCGTCCTTTTCGCGGTTCACGACGTACGATCCGGGATGAAAAAATAGTGCAAAAGAAGAAAAGTATCCCGAAACTGATGAAAATGTTCGATTTTAGACTCCAAAACGGGTGTAGCCGAGCAGGCTTGCCACCCATGTCGTAGAGCTCTCAGAGAGCTTTACAACGATATGGTGTGCGCCGCGTAACTTCTTACGGATCAAAAGTTATGGGTACCGGAGCGATAGAGACCTGGTATCAAGCCCTACGCCCTCGGTTCGCGGGCCCAGCCTTTATGTGAAGCGAAGTTGTGTTGCCCAAGTTGCCGTTGGATTCGGTAATAGAAATGTGATGAATTAGTTTGTCGTCCTTTTTGCAGCTCACGACGTACGATCCGGGATCGAAAAACATAGCGAAAGATGAAAAGTGTCCCGAAATAGATGAAAACGTTCGATTTTGGACTCCAAAAATGGACAAGGCAGAGCAGGCTTGCTGCCCCCATCGTAGAACTCTTGGAGAGCTTTCCAACGGTATACTGTGGGCCGTATAACTCCTCATAGATCAAAAGTTATGGGCGCCGGAGCAACGAAAACCTGGTCCCAAGACCGACGCCCTCGGTTTGCGGGCCCAGCCTCTAAGCGAAGCGAAGTTGTGTTGCCCAAGGTGTCATGGGATTCGCTATGAGAAATGTGATGGATTAGGTTGTCGTCTTTTTTGTGGCTCACGACGTACGATCCGGGACAGAAAAATAGCGTAAAAGAAGAAATTATACCGAAACTGATGAAAATATTTGATTTTGTGCTTCAAAATTGGGTGCAGCCAAGCAAGCTTGGTACCCCCGTCGTAGACCTTTGGGAGAGCTTTCCAACGGTATGCTGTGCGCCACGTAACACCTTACGGATCAAAAGTTATAGGCACCGGAGCGACGGAGACCTGGACCCAAGCCCCACAGCCTCAGTTTGCGGGCCCAGCCTTTACGTGAAGCGAAGTTGCCTTGCACAAGGTGCCGCGGTATTCGGTAATAGAAATGTGATGGATTTGGTTGTCGTCCTTTTTGCGGCTCACGACGTACGATCCGGGATGAAAAAACATTGCAAAAGAAAGAAAATGTCCAAAAACTGATGAAAACTTCAATTTTGGGCTCCGAAAACGGGCGCAGCTAAGCAGACATATTACCCCCATCGTAAAGCTCTTGGAGAGCTTTCCAACGGTATGCTGTGCGCCGCATAACTCCTTACAGATCAAAAGTTATGGGCACCGGCGCGACAAAGACCTGGTCCCAAGCCCCACGCTCTCGATTTGCTGGCCCAGCCTCTACGTGAAGCGAAGTTGTCTTGCCTAAGGTGTCGTTGGATTCGGTAATATAAATATGATGGATTAGGTTGTCGTCCTTTTAACGGCTCACGACGTACGATCCGGGAAGGAAAAAATACACAAAAGAAGAAAAGTGTCCCAAAACTGATGAAATTGTTAGATTTTGGCCTCCAAAAATGGGTGCAACCAAGCAGTCTTATAGCCCCCATCGTAGAGCTCTCGGAGAGCTTTCCAATGGTATGTTGTGCGTCGCGTAACTCCTTACGGATCAAAAGTTATGGGCACTAGAGCGATATAGACCTAGCCGCAAGCCCCACGCCCTAGGTTTACGGGCCCAGCCTCTATATGAAGAGAAGTTGTGTTGCCCAAGGTGTTGTGGGATTCAGTATGAGAAATGTGATTGATTAGGTTGTCATCTTTTTTGTGGCTGACGATGTACGATCCGGGACCGAAAAATAGCACAAAACAATAAAAGTGTCCCGAAACTGATGAAAATGTTCAATTTTTTGGCACCAAAAATGGACAAGGTAGAGTAGGCTTGCTGCCTCTGTTGTAGAGCTTTCGGAGAGCTTTCCAACGGTATGCTGTGCGCCGCGTAACTCCTCATGGATCAAAAGTTATGGGCACCGGAGTGACGGAGACCTGGTCCCAAGACCCACGCCCTCGGTTTGCTGGCCCAGCCTCTAAGCGAAGCGAAGTTGTGTTGCCCAAGGTGTCGTGGGATTCGGTATGAGAAATGTGATGGATTAGGTTGTCGTCTTTTTTGTGGCTCACGACGTACGATCCGAAACGGAAAAATAGCGTAAAAGAAGAAAAGTATACCGAAACAGATGAAAACGTTCGATTTTGTGCTCTGAAATTGGGTGCAGCTGTGAGGCCCGACCTTGATTTGCGTGCGATACTTAGTTTCGTGTGCCTTAACCTAGATTTGCGTGCCTTGACCTATGTTTAAGAATCGTGTTTCGTTTTGTGTGCCTTGCATTGAATTACGTGCATTCATTTAGGATCGTGTGCCTTTACTTGGGAAACGTGCATTCATCTCGTAGTTCGTGCCTTGCCTCGTAGTGCGTGCCCAAAACATAAGAAAGCGTGCCCTCACGCTAATCAAAAAAGCATCTTACAAGAAACACTGAATCATTAATTAATCCTACAAATTCCACTAACTAATATTAAATTGCTAATTCAACCCACTAGAAGACAAAATCTCACAAAAAGCTAGACATTCTTATTCTTTATTCTTTATTCTTTTGCATATCCCAAACACACAATTAAAATAATGCTCAAAAGATGACAAAGATTCAGCATTTTGCAAGCCTTGGCCGACCATCTCTTGCATTTGTGCATGCATTGCAATTCCAAAAATTAAATCTAGACATCCTATGACAATCTATGACACAAGGCATAAAAAAAATAACCCAAAACCCTACCCAATGCACCCATATTCTCGACACACACTCAATTGCCCATGCTAAGGATTCAAATTATGCTTCTTGAGAACACAAAAATCAGATTTTACAAGGCCCTAGGCCGACACAAGCATCAAACATTTCAAAGCTTTTCATTTTTCTTTCATTCTTTCTTTTCTTCTCACATTTTCTCTCACTCTCTCTCAGTTCTTCTCTCTCTCTCGGCCCTAGCTGAAATTTTGGACTCCATAGCTAAGTTCTTCATCCTAAGGCTCTTCAACACCTCCAAGCTACTTAGGAGCTCGACCAACCAAAGCTAGGAGCAAAAAAACACACATGCAAGCTCTTTGAACCTTCATTTCGGCTTAGGTGAGTTTGTTAGCTTCCATTTCTATTCTTCTTGTTCTAACCACATGCACCTACTAAGAACATGGTAACTTAGATAGGAAATTAGAGGAATCCCAAGTTGTCTCTCGGTTAAGCAAGGAGAAGGGTTGTCATTGTGCTTCATCAAGAGTTTGTGCATCTTCTTTGTTGTCCTGATAAGGTGAGGGCTAAAACTTCTTGAAAAGCTTTTAAAAACCACATGCATGCCTTTGAATGTCTATTTCTACCTCTGTACTTGTGATATATGTGTGTTCATGAGCTTTTGTAAACATGCATGGCAAGATATTTGGCTAGAATGTGATGATAGATTAAATCGCGTATGGGACAGTCTTCTGTCTTGTTGGTACGGGGTGACTTTGCCCAGGTAAGTGAGGTTGAAACTGTGTGAAAATTGGTAGGTGACTAGTTTTTCCAGTTCTGAGAATTTTTTGCAGAAATAGGCTAAAACTAATTTTGACTCTAAGGTCCTCAAAATGGCAAAATATCAAAATGTATCCAAATCTGAAAAATCTGGGAAAATGAAGCAGGTTTTGGCAGATTCACTGTTCTTGTAGAACGAACGAGTTTTGACTTAGTAAATGATATCCAAAATGCATGCAATTTGGTGTGAGGCTAGATTTTTTAGTTCTGGACATTTTCGTCAGAAATGGACTAAGGCTAAATCTGACCCTAAGGCCCTCAAAGACGACAAGTATTGAAATGTGTGCAAATCTGGGCAGTTTTGTGTAGTCTCACTGTTTTGGCTATAACTCTTGAACCCGAACTCCAAATGATGCGAGGTTTGTTTCTGGATTTAGTTCACTCCTTAAGCTTTAATTTGACATCTTGCTTACTGGAATTGGATATTATTTGCTTGTCTCAATGATTGTGACAAAACAGTCCATTGCAATGAGGGTTTCACCTATTGATATGCTTAGAAAAATTATTGTAGCTTCTCTTGTTGTATTAAATGCTTGGGATTGTGGCATTTGGATGTTGTGTGGACTGTTTTGAATACTTGAGGGTGTTTTAATCAATCAATGCATGGCTTGAGTTTAATTACGAGGTGACTTGTGGCTTAATCGCACGGGTAAACACGAATTGAAACCCTAGTGATTATTGTAACTTCTCTTGTTGTATTAAATGCTTAGGATTGTGGCATTGGGAAGTTGTGTATACTGTTTTGAATGTTTGAGGGTGTTTGAATTAATCAATGCATGGCTTGAGTTTAATTACGTGAGAACTTAGGGCTTAATCGCACGGGTGAGCGTGAATTGAAACCCTAATGACTAGGTAAACTCGCTAAGTGTTGATCCTATGAATATCGTGTTTAATTATGTAATTAGTAGGCTGCCCGTAGTTGCCCTTATAGCCCTAAATGTGATTCCGATGATTACATGTCGACAAGTAGGCCTTTCTTGCACCCGGTCCCACGTAGATGTCGTTGCATGTTGAATTATCTTATTATTTGATTACGTGAACTTCGAAATGAGTTATATGACCTGATTTACATGCGTTACATGGCTGCCCGTTTAGTATTCATATAACTCCATGTGCTTTTCAAGTGAAATTACTTGTCATATCGTGCCTCGTGTGTTTACTTGTCAATGTGCAATCTTATGACTGCCCGGAGGCAACCTACTTTGTTGCCCTCCAAATGTGATATATTAAATGTCATAAATGTGCATTGCATACAAGGTTGCAACCTTTCATTCTGGCATTGTAGAGTTCACGCACACCGGGCGGCATCGGGCTTGCCGGTGCAACCGTGACTACCATTGTCCAATTCCCTCTCTCGCTTGGGGGATAGACTTCCTCGGAGAGTTGGGTCACAGGATTTTGGGGTACATCCGGAGTACACCCATTTGGCGTGATAAGGGGATGATTTGAAGTCGGTCGCAACAACTGATACTGGAAATGAACTGAGAGCAAAAGCTCACTGTATCCTTCTCACTATTTGTATAAGTACTCTCGCTTGGTTCCTAGAGGACCTCGGGGAGGAAAGACGGGTAATTATGTTCTTTTACTATTACATTACATTCTGTACTTACTTGTGATATATGACATGCTTGCAAAGGGTATTCATAAGTTGAACCGAAAAATGAGTTTCAAAACTTATTTCTCGTTCCCCTTCGCTGAGTTCATAAGGGCTCACCCTCTTTTATCATCTCAGGTGAAGAAGACCAGGAACAAGTACCCGAGGACAACGTGCATATTGATGATTCCTTGGAATGATTGCTTGCCCTACGTGTCTTACTTGACTATGGTCATTTTGTGAATGATATGTTGTTTGAAGACTATTTGATTTCTTATGTTGCTTGTTATTGTATTGTAAATGACCCCTGTTGTAATTTGGGGTCTGATTTTGGCTTGTACTGATCCTAACTAGATAGACACTACTATGGTCGTTTTTGTTATCGTTATTGGCTAGTATCTATCATAAGATTATGAAGTATCAGGTAAGGATTAAGTAAAATGAATCTATCCAATCTTAAGTAGGTACTCATTGTTAAGCTAAGATCAACAGGTACTTTTGTAACAAGGATTAACAAACAAATGAGATATAGTATCATGCTAGGTTATTAATTAAACGAGACTTCGAGACAACTAGTAGGCGTTTCGATTGGTGATAAATAGTAATCTTGAGGCGTTTAGAAAATTAGGTCAAACTAAGGAGCCCAATTACAGCCGTTATGCTGTCGATTTTTCAGAGAATTTGTGGAGTTTAGGCTAAAACGTTAAGTGTTAACTTTCATGAACGATTAAGTACGTGATATGACTTGAATGTTTAGATCACACCATAGCCTAACCATTATAGGTCGGGTTGGGGCGTGACACCTTATATAAAAATGGTATCAGAGCTTAGATTGCTTAAGCTGGGTTTAACTCTCGGACCGTGGGTAGAAGCCCTATGGTTATTAGGATGACTTGTTTATATGTGTTAATGTGTGATAATGTTAATTGTGTCTTCTATGTTCTATGTGCTTATGTGATTAACATGTCTTAACTATTTCTAGAATTGTGTATCTATATAAAATTATATGTGGCATATCTGATACATTAAATTCTTGTCTTGTCGTATTCCAATAAATTGTGCATCGTAATCTGTGCCTATAGATGGCTGGCCCTAGTACCCGCACTACTAATAGGAGCGGTGAGCCCCAAGAGACTGAAGATGCTCATCAAACTAATCCCGGCATGGCTATGTTTAATATGATGGCGAATGTCATGGATCGCGTGTCGCGAGTGATGGAACGTCAAGATGCACGTGAAGCGAACAACAACAACAGGAATGATGGTAACCATGGGAGACATAGCAGAATGCGGGAGTTTCTTGACTTTCACCCGTCCAAATTCCACGGGGAAGCTGATGATGAAAAGGCAGAGGCTTGGCTGTCTGAGATCGAGAGGATTTTCAGACCACTTGACTATACTGATGAAGAAAAGGTGGAGTTCGCTGTGTTTCTGTTTCACGGGGATGCCGAGCATTGGTGGCACACTGTGGAGGCACTGTGGGAAACTGATCATACACCTCGCTTGTGGGGTAATTTCGTTAAGGCATTCAAGGAGAAATACGTACCTGCAGTTTCCAGGCAGAGGCAGATTGAGGAATTCTTGCACCTGAACCAGGATAACATAACGGTGGCCCAGTACGAGGCACGTTTTGACCGACTGTCCCGCTACGCTCCATACATGGTCAGTACCCCTGAGGCGAAGATGTGGAAATTTACGAATGGGTTAGGGCCAGAAATTCAGGATCAGTTGGCTTCGCATGACTTCGATACCTATTCTGCTCTCCTTGTTGCTGCTTCCCGAGTTGAGAAAAGAAAACTTGATAGAGCCAGTTCGAGCCAGCCGAACAAGAAACCATACCAGCCTTCAAGTCAACAAAGAAAATTCCAAAGCCAGAGTCGTAGTTAGGGCCAGAGCCAGAACAGACCAGTTAATAACCGTGGCCCGACTAAAGTACCATCAGCCTCTTCTACCCGCAGATCCACAAGTAGTTCACCTGCTACTCAGTCTATCAACTGTTCTTACTATGACAAAAAGGGTCACACCGAGGCCCAGTGTTGGAAGAAGTCAGGATGATGTGTGCGGTGTGGTAGTGATCAGTATCAGATCAAGGATTGCCCTAAATGGAAAGGAGGACAAAATCGAGTTAAACCAGCTGGTAGAGGCAAGGCTCTAGTTCCTAGAGTTCAGGCTCGAGCTTATGCTATTGAGTGCGAGGAGCTTCCAGAGGAGACCGCTGTTGTTGAAGGTACATTCTTGATACTGAATCAACCTGTTAGGGTGCTAATTGATCTAGGTGCTACTCATTCATTTATTACTCCCTTATGTGTGCAACGTGTGAAACTGAAAGTTGTATGTTTGCCTTACGAAGTAGAAGTTGGTACTCCGATGGGTTCTAAACTTGTTACTAACTCGGCTTGTAAAGCATGTAAAATCTAAATTAAAGATAGGGAATTCTCAGCCAATCTTATTGTATTACCTTTTCGAGACTATGAAGTCGTCTTAGGGATGGACTGGTTGGCAGAGCATCATGCCCAACTAGATTGCCGGACGAAGATTGTAACGTTCTAGATATCTGGTCAACCAATATTAGAGGTCATGGGTCGAAGAGATTTCACCAGGAGTTCCATCATTTCATCTACGAAAGAAATGAAGTCCTTGAGAAAAGGGTGTAGTAGATACTTAGCTTACCTCATCAACAAGCCGTCGAACAAAGCTAAGTTGGAGGAGATGCCAGTAATTAAAGATTATGTGGATATGTTTCCAGAAGAATTACCCGGTTTATCCCCAAATCGGGAGATCGAGTTCATTATAGAATTACTGCCTGGCACCCAGCCGATATCTAAAGCTCCCTATCGGATGGCACCAGCCGAGCTACAAGAATTGAAGGACCAATTGCAAGGATGGTTGAAGAAGGGGGTTGTTCAACCAAGTTCTTCACCGTGGAGTGCACTAGTCCTATTTGTAAAGAAGAAAGACGGAACGTTGAGGCTATGCATCGATTACCGAGGATTGAACCAAGTGACCGTCAAGAATAAATACCCATTTCCACTGATCGACGAGTTATTTGATCAACTTCAAGGAGCCAAAGTATATTCGAAGCTCGACTTGAGGCAGGGGTACTATCAATTGCGGATCAAAAATGAGGATGTGCTTAAAATGGCTTTCAGGACGAGATATGGGCATTATGAATATGTGGTGATGCCATTTGGACTAACTAATGCCCCTGCAGCTTTTATGGACTTGATGCACAGGGTGTTTCAACCCTACTTGGACCAATTTGTGGTGATCTTCATTGATAATATTTTGGTATACTCGAAATCCGAGGCTGAGCATGAACAACATTTGCGATTGGTATTGCAGAAACTTCGAGAGCATCAATTGTATGCGAAGTTTAGCAAATGCGAATTTTGGTTGCAGCAGATTGCATTTCCGGGGCACATCATATCCCAAGAGGGAATAGCAGTGGATCCAGCAAAGATAGAAGCGGTAATGTCTTGGAAGAAGCCGAAAAATGTTACGTAGGTTTGGAGTTTTCTTGGTCTAGCCGGCTATTATCAGAGGTTCGTGAAGGATTTCTCAAAGATTGTAGGACCGCTTACAAAGCTCACTCAAAAGAAAACAAAGTTCGTGTGGGATGACAATTGTGAGAATAGTTTCCAAGAATTGAAGAGAAGATTGACTACCGCACCTGTTTTTGCATTGCCTAAAGGGAGTCAAGGTTTTGTAATCTATGGCGATGCTTTGAGGGAAGGACTAGGTTGTGTGTTGATGCAAAATGGTAGAGTGATTGCGTATGCTTCTAGGAAACCGAAGCCGTATGAATTGAACTACCCGACACATGATTTGGAGTTAGCGGCTATCGTGTTTGCACTCAAGAAATGGAGGCACTATCCGTGGGGTAACCAGTTTGAGGTATTTACTGATCACAAGAGCTTGAAATACTTGTTCTCACAAAAAGAGTTGAACATGAGGCAAAGACGGTGGATGGAGCTTTTGGATGATTATAACTGCACAATCAATTATGTGCCTGGTAAAGCAAATGCAGTTGCAGATGCCTTAAGTCGGAAAGCGACCATGGCAAAACTGGAAGTTAAGGTGTAGGAGTTGTTAGAGGAAGCATTCTTGTGGAAACCACAATTGACTTAAAAAGGGTTACTTTTTGCCACTATACAAGTTCAATCGACCTTGTTGTTTGAATTACTAGAGGCTCAACAGAAGGACCAACAGTTTCAGAAGATTAAAGAAAGCAACACAAATTTCAAGTTTTATGATGATGGTATTTGGAGATTTAGGAATTGGATCTATGTTCCTAATGAGCCAGAGTTGAAAAAGAAGATTCTTGAAGAAGCCCATAACTCAAGATATACTATTCACCCCGGCGGAACAAAGATGTACCGGATTTGAAGCAACACTATTGGTGGAATAACATGAAGAGAGAGATTACGGAGTTTGTGGCACGGTGTTTGACTTGCCAGAGAGTCAAAGCGGAACATCAACGACCAGCAGGTTTACTTCAACCGTTGGAAATTCCTCAATGGAAATGGGAATGTATAACTATGGACTTTGTCATGGACCTGCCCAGGTCACAAAAGGGTCATGACGCTGTTTGGGTCGTAGTAGATAGATTGACTAAGTCAGCACACTTCTTACTGATGAACAAGGAGGATAGTCCTGAGAAATTGGGAGATATGTATGTGGCGGAGATTGTAAGATTGCACGGGATGCCTGTGAGTATTGTATTGGATAGGGATCCTCGTTTCAGTTCCCAATTTTGGAAGAGATTGTAAGAAGCTTTGGGAACGAAGTTGAGTTTCAGCACGGCTTATTACCCTCAGACTGATGGACAATCTGGGAGAACTATTTAGATTTTGGAGGATATGCTGAGGGCGTGTGTTTTAGACTTCGGGAAAAGCTGGGAGAAATATCTGTCTCTAGCAGAGTTCGCTTATAATAATAGTTATCAGGTCACTATCGGAATGGCCCCATTTGAGGCATTATATGGACGTAAGTGTCGATCCCTAATTTACTGGGATGAAGTAGGTGAGACGAAGACTTTTGACCCGACCCTTCTACCTGAACTTATGAAGACTGTTGATAATATCCACCTCATCCGGAAATGTATGCTTACCGCCCAAAGCAGGCAGAAAAGTTATGCAGACCGACGGAGACGGAGCCTAGAGTTTGAGGTCGGCGACAAAGTGTTCTTGAAGATATCACCCCGGAGAAGACTGATTAAACACGGCAAGGGTAGAAAGTTGAGCCCGAGGTTTGTAGGACTATTTGAGATAGTTGAGAAGGTTGGCAAGTTGACGTACCGCCTGGAACTACCCCAAAACCTCTCCAATATTCACGACGTCTTCCATGTTTCAATGTTACGGAAGTATCATCCTGATCCATCGTATATCTTGGAGCCAGAGCCGTTGCAGCTTCGGGAGAACTTGTCTTATGAAGAGAAGCCCATTCGGATCCTAGACCAGCAAGATCGGGAGTTGCGCAACAAATCTATACTGATGGTGAAAGTGTTGTGGGATCATCATGGAGTTGAAGAAGCAACGTGGGAAAGGCAAGACCAGATGGAGCAACAGTATCCAGCTTTATTTCAAAGGTAATATCAAATTTCGGGACGAAATTCTTTTAAGGAGGGGAGGATGTGAGGCCCGACCTCGATTTGCATGTGATACCTCGCTTTGTGTGCCCTAATCTAGATTTGTGTGCCTTGACCTAGGTTTAAGAGTCGTGTTTCGTTTTGAGTACCTTGCATTGAATTACGTGCATACATTTAGGGTTGTGTGCATTTACTTGGGAAACGTGTATTTGTCTCGTAGTTCGTGCCCTACCTCGTAGTGTGTGCCCTAAACCTACGAAACCGTTCCCACACGCTAATCAAGAAAGTATCTTACATGAAGTACTAGATCATTAATTAATCCTACAAACTCCACTAACTAATATTAAATTACTAATTCAACCCACTAGAAGACGAAATTACACCAAAAGCTAGGCATTCTTTATTCTTTATTCTTTGCATATCCCAAACACACAATTAAAATAATATTCAAAAGATGACAAAGATTCAGTATTTTGCAAGCCTTGGCCAACCATCTCTTGCATTTGTGCATGCATTGCAATTCCAAAAATTAAATCTAGACATCCTATGACAATCTATGACAAAAGGCATAAAAAATAACCCAAAACCCTACCCAATGCACCCATATTCTCGACACACACTCAATTCCCCATGCTAAGGATTCAAATTATGCTTCTTGAAGACACAAAATTGGATTTTACAAGGCCCTAGGCCGACACAAGCATCAAACATTTCAAATCTTTTCATTTTTCTTTCATTCTTTCTTTTCTTCTCACTCTCTCTCATTTCTTCTCTCTCTCTCGGCCCTAGCTGAAATTGTAGACTCCATAGCTAAGTTCTTTATCCTAAGGCTCTTCAACACCTCCAAGCTACTTAGGAGCTCGACCAAGCAAAGCTAGGAGCAAAGAAACACACATGCAAGCTCTTTGAACCTTCATTTCGGCTTAGGTGAGTTGTTAGCTTCCGTTTTGTTTTCTTCTTGTTTTAACCACAGGCACCTACTAAGAACATGGTAACTTAGCTAGGGAATTAGAGAAATCCCAAGTTGTCTCTCGGCTAAGCAAGGAGAAGAGTTGTCATTGTGCTTCATCAAGAGTTTGTGCATCTTCTTTGTTGTCTTGCTAAGGTGATGGCTAAAACTTCTTGAAAAGCTTTTAAAAACCACATGCATGCCTTTGAATGCCTATTTCTACCTCTATACTTGTGATATATGTGTGTTCATGAGCTTTTGTAAACATGCATGGCACGATATTTGGCTAGAATGTGATGATAGATGAAATCGCTTATGGGACAGTCTTCTGTCTTGTTGGTACGAGATGATTTTGACCAGGTAAATGAGGTTGAAAATGTGTGAAAAATGGTAGGTAACTATTTTTGCCAGTTTTGAGCATTTTTCAAAGAAATAGGCGAAAGCTAATTTTGACTCTAAGGTCCTCGGCAAAATATCAAAATGTGTCCAAATTTGGAAAATCTGGGAAAATGAAGCAGGTTTTGGCAGATTCACTGTTCTTGTAGAACGATCCAGTTTTGACTTATTAAATGATATCAAAAATGAATTAAATTTGGTGTGCTGCTATATTTTTCAGTTCTGGACATTTTTGTCAGAAATGGACTAAGGCTAAATCTGACCCCAAAGCCCTCAAAAACGATAAGTATTGAAATGTGTGCAAATCTGGACAGTTTCGTGTAGTCTCACTGTTTTGGCTATAACTCTTGAACCCGAACTCCAAATGATGCGAGGTTTGTTTCTGGATTTATTTAACTCCTTAAGCTTTAATTTGAAATTTTGTTTACTGGAATTGGAGTTTGTTTGCTTGTCTCAATGATTATGAGAAAACAGACCATTGCAGTGAGGTTTTCGTCTAGTGATTTGCCTTGAAAATTATTGTAACTTCTCTTCTTGTATTAAATGCTTAGGATTGTGGAATTGGGATGTTGTGTAGACTGTTTTGAATGTTTGAGGGTGTTTGAATTAATCAATGCATGGCTTGAGTTTAATTACGTGACAACCTAGGGCTTAATCGCAAGGGTGAGCGTGAATTGAAACCCTAATCGCTAGGTAAACTCGCTAAGTGTTAATCCTATGAATATCGTGTTTAATTATGTAATTAGTAGGCTTCCCGTAGTTGCCCTTATAGCCCTAAATGTGATTCCGATGATTACATGTTGACAAGTAGGCCTTTCTTGCACCCGGTCCCACGCAGATGTCGTTGCATGTTGAATTATCTTATTATTTGATTACGTGAACTTCGAAATGAGTTATATGATTTGATTTACATGCGTTACATGGCTGCCCGTTTAGTATTCATATAACTCCATGTGCTTTTCAAGTGAAATTACTTGTCATATCGTGCCTCGCGTGTTTACTTGTCAATGTGCAATCTTACGACTACTCAGAGGCAACCTATTTTGTTGCCCTCATTAAATGTCATAAATGTGCATTGCATACAAGGTTGCATCCTTTCATTCAGGCGTGGTAGCGTTCACGCACATCTGGCGGCATCGGGCTTGCCGGTGCAACCGTGACTACCATTGTCCAATTCCCTCTCTCGCTTGGGGGATAGACTTCCTCGGAGAGTTGGGTCGTAGGATTTCGGGTTACATCCGGAGTACACCCATTTGGCGTGATAAGGGGATGATTTGAAGTCGGCCGCAACAACTGATACTGGGAATGAATTGAGAGCAAAAGTTCACCCTATCCTTCTCACTATTTGTATAAGTACTCTCGCTTGGTTCCTAGAGGACCTCGGGGAGGAAAGACGGGTAATTGTGTTCTTTTACTGTTACATTACATTTTGTACTTACTTGTGATATATTCATGCTTGCAAAAAGGGTTTCCATAAGTTGAACCAGAAAATGAGTTTCAAAACTTATTTCTCGTTCTCCCTCGCTGAGTTCATAAAGACTTACCCTCTTTTATCATCTCAGGTGAAGAAGACCAGGAACAGGTACCCGAGGACAACGTACCTAATGATGATTCCTTGGAATGATTGCTTGCCCTACGTGCCTTACTTGACTATGGCCATTTTGTGAATGATATGGTGCTTGAAGACTATTTCATTTCTTATGTTGCTTGTTATTGTATTGTAAATGACCCCCGTTGTAATTTGGGGTCTAATTTTGACTTGTACTGATCATAACTAGATAGACACTACTATGGTCATTTTTGCTATCGCTATTGACTAGTATCTATCATAAGATTATGAAGTATCAGGTAAGGATTAAGTAAAATGAATCTATCCAATCTTAAGTAGGTACTCATTGTTAAGCTAAGATCAACATGAACTTTTGTAACAAGGATTAACAAACAAACGAGACATAGTATCATGCTAGGTTATTAATCAAACGAGACTTCGAGATAACTAGTGGGCGTTTTGATTGGTGATAAATAGTAATCTTAGTTAGAAAGCAAATTGAGATTGGAAATTTTGAGGCATTTAGAGAATTAGGTCAAACTAAAGAGCCATATTACAGCCGTTATGCTGCCGAATTTCTGGAGAATTTGTGGAGTTTAGGCTAAAATGTTAAGTGTTAGACTTTCATGAACGATTAAGTACGTGATATAACTTGAATGATTAGATCACACCCTAGTCTAACCTTTATAGGTTGGGTTGGGGTGTGACATAGTTATCATGCTAGGTTGTTAACCAAACGAGACTTCGAGATAACTAGTAGGCATTTCAATTGTTGATTAATAGTAATCTTAATTGGAATCGAATTTGAGATTGAAAGTTTTGAGGCATTTAGGAACTTAGGTCAAACTAAAGAGCCAATTACAATCATTATGCTGCCGGTTTTCTAGAAAAAACTTTTGGAGTTTTAGGCCAACGTTAAGCTTTAAATCATAACAAAAGGCTAAGTGTGTGAAATAACGATAATGATTTAGGTCACACCCTAGTCTAGCCTCTATAGGTCAGCTTGGGGCATAACACCCTATATTAAAATGGTATCAGAGCTTAGATTGCTTAAGCCAGGTTTAACTCTCGGACCATGGGTAGAAGCCCTAAGGTTATTGGGATGACTTGTTTATGTGTGTTAATGTGTAACAATATCAATTGTGCCTTCTTCTGTTTCTATGTGCTTATGTGATTAACATGTCTTAACCGTTTCAAGAAATTGTATATGTAAAATTGTATGTTGCATACCTTATACATTAAATTCTTGTCTCGTCGTATTCCAATAAATTGTGCATCATAATCTGTGCCTATAGATGGCTGGCCCTAGTACCTGTAATACCAATAGGAGCGATGAACCTCAAAAGGTCGGAGATGCTCATCAAATTAATCCCGGCATGGCCATGTTTAACATGATGACGAATGCTATGGATCGCGTGTCGCGAGTGATAGAACGTCAAGATGCATGTGAAGCAAACAACAACAACACGAATGATGGTAACAATGGGAGAAATAGCAGAATGCGGGAGTTCCTTGACTTTCGCCCGTCCAAATTCTATGGGGAAGCTGATAATGAAAAGGCAGAGGCTTGGCTGTCTGAGATTGAAAGGATTTTCAGGCCACCATCGGGATGGCCCCATTTGAGGCATTGTATGGACGTAAGTAGCGAAGTTGTCTTGCCCAAGGTGCCGTGGGATTCGATAATAAAACTGTGATGGATTAGGTTGTTGTCTTTTCGCGGCTCACGACGTACGATCCGGGGTGAAAAAAAAGCTGAAAAGAAGAAAAGTGTCTCAAAACTAAAGAAAACATTCGATTTTTGGCTCGAAAAACGGGTGCAGGCGAGCAGGCTTTCTACCCTCGTTGTAGAGCTTTTGAAGAACTTTCCAATGGTATGTTGTGCGCCGCATAACTCCTTATGGATCAAAAGTTATGCGCACCGGAGTGACGGATACCTGGTCCCAAGCACCACGCCCTCGGTTTGCGAGCCCAGCCTCTACATGAAGCGAAGTTGTCTTGCCCAAGGTGCCATGGGATTCGGTAATAGAAATGTGATGGATTAGGTTGTCGTCCTTTTCGCGGCTCACGATGTACGATCCGGGACGGAAAAATAACGCAAAAGAAGAAAAGTATCCCGAAACTGATGAAAACGTTCAATTTTGGGCTCCGAAAATAGGCGCAATCGAGCAGGCTTGCTGCCCCCATCGTAGAGATCTCAAAGTGCTTTCCAACGGTATGCTATGCACTGCGTAACTCCTTATGGATCAAAAGTTATGGCCACCGAAGCAACGGAGCCCCATGCCCCCGGTTTCCGACCCCTGCCTCTACGTGAAGTCAAGTTGTTTTGCCCAACGTGCCGTGGGATTCGGTAATAGAAATGTGATGGATTAGGTTGTCATCCATTTAGCGGCTCACGGCGTACGATCCGGGATAAAAAAATAGCGCAGAAGAAGAAAAGTGTCCCAAAATTGCTAAAAACGTTCGATTTTGGGCTACGAAAAAAGGCCCAGCCGAAGAGGCTTGTTGCCCCCGTCGTAGAGCTCTCAGAGGGCTTTCTAACGGTATGTTGTGTGCCACGTAACTCCTTACGGATCAAAAGTTATGGGCACCGGAGCGACGGATACCTGGTCACAAGCCTGACGCCCTTGGTTTGCGAGCCCAGCCTCAACGTGAAGTAAAGTTGTCTTCCCCAAGGGACCGTGGGATTAACTAATAGAAATATGATGGATTTGGTTGTCGTCCTTTTCGTGGCTCAAGACGTACGATCCGGGATGGAAAAAGGGCACAAAATAAAAAAAATATCCCGAAACTGATGAAAACGTTCGATTTTGGGCTCCAAAAATAGGCGTAGTTGAGCAGGCTTGCTTCCCCCGTAGTAGAGCTCTTGGAGAGCTTTCCAACGGTATGCTATGCGCCTCGTAACTCCTTACGGATCAAAAGTTATGGGCACCATGGTGACGGAGACCTAGTCCCAAGCCCCACGCCCTCGGTTTGCGGGCCCAGTTTCTACGTGAAGCGAAGTTGTCTTGCCCAAGGTCCCGTGGAATTCGGAAATAGAAATGTGACGAACACCTTTCTTCTTTTGCGCTATTTTTCTGTCCCGGATTGTACATCGTGATCCGAAAAAAGGACGACGACATAATCCATCACATTTATATTATAGAATCCCACGGCACCTTGGCCAAGAGAACTTAACTTCATGTAGAGATTGGGCCCACAAACCGAGGGGGTGGGGCTTGTGACCAGGTATCCGTCGCTTCGGTGCCCATAACTTTTGATCCATAAGGAGTTACGCGATGCACAACATACCGTTGGAAAGCTCTTTGAGAGTTCTACGACAGGGGAAGCAAGCCTGATCGGCTGCGCCTACTTTTGGAGCTCAAAATCGAACGTTTTCATCAGTTCCGGGATATTTTTCCTCCTCTGCTCCATTTTTCAATCCCGGATCGTACATCGTGAACCACGAAAAGGACAACCTAATCCATCACATCTCTATTATCGAATCACACGGCACGTTGGGCAAGACAACTTTACTTCACGTAGAGGCTAGGCCAGCAATCCGAGGGCGTGAGGCTTATGACCAGGTATCCGTCGCTTCGGTGCCAATAACTTTTGATCCGAATAGAGTTACGCGGTGCACAGCATACAGTTGGAAAGCTCTCTGAGAGCTCTACAATGTGAGTAGCAAGCCTGCTCGGCTGCGCCTATTTTCGGTACCCAAAATTGAACATTTTCATCAGTTTCGAGACACTTTTCTTCCTTTACGCTGTTTTTCCGTCCAGGATCGTACGTCGTGAGCTACGAAAAGGACGAAAACCTAAGCCATCACATTTCTATTACCGAATCCCACGGCACCTTGGGCAAGACAACTTCACTTCACGTAGAGGCTGCGCCAGCAAACCGAGGGTGTGGGGCTTGTGACTAAGTATTCGTTGCTCCGGTGCCCATAACTTTTGATTCATAAAGAGTTACGTTGTGCACAGCATACCGTTGGAAAGCTCTCCGAGAACTCCACGATGGGAGCAGCAAGCTTGCTTAGCTGTGCCTATGTTTGGAGCCCAAAATTGAACGTTTTCATTAGTTTCGGGATACTTTTCTTTTTATGCGTTGTTTTTCCGTCTCGGATCATACGTCCTGAGCCGCGAAAAGGATGACAACCTAATCCATCACATTTCTATTACAGAATCCATGACACGTTGGACAAGAGAACTTTACTTCATGTAGAGGCTGGGCCTGCAAACCAAGGGCGTGGGGTTTGTGACTAGGTATTCGTCACTCCGGTGCCCATAACTATTGATCCGTAAGGAGTTACGCGGTGCACAGCATACTATTGGAAAGCTCTCCGAGAGATCTACGATGTAGGAAGCAAGTCAACAATACTGCGCCTGTTTTTAGAGTCCAAAATCAAACATTTTCATCAATTTCGGGACACTTTTATTCTTTTGCGCTATTTTTCCGTCCCAGATCGTACGTCGTGAGTCGCGTAAAGGATAACAACCTAATCCATCAAATTTCTATTACTAAATCCCACGGCACCTTGGGCAAGACAAATTCACTTCATGTAGACAGCGCCTGCAAACTTAAGGCGTGGGGTTTGTGAGCAGGTATCCGTCGCTCCGGTGCCCATAACTTTTGATCCGTACGGAGTTACGCGGCGCACAACATACAGTTGGAAAGCTCTCCGAGAGCTCTACGAATGGGGTAGCAAGCCTACTCGGCTACGCCAATTTTCAAAGCCCAAAATCGAACATTTACATCAGTTCCGGGACACTTTTCATTTTCTGCTCTGTTTTTCAGTGCCGGATCGTACGTCGTGAGCCTTGAAAAGGATGACAACCTAATCCATCACATTTCTATTACCAAATCAAATGGCACATTGGGCAAGAGAACTTCACTTCACGTAGAGGCTGGGCCCGTAAACCGAGGGCGTGGGTCTTGTAACTAGGTATCCGTCGCCCCGATACCCATAACTTTTGATCCGTAAGGAGTTACGCGGCGCACAGCCTACCGTTGGAAAGCTCTCTGAGAGCTCTACGATAGGGGCAGCTAGCCTGATCGGCTACACCTATTTTGGGAGCCCAAAACCGAACCTTTTCATCAGTTTCAAAACACTTTTCTTTTTCTTCGCTGTTTTTCCGTCGCGGATCATACGTCGTGAACCGCGAAAAGGACGACAATCTAATCCATCACATTTCTATTACAGAATCCCCTGGCACGTTGGGAAAGAGAACTTTACTTCATGTAGAGGCTTGGCCTACAAATCGAGGGTGTGGGGCTTGTGACCAGGTATCCGTCGCTCAGTTGCCCATAACTTTTGATCCATAAGGAGTTACGAGGCGCACAACATACCATTGGAAATCTCTTTGAGAGCTCTGCGACGGGGGCAGCAAGCCTGCTTTGCTGTGCTTGTTTTCGGAGCTCAAAATCGAACATTTTCATCAGTTTCGGGACACTTTTCTTTTTTTGCGCTGTTTTTCCGTCCCGGATCGTAAGTCGTGAGCCACGAAAAGGACAACAACCTAATCCATCACATTTCTATTACTGAATCCCATGGCACCTTGGGCAAGACAACTTCAATTCACATAGAGGCTTGGCCTGCAAACCGAGGGCGTAGGTCTTGTGACAAGGTATCCGTCGCTCCGGTGCCCATAACTTTTGATCCGTAAGGAGTAACGCGGCGCACAACATACAGTTGGAAAGCTCTCCGAGATCTCTACGACGGGGGCAGTAAGCCTGCTCAGCTGCGACTATTTTTAGAGCCCAAAATTGAACGTTTTCATCAATTTCTGGACACTTTTCATCTTTTGCCCTGTTTTTCCGTCCCGGATCGTATGTCGTGAGCCGCGAAAAGGACGACGACCTAATCCATCACATTTCTAATATAGAATCCCACTGCACCTTGTGCAAGAGAACTTCACTTCACATAGAGGCTGGGCCCGCAAACCGATGGCGTGGGGCTTATGACCAGGTATTCGTCGCTCCGGTGCCCATAACTTTTGATTCGTAAGGAGTTACGTGGCGCACAACATACCATAGGAAAGCTCTCCGAGAGCTCTACGATGGGGGAAGCAAGCCTGCTTGGCTTTGTCTGTTTTCATTGCCCAAAATTGAACGTTTTCATCTATTTCAGGATACTTTTCTTTTTTTACACTATTTTTTTTATCCCGAATCGTACGTCGTGAGATGCAAAAAGGGCGACATCCTAATCTATCACATTTCTATTACCAAATCCCTCGGCACTTTAGGCAAGACAAATTTATTTCACGTAGAGGCTGGGCCCGCAAACCGAGGGCGTGGGGCTTGTGACCAGGTATCTGTCGCTCCGGTGCCAATAACTTTTGATCCGTAAGGAATTACGCAGCGTACATCATACCGTTAGAAAGTTCTCCGAGAGCTCTATGACGGGGGTAGCAAGCCTGCTCGGCTGCACTGGTTTTCGGAGCCGAAAATCCAAAGTTTTCAACAGTTTCAGCACACTTTTCTTCTTTTGCGCTGGTTTTCCATCCCGGATCGTACGTCGTGAGTAGCGAAAAGGACGACAACCTAATCCATCACATTTCTATTACAGAATCCCATGGACCCTTGGGCAAGAGAACTTTACTTCACATAGAGGCTGGGCCCGCAAACCGAGAGCGTAGGGCTTATGACCAGGTATCCGTTGATCTGGTGCCCATAAATTTTGATCCGTAAGTAGTTACGCGGTCACAGCATAATGTTGGAAAGCTCCACAAGAGATCTACGATGGGGGCAGCAACCCTACTCGGCTGCACTTATTTTCGAAGCCCAAAATCCAACGTTTTCATAAGTTGCAAGACACTTTTCTTCTTTTACGCTATTTTTTCATCCCAGATCGTACATCGTGAGCCGAGCTAAGGATGGCAACCTAATCCATCACACTTCTATTACCGAATCCCACGACACGTTGGGCAAGACAACTTCGCTTCACGTAAAGGCTGGGCCCGCAAACCGAGGGCGTGGGGCTTGTAACAAGGTATCCGTCGCTCCGGTGCCCATAACTTTTGATCTGCAAGGAGTTACGCGGCACACAGCATATCGTTGGAAAGCTCTCCGAGAGCTCTACAACGTGGGCACCAAGCCTGTCCAGCTGTGCCTATTTTCGGAGACCAAAATGGAATGTTTTCATCACTTTTGGGATACTTTTCTTCTTTTGCACTGTTTTTCCATCCCGAATCGTACGTCGTGTGCCGCGAAAATGACGACAACCTAATCCATCACATTTCTATTACAGAATCCCATTGCTTCTTGGACAAGAGAACTTCACTTCACATAGAGGCTGGGCCCGCAAATCGAGGGTGTGGGGCTTGTGACTAGGTATCCGTTGCTCCGGTGCCCATAACTTTTCTTCCGTAAGGAGTTACGCGGCGCACAGTATACCGTTAGAAAGCTCTATGAGAGCTCTACGACAGGGGCAGCAAGCTTGATCGGCTTTGCCTATATTCGAAGACCAAAATAGAACATTTTCATCAGTTTCGGGACACTTTTCTTCTTTTACGTTGTTTTTTCGTCCCGAATCGTACGTCATGAGCCGAGAATAGGACGACAACCTAAACCATCACATTTTTATTACCAAATCCTATGGCACCTTGGGTAAGACAACTTCACTTCACATAGAGGCTGGGCCAGCAAACTGAGGTCGTGGGGCTTGTGACCAGGTATCCGTTGCTCCGGTGCCCATAACTTTTGATCCGTAAGGAGTTACGTGGTGCACAGCAAACCGTTGGAAAGCTCTACGAGAGTTCTACGACGTGGGCAGCAAGCACGGTTCGGTGGGCCTATTTTCGGAACCCAAAATCGAACAGTTTCATCATATTCGGGACACTTTTCTACTTTTGTGCTGTTTTTTCATCCCGGATCGTACGTCGTGCGCCGCAAAAATGACGACAACCTAATCCATCACATTTCTATTACCGAATCCCATTGCCCCTTAGACAAGAGAACTTTACTTCACGCAGAGGATGGGCCCGCAAACCGAGGGCGTGGGGTTTGTGACTAGGTATCCGTCACTCTGGTGCCCATAACTATTGATCCGTAAGGAGTTACATGGCACACAACATACCGTTGGAAAGTTCTCCGAGAGATCTACGATGTAGGCAGCAAGCCAGCGACACTGTACCGGTTTTTATAGCCCAAAATCGAATGTTTTCATTAGTTTCGGGACACTTTTCTTCTTTTGCGATGTTTTTTTATCCCGGATCGTAAGTCTTGAGCAGCAAAAAGTACGACAACCTAATCCATCATGTTTCTATTACCGAATCCCACATCACATTAGGCAAGACAACTTCACTTCACGTAGAGGCTAGGCCCGCAAATCGAGGGCGTGGGGTTTGTGACCCAATATCCGTCGCTCCGGAGCCCATAACTTTTGATCCGTACGGAGTTACGCGGCGCACAACATACAGTTGGAAAGCTCTCTGAGAGCTCTACAAATAGGGTAGCAATCCTACTCGGCTACGCCAATTTTCAAAGCCCAAAATCGAACGTTTACATTAGTTCCGAGACACTTTTCATTTTCTACTCTATTTTTCAGTGCCGGATCGTACGTCGTGAGCTGTGAAAATGACGACAACCTAATCCATCACATTTCTATTACCGAATCCCACGGTACCTTGGGGAAGAGAACTTCTCTTCACGTAGAGGCTGGGCCCGTAAACCGAGGGCATGGGACTTGTAACTAGGTATCCGTTGCTCCGGAGCCCATAACTTTTGATCCGTAAGGAGTTATGCGGCGCACAGTATGCCGTTGGAAAGCTCTCCACGAGCTCTAGGACAGGGGCAGCCAGCCTGATCAGTACGCCTATTTTAGGAGCCCAAAACAGAATGGTTTCATCAGTTTCGAAACACTTTTCTTTTTCTGCGCTGTTTTTCCGTCCCGGATCATACGTCGTGAACCGCGAAAAGGACGACAACCTAATCCATCACATTTCTATTACAGAATCCCCTGGCACATTGGGAAAGTGAACTTTACTTCATGTAGAGGCTTGGCCTACAAACCGAGGGCGTAGGGCTTGTGACCAGGTATCCGTCACTCAGGTGAACATAACTATTGATCCGTAAGGAGTTATGTGGCACACAGCATACCGTTGGAAAGTACTCTGAGAGCTCTACGATGGGGGCAGCAAGCCTGCTATGCTGCACTGGTTTTCAGAGACCAAAATCTAACGTTTTCATCAATTTTGGGATACTTTTCTTTTTTTGCGCTATTTTTCCGTCCTGGATCGTAATTCGTGAGCCGCGAAAAGGACGACAACCTAATCCATCATATTTCTATTTCTGAATCCCACGGCACCTTCGGCAAGAGAACTTCATTTCACGTAGAGTCTGGGCCCGCAAACCTAGGGCGTGGCGCTTATGACCAGGTATCCGTCGCTCCGGTGCCCATATCTTTTGATTCGTAAGGAGTTACGCGGCGCACAACATACAGTTGGAAATCTCTCCGAGAGCTCTACGACAGGGGCACCAAGCCTGCTCGACTGCACCTATTTTTGGAGCCCAAAATAGAACGTTTTCATCAATTTCTGGATACTTTTCTTCTTTTGTGCTATTTTTTCGTCTCGGATCGTACGTCGTGAGCCGCGAAAAGGGCGACATCCTAATCCATCACATTTCTATTATAGAATCCCACTGCCCCTTGTGCAAGAGAACTTCACTTCAGGCAGAGGCTGAGCTCGCAAACCGATGGCGTGGGGCTTGTGACCAAGTATCCGTCGCTCCGGTGCCCATAACTTTTGATTTGTAAGGAGTTAAACAGCGCACAGCATACCGTTGGAAAGCTCTCTGAGAACTCTACGACAGGGACAGCAAGCTTGTTGGCTGCGCCTATTTTCAAAGCCCAAAGTTGAAAGTTTTCATCAGTTTCGGAATACTTTTCTTCTTTTGCGCTGTTTTTATCCCGAATCGTACGTCGTGAGCCGCGAAATAGACGACAACCTAATCCATCACATTTCTATTTCAGAATCCCACGGCCCCTTGGGCAAGAGAACTTTACTTCAGGTAGAGGCTAGGCCAGCAAACCGAGGGCGTGGAGCTTGTGACTAGGTATCCGTTGCTCCGGTGCCCAGAACTTTTGATACGTAAGGAGTTGCGCGGTGCACAGTATACCGTTAGAAAGTTCTCCGAGAGCTCTACGATGCGGTCAGCAATCTTGCTTGGCTGCGCTGGTTTTCGGAGCCCAAAATTCAATGTTTTCTTCAGTTTTAGACACTTTTCTTCTTTTGCGCTGTTTTTTCGTCCTGGATCGTACGTCGTGAGTTGCGAAAAGGACGACAACCTAATCCATCACATTTCTATTACAGAATCCCATGGACCCTTGGGCAAGAGAACTTTACTTAACGTAGAGGCTGGGCCCGCAAACCGAGAGCGTAGGGCTTATGACCAGGTATCCATCGCTCTGGTGCCCATAACTTTTGATCTGTAAAGAGTTACGCGGTGCACAGTATACCGTTAGAAAGCTCTCCGAGAGCTCTACGATACGGTCAGCAAGCCTGCTCAGCTGTGCTAATTTTCGGAGCCCAAAATCTGACGTTGGAAGTGAAAAGTGTCCGAAATTGATGAAAATGTTGGATTTTGGGCTCCAAAAATCGGCACAGCTGAGCAGGCTTGATGAACGCATCGTAGAGCTCTTAGAGAGCTTTCTAACGGTATGCTGTGCACCGCATAACTCCTTACGGATCAAAAGTTATGGGCACCAGATCGACGAATACCTGGTCATAAGCCCTACGCTCTCGGTTTGCGGGCCCAGCCTCTACGTGAAGTAAAGTTCTCTTGCCCACGGGTCCATGGGATTCTGTAATAGAAATGTGATGGATTAGGTTGCCTTCTTTTTCATGACTCACGACGTATGATCCGGGATGAAAAAATAGCGCAAAAGAATAAAAGTGTCTAAAACTGATGAAAACGTTGGATTTTGGGCTCCGAAAACCAGTGCAGCCGAGCAAGATTGCTGACCGCATCGTAGAGCTCTCGGAGAACTTTCTAACGGTATACTGTGCACTGCGCAACTCTTTACGCATCAAAAGTTTTGGGCACCGGAGCGACGGATACCTGGTCACAAGCCCCATGCCCTCGGTTTGCGGGCCCAGCCTTTACGTGAAGTAAAGTTCTCTTGCCCAAGGGGCCGCGGGATTCTGTAATAGAAATGTGATGGATTAGGTTGTCGTCCTTTTCGCGGCTCACGACGTACGATCCGGGATAAAAATAGCGCAAAAGAAGAAAAGTATTCTGAAACTGATGAAAACTTTCAATTTTGGGCTTCGATAATAGGCGCATCCAAGCAAGCTTGCTGCCCCCGTCTTAGAGCTCTCGGAGAGCTTTCCAACGGTATGCTGTGCGCCGTGTAACTCCTTACAATCAAAAGTTATGGGCACCGGAGAGATGAAAACCTGGTTTCAAGCCCCACGCCCTCTGTTTACTGGCCCACCTCTATGTGGAGTGAAGTTCTCTTGCACAAGGGGCAGTGGGATTCTATAATAGAAATGTATGGATTATGTTATCGTCCTTTTTGCGGCTCACGACGTACGACCCGGGATGGAAAAATAGTACAAAAGAAGAAAAGTATCCTGAAATTGATGAAAACGTTCGATTTTGGGCTCCAAAAATAGGTGCAGCCGAGCATGCTTGTTGCCCTTGTCGTAGAGCTCTTGGAGAGCTTTCCAACGGTATGTTGTGCACCGCATAACTCCTTACAGATCAAAAAATTATGGGTACCGGAGCGACGGAGACCTGGTCATAAGCGCCATGCCCTAGGTTTACGGGCCCAAACTCTACGTGAAGTGAAGTTCTCTTGCCCAAGGTGCCGTGGGATTCAGAAATAGAAATGTGATGGATTAGGTTGTCGTCCTTTTCACAGCTCACGACTTACAATTCGGGACGAAAAAATAGCGCAAAAAAAGAAAAATATCCCGAAACTGATGAAAGCGTTGGAGTTTGGTCTCCGAAGACCATTGCAGCGTAGCAGGTTTACTGCCCCCATCGTAGAGCTCTCGGAGTACTTTCCAACGGTATGCTGTGTGCCGCATAACTCCTTACGGATCAATAGTTATGTTCACCAGAGTGACGGATACCTGGTCACAAGCCCTACACCTTCGGTTTGTAGGCCAAGCCTCTACATGAAGTAAAGTTCTCTTTCCCAACGTGCTAGGGGATTCTGTAATAGAAATGTTATGGATTAGGTTGTCGTCCTTTTTGCGGTTCACAATGTATGATCTGGGACGAAAAAACAGCACAGAAAAAGAAAAGTGTTTCGAAATTGATGAAAATGTTCGGTTTTGGGCTCCCAAAATAGGCGTACCGATCAGGCTGGCTGCCCCTGTCGTAGAGCTCTCAGAGAGCTTTTCAGCGATATGCTATGCACCGCGTAACTCTTTACGGATCAAAAGTTATGGGTACCGGAGCAACGGATACCTAGTTACAAGACCCACGCCCTCGATTTGCGAGCCCAGCCTCTATGTGAAGTGAAGTTCTCTTGCCCAAGGTGCCATTTGATATGGTAATAGAAATGTGATGGATTAGGTTGTCGTCCTTTTCACGGCTCACGACGTACGATCCGACACTGAAAAACAGAGCAAAAAATGAAAAGTGTCTCAGAACTGATGTAAACGTTCGATTTTGGGCTTTGAAAATTGGCGTAGCCGAGTAGGCTTGCTACCCCATTCGTAGAGCTCTCTGAGAGATTTTCAACGGTATGTTGTGCGCCACGTAACTCCTTACGGATCAAAAGTTATGGGCACCGGAGTGACGGATACCTGGTCACAAATCCCACGCCCTCGGTTTGCGTGCCCAGCCTCTACGTGAAGTGAAGTTGTCTTGCCCAAGGTGCCGTGGGATTCTGTAATAGAAATTTGATTGATTAGGATGTCGTTCTTTTCGCGGCTCACGACTTACGATCCGGGATAGAAACATTGCGCAAAAGAAGAAAAGTGTCCCGAAATTGATGAAAACGTTAGATTTTGGTCTCTGAAAACTGGCACAGTCTTGCTGGCTTGCTGCCTACATCGTAGATCTCTCGGAGAGCTTTCCAACAGTATGTTGTGTGCCGCGTAACTCCTTACGGATCAATAGTTATGGGCACCAGAGTGACGGATACCTAGTCACAAACCCCACGCCCTCGGTTTGCGTGCCCATCCTCTGCGTGAAGTAAAGTTCTCTTGTCCAAGGGGCAATGGAATTCTGTAATAGAAATGTGATGGATTAGGTTGTCGTCATTTTTGCGGCACACGACGTACGATTCGGGATGGAAAAATAGCGCAAAAGAAGAAAAGTGTCCCAAAAATGATGAAAATGTTTGATTTTGGGCTCCGAAAATAGGCGCAGCCGAATAGGCTTGCTGCCCACGTCGTAGAAATCTCAGAGAGCTTTCCAACGGTATGTTTTGCGCAGCGTAAATCATTACGGGTCAAAAGTTATAGACAAAGGAGCGACGGATACCTGGTCACAAACCCCACGCCCTCAGTTTGTGGGCCCAGCCTCTACGTGAAGTGAAGTTGTCTTGCCCAAGGTGCCGTAGGATTTGGTAATAAAAATGTGATGGTTTAAGTTGTCGTCCTATTCTCGACTCATGACGTACGATTCGGGACAAAAAAACAACGTAAAAGAAGTAAAGTGTCCCGAAACTGATGAAAATGTTCTATTTTGGTCTCCGAAAATAGGCACAGCCAATCAAGCTTGCTGCCCCCATTGTAGAGCTCTCATAGAGCTTTCTAACGGTATACTGTACGCCGCGTAACTCCTTACGGAAGAAAAGTTATAGGCACCGGAGCAATGAATACCTGGTCACAAGCCCCACACCCTAGATTTGCGGGCCCAGCCTCTATGTGAAGTGAAGTTCTCTTGTCCAAGAGGCAATGAGATTCTGTAATAGAAATGTGATGGATTAGGTTGTCGTCATTTTCGCGGCACACGACGTACGATCCAGGATGAAAAAACAGCGCAAAAGAAGAAAAGTATCCCGAAAGTGAAGAAAACATTCCATTTAGGTCTCCGAAAATAGGCACAGCCAGATAGGCTTGCTACCCACGTCGTAGAGCTCTCGGAGAGCTTTCCAACGGTATGCTGTGCGCCGCGTAACTCTTTACGGATCAAAAGTTATGGGCACCGCAGCGACGGATACCTTGTTACAAGCCCCACACCCTCAGTTTGCAGGCCCAGCCTCTAAGTGAAGTGAAGTTCTCTTGCCCGAGGTACCGTGGGATTCTGTAATAGAAATGTTATGGATTAGGTTGTCATCCTTTTCGCGGCTCACGATGTACGATATGGGACGGAAAAACAGCGCAAAAGAAGAAAAGTGTCCGAAACTGATGAAAACGTTGGATTTTGGGCTCCGAAAATCAGTACAGCCGAGCAGGCTTGCTGACCGCATCGTAGAGCTCTCAGAGAGCTTTCTAATGGTATGCTGTGCACCGCGTAACTCCTTACGGATCAAAAGTTATGGGTACCAGATCGACGGATACCTGGTCATAAGCCCTACGCTCTCGGTTTGCGGGCCCAGCCTCTATGTGACGTAAAGTTCTCTTGTCCAAGGGTCCATGAGATTATGTAATAGAAATGTGATGGATTGGGTTGTCGTCCTTTTTGCTACTCATGACGTACGATGCGGTACGGAAAAACACCGCGAAAGAAGAAAAGTGTCTCGAAACTGATGAAAACGTTGGATTTTGGGCTCCGAAAACCAGCGTAACCGAGTAGGATTGCTGACCGCATCGTAGAGCTCTCGGAGAACTTTCTAACGGTATGCTGTGCACCGCGCAACTCCTTACGCATCAAAAGTTCTTGGCACCGGAGCGACGGATACCTGGTCACAAGCCCCACACCCTCGGTTTGCGGTCGCAGCCTCTACGTGAAGTGAAGTTGTCTTGCCCAAGGTATCGTGGGATTCGGTAATAAAAATTTGATGGATTAGGTTGCCGTCCTTTTCGCAGCTCACGACGTACGATCCGGGACTGAAAAATAGAGCAAAAGAAAAAAAGTATCCTGAAACTGATGAAATCGTTCGATTTTGGACTCCGAAATCAGGTGCAACCGAGCAGGCTTGCTGTCCCCATCGTAGAGCTTTTGGAGAGCTTTCCAACTGTATGTTGTGCACCGCGTAACTCCTTACGGATCAAAAGTTATGGGCACCAGAGCGACGGATACCTGGTCACAAGCACCACGCCCTATGTTTGCGGGCCCAGCCTCTACGTGAAGTGAAGTTTTTTTGCCCAAGGTGCCGTGGGATTCAGTAATAGAAATGTGATGGATTATGTTGTCGTCCTTTTCGCGCCTCATGACGTACGATCCGGGACGAAAAAATAATGTCAAAAAAGAAAAGTATCCTAAAACTGATTAAAACAATTGATTCTGAGCTCTGAAAACAGGCGCAGCATAGCAGGCTTGCTGCCCCCGTCGTACAGCTCTCAGAGAGCTTTCCAATGATATGTTGTGCGCCGCATAACTCCTTACAAATCAAAAGTTATGGGCACTAGAGCGACGGATACCTAGTCACAAACCCCACTCCCTCGGTTTGCGTGCCCATCCTCTGCGTGAAGTAAAGTTCTCTTGTCCAAGGGGCAATGGAATTCTGTAATAGAAATGTGATGGATTAGGTTGTCGTCTTTTTTGCGGCACACGACGTACGATCCGGGATGGAAAAACAGCACAAAAGAAGAAAAGTGTCCAAAACTGATAAAAATATTTGATTTTGGGCTTCGAAAATAGACGGAGCCTAGAAGGCTTGCTGCCCCCGTCGTAGAGCTCTCTGAGAGCTTTCCAACGATATGCTGTGCGCCACGTAAATCCTTACGGATCAAAAGTTATGGGCAACGGAGCGACGGATACTTGGTCACAAGCCCCACGCCCTCAGTTTGTAGGCCCAGCCTCTACGTGAAATGAAGTGTTCTTGCCCAAGGTGCCGTAGGATTTGGTAATAAAAATGTGATGGTTTAAGTTGTCGTCCTATTCTCGGCTCAAGACGTACGATTCGGGATGAAAAAACAACGTAAAAGAAGAAAAGTGTCCTGAAACTGATGAAAATGTTCTATTTTGGTCTCCAAAAATAGGCACAGCCGATCAAGCTTGCTGCCCCTATTGTAGAGCTCTCATAGAGCTTTCTAACGGTATACTGTGCGCCGCGTAACTCCTTACGGAAGAAAAGTTATAGGCACTGGAGCAACGAATACCTGGTCACAAGCCCCACACCCTCGATTTGCGAGCCCAGCCTCTATGTGAAGTGAAGTTCTCTTGTCCAAGGGGCAATGGGATTCTGTAATAGAAATGTGATGGATTAGGTTGTCGTCATTTTCGCGACACACGACGTACGATCCGGGATGAAAAAATAGCGCAGAAGAAGAAAAGTGTCCCAAAAATGATGAAAACATTCGATTTTGGGCTCTGAAAATAGGCACAGCTAGGCAGGCCTGCTACCCACGTCGTAGAGCTCTCGGAGAGCTTTCCAACGATATGATGTACGCCGCGTAACAACTTACGGATCAAAAGTTAGGGACATCGGAGCAACGGATACCTTGTCATAAGCCCCACGCTCTCAGTTTGCTGGCTCAGCCTCTACGTGAAGTGAAGTTGTCTTCCTGAAGGTGCCGTGGGATTCTGTAATAGAAATGTTATGGATTAGGTTGTCATCCTTTTCACGGCTCACGACGAACGATCATGGACGGTGAAACAGCGCAAAACAAGAAAAGTGTACCGAAACTGATGAAAACGTTCGATTTTGTGCTCTGAAAATCAGTTCAGCCGAGCAGGCTTGCTGACCGCATCGTAGAGTTCTCGGAGAGCTTTCTAATGGTATGCTGTGCACTGCGTAACTCCTTACGAATCAAAAGTTATGGGTACCAGATCGACGGATACCTGGTCATAAGCCCTACGCTCTCGGTTTGCAGGCCCAGCCTCTATGTGAAGTAAAGTTCTCTTGTCCAAGGGTCCATGAGATTATGTAATAGAAATGTGATGGATTAGGTTGTCGTCCTTTTCGCTACTCACAACGTACGATGCGGGACGAAAAAATAGCGCAAAAGAAGAAAAGTGTCTGAAACTGATAAAAACGTTGGATTTTGGGCTCCGAAAACCAGCGTAGGCGAGCAGGATTGCTGACCGCATCGTAGAGCTCTCGGAGAACTTTCTAACGGTATGCTGTGCACCGCGCAACTCCTTACGTATCAAAAGTTCTGGGCACCGGAGCGACGGATACCTGGTCACAAGCCCCACACCCTCGGTTTGCGGGCCCAGCCTTTACGTGAAGTAAAGTTCTCTTGCCCAAGGGGCCGTGGGATTCGGTAATAGAAATGTGATGGATTTGGTTGTCATTCTTTTCGCGGCTCACGACATACGATTCGGGACAGAAAACAGAGCAAAAGAAAAAAAGTATCTTGAAAATTATGAAAACGTTCGATTTTGGGCTCCGAGAATAGGCGGAGCCGAGCAAGCTTGCTACCCCCGTCGTAGAGCTCTCAGAGAGCTTTCCAACTGTATGTTGTGCGCCGCGTAACTCTTTACAAATCAAAAGTTATGGGCACC
Source organism: Ehretia macrophylla (assembly GCA_037974665.1). Taxonomy (NCBI): domain Eukaryota; kingdom Viridiplantae; phylum Streptophyta; class Magnoliopsida; order Boraginales; family Ehretiaceae; genus Ehretia; species Ehretia macrophylla. The sequence goes on along the minus strand of CM075776.1, from coordinate 10,958,247 downwards.
GGAGCGATGGATACTTGGTCACAAGCTCCATGCCCTCGGTTTGCGAGCCCATCCTCTACATGAAGTGAAGTTGACTTGCCGAAGGTGCCCTGGGATCCAGTAATAGAAATGTGATGGATTAGGTTGTTGTCCTTTTCGTGGCTCACGACTTACGATCCGGGACGGAAAAACAGCGCAAAAAAAGAAAAGTATCCTAAAACTGATGAAAATGTTAGATTTTGGTCTCCGAAAACCAGTGCAGCGTAGCAGGCTTGCTGCCCCCATCGTAGAGCTCTCGGAGTAGTTTCCAACGGTATGCTGTGCGCCGCATAACTCCTTACGGATCAATAGTTATGGGCACCGGAACCACGGATACCTGGTCACATACCCTACGCCCTCAGTTTGTAGGCCAAGCCTCTACTTGAAGTAAAGTTCTCTTTCCCAATGTGCCAGGGGATTCTTTAATAGAAATGTGATGGATTAGGTTGTCGTCCTTTTCGCGATTCACGACGTATGATCCGGGATGGAAAAACAGCGTAGAAAAAGAAAAGTGTTTCAAAACTGATGAAAACGTTCAGTTTTGGGCTCCCAAAATAGCCATAGCCGATCAGGCTGGCTGCCCCTATCGTAGACCTCTTAGAGAGCTTTCCAGCGGTATGCTGTGCGCCGCGTAACTCCTTACGGATCAAAAGTTATGGGTACCGGGGCGATAGATACCTAGTTACAAGACCCATGCCCTCGGTTTACGGGCCCAGCCTCTACGTGAAGTGAAGTTCTCTTGCCCAAGGTGCCATTTGATTTGGTAATAGAAATGTGATAGATTAGGTTGTCGTCCATTTCGCGGCTCACGACGTACGATCCGGCACTGAAAAATAGATCAAAAAATGAAAAGTGTCCCGGAATTGATGTAAACGTTCGATTTTGGACTTTGAAAATTGGCGTAGCCGAGTAGGCTTGCTACCCCATTCGTGGAGCTCTCGGAGAGCTTTCCAACAGTGTGTTGTGCGTCGCGTAACTATTTACGGATCAAAAGTTATGGTCACCGGAGCGACGGATACCTGGTCACAAATCCCATGCCCTCGGTTTGCGGGCCCAGCCTCTACGTGAAGTGAAGTTGTCTTGCCCAAGGTGCCGTGGGATTTGGTAATAGAAATGTGATGGATTAGGTTGTCATCATTTTCGCGGCTCACGACGTACGATTCGGGATAGAAAAATAGCGCAAAAGAAGAAAAGTGCCCCGAAATTGATGAAAACGTTGGATTTTGGTCTCTGAAAACTGGCACAGTCTTGCTGGCTTGCTGCCTACATCGTAGATCTCTCGGAGAGCTTTCCAACGGTATGTTGTGTGCCACGTAACTCCTTACGGATCAATAGTTATGGGCACCAGAGTGACGGATACCTAGTCACAAACCCTACTCCCTCGGTTTGCGTGCCCATCCTCTGCGTGAAGTAAAGTTCTCTTGTCCAAGGGGCAATGGAATTCTGTAATAGAAATGTGATGGATTAGGTTGTCGTCTTTTTTGCGGCACACGACGTACGATTCGGGATGGAAAAACAGCACAAAAGAAGAAAAGTGTCCCAAAAATGATGAAAATGTTTGATTTTGGGCTTCAAAAATAGACGCAGCCTAGTAGGCTTGCTGCCCACGTCGTAGAGCTCTCAGAGAGCTTTCCAACAGTATGCTGTGCGCCTCGTAAATCCTTACGGATCAAAAGTTATGGGCACCGGAGCGACGGATACTGGGTCACAAGCCCCACGCCCTCAGTTTGTGGGCCCAGCCTCTACGTGAAATGAAGTGTTCTTGCCCAAGGTGCCATAGGATTTGGTAATAAAATGTGATGGTTTAAGTTGTCGTCCTATTCTCGGCTCATGACGTACGATTCGGGACGAAAAAACAACGTAAAAGAAGAAAAGTATCCTAAAACTGATGGAAATGTTCAATTTTGTTCCCCGAAAACAGGCGCAGTCGAACACGCTCGCTGCCCCGGTCGTAGAGCTCTCATAGAGCTTTCTAACGGTATGCTGTGCGCCGCATAACTCCTTACGGAAGAAAAGTTATAGGCACTGGAGCAACGAATACCTGGTCACAAGCCCCACACCCTCGATTTGCGGGCCCAGCCTCTATGTGAAGTGAAGTTCTCTTGTCCAAGGGGCAATGGGATTCTGTAATAGAAATGTGATGGATTAGGTTGTCGTCATTTTCGCGGCACACGACGTACGATCCGGGATGGAAAAATAGCGCAAAAGAAGAAAAGTATCCCGAAAGTGAAGAAAACATTCCATTTTGGTCTCCGAAAATAGGCACAGCCAGACAGGCTTGCTCCCCACGTCGTAGAGCTCTCGGAGAGCTTTCCAACGATATGCCGTGCACCGCGTAACTCCTTACAGATCAAAAGTTATGGGCACCAGAGCGACGGATACCTTGTTACAAGCCCCACACCCTCAGTTTGCGGGCCCATCCTCTACGTGAAGTGAAGTTCTCTTGCCCGAGGTACCGTGGGATTCGGTAATAGAAATGTGATGGATTAGGTTGTCGTCCTTTTCGCGGCTCACGACTTACGATTCGGGACGGAAAAACAGCGTAAAAGAAGAAAAGTGTCCTGAAACTGATGAAAACGTTGGATTTTGGTCTCTGAAAAATGGCGCAGTGTTGCTGGCTTGCTGCCTACATCGTAGATCTCTCGGAGAGCTTTCCAATGGTATGCTGTGCGCCGCATAACTCTTTACGAATCAATAGTTATGGGCACCGGAGTGACGGATACCTAGTCACAAACCCCACGCCCATGGTTTGCGGGACCAGCCTCTACATGAAGTAAAGTTCTCTTGTCCAACGTGTCATGGATTCTGTAATAGAAATGTGATGGATTAGGTTGTTGTCCTTTTCGCGGCTCACGACATATGATCCGGGACGAAAAAACAACGCAGAAAAAGAAAAGTATCACGAAACTAATGAAAACGTTTAATTTTGGGCTCCAAAAGTACGCGCAGCCTAGCAGGCTTGCTGTCCCCATTGTAGAGCTCTCGGAGAACTTTCCAACGGCATGCTGTGCGCCGTGTAACTCTTTACAGATCAAAAGTTATGGGCACCGGAGCGACGGATACCTGGTCATTAGCCCCACGCCCTCGGTTTGCAGGCCCATCCTCTACGTGAAGCGAAGTTGTCTTACCCAAGATGCCATGGGATTCGGTAATAGAAATTTAATGGATTACGTTGTCGTCCTTTTCACGGCTCACGACATACGATCCAAGATGGAAAAATATCGCAAAAGAAGAAAAGTGTCCCGAACCTAATGAAAACGTTCAATTTTGGGCTCCGAAAATAGGCGTAGCCAAGCAGGCTTGCTACTCCTATCGTAGATCTCTCAGAGAGCTTTCCAGCAGTATGTTGTGCGATGCGTAACTCCTTACGGATCAAAAGTTATGGGCACCGGAGCGGCGGATACCTGGTCACCAGCCTCACGCACTCGGTTTGCGGGCCCAGCTTCTACGTGAAGTAAAGTTGTCTTGCCCAAGGTGCCATTGGATTCGGTAATAGAAATGTGATGGATTTGGTTGTCGTCCTTTTCGCGGCTCACGACGTACGATCCGGGACTGAAAAATAGAGCAAAAGAAGAAAATTGGCCCAAATTTGTTAAAAATGTTTGATTTTGGGCTCTGAAAATAGGCGCAGCCAAACAGGATTGCTGCCCCCATCGTAGAGCTCTCAATGAACTTTGCAACGGTATGCAGTGCACCACGTAACTCCTTATGGATCAAAAGTTGTGGGCACTGGAGCGACGGAAACCTGGTCACGAGCCCTACGCCCTCAGTTTGCTGGCCCATCCTCCACGTGAAGTGAAGTTGTCTTGCCCAAGGTGTCGTGGGATTCTATAATAGAAATGTGATGGATTAGGTCGTTGTCCTTTTTGTGGATCACGACGTACGATCCGGGACAGAAAAATAGCGCAAAAGAAGAAAGGTATCCGTCACATTTCTATTACCGAATCCCATAGCACCTTGGGCAAGACAACTTCGCTTCACATAGAAACTGGGCCCGCAAACCTAGGGCGTGGGGCTTGGGACCAGGTCTCCGTCGCCATGGTGCCCATAGCTTTAGATCCTTAAGGAGTTATGCGGTACACAGCATACCGTTGGAAAGCTTTCCGAGAGCTCTACGACAGGGGCCACAAGCTTGCTCAGCTGCGCCTGTTTTAAGAGAATAAAATCGAACGGTTTCATCAGTTTCGGGATACTTTTCTTCTTTTGCTCTTTTTTTTTTGTCCCAGATCGTACGTCATGAGCCGCGAAAAGGATGATAACCTAATCCATCACATTTTTATTACCGAATCCCACCCCACCTTGGGCAAGACAACTTCACTTCACGTTGAGGCTGGGCTCGCAAACCGAGGGCGTGGGACTTGGGACCAGGTCTTTGTCGCTTCGGTACCCAAAATTTTTGATCCGTAGCAGTTACGCGGCGCACAACATACTATTGGAAAGCTCTCTGAGAGCCCTACGACGGGGGCAGCAAGCCTGCTCGGCTGCGCCTGATTTTGGAGCCCAAAATAGAATGTTTTCATCAATTTCGGGACACTTTTCTTCATTTGCGTTGTTTTTTTGTCGCGAATCGTACATCGTGAGCCGCGAAAAGGACGCCAACTTAATCCATCACATTTCTATTACCGAATCCTATAGCACCTTGGGCAAGACAACTTCACTTCACGTAGAGGCTAGGCTCGCAAACCGAGGGCATTGGGCTTCGTTGCTCCGGTGCCCATTACTTTTGATTCGTAAGGAGTTACGCGGCGCACAGCATGCCGTTGGAAAGCTCTCCGAGAGCTCTACGATGGTGGTAGCAAGCCTGCTCATCTGCGCCTGTTTTCGATGCCCAAAATCGAACGTTTTCATTAGTTTCAGGATACTTTTCTTCTTTGACGCTGTTTTTCCGTCATGGATCGTACGTCTTGATCTTCGAAAAGAACGACAACCTAAACCATCACATTTCTATTACTGAATCCAATGGCACCTTTGGCAAGACAACTTCACTTCACGTAGAGAGGCTGGGCTCGCAAACCGAGGGCGTGGTGCTTAGGACCAGGTATCCGTCACTCCGGTACGCATAACTTTTGATCCGTAAGGAGTTATGCGGCGCACAGCATACCATTGGAAAGTTCTCCAAGAGCTCTACGACAAGGGTAGCAAGCCTGCTCGGCTGCACCTGTTTTCCGAGCCAAAAATCGAATGTTTTCTTTAGTTTTGAGATACTTTTCTTCTTTTTAGCTTTTTTTTCACCTCGGATCGTACGTCGTGAGCCGCGAAAAGGACAACAACCTAATCCATCACATTTCTATTATCGAATCCCACGGTACCTTGGGCAAGACAACTTCGCTACTTACGTCCATACAATGCCTCAAATGGGGCCATCCCGATAGTGGCCTGAAAATCCTTTCAATCTCAGACAGTCAAGCCTCTGCCTTTTCGTCATCAGCTGCCCTGTAGAATTTGGATGGGCGAAAATCAAGGAACTCCTACATTCTGCTATTTCTCCCATTGTTACCATCATTCCTGTTGTTGTTGTTTACTTCACGTGCATCTTGACGTTCCATCACTCGCGACACGCGATCTATAGCATTCGCCATCATGTCAAACATGGCTATGCCGGGATTAGTTTGATGAGCATCTCTGGCCTCTTGAGGCTTATCGCTCCTATTGGTATTGCTGGTACTAGGGCCAGCCATCTATAGGAACATATTATGATGCACAATTTATTGGAATACGACGAGACAAGAATTTAATGTATAAGCTATGCAACATACAATTTTACATATACAATTTCTTGAAACGGTTAAGACATGTTAATCACATAAGCACATAGAAACAGAAGAAGGCACAATTGATATTGTTACACATTAACACACATAAACAAGTCATCCCAATAACCTTAGGGCTTCTACCCATGGTCCGAGAGTTAAACCTGGCTTAAGCAATCTAAGCTCTGATACCATTTTAATATAGGGTGTTATGCCCCAAGCTGACCTATAGAGGCTAGACTAGGGTGTGACCTAAATCATTATCGTTATTTCACACACTTAGCCTTTTGTTATGATTTAAAGCTTAACGTTGGCCTAAAACTCCAAAAGTTTTTCTAGAAAACCGGCAGCATAATGATTGTAATTGGCTCTTTAGTTTGACCTAAGTTCCTAAATGCCTCAAAACTTTCAATCTCAAATTCGATTCCAATTAAGATTACTATTAATCAACAATTGAAATGCCTACTAGTTATCTCGAAGTCTTGTTTGGTTAACAACCTAGCATGATAACTATGTCACGCCCCAACCCGACCTATAAAGGTTAGACTAGGGTGTGATCTAAACATTCAAGTCATATCACGTACGTAATCGTTCATGAAGGTTAACACTTAACATTTTAGCCTAAACTCCACAAATTCTCTGGAAAATCAGCAGCATAGCGGCTGTAATTGGGCTCTTTAGTTTGACCTAATTCTCTAAACGCCTCAAAATTTTCAATCTCAATTTCATTTCTAACTAAGATTATTATTTATCACCAATCGAAACGCCTACTAGTTGTCTCGAAGTCTCGTTTGATTAATAACCTAGCATGATACTATGTCTCGTTTGTTTGTTAATCATTGTTATAAAAGTACCTGTTGATCTTAGCTTAACAATGAGTACCTGCTTAAGATTGGATAGATTTATTTTACTTAATCATTACCTGATACTTCATAATCTTATGATAGATACTAGCCAATAACGATAGCAAAAATGACCATAGTAGTGTCTATCTAGTTAGGATCAGTACAAGCCAAAATCAGACCCCAAATTACAACGGGGGTCAATTCAATACAATAACAAACAACATAAGAAATAAAATAGTCTTCAAGCAACATATCGTTCACAAAATGGCCATAGTCAAGCAAGGCACGTAGGGCAAGCAATCATTCCAAGGAATCATCATTAGGCATGTTGTCCTCGGGTACCTGTTCCTGGTCTTCTTCACCTGAGATGATAAAGAGGGTGAGTCCTTATGAACTCAGTGAGGGGGAAACGAGAAATAAGTTTTGAAACTCATTTTCCGGTTCAACTTATGAAAACCCTTTGCAAGCATGTCATATATCACAAGTAAGTACAGAATGTAATGTAACAATAAAAGAACACAATTACCCGTCTTTCCTCCCCGAGGTCCTCTAGGAACCAAGCGAGAGTACTTATACAAATAGTGAAAAGGATACGGTGAGCTTTTGCTCTTAGTTCATTTTCAGTATCAGTTGTTGCGGCCGACTTCAAATCATCCCCTTATCACGCCAAATGGGTGTACTCTGGATGTACCCCGAAATCCTATGACCTAACTCTCCGAGGAAGTCTATCCCCCGAGCGAGAGAGAGAATTGGACAATGGTAGGCACGGTTGCACCGGCAAGCCCGAGCCCGCCCGGTGTGCGTGAACGCTACCACGCCAAAATGAAAGGTTGCAACCTTGTATGCAATGCACATTTATGACATTTAATGAGGGCAACAAAGTAGGTTGCCTCCGAGCAGTCGTAAGATTGCACATTAACAAGTAAACACGCGAGGCACGATATGACAAGTAATTTCACATGAAAAGCACATGGAGTTATATGAATACTAAACGGGCAGCCATGTAACGCATGTAAATCAAGTCATATAACTCATTTCAAAGTTCACGTAATCAAATAATAAGATAATTCAACATGCAACGACATCTGCGTGGGACCGGGTGCAAGAAAGGCCTACTTGTCAACATGTAATCATCGGAATCACATTTAGGGCTATAAGGGCAACTACGGGAAGCCTACTAATTACATAATTAAACACGATATTCATAGGATCAACACTTAGTGAGTTTACCTAGTTATTAGGGTTTCAATTCACGCTTACCCGTGCGATTAAGCCCTATGTTGTCACGTAATTAAACTCAAGCCATGCATTGATTAATTCAAACACCCTCAAACATTCAAAACAGTCTACACAACATCCCAATGCCACAGTCCTAAGTATTTAATACAACAAGAGAAGTTACAATAATTTTCAAGGCAAATCACTAGACGAAAACCTCACTACAATGGTCTGTTTTCTCACAATCATTGAGATAAGCAAACAAACTCCAATTCCAGTAAACAAAATTTCAAATTAAATCTTAAGGAGTGAACTAAATCCAGAAACAAACCTCGCATCATTTGGAGTTCGGGTTCAAGAGTTATAGCCAAAACAGTGAGACTACACAAAACTGTCCAGATTTGCACACATTTCAATACTTGTCGTTTTTGAGGGCCTTAGGGTCAGATTTAGCCTTAGTCCATTTCTGACAACAATGTCCAGAACTGAAAAATATAGCAGCACACCAAATTTAATTCATTTTGGATGTCATTTACTAAGTCAAAACTGGTTCGTTCTACAAGAATAGTGAATCTGCCAAAACCTGCTTCATTTTCCCTGATTTTCCAGATTTGGACACATTTTGATATTTTGCCATTTTGAGGACCTTAGAGTCAAAATTAGATTTGGCCTATTTCTGTGAAAAATTCTCAGAACTGGCAAAAATAGTCACCTACCAATTTTCACACATTTTCAACATCATTTACCTGGTCAAAATCACCCTGTACCAACAAGACAGAAGACTGTCCCATACGCGATTTCATCTATCATCACATTCTAGCCAAATATCTTGCCATGCATGTTTACAAAAGCTCATGAACACACATATATCACAAGTACAGAGGTAGAAATAGACATTCAAAGGCATGCATGTGGTTTTTAAAAGCTTTTCAAGAAGTTTTAGCCCTCACCTTAGCAAGACAACAAAGAAGATGCACAAACTCTTGATGAAGCACAATGACAACTCTTCTCCTTGCTTAGCCGAGAGACAACTTGGGATTTCTCTAATTTCTTAGCTCAGTTACCATGTTCTTAGTAGGTGCATGTGGTTAGAACAAGAAGAAAATAAATGGAAGCTAACAAACTCACCTAAGCCGAAATGAAGGTTCAGAGAGCTTGCATGTGTGTTTCTTTGCTCCTAGCTTTGCTTGGTCGAGCTCCTAAGTAGCTTGGAGGTGTTGAAGAGCCTTAGGATAAAGAACTTAGCTATGGAGTCTACAATTTCAGCTAGGGCCGAGAGAGAGAGAAGAAATGAGAGAGAGTGAGAAAATGTGAGAAGAAAAGAAAGAATGAAAGAAAAATGAAAAGCTTTGAAATGTTTGATGCATGTGTCGGCCTAGGTCCTTGAAAAATCAGAATTTTGTGTCTTCAAGAAGCATAATTTGAATCCTTAGCGTGGGAAATTGAGTGTATGTTGAGAATATGGGTGCATTGGCTAGGGTTTTGGGTTATTTTTTTATGCCTTGTGTCATAGATTATCATAGGATGTCTAGATTTAATTTTTGAAATTGTAATGCATGCACAAATGCAAGAGATGGTCGGCCAAGGCTTGCAAAATGTTGAATCTTTGTCATCTTTTGAGCATTATTTTAATTGTGTGTTTGGGATATGCAAAGAATAAAGAATAAAGAATAAGAATGTCTAGCTTTTTGTGAGATTTTGACTTCTAGTGAGTCGAATTAGGATTTTAATATTAGTTAGTGGAGTTTGTAGGATTAATTAATGATATAGTACTTCGTGTAAGATGCTTTTTTGATTAACGTGAGGGTACGCTTTCTTAGATTTAGGACACGCATTACGTGGTAAGGCACGAACTACGAGACGAATGCACTTTTTTCAAGTAAATGCACGCAACCCTAAATGTATGCACGTAATTCAATGCAAGGCACACAAAATGAAACATGACTCTTAAACCTAAGTCAAAGCACGCAAATCTAGATTAGGGCACACGAAATGAGGTATCGCATGCAAATCGAGGTTAGGCCTCACATCCTCCCCTCCTTAAAAGAATTTCTTCCCGAAATTCAATATTACCTTTGAAATAAAGCTGGATATTGTTGCTCCATCTGGTCTCGCCTTTCCCACGTTACTTCTTCAACTCCATGATGATCCCACAACACTTTCACCATCGGTATAGATTTGCTGCGCAACTCCCGATCTTGCTGGTCTAGGATCCGAATGGGCTTCTCCTCATAAGACAAATTATCCCAAAGCTACAACGACTCTGACTCCAAGATATGCGATGGATCAGGATGATACTTCCGCATCATCGAAACATGAAAAACGTCATGAATATTGGAGAGGTTTTGGGGTAGTGCCAGGCGATACGCCAATTTGCCAACCTTCTCAATTATCTCAAATGGTCCTACAAACCTCGGGCTCAACTTTCTACCCTTGCCGTGTTTAATCAGTCCCCTCCGGGGTGATATCTTCAAGAACACCTTGTCGCCGACCTCAAACTCTAGGCTCCGTCTCTGTCGGTCTACATAACTCTTCTGCTTGCTTTAGGCGGTGAGCATCCGTTTCCGGATGAGGTGGATATTATCAAAAATCTTCATAAGTTCAGGTAGATGGGTCAGGTCAAAAGTCCTCGTCTCACCTACTTCATCCCAATAAATTGGGGATCGATACTTTCGTCCATACAATGCCTCAAATGGGGCCATCCCGATAGTGGCCTGATAACTATTATTATAGGCGAACTCTGCAAGAGACAGATATTTCTCCCAACCTTTCCCGAAGTCCAAAACACACGCCCTCAGCATATCCTCCAGAATTTGAATAGTTCTCTCAGATTGTCCATCAGTCTGAGGGTGATAAGCCGTGCTGAAACTCAACTTCGTTCCCAAAGTTTCTTGCAATCTCTTCCAAAATAGGGAAGTAAAACGAGAATCCCTATCCGATACAATACTCACAGGCATCCCGTGCAACCTTACGATATCCGCCACATATATATCTCCCAATTTCTCAGGACTATCATCCCTGTTCATCAGTAAGAAGTGTGCTGACTTAGTCAATCTATCTACTACGACCCAAACGGCGTTATGACCCTTTTGTGACCTAGGCAGGTCCATGAAAAAGTCCATAGTTATACATTCCCATTTCCATTGAGGAATTTCCAACGGTTGAAGTAAACCTGCTGGTCATTGATGTTCCGCTTTGACTCTCTGGCAAGTCAAACACCGTGCCACAAACTCCGCAATCTCTCTCTTCATGTTATTCCACTAATAGTGTTGCTTCAAATCCCAGTACATCTTTGATCCGCCGGGGTGAATAGTATATCTTGAATTATGTGCTTCTTCAAGAATCTTATTTTTCGGCTCTGGCTCATTAGGAACACAAATCCGATTCCTAAACCTCCAAATACCATCATCATGAAACTTGAAATCTGTGTTGCTTTCTTTAATCTTCTGAAACTATTGGTCCTTCTATTGAGCCTTTCGTAATTCAGACAACAAGGTCGATTGAACTTGTGTAGTGGCAAAAAGTAACTATTTTGAGTCGTTTGTGGTTTCCACAAGAATGCTTCCTCTAACAACTCCTGCACCTTAACTTTCAGTTTTGCCATGCTCGTTTTCCGACTTAAGACATCTGCAACTACATTTGCTTTACCGGGCACATAATTGATTGTGCAGTTATAATCATCCAAAAGATCCATCCACCGTCTTTGCCTCATGTTCAACTCCTTTTGAGAGAACAAGTATTTCAAGCTCTTGTGATCAGTAAAAACCTCGAACTTGTCACCCCACAGATAGTGCCTCCATTTTTTGAGTGCAAACACAATAGCCGCTAACTCTAAATCATGCGTCGGGTAATTCAATTTATACGGCTTCGGTTTCCTAGAAGCATACGCAATCACCCTACTGTTTTGCATCAACACACAACCTAGTCCTTCCTTCAAAGCATCGCTATATATTACAAAACCTTGACTCCCTTCAGGCAATGCAAGAACAGGTACAGTGGTCAATCTTTTCTTCAATTCTTGGAAACTGTTCTCACACTTGTCATCCCACACGAACTTTGTTTTCTTTTGAGTGAGCTTTGTAAGCGGTCTTATGATCTTTGAGAAATCCTTCACAAACCTCCAATAATAGCCGGCTAGACCAAGAAAACTCCGAACCTCTGTAACATTTTTCGGCTTCTTCCATGACATCACCGCTTCTATCTTTGCTGGATCCACTGCTATTCCCTCTTGGGATATGATATGCCCCAAAAATACAATATGCTGCAACCAAAATTCACATTTGCTAAACTTTGCATACAATTGATGCTCTCAAAGTTTCTGTAGTACCAATCACAGATGTTGTTCATGCTCAGCCTCAGATTTCGAGTACACCAAAATATCATCAATGAAGATCACCACAAATTGATCCAAGTAGGGTTGAAACACCCTGTGCATCAAGTTCACAAAAGCTGCAGGGGCATTAGTTAGTCCAAATGGCATCACCACATATTCATAATGCCCATATCTCATCCTGAAAGCCGTTTTAGGCACATCCTCCTTTTTGATCCGCAACTGAAAGTACCCTTGCCTCAAGTCGAGTTTTGAATATACTGTGGCTCCTTGAAGTTGATCAAATAACTCATCGATCAATGGAAGTAGGTATTTATTCTTGACAGTCACTTGGTTCAATCCTCGGTAGTCGATGCATAGCCTCAACGTTCCGTCTTTCTTCTTTACAAATAGGACTGGCGCACCCCACGGTGAAGAACTTGGTTGAACAAACCCCTTCTTCAACAATCCTTGCAATTGGTCCTTCAATTCTTGTAGCTCGGCTGGTGCCATACGATAGGGAGCTTTAGATATCGGCTGAGTGCGAGGCAGTAATTCTATAATGAACTCGATCTCCCGATTTGGGGGTAAACCGGGTAATTCTTCTGGAAACATATCCGCATAATCTTTAATCACTGGCATCTCCTCCAACTTAGCTTTGTCCAACGGCTTGTTGATGAGGTAAGCTAAGTATCCACTACACCCTTTTCTCAAGACTTCACTGCTTTCGTAGATGAAATGATGGAACTCCTGGTGAAATCCTTCGACCCATTACATCCAATATTGGTTGACCAGGTATTCGGAATGTTACAATCTTCGTCCGGCAATCTAGTTGGCCATGATGCTTTGCCAACCAGTCCATCCCTAAAATGACTTCATAGTCTCGAAAAGGTAATACAATAAGATTGGCTGAGAATTCCCTATCTTTAATTTGGTTTTTACATGCTTTACAAGCTGAGCTAGTAACAAGTTTAGAACCCATCGGAGTACCAACTTCTACTTCGTAAGGCAAACATACAACTTTCAGTTTCACACGTTGCACACATAAGGGAGTAATAAATGAATGAGTAACACCTGGATCAATTAGCACCCTAACAGGTTGATTCAGTATCAAGAATGTACCTTCAACAACAGCGGTCTCCTCTGGAAGCTCCTCGCACTCAAGAGCATAAGCTCGAGCCTGAACTCTAGGAATTGGAGCCTTGCCTCTACCAACTAGTTTAACTTGATTTTGTCCTCCTTGCCATTTAGGGCAATCCTTGATCTGATACTGATCACTGCCACACTGCACACATTGTCCTAACTTCTTCCAACACTGGGCCTCGGTGTGACCCTTCTTGTCACAATAAGAACAGTTGATAGACTGAGTAGCAGGTGAACTACCTATGGATTCGCATGTGGAAAGGCTGATGGTGCTTGAGTCGGGCCACGGTTATTAACTGGTCTATTCTAGTTCTAGCGCTGATTGGGACTCTGGCTCTGGAATTTCCTTTGTTGACCTGGAGGCTGATATGGTTTCTTGTTCGGTTGGCTCAAACCCGCTCTATCAAGTTTCCTCTTCTCAACTCGGGAAACAGCAGCAAGGAGAGCAGAATAGGTAGTGAAGTCATGCGAAGCCAACTGGTCCTAAATTTCTGGCCTCAACCCATTTGTAAATTTCTACATCTTCGCCTCAGAGGTGACCAGGTATGGAGCATACGGGACAGTCGATCAAAACGAGCCTCGTACCGGGCCACCGTCATGTTACCCTGGTTCAAGTGCATGAATTCCTCAATCCGCCTCTGCTTGGAAACTGCAGGCACATATTTCTCCTTGAATGCCTTAACGAAATTACCCCACAAGCGAGGTATATGATCTGTTTCCCAAAGTGCCTCCATAGTGTGCCATCAATGCTCAGCATCCCCGTGCAATAGAAACACAGCGAACTCCACCTTTTCTTCATTAGTATAGTCAAGTGGCCTGAAAATTCTCTTGATCTCAGACAGCCAAGCCTCTGCCTTTTCATCATCAGCTTCCCCGTGGAATTTGGATGGGCGAAAGTCAAGAAACTCTCGCATTCTACTATGTCTCCCATGGTTACCATAATTCCTGTTGTTATTGTTCGCTTCAGGTGCATCTTGACGTTCCATCACTCGGGATATGCGATCCATGGCATTCGCCATCATGTTAAATATAGCCATGCCGGGATTAGTTTGATAAGCATCTCCGGTCTCTTGGGGCTCACCGCTCCTATTAGTAGTACGGGTACTAGGGCCAGTCATCTATAGGCACAAATTACGATGCATAATTTATTAGAATACGACAAGACAAGAATTTAATGTATCAGGTATGCCACATATAATTTTATATAGATACACAATTTCTAGAAAAAATTAAGACATGTTAATCACATAAGCACATAGAACATAGAAGACACAATTAAAATTATCACACATTAACACATATAAACAAGTCATCCTAATAACCTTAGGGCTTCTACCCACGGTTCGAGAGTTAAACCCAGCTTAAGCAATCTAAGCTCTGATACCATTCTTATATAAGGTGTCACGCCCCAACCCGACCTATAAAGGTTAGACTAGGGTGTGATCTAAACATTCAAGTCATATCATGTACTTAATCGTTCATGAAGGTTAACACTTAACATTTTGGCCTAAACTCCACAAATTCTATGAAAAACCGGCAGCATAACGGCTGTAATTGGGCTCTTTAGTTTGACCTAATTCTCTAAATGCCTCAAAATTTCCAATTTCAATTTCATTTCTAACTAAGATTACTATTTATCACCAATCGAAATGCCTACTAGTTGTCTCGAAGTCTCGTTTGATTAATAACCTAGCATGATACTATGTCTCATTTGTTTGTTAATCCTTGTTACAAAAGTACATGTTGATCTTAGCTTAACAAAGAGTACCTACTTAAGTTTGGATAGATTCATTTTACTTAATCCTTACCTGATACTTCATAATCTTATGATAGATACTAGCTAATAATGACAGCAAAAACAACCATAATAGTGTCTATCTAGTTAGGATCAGTACAAGCCAAAATCAGACCCCAAATTACAACAGGGGTCATTTACAATACAATAACAAGCAACATAAGAAATGAAATAGTCTTCAAGCAACATATCATTCACAAAATGGCCATAGTCACGTAAGGCACGTAGGGCAAGCAATCATTCCAAGGAATCATCAATAGGCACGTTGTCCTCGGGTACCTGTTCCTGGTCTTCTTCACCTGAGATGATAAAAGAGGGTGAGTCCTTATGAACTCAGCGAAGGGGAACGAGAAATAAGTTTTGAAACTCATTTTCCGGTTCAACTTATGAAAACCCTTTTGCAAGCATGACATATATCACAACAAAGTACATAATGTAATGTAAAAGTAAAAGAACACAATTACCCGTCTTTCCTCCCCGAGGTCCTCTAGAAACTAAGCGAGAGTACTTATACAAATAGTGAGAAGGATATAGTGAGCTTTTGCTCTAAGTTCATTTCCAGTATCAGTTGTTGCGACCGACTTCAAATCATCCCCTTATCACGCCAAATGGGTGTACTCCGGATGTACCCCGAAATCCTGTGACCCAACTCTCCGAGAAAGTCTATCCCCCAAGCAAGAGAGGGAATTGGACAATGGTAGTCACGGTTGCACCGGCAAGCCCGATGTCGCCCGGTGTGCGTGAACGCTACCACGCCAGAATGAAAGGTTGCAACCTTGTAAGCAATGCACATTTATGACATTTAATATATCACATTTGGAGGACAACAAAGTAGGTTGCCTCCGGGCAGTCATAAGATTGCACATTGACAAGTAAACACGCGAGGCACGATATGACAAGTAATTTCACTTGAAAAGCACATGGAGTTATATGAATACTAAACGGGCAGCCATGTAACGCATGTAAATCAAATCATATAACTCATTTCGAAGTTCACGTAATCAAATAATAAGATAATTCAACATGCAACGACATCTACGTGGGACCGGGTGCAAGAAAGGCCTACTTGTCAACATGTAATCATCGGAATCATATTTAGGGATATAAGGGCAACTACGGGCAGCCTACTAATTACATAATTAAACACGATATTCATAGGATTAACACTTATCGAGTTTACCTAGTCATTAGTGTTTCAATTCACGCTCACCCGTGCGATTAAGCCCTAAGTTGTCACGTAATTAAACTCAAGCCATGCATTGATTAATTCAAACACCCTCAAACATTCAAAACAGGCTATACAACATCCCAATGCCACAATCCCAAGCATTTAATACAACAAGAGAAGTTACAATAATTTTCAAGGCAAATCGCTAGATGAAAACCTCACTGCAATGGTCTGTTTTCTCACAATCATTGAGACAAGCAAACAAACACCAATTTCAGTAAACAAAATTTCAAATTAAATCTTAAGGAGTGAACTAAATCCAGAAACAAACCTCGCATCATTTGGAGTTCAGGTTCAAGAGTTATAGCAAAAACAGTAAGACTACGCAAAACTGTCCAGATTTGCACACATTTCAATACTTGTCGTTTTTGAGGGCCTTAGGGTCAGATTTAGCCTTAGTCCATTTCTGACAAAAATGTCCAAAACTGAAAAATATAGCAGCACACAAAATTAATGCATTTTGGATATCATTTACTAAGTCAAAACTGGTTTGTTCTACAAGAACAGTGAATCTGCCAAAACCTGCTTCATTTTCCCAGATTTTCCAGATTTAGACACATTTTGATATTTGGCCATTTTGAGGACCTTAGAGTCAAAATTGGCTTTGGTCTATTTCTGTGAAAAATTCTCAGAACTGGCACAACTAGTCACCTACCAATTTTCACACATTTGTAACCTCATTTACCTGGTCAAAATTACCCCGAACCAACAAGACAGAAGACTGTCCCATACGCGATTTCATCTATCATCACATTCTAGCCAAATATCTTGCCATGCATGTTTACAAAAGCTCATGAACACACATATATCACAAGTACAGAGGTAGAAATAGACATTCAAAGGCATGCATGTGGTTTTTGAAAGCTTTTCAAGAATTTTTAGCCCTCACCTTAGCAAGACAACAAAGAAGATGCACAAACTCTTGATGAAGCTCAATGACAACTCTTATCCCTGCTTAGCCGAGATACAACTTGGGATTTCTCTAATTTCCTAGCTAAGTTACCATGTTCTTAGCATGTGCATATGGTTAGAACAAAAAGAAAACGAAATGGAAGCTAACAACTCACCTAAGCCGAAATGAAGATTCAAAGAGCTTGCATGTGTGTTTCTTTGCTCCTAGCTTTGCTTGGTCGGGCTCCTAAGTAGCTTGGAGGTGTTGAAGAGCCTTAGGATGAAGAACTTAGCTATGGAGTCTAAAATTTCAGCTAGGGCCGAGAGAGAGAGAAGAAATGAGAGAGAGTGAGAGAAAATGTGAGAAGAAAAGAAAGAATGAAAGAAAAATGAAAAGCTTTGAAATGTTTGATGCTTGTGTCGGCCTAGGGCCTTGTAAAATCTGATTTTTGTGTCTTCAAGAAGCATAATTTGAATCCTTAGCATGGGCAATTGAGTGTGTGTAGAGAATATGGCTGCATTGGGTAGGGTTTTGGGTTATTTTTTTTATGCCTTGTGTCATAGGTTGTCGTGGGATGTCCAGGTTTAATTTTTGGAATTGCAATGCATGCACAAATGCAAGAGATGGTCGGCCTAGGCTTGCAAAATGCTGAATCTTTGTCATCTTTTGAGCATTATTTTAATTGTGTTTTGGGATATGCAAAGAATAAAGAATAAAGAATAAGAATGTCTAGCTTTTTGTGAGATTTTGTCTTCTAGTGAGTTGAATTATGATTTTAATATTAGTTAGTGGAGTTTGTAGGATTAATTAATGATCTAGTGATTCGTGTAAGATGTTTTTTTGATTAGCGTGAGGGCACGCTTTCTTAGGTTTAGGACATGCACTACGTGTCAAGACGCGAACTACGAGACGAAGGCACGTGTGCCAAGTAAGTGGACGCAACCGTAAATGTATGCACGTAATTCAATGCAAGGCACACAAAACGAAACACGATTCTTAAACCTCAGTCAAGGCACGCAAATCTAGATTAGGGCACACGAAACGAGGTATCGCATGCAAATCGAGGTCGAGCCTCACAGCTGCACCTAATTTCGGAGCACAAAATCGAACGTTTTCATCAGTTTCGGTATACTTTTCTTCTTTTACGCTATTTTTCCGTTCCGGATCGTAGGTCGTGAGCCACAAAAAAGATGACAACCTAAACCTTCACATTTCTCATACCAAATCCCACGACACCTTAGGCACTACAACTTCACTTCACGTTGAGGCTGGGCCCACAAACCGAGGGCGTGGGGCTTGAGACCAGGTCTCCGTCACTCCGGTGCCCATAACTTTTGATCTGTGAGGAGTTACGCGGTGCACAGCATACCGTTGGAAAGCTCTCTGAGAGCTCTACAACGGTGGCAGCAAGCCTGCTCTACCTTGTCCATTTTTGGTGCCAAAAAATCGAACGTTTTCATTAGTTTCGGGACACTTTTTTTCTTTTGCGCTGTCTTTCAGTCCTGGATCGTACGTCGTAAGCCACAAAAAAGACGACAACCTAATCCATCACATTTCTCATACTGAATCCCACGACACCTTAGGAAACACAACTTCGCTTCACTTAGAGTCTGGGCCCGCAAACCGAGGGCGTGGGTCTTGTGACTAGGTCTCTATCGCTCCGGTGCCCATAACTTTTGATCCGTAAGGAGTTACGCGACGCACATCATATCGTTTGAAAGCTCTCCGAGAGCTCTACGACGGGGACAACAAGACTGCTCAATTGCACCCATTTTGGAGCCCTAAATCGAACGTTTTCATCAGTTTCGGGACGCTTTTCTTCTGTTGCACTGTTTTTTCGTCCCGGATCGTACGTCGTGAGTCGCGAAAAGGACGACAACTTAATCTATCACATTTCTATTATCGAATCCAACGACACCTTAGGCAAGACAACTTTGCTTCACGTAGAGGTTGGGCCAGCAAACCGAGGGCGTGGGGCTTGGGACCAGGTCTTTGTCGCTCCGGTGCCCATAACTTTTGATCCGTAAGGAGTTATGCGGCGCACAGCATACCTTTGGAAAGCTCTCCGAGAGCTCTACGACTGGGGGTAACATAACTGCTTAGCTGCTCCCGTTCTCGAAGCCCAAAATTGAAAATTTTCCTCAGTTTTGGGATACTTTTCTTCTTTTGCACTGTATTTTCGTCCCGGATCGTATGTCGTGAGCTGCAAAAAGGACAACAACCAAATCCATCACATTTCAATTACCGAATCCCACGACACCTTAGGCAAGACAACTTCGCTTCACGTAGAGGCTGGGCTCGCAAACCAAGGGCGTGGGGCATGGGACCAGGTCTCTGTCACTCCGGTGCCTATAACTTTTGATCTGTAAGGTGTTACGTGGTGCACAGCATACCGTTGGAAAGCTCTCCGAAAGTTCTACGACAGGGGTAGCAAGCTTGCTTGGCTGCACCCAATTTCGAAGCACAAAATCAAATATTTTCATCAGTTTTGGTATAATTTCTTCTTTTACGCTATTTTTTCATCCCGGATCGTACGTCGTAAGCCACAAAAAAGACGACAACCTAATCCATCACATTTCTCATAGCGAATCCCACGACACCTTGGGCAACACAACTTCGCTTCGCTTAGAGGCTGGGGCCGCAAACCGAGGGCGTCGGTCTTGGGACCAGGTCTCCGTCGCTCCAGCGCCCATAACTTTTTATCCGTGAGGAGTTATGCGGCGCACAACATACCGTTGGAAAGCTCTCCGAGAGCTCTACGACGGGGGCAGCAAGCTTGCTCTGCCTTGTCCATTTCCGGAGCCCAAAATCGAACGTTTTCATCAGTTTCATGACACATTTCTACTTTTGCGCTGTTTTTCCGTCTCGGATCGTTCGTTGTGAGCCGCGAAAAAGACGACAACCATCACATTCTTGTTACCGAATCGTATAGTACCTTGGGCAAGATAACTTCACTTCACTTAGAGGCTGGGCCCGCGAACCGAGGGTGTGGGGCTTGTGACCAGGTATTCGTCGCTCCGGTGCCCATAACTTTTGATCCGTAAGGAGTTACGCAGTGCACACCATATCGTTGTAAAGCTCTCCGAGAGCTCTACGACATGGGCGGCAAGCCTGCTATTTGCACCCGTTTTGGAGCCTAAAATCGAACATTTTCATCAGTTTCGTGATACTTTTCTTCATTTGCACTGTTTTTGGGTCCCGGATCGTACGTCATGAGCCGCAAAAAGGACCACAACCTAATCCATCACATTTCTAATACCGAATCCCACAGCACCTAAGGCAGGACAACTTCGCCTCACATAGAGGCTGGGCCCGCAAGCCGAGGGCGTGGGGCTTGGGACTAGGTCTCCCTCGCTCCGGTGACCATAACTTTTGATCCATAAGGAGTTATGTGGCACACAGTATTCCGTTGGAAAGCTCTACGACGGGGGCAACAAGACTGTTCGGCTGCGCCCATTTTCAGAGCCCAAAATCGAACGTTTTCAATAGTCTCAGGACATTTTTCTTCTTTTGCGCTTCTTTTCTGTCTCGAATCATACGTCGTGAGCCGTGAAAAAGACGACAACCTAATCCATCACATTTCTATGACCGAATCCCACGACACCTTTGGCAAGACAGCTTCGCTTCACGTAAGGGCTGGGCCTGCAAACCGAGGGCTTAGGGCTTGGAACCAGGTCTGTGTCACTCCGGTGCCCATAACTTTTGATATGTAAGGAGTTACGCGGCACACAGCATACCGTTGTAAAGCTCTCCGAGAGCTCTACGACAGGGGCAGCAAGCTTGCTAGGCAGCACCTGTTTCCAAAGCCCAAAATGAAACGTTTTCATCAGTTTTAGGACACTTTTCTTCTTTTGCGCTATTTTTCTGTCCCGAATCTTACGTCGCTTCACATGATACATTGGGCAAGACAACCTCGCTTCACATAGAGGCTGCGCCAGCAAACTGAGGGCGTGGGGCTTAGGACAAGGTCTCTGCCGCTCCGGTCCCCATAACTTTTGATCCGTAAGGAGTTACGCGGCTCATAGCATAACGTTGTGAAGCTCTCTGAGACCTCTAAGACAGGGGAAACAAACCTGCTCGGCTGCACCCGTTTTCAAAGCCCAAAATTAAACGTTTTCATTAGTTTCGGGATACTTTTCTCCTTTTTCGCTGTTTTTTCATCCCGGATCGTACGTCATGTGCCGCGAAAAGGACGACAACCTAATCCATCATATTTCTATTATCGAATCCCACAGCACCTTGGGAAAGACAACTTCGCTTCACGTAGAGGCTGGGCCGGCAAACCTACGGCGTGGGGCTTGGGACCAGGTCTCTATCGCTTCGGTGCCTATAACTTTTGATCCGTAAGGAGTAACGCGGCGCACAACATACAGTTGGAAAGCTCTCCTGGAGTTCTACGACTTGGGAAGCAAGCCTACTTTGCTGCACCCGTTTTCGGAGCCAACAATCCAACGTTGTCATCAGTTTCGGGATATTTTTCTTTTTTTGCGCTGTTTTTCCGTCCCAGATCATTTGTCCTGAGCGGCAAAAAGGACGACAACCTAATCCATTAGATTTCTCATACCGAATCCCACGGCATCTTGGGCAAGACAACTTCGCTTCATGTAGAGGCTGGGCCTGCAAACCGAGGGCGTGGGGCTTGGGACTAGGTCTTCGTCGCTTCGGTGCCCATAACTTTTGATCCGTATGGAGTTACACGACGCACAGCGTATCGTTGGAAAGCTCTCCGAGAGCTCTACGACGGGGGCTCCAATACTGCTATGTTGCACCCATTTTCAGAGCCCAAATTCGAACGTTTTCATTAGTTCCAGGACACTTTTTTTCTTTTGCCCTGTTTTTCTGTCTTGGATCGTACGTCGTGAGCTGCGAAAAGGAAGACAACCTAATCTATTAGATTTCTCATACCGAATCCCACGACACCTTGGGCAAGACAACTTCGCTTCACATAGAGGCTGGGCCTGCAAACCGAGGGCGTGGGGCTTAGGAGAAGGTCCCTGTCGCTCCGGTCCCCATAACTTTTGATTCGTAAGGAGTTACGCGGCTCACAGCATACCGTTGTAAAGCTCTCCAAGAGCTCTACGACATGGGATGCAAGCTAGTGCTGCTACACCCATTTTTGAAGCCCAAAATCGAACGTTTTCATTAGTTTCGGGATGCTTTTCATTTTTTACGCTATTTTTTCGTCCCGGATCGTACGTTGTGTGCCACAAAAAGGATGACAACCTAATTCATCACATTTCTATTACCAAATCCCAAGGCACCTTGGGCAAGACAACTTCGCCTCACGTAGAGGCTGGGCCCGCAAATCGAGGGCGTGGGGCTTGGGACTAGGTCTCCGTCGCTCCGGCGCCCATAACTTTTGATCCGTAAGGAGTTATGCAGCGCACGACATACCGTTGGAAAGCTCTCCGAGAGCCCTACAACAGGGGCACCAAGCAAGCTATGCAGCGCCCATTTTCGGAGCCCAAAATCAAATGTTTTCATCAGTTTCAGGACACTTTTCTTCTTTTGCACTGTTTTTCTGTCCTGGATCGTACGTCGTGAGCTGCAGAAAGGACGACAGCCTAACCCATCATATTTCTATTACCGAATCCCACGACACCTTGGGCAAGACAACTTTGCTTCACGTAGAGGCTAGGCCTGCAAACCGAGGGCGTGGGGCTTGGGACCAGGTCTCTGTTGCTCCGGTCCCCATAACTTTTGATCCGTGAGGATTTATGCGGGTCACAGCATACCGTAGTGAAGCTCTATGAGAGCTCTACGACAGGGGAAACAAACCTGCTCGGTTGCACTCATTTTTGTAGCCCAAAATTGAACTTTTTCATCAGTTTCGAGACACTTTTCATCTTTTGCACAGTTTTTTCATCTCAGATCGTACGTCATGAGCCGCGAAAAGGATGATAACCTAATCCATCACATTGCTATTACCGAATCCCACGACACCTTAGGCAAGACAACTTTGTTTCACGTAGAGGCTGGGCCCATAAACTGAGGGCGTAGGGCTTAGGACAAGGTCTCTGTCGCTTCGGTCCCCATAACGTTTGATCCGTAAGGAGTTACGTGGCTCACAGCATACCGTTGTAAAGCTCTCCGGGAGTTCTACGACTTGGGAAGCAAGCCTGCTTTGCTGCACCTATTTTCGGAGCCCAAAATCCAACGTTGTCATCAGTTTTGGGATGTTTTTCTTTTTTTGCGCTGTTTTTCCATCCCGGATCGTACGTCCTGAATGGCGAAAAAGACGACAACCAAATCCATTACATTTCTATTACCGAATCCCACGGCACCTTGGGCAAGACAACTTCGCTTCACGTAGAGGCTGGGCCCGTAAACAGAGGGCGTGGGGCTTGGGACTAGGTCTTCGTCGCTCCAGTGCCCATAACTTTTGATCCGTAAGGAGTTACGCGGCGCACAGCATACCGTTAGAAAGCTCTACTAGAGCTCTACGACGGGGGAACCAATACTGCTAAGCTGCGCCTATTTTCAGAGCCCAAAATCGAACGTTTTCATCAGTTTTAGGACACTTTTCTTCTTTTGCTCTGTTTTTTTGTCCCGGATCGTACGTCGTGAGCCGCGTAAAGAATGACAATCTAATCCATCACATTTCTATTGCCGAATCCCACGGCACCTTGGGCAAGACAACCTCGTTTCACGTAGAGGCTAGGCCCGTAAACCGAGGGCGTGGGGCTTGGGACCAGGTCTCCGTCGCTCCGGTGCCCATAACTTGTGATTAGTAAGGATTTACGCGACTCACAACATACCGTTGTAAAGCTCTCCGAGAGCTCTACGTCAGGGGAAGCAAGCCTGCTCGGCTGCACCCATTTTTGAAGCCCAAAATCGAACGTTTTCATCAATTTTGGGATGTTTTTCTTCTTTTGCGCTATTTTTCGGTCCCCGATCGTACGTCGTGAGCCGCAAAAAGGACGACAACCTAATCCATCAGATTTCTCATGCCGAATCCCATGGCACCTTAGGCAAGACAACTTCACTTCACGTAGAGGCTGGGCCGGCAAACCGAGAGCTTGGGGCTTGGGACAAAGTCTCCGTCGCTCCGGTGCCCATAACTTTTGATCCGTAAGGAGTTATGCGGCGGACAACATACCGTTGGAAAATTCTCCAAGAGCTCTACGACGGGGGCAGCAAGCCAGCTCAATTGCGCACATTTTCGAACTCCAAAATCGAATGTTTTCATCAGTTTTGGGATACTTTTCTTCTTCTGCGCTGTTTTTTGGTCCCGGATCGTGTGTCGTGAACCGTAAAAAGGACAACAACATAATCCATCACATTTCTATTACCGAATCCCATGAAACCTTGGGCAAGACAACTTCGCTTCACATAGAGGTTGGGTTCGCAAACCGAGGGCGTGGGGCTTAGGACCAGGTCTCAGTGGCTCCGGTGCCTATAACTTTTGATCCGTAAAGAGTTATACGGCGCACATCTTACTGTTGGAAAGCTCTCCGAGAGCTCTACGGCGAGGGCAGGAAGCCTGCTTGGCTACGCCCATTTTTAAAGCCCAAAATTGAATATTTTCATCAGTTTCGAGACACTTTTCTTCTTTTGCGCTATTTTTTCATCCCGGATCGTACGTCGTGAGCCGCTTGAAGGATGACAACCTAATCCATCACATTTCTAATATCGAATCCCATGGCACCTTGGGCAAGACAACTTCCCTTCACGTAGAGGCTGGGCCTACAAACCGAGGGCATGTGGCTTGGGACTATGTCTCCGTCACTTTGGTGCCTATAACTTTTGATCCGTAAGGAGTTTCACTGCACACAGCGTACCGTTGGAAAGCTCTCCGAGAGCTTTACGACCGAGGCAGCAAGCCTTCTAGGCTGCGTCCATTTTTAGAGCCAAAAAATAAACGTTTTCATCAGTTTTGGGACACTTTTCTTCTTTCACACTGTTTTTCCATCCCGGATCGTACGTCGTGAGCCGCGAAAAGGACGACACCTAATCCATCAAATTTCTATTACCAAATCCCTCGAAAACTTGGGCAAGAAAACTTCGCTTCACGTAGAGGCTGGGATTGCAAACCGAGGGCATGGGGCTTGGGACCAAGTCTCTGTCGCTCCGGTGCATATAACTTTTGATTCGTAAGGGGTTACGTGGCGCACAACATACCGTTGGAAAGCTCTCCAAGAGCTCTACGACGGGGACAGCTAGTATGCTCAGCTGTTGTCATACCCCAACCCGACCTATAAAGGTTAGACTAGGGTGTGATCTAAACATTCAAGTCATATCACGTACTTAATCATTCAAGAGGGTTTAACACTTAACGTTAGCCTAAATTCCACAATTTTCCTGAAAATCGGCAGCATAACGGCTGTAATTGGGCTCTTTAGTTTGATCTAATTCTCTAAATGCCTCAAAATTTCCAATCTCAATTTCATTTCCAACTAAGATTACTATTTATAACCAATCGAAATGCCTACCAGTTATCTCGAAGTCTCGTTTGATTAATAACCTAGCATGATACTATGTCTCGCTTGTTTGTTTGTCCTCATTACAAAAGTACCTGTTGATCATAGCTTAACAATGAGTACCTGCTTAAGATTGGATAGGTTCATTTTACTTGGTCCTTACCTGATACTTCATAATCCTATGATAGATACTAGCCAATAACGATAGCAAAAATGACCAAAGTAGTGTCTATCTAGTTATTATCAGTACAAGCCAAAATTAGACCCCAAATTACAACGGGGGTCTTTTACATTACAACAACAAGCATCATAAGAAATGAAAGTCTTCAAGCAACATATTGTTCACAAAATGGCCATAGTCAAGCAAGGCACGTAGGGCAAGCAATCATTCCAAGGAATCATCATTAGGCACGTCGTCCTCAGGTACCTGTTCTTGGTCTTCTTCACTTGAGATGATAAAAGAGGGTGAGTCCTTATGAACTCAGCGAGGGGGAACGAGAAATAAGTTTTGGAACTCATTTTTCGGTTCAACTTATGGAAACCTTTTTTTCAAGCATTAATATATTACAAGTAAGTACATAACGTAATGTAAAAGTAAAGGAACACAATTACCCGTCTTTCCTCCCCAAGGTCCTCTAGGAACCAAGCGAGAGTACTTATACACATAGTGAAAAGGATACGGTGAGCTTTTGCTCTCAGTTCAATTCCAATATCAATTGTTGCGGCCGGCTTCAGTTCATCCCCTTATCACGCCAAATGGATGTACTCCGGATGTACCCCGAAATCCTACGACCCAACTCTCCGAGGAAGTCTAGCCCCCAAGCGAGAGAGGGAATTGGACAATGGTAGTCACAGTTGCACCGGCAAGCCCGATGCTGCCCGGTGTGCATGAACGGTACCACGCCAGAATGAAATGACATGTAATATATCACATTAGGAGGACAACAAAGTAGGTTGCCTCCGAACAGTCATAAGATTGCACATTGACAAGTAAACAAGCGAGGCACGATATGACAGGCAATTTCACTTATAAAGCACATAGAGTTATATGAATATTAAACGGGCAGCCATGTAACACATGTAAATCAAGTCATATAACTCACTTCGAAGTTCACGTAATCAAATAACGAGATTATTCAACATGCAACGACATCTACATGGGACCGGGTGCAAGAAAGGCCTACTTGTCAACATGTAATCATCATATTCATATTTAGGGGTATGAGGGCAACTACGGCCAGCCTACTAATTACATAATCAAACACGATATCCATAAGATCAACACTTAGTGAGTTTACCTAGTCATTAGGGTTTCATTTCGTGCTCACCCGTGCGATTAAGCCCTAAGTTGTCACGTGATTAAACTCAAGCCATGCATTGATTAATTCAAACACCCTCAAACATTCAAAACAGTCCACACAACATCCCAATTCCCCAATCCCAAGCATTTAATACAACAAAAGAAGTCACAATAATTTTTCTAAGCATATCACTAGGTGAAACCCTCACTGCAATGGGCTGTTTTCTCACAATCATTGAGACAAGCAAACAATCTCCAATTCTAGTGAAAAAGATGTCAAATAAAGCTTAAGGAGTGAAATAAATTCAGAGACAAACCTCACATCATTTGGAGTTCGGGTTCAAGAGTTATAGCCAAAACAGTGAGACTACACAAAACTGTCCAGATTTGTACACATTTCAATAGTTGTCATTTTTTAGGGCCTTAGGGTCAGACTTAGCCTTAGTCCATTTCTGACAAAAATGTCCAGAACTGAAAAATATAGCTGAAAACCAAATTTCATGCATTTTGGATATCATTTAATAAGTCCAAACTGGTTCGTTCTACACGGTCAGTGAATCTGCCAAAACCTGCTTCATTTTCCAGACTTTCCAGATTTGGACACATTTTGATAATTAGCCATTTTTAGGACCTTAGAGTCAAAATTAGCTTTGGTCTATTTATGTGAAAAGTGTTCAGAACTAGCAAAAATAGTTATCTACCAATTTTAATGCATTTTCAACATCATTTACCTAGTCAAAATCACCTCTCACCAACAAGGCAGAAAGCTGTCACATACCCAATTTCATCTATCATCACATTCTAGCCAAATATCTTGCCATGCATGTTTACAAAAGCTCATGAACACACATAAATCACAAGTACAGAAGTAAAGATAGACATTTAAGGGCATGCTTGTGGTTTTTGAAAGATTTTCAAGAAGTTATAGCCCTCACCTTGGTAAGACAACAAAGAAGATGCACAAAATCTTGATGAAGCACAATGATGACTCTTCTCCTTGCTTAGCCGAGAGACAACTTGGGATTTCTATAATTTCCTAGCTAAGTAACCATGTTCTTAGTAGGTGCATGTGGTTAGAACAAGAAGAAAATGAAATGGAAGCTAACAAACTCATCTAAGCCGAAATGGATGTTCAATGAGCTTGCATGTGTGTCTCTTGCACTCTAGCTTTGCTTGGTCGAGTTCCTTGGTAGCTTGGAGGTCTTGAAGAGCCTTAGGATGAAGAATTTAGCTATGGAGTCTACAATATTCAGCTAGGGCCGAGAGAGAGAGAAAGAGAAGAAATGAGAGGGAGAGAGATGAATGAGAGGAAATGAGAGAAAATGAAAGAAAAATAAAAGCCTTGCAATGTTTGAAGCTTGTGTCGGCCTAGGGCCTTGCAAAAATCAGAATTTTGTGTCTTCAAGAAGCGTTTTTGAATCACCTAGCATGGGCAAGAGAATGGGTCAAGAATATGGAGCCTTGGGTAGAGTTTTTAGCCAAATTTTTTATGCATTGTGTCATAGATTTGTCATAGAATGTTTAGGAATAGAATTTGAAATTGGAATGCATGCACAAGTGCTCCTAGTGGTCGGCCAAGGGTGTGTTAAAATCTGAATTTTTGTCTTGGTTGAGCAATAATTAATTGTGTGTTTGGGATATGCAAAGAATAAAGAATAAAGAATAAAGAATGTCTAGCTTTTTGTGAGATTTTGTCTTCTAGTGGGTTGAATTAGCAATTTAATATTAGTTAGTAGAATTTGTAGGATTAATTAATGATCTAGTGCTTCGTGTAAGATGCTTTCTTGATTAACGTGAGGGCACGCTTTCCTAGGTCTAGGGCACGCACTACGAGACAAGGCATGAACTACGAGACAAATGCACGTTCCCCAAGTAAATGCACGCAACCCTAAATAAATGCACGTAATTCAATGCAAGGCACACAAAATGAAACACAATTCTTAAACCTAAGTCAAAGCACGCAAATCTAGGTTAGGGCACACAAAACGAGGTATCTCACTCAAATCAAGGTCGGGCCTCACAGCTGTGACTATTTTCAGAGCCCAAAATGGAACGTTTTCATCAGTTTCGGGATAATTTTCTACTTTTGCGCTATTTTTCTGTCCCGGATCGTACGTTGTGAGCCGCGGAAAGGATGACAACCTAGTCCATCACATTTCTATTACCGAATCCCATGGCATCTTGGGCAAGACAACTTCGCTTCACGTTGAGGCTGGGCCCGTAAACCGTGGGCGTAGGGCTTGGGACCAGGTCTCCGTCGCTCCGGTGCCCATACCTTTAGATCCGTAAGGAGTTACACGGGCGCACAACATACCGTTGGAAAGCTCTCCGAGAGCTCTACGATGGGGGCAGCAAGCCTACTCGGCTGCGCCTATTTTTGGAGCCCAAAATCGTACGTTTTAATTAGTTTCGGGACACTTTTCTTCTTTTGCGCTGTTTTTCCCTCCCGGTTCGTACGTCATGAGCCACGAAAAGGACGACAACCTAATACATCACATTTCTATTACCGAATCCCACTACACCTTGGGCCTGACAACTTCGCTTCACATAGAGGCTGGGCTCGCAAATCGAGGGCGTAGGGCTTGGGACCAGGTCTCCGTCGCTCCGGTGCCCATAACTTTTGATCCGTAAGGAGTTACGTGGTGTACAGCATACCGTTGGAAAGCTCTCTGAGAGCTCTACGATGGTGGCATCAAGCCAGCTCAACTACGCCTATTTTCAGAGCCCAAAATTGAACGTTTTTATCAGTTTTGGGATACTTTTCTTCTTTTACGCTGTTTTTCCTTCCCGGTTCGTACGTCATGAGCCGCGAAAATGACGATAACCTAATCCATCACATTTCTATTACCGAATCCCATGGAACATTGGGCAAGACAACTTCGCTTCACGTGGAAGCTGGGCTCGCAAACTGAGGGCTTGGGGCTTGGGACCAGGTCTGCGTCGCTCCGGTACCCATAACTTTTGATTCGTAAGGAGTTATGCAGCGCACATCATACCGTTGGAAAGCTCTCCAAGAGCTCTACGATGGGGATAGTAAGCCTGCTTGGCTGCTGTGAGGCCCGACCCCGAATAACATGTCTTACCTCGATTTGCATGGCTCAGATCCAGAATTATATGACCGACCTTGGATTACGTGCCCTGTCTTGATATTCGTGCATGTCTCGTCATACGTGCCTTGACCTAGAATTGTGTGCCCTAATCCTCGACTTACGTGCGATACCTCGATTTATGTGTACTGACCTTGAACTGTGTGCCCTAGCCTAGGTTTAAGAGTCGTACTTCGATTTACGTACATTGTATTGAATTACGTGCCTTGCATTAGTTTACGTGCATTCACCTAAGATTACGTGCATTTATATTGGAATCCATTTATTTACATTCAAGTGTGTGTCTTACCTCGTAATGTGTGTCCTAGACCTAGGAATGCGTGCCTACACACTAATCAATAAAGATTCATGCACAAAGCACAAGACAATAAAATAATCCTATACATTACACTAACTATTATTATATTCCTAATTCAAATCCTACAAATTCCACTAACTATAAAATAATATTAAATTATTCCTAAATATTTCAATAACATTAATTTAATCCTAATTCAAATTCACTACAAGATAAAATCCTATTCTCATTCAAACCATCCCCAATATAATATACCTAATCACTTTTCCTACAAAATTCACTAACACCTAAATATTATATTTTAAAACCCACTACAAGACAAAATCTTACAAACCTCTAAACATACCCTATATTCTATTCTAACTTCAAAGCTATACAAACACCTAAGCCAACATTTTCTTACGCAAACACTAAACACAAGACTCATGAAAATACACACACATACACACACACACTAAATCTCTACACTCTTTCTCATCCTCTCAAATCTGAAAATACACACCCACCCAACACATAATCAAAATTCAAATGCTCAAGACAACAAAACATACTCTTACACACTTTTCCTAAACCCTATTCCCTTTTTTTCTAACTCCCAAGCATGCCTACACTTATCCCTTACACCTTGCACTCCCTAGGCAGAATAGTTAGCATAATTTGAATGCCTTTGGCTGAAATCATCATGCCATACACGAAATTGACACTTCACCTAAGCACACAAAGCTCAAAAACACTCAAAACCTCATTTTTCTCTCAACTCTCTCTCCCTCTCTCACCATTTTCTACCCTAGCTTTCTCTTGAGCATCCAAGACTTCTAACAAGCTCTCAAGGACTCTCTAAGACTCTCCCAAGCTCGGCCATAGCAAGCAATAGCAAGCAACATAGCTCAAAATCTCGCACAAGCTCACAAACTCATCATTTTCGGCCATAGGTGAGTTTTAAAGGTTTTCTTCCTTATCTTTTGGTTTCACACACATGCACACTTCGTACACAAACTAACTAAGCTAGGATTTAAAGGAAATCAAGATACCTCTCGGCCAAAGCAAGGAAAAAGATCTATTTGTGCGATTTCAAGAGCATTTGTGCATTTTCATCAATCAAGTTGCTAAGCTGAGGGTTAAACTCTTTTAAAAGTTTTCAAAAATCACATGCATGCCTTCATATGACTATATTTACCTCTATAGTTGTTGTATATGTGTGTATATGAGCTTATATGACCATGCATGGCTAGATTTTTGGCTAGAACTTGAAGATAGGTAAGAACGTGTGGCTGGGAGTTTTGTAATCTTGTAGGACGGAGCACAGTTGACTTAGTAATCCTTGATAAAAATGAATGAAAATTGGTAGTTAACTATATTTTCCAGTTCTGAGCATTTTTCATAGAAATAGGCCAAGGCAAATTTTGACTCTAAGGCATCCAAAATGGTCAAATATCGTGAGGTGTCTAAATCTGGAAGAATTAGAAAAATGAAATAGGTTTCTAGCAGATTACTGACTCTGTAGAACGAAGCATTTTTGAACTAGTAAATGTTGGTGAAAATGCATGAAAATTAGTAGGTTGCTATATTTTTCAGTTCTAGACATTTTTGTCAGACATAGACCAAATAAAATTCGGACTCTAAGACCCTCAAAAATGGAAACAATCGTAATGTGTCTAAAACTGGACAATTTTGCGTAGTCCCACAGTTTTTCCCATAACTCCTAAGCCCGAACTCCAAATGATGCAAGGTTTGTTTTTGGATTTAAATCACTCATTAAGATTTAATTTGACATTTTGTTCACTAAAATTGGATAATGTTTGTTTGTCTAATCGAATGTGGAAAAACAGACCATTGCAGTGAGGTTTTTCTTTAGTGATATACTTTGAAACATGTTGTAACTTCTCTTCTAGTATTGAATGCTTCAAATTGTGGCACTTAGATGTTGTATGGACTGTTGTGGCTGGTTGAGGTTGCTAAATTTGATTGATGTATGACTTGGGATCATTAATTGATGAACGGTTTGCTTAATCGCATGTTAATCACGGAATTGAGGCCCTATTGCTTATGAATATTTGCTAAAAGATGATCTTATGGTTAAACGCGCTAAATCGTGCGGTTAATAGGCTGCCCGTAGTTGTCCTTATAACTCTAAATGTGATTCCCGGTGATTACATGTTGATAAGTAGACTTTTCTTGCACTCGGTCTCATATAAACGTCGTTGCATGCTTGTATAATCTTATGACTTGATACGTGAACCCCGAAATGAGTTATATGACTTGATTTACATGTGTTACATGGCTGCCCGTTTAATGTTCATATGACTCTACATGTTTTACAAAGTGAAAATTCATGTTAAGCATGCCTCATTCGTTTACTTGGCAATATGTGATCTTGAAATTGCTCGGAGGCAACCTACTTTGTTGTCCTCCTAATGTGAATTGTTAAAAGACATTCTATGGCTTATTTGAACATGATTACTTGGCTGCCCGTGGAAGTTTAATTGCTTTCAAATTGATATATGAAATGATTACATGTTCTTACAATGCCTTATATGCTAATATGTCAAAATGTGATCATATACTTCCTCAGAGGCAACCTACTTTGTTGACCTCCCAATGTGAAATGTTAAATGGCATACATGTGTATTGTATACAAGGTTGCAACCTTTCATTGTGGCATGGTAGCGTTTCACGAACATCGGGCGGCATAGGGCTTGCCGGTGCTCCCGTGACTACCATGGTCCACTTCCCTCTCTCGTTTGGCATTCCATTCTCAGAGAGTTGGGTCGTAGGATTCGGGGAACATCCGGAGTACATCCAATTGGGAGCGATAAGTGGATGATTGAAGCCGGCCGCAACAATTATTATTGGAAATGAACTTAAATGGCAGGAACTAAGTACTATACGGGGCAAAATACTACACCTGAAAGTGGTGGAAGCTACCTCTTGAGCCCATAAGAGCTACCTCTTGAGCCCATAAGAGCCACCTCTAGAGTCCTGTACGTATCAAAATGTATCCTTTTTACTACATGTTTAAGTACTCTCGCTTGGTTCCTAGAGGACCTCGGGGAGGAAAGACGGGTAAATGTGTTCATTTATATTTATGTTATGTTTTGAACTTGCTTATTTCATATGATATGTTTTCAAAAGGGTTTTTCATAAGATTAACTGGATATGAGTTTTTAAAACGTTATCTCTCGTTCCCCCTCACTGAGTTCATAAGGACTCACCATTTTTTTTTGTCACAGGTGAAGCAGATTTGGAACAGGTACACGAAGAAAATGTGCTAGTTGATGAACTTTTGGAATGACTATGTGCATTGCGTGCTTTTCGTGAACATGGATGTTATTAGGGATGTTGTGTTTGATTGTAGAGTGTTTATTTTGTTGATGTAAATGACCCCATTGTAGTTTGGTTCTAATTTTTGGCTTGTACTAATTATAACCGGACGAACTCTTTATTGGTTGTTTGCTTTCATTATCTTGGTTAGTAGTTATCGTAGGCGTTTAAACCACTAGGTGAAGAATCAAACAAGTTAACTCTATCTAATTTCACTTAGGTACTCATTGTAAGCTAAAGAATAATAGGTACTTGCATAATAGGAACTGGCAAATAAACGAGACATAGTTATCATGCTAGGCTTGTCAATCCAACGAGACTATCTAGATAAATTAGTAGGCATATCTATTGATAACAAAATAGGAAATTTTAGTTGGAATTGAATCAATGATTAAAGGCTTTGAGGTGTTTTAGAAGATTAGGTCAAACCAAAGGTCTTAAATATAGCTGTTATGCTGTCAGTTTTTCGGAAAAACATTGGGAGTTCTAGGCCTATGTTAAGCATTAAATCATAACAAAAGGCTAAGACTGTGAAATAGTATAAATGAATTAGGTCATACCCTAGTCTAGCCTCCTTAGGTCGGGTTGGGGCATGACAGCTGCGCCAGTTTTCGGAGTACAAAATCGAACGTTTTCATTAGTATCGAGACACTTTTCTTCTTTTGCGCTGTTTTTTCATCCCGGATCGTACGTCGTGAGCCGCAAAAAGGACGACAACCTAATCCATCACATTTCTATTACCGAATCCCACGACATCTTGGGCAACACAACTTCGCCTCACGTAAAGGCTGGGCTCACAAACCGAGGGCGTGGGACTTGTGACCAGGCATCTGTCGCTCCGGTGCCCATATATTTTGATCCGTAAGGAATTATGTGGCGCACAACACACTGTTGGAAAGCTCTATGAGAGCTCTACAACGTGGGTAGCAATCCTGCTCTACTGCGCCTCTTTTCGGCGACCAAATTCGAACATTTTCAACATTTTTGGGACACTTTCCTTCTTTTGCGTTGTTTTTCCATCTCGGATCGTACGTCGCGAGCCACGAATTGCATGACAACCTAATCCATCACATTTCTATTACCGAATCCCACGGCATCTTGGGCAAGACAACTTCAATTCATGTGGAGGCTAGGCTCGTAAACTGAGGGCTTGGGACCAGGTCTGCATCGCTCCAGTGCCTATAACTCTTGATCCGTAAAGAGTTATGTGAGGCCCAACCTCGATTTGCGTGTGATACCTCGTTTCGTGTGACCTAACCTTGAACTACGTGCCTTACCTAGGTTTAAGAGTCGTGTCTTGATTTACGTGCCTTGCATTGATTTATGTGCATTCATTTAGAGTTGCGTGCATTTACTTGGAATACGTGCATTTATCTCGTAGTTCGTGCCTTACCTCGTAGTGTATGCCCTAGACCTAGGAAAGCGTACTTGCACGCTAATCAAGAAAGCATCCTACACAAAACACTAGACTATAGAATAATCCTACATACTCCACTAACTAATATTCTAATCCTAAGTCAATGCATTAGAAGACAAAATTTCACTAAACACTAAACATTCTTATTCTTTATTCTTTATTCCATTTGCAAAACCCATGCACCTAAAATACCACAATCTAATCTAAAATAAAATAAGCTTTGAACAAACAAAAAAATTCAGAATCTTAGCATGCTTTGGCCGACCATATGTAGAAAATTTAACAAGCTTTGCATAAATTCAAATCATCCTAGACAAACTATGACATAAGCTCAAGACACCATGCATCAAAAACTCTAAACACCCTATCCTAAGCTAACTTTCTCGGCCTACACACCATGCCCATACACCTCACAATTCAAAATGCAAAAGATGACAAGAATTTTCAGCCTTGCAAAGCCTATAGCCAAAACACACACACAAACATTTCATTTCTCTCAAACTTTCTCTCAAGCTCTCATCTCCTCTCTCTATCTCTCGGCCTTGGCTGCTTCATGCATCTCCATAGCTCAAGCTCTCATTCTAAGGCTCTCCTAGGCACTCAAGAACTCTAAGAAACTCGACCATAGCAGCCCAAGCAAGCAAGAAGCAAGAAAAAAGCATGCAAGCACACAAACTCATCAATTCTCGGCCTTAGATATGTTTCGCTAGTTTTCTTCCATTTCTTTTAGTTTAACCCACATGCACACCATCCTCACATGTTAACTCAGTTAGAAATTAAAGGAAAACAAGCCATCTCTCGGCCAAAGCAAGGAAGAAGCTCCATTTGTGCATCTTCAAGAATATTGTGCATCTTCATCTATTAACTTGCTAAGGTGAGGGTTAAACTCTTCTAAAAGCTTTCAAAATTCACATGCATGCCTTCATATGACTACATTTACGTCTGTAGTTGTTGTATATGTGCGTACACAAGCTTATATGACCATGCATGGCTATATTTTTGGCTAGAACTTGAAGATGGGTAAAAACGTGTCGCTGGCAGTTTTCTGATCTTATAGTACGAGGTGCATTTGGCTTAGTAAACCTTGACAAAAATGCATGAAAATTGGTCGGTTACTAGTTCTGGCAGTTCGGAGCATTTTTCATAGATATAGGCTAAGGCCAATTTTGACTCTAAGGCCTCCAAAATGGTTAAACATCGTGCGGTGTCTAAATCTGGAAGAATTGGAAAAAAATGAAATAGGTTTCTGGCAGATCACTGACTCTGTAGAACGAAGCGTGTTTGACCTAGTAAATGTTGGTGAAAATGCATGAAAATTTGTAGGTTGCTATATTTTGCAGTTATGGACATTTTGTCCAGAATTAGACTAAAGTCAATTCTGACTCTAAGACCCTCAAAAATAGCAAAAATCGTAATGTGTCTAAAACTGGACAGTTTTGCGTAGTCTCACGGTTTTGTCCATAACTCCTAAGTCCGAACTCCAAAAGATTCGAGGTTTGTTCCTAGATTTAAATCACTCATTAAGCTTTAATTTGACATTTTTTTCAATGAAATTGGAGAATGTTTGCTTGTCTAATCAAATGTGGGAAAACAGACCATTGCAGTGAGGTTTTTGTTTTGTGATATGCTTTGAAACATGTTGTAACTTCTCTTGTGGTTAAATGTGTTAAATTGTGTGGTTAATAGGCTGCCCGTAGTTGTCCTTATAGCTCTAAATGTGATTCCCGGTGATTACCTGTTGATAAGTAGACTTTTCTTGCACCCGGTCTCATGTAAACGTCGTTGCATGCTTGTATAATCTTATGACTTGATACGTGAACCCCGAAATGAATTTTATGACTTGATTTACATGTGTTACATGGCTGCCCGTTTAATATTCATATAACTCTATGTGTTTTACAAAGTGAAAATTCATGTCAAAGCATTCCTCATGTGTTTACCTGTCTATGTGCGATCTTAGAATTGCTCGGAGGCAACCTACGTTGTTGTCCTCCAAATGTCATATGTTAAATGTTATAGTTGTGCATTGCATACAAGGTTGCAACCTTTCATTCTGGCATGGTAGAGTTTCATGCACGCCGGGCGGCATCGGGCTTGCTGGTGCTACCGTGACTACCATGGTCCAATTCCTTCTCTCGCTTGGGGGCTAGACTTTCTCGGAGAGTTGGGTCGTAGGATTTCGAGGTACATCCAGAGTACATCCATTTGGAGTGATAAGTGGATGATTTGAAGTCGGCCGCAACAACTGTTATCAGAAATGAACTTGAAAGCAAAAGCTCACCGTATCCTTTCATTATGTGAATAAGTACTCTCGCTTGGTTCCTAAAGGACCTCGGGGAGGAAAGACGGGTAAATGTGTTCTTTACATTTACGTTATGCTATAAACTTACTTGTGTTATATGTCATGCTTTAAAAAGAGGGTTTCATAAGTTTAACCGGAAAAGGGTTTCAAAATGTATTTCTCATTCCCCCTCACTGAGTTCATAAGGACTCACCCTCTTTTATCATCACAGGTGAAGAAGATCAGAAACAGGTACCTGAGGAGAACGTGCCTGTTGATGACTCTTTAGAGTGATTGCTTGTCTTACGTGCTTTGCTTGACTATGGCTATTTTGTGAACGTTATGTTTATTTTGAAGACTATTTCTTATGTTGCTTGTTGTTGATTGTAAATGACCCCTGTTGTAATTTGGGGTCTAATTTTGGCTTGTACTGACTATGACTAGACGACACGCTATCTTGTGGGTTGCTATTATTGTTTTGAATTAGTAACTGCCATAGGCAACTCAATCACTAGGTAAAGAAATCAAATGTTATAACTCTATCTAATTTCACCTAGGCATTCAATAGTAAGCTAAAGATCAACAGGTACTTGTGTAACAGGAATTCAACAAATAAACGGGACATAGTTATCATGCTAGATTGTTAATCAAATGAGACTTTCAAGATAACTAGTATGCATATCGATTGGTGATGGATAGTAATCTTAGTTGGAATCGAATATGAGATTGAATGTTTTGAGGCATTAGAAAATTAGGTCAAACTAAAGAGCCTAATTACAGCCGTTATGCTGTCGGTTTTTGAAAAATTTTTGGAGTTCTAGTCTAACAGACAGCTTAACCTTCGTTAACCGGGTATAGTCGTAAATGAACGTGAATGATTAGATCACACCCTAGTCTAACCTCCACAGGTCGGGTTAGGGACGTGACAAGTTATGTAGCGCACAACATACCGCTAGAAAGCTCTCTGAGAGCTTTACGACAAAGGAAGCTAGCCTGCTCGGTTGCACATGTTTTCAGAGCCCAAAATCAAACGTTTTCATTAGTTTCGGGCTACTTTTCTTCTTTCGCGCTGTTTTTCCGTCCTGGATCGTACTTCATGAGCCGCGAAATGGACGACAACCCAATCCATCATATTTCTATTACCGAATCCCACGGCACCTTGGGCAAAGCAACTTCACTTCACGTAGAGGTTGGGCCCGCAAACCGAGGCGTAGGTCTTGGGACTAGGTCTCTGTCGCTTCGGTGCCCATAACTTTTGATCTGTAAGGAGTTACATGGCTCACATCATACAGTTGGAAAGCACTCCGAGAGCTCTACGACGGGGGCAGCAAGCCTGCTCTACGGCGACCATTTTCGGAGCCCAAAATTGAACATTTTCATCAGTTTTTGGACACTTTTCTTCTTTTGCACTATTTTTTCATCCCGGATCGTACGTCATGAGCCGCAAAAAGGACTACAACCTAATCCATCACATTTCTTTTACCGAATCCTACGGTACCTTGGGAAAGACAACTTCACCTCATGTAGAGGATGGGCCCGCAAATTGAGGGCGTGAGGCTTGGGACCAAGTCTCTGTCCCCTAGTGCCCATAACTTTTGATCTGTAAGGAGTTACGTAGCGCGCAGCATACCGTTGGAAACCTCTCCGACAGCTCTACGACAGGGCTAGCAAGCTTGCTTTGCTGCGCCTATTTTTGGAGCCCAAAATCGAATGTTTTCATCCGCTTCGGGACACTTTTCTTCTTTTACGCTATTTTTTCTTCCCGGATTGTACGTCATGAGATGCAAAAAGGAGGACAACCTATTCCATCAAATTTCTTTTATCGAATCCCACGACACCTTGGGCAAGACAACTTTGCTTCACATAGAGGATGGGCCTGCAAACCGAGGCCGTGGGGCTTGGGACCAGGTCTCCGTCGCTACGGTGCCCATAACTTTTGATCCGTAAGGAGTTATACGGCGCACAACATAGCGTTAGAAAGCTCTCCGAGAGCTCTACTATAAGGGCAGCAAGCCTGCTCAGCTGCGCCCATTTTTTGAGCCCAAAATCGAACATTTTCATCTGTTTCAGGACAATTTTCTTCTTCTGCGATGTTTTTCCTTCCCGGATCGTACGTCATGAGCCGCGAAAAGGACTACAACCTAATCCATCACATTTCTATTATTGAATCCCACGGCACCTTGGGCAAGACAACTTCGCTTCACGTAGAGGCTGGGCCCGCAAACCGAGGGCCTGCGGCTTAGGACCAAGTCTCTGTCGCTCCGGTGCCCATAACTTTTGATCCGTTAGGAGTTACGCAGCGCACAACATACCGTTAGAAAGCTCTCCGAGAGCTCTACGCCGAAGGCAGCAAGCTTGCTCGGCTGAACCCATTTTCGGAGCCTAAATTCGAATGTTTTCATAGTTTCGGGACACTTTTCTTCTTTTGCGCTGTTTTTCCATCCCAGATCGTACGTCGTGAGCTGGAAAAGGACGACAACCTAATCCATCACATTTCTATTTTTGAATCCCACGGCACCATGTGCAAGACAACTTCGCTTCATGTAGAGGCTGGGCCCGCAAACTGAGTGCTTGGACCTTGGGGCCAGGTTTGCGTCGCTCCGGTGCCCATAACGTTTGAGCCGTAAGGAGTTACACATTGCGCGGTATACCGTTGGAAAGCACTCCGAGAGCTCTATAACGGGGGTAGCAAGCCTGCTAAGTTGTGCCAGTTTTCGGAGCACAAAATCGAATATTTTTATCAGTTTCACGACATTTTTCTTCTGCTGCGCTGTTATTCCGTCCCGGATCGTACGTTGTGAGCCGCGAAAAGGACAACAACCTAATCCATCACATTTCTATTACCGAATCGTACGACATCTTGGGCAAGACAACTTCACTTCACGTGGCGGTTAGGCCCGCAAACCTAGGGCTTGGGGCTTGGGACCAGGTCTGCGTCGCTCCGGAGCCCATAACTTTTGATTCGTAAGGAGTTACACGGCGCACAAAATACCGTTGTAAAGCTCTCCGAGAGCTCTACGACGGGGGTAGCAAGCCTGCTTGGCTGTACCCATTTTTGGACCAAAAAATCGGATGTTTTCATCAATTTTGGGATACTTTTCTTCCTTTGCGTTGTTTTTGGGTCCCGGATCGTACGTCGTGAGCTGCAAAAAGGATGACAACCTAATCTTGTCATTTCTATTACCGAATTCCAAGGCACCTTGGGCAAAACAACTTCGCTTCACGTAGAGGCTGGGCACGCAAACTGAGAGCGTGGGGCTTGGGACTAGGTCTGCATCGTTTCGGTGCCCATAACTTTTGATCCGTAAGGAGTTACGCGGCGCACAGCATACCGTTGGAAAGCTCTTCGAGAGCTCTACGACAATGGCAGCAAGCTTGCCAGGCTGCAATCATTTTCGTAGCCCAAAATCGGACGTTTTCATCAGTTTGGAGACACTTTTCTTCTTTTGCATTGTTTTTTTTTATCCCGGATCGTACGTCGTGAGCCGCGAAAGGACGACAACCTAATCCATCAAATTTCTCATACTGAATCCCACGGCACCTTGGGGAAGAGAAGTTCGCTTCACGTAGAGGCTGGGCCTGCAAACCGAGGGCGTGGGGCTTAGGACCATGTTTCCGTCGCTCCAGTGCCCATAACTTTTGATCCATAAGGAGTTACACGGCGCATAGCATACCGTTGGAAAGCTCTTTGAGAGCTCTATGAAGGGGGTAGCAATCCTGCTCGACTGCGCCAGGTTTTCGAGCCCAAAATTGAACGTTTTCACCAATTTCGGGACACTTTTCTTCTTTTGCGCTGCTTTTCTGTCCCGTATCGAACGTCGTGAGCCGCGAAAAGGCCGGCAACCTAATCCATCACATTTCTATTAACAAATCCCACGGCACCTTGGGCAAGACAACAACTTCACTTCACGTGGAGGCTGGGCCCGCAAATAGAGGGCGTGGGGCTTAGGACCAGGTCTGCGTCGCTCCGGTGCCCATAACTTTTGATCTGTAAGGAGTTACGCGGCGTACAGCATACCGTTGGAAAGCTCTACGAGAGCACTACAATGGGGGCAGCAATCCTGCTCGGCTGCACACTTTTTTGGACCGCAAATCGAACGTTTTCTTCAATATCGTGATACTTTTCTTCTTTTGCGCCGTTTTTCTATCCCGTATCGTACGTCGCGAGCCGCGAAAAGGAGGACAACCTAGTCCATCAGATTTCTCATACTGACTCCCACGGTACCTTGGGCAAGACAACTTCGCTTCACGTAGAGGCTGGGCCCACATACCGAGGGCGTGGGTCTTGGGACCAGGTCTCCGTCGCTCCGGTGCCCATAACATTTGATCCGTAAAGAGTTACGTGGCGCACAGCATACCGTTGGAAAGCTTTCTGAGCGCTCTACGACAGGGACAGCAAGCTTGCTCTGCTACACCCCTTTTCGGAGCCAAAAATCGAATGTATTCATCAGTTTTGGGACACTTTTTTTCTTTTGCCCTATTTTTCCGTCCCAGATTGTATGACGTGAGCCACGAAAAGGACAACAACCAAATCCATCACATTTCTATTACCGAATCCCATGACACCTTGGGCAAGACAACTTCACTTCATGTGGAGGATGGGCTCGCAAACCGAAGGCGTGGGGCTTGGGACTAGGTCTTTGTCGCTCCGGTCCTCATAAATTTTGATCCGTAAGGAGTTACGCAGCGCACAACATACCGTTGTGAAGCTCTCCGAGAGCTCTACGATAGGGGCATTAAGCCTGCTTTGCTACACCTGTTTTCGGAACCCAAAATCGAACGTTTTCATCAGTTTCGGGATACATTTTTCTTTTGCGCTGTTTTTTCGACCCATATCGTACGTCGTGAGCCGCGAAAAGGACGACAACCTAATCCATCACATTTCTATTACCGAATTGCACAAC
Source organism: Ehretia macrophylla (assembly GCA_037974665.1). NCBI lineage: Eukaryota > Viridiplantae > Streptophyta > Magnoliopsida > Boraginales > Ehretiaceae > Ehretia > Ehretia macrophylla. The sequence goes on along the minus strand of CM075776.1, from coordinate 10,916,001 downwards.
ACCTTGGGCAAAACAACTTCACTTCACGTAGAGGCTGATTTTTCCATCCTGGATCGTACGTCGTGAGCCAATAAAAGGACGACAACCTAATCCATCACATTTCGATTACCGAATTGCATGACACCTTGGGAAGGACACTTCGTTTCACGTAGATGCTGGGCCCGCAAACCGAGGGCGTGGTGCTTGGGACCAGGTCTGCGTCGCTCCGGTGCCCATAACTTTTGATCCGTTATGAGTTACGCGGCGCACATCATACCGTTGGAAAGCTCTCCGAGAGCTCTACGACGAGGGCAGCAAGCCTGCTAGGCTGCGCCCATTTTTGTATCACAAAATTGAACATTTTTAACAGTTTCTGGACACTTTTCTTCTTTTGCGCTATTTTTTTGTCCCGGATCGTACGCCGTGAGCCGCGAAAAGGACGACAACCTAATCCATCACATTTCTATTACCAAATTGCGCAGAACCTTGGGCAAGACAACTTCGCTTCATGTGGAGGCTAGGCCCGCAAACCTAGGGCTTGGGGTTGGGGACTAGATCCCCGTCGCTCCGGTGCCCATGACTTTTGATCTGTAAGGAGTTACACGGCACACACCATACCGTTGGAAAGCTCTCCGAGAGCTCTACAACGGGGGCAGCAAGCCTGCTCGGCTGCGCCCCTTTTCCTATTGTAAAATTGAACATTTTCAACAGTTTCTGGACATTTTTCTTCTTTTGCGCTGTTTTTCGGTCCCGGATCGTACGTCGTGAACCGCAAAAAGAACGACAACCTAATCCATCACATTTCTATTACCGAATTGCACGACACCTTGGGCAAGACAACTTCGCTTCACATGGAGGCTGGGCCTGCAAACCTAGGGCTTGGGGCTTGGGACCAGGTCTGCGTCGCTCCGATGCCCATAACTTTTGATCCGTAAGAAGTTACGTGGCGCACCACATACCGTTGGAAAGCTCTCTAAAAACTCTATGACGGGGGTAGCAATCCTCATCTACTGCGCCTATTTTCAGAGCCCAAAATTGAACGTTTTCATTAGTTTTGTGACACTTTTCTTCTTTTACGCTATTTTTCTGTCCCGGATCGTACGTCGTGAGCCGCGAAAAGGACGACAACCTAATCCATCACATTTCTATTATCGAATCCCACGCCACCTTGGGCAAGAAAAATTCGCTTCACGTAGAGGCTGGGCCCGCAAACCGAGGGCTTGGGGCTTAGGACTATGTCTCTATCTCTCCAGTGCCCATAACTTTTGTTCCGTAAGGAGTTACACGACGCACAACATACTGTTGGAAAGCTCTCCGAGAGCTGTATGACGGGGGCAGCAAGCCTACTCGGCTGCACCCATTTTTGGAGCCAAAAATCGGATGTTTTCATCCGTTTGGAGATACTTTTTTTCTTTTGCGTTGTTTTTCTATCCTAGATCGTACGTCGTGAGCCGCGAAAAGGACTACAACCTAATCCATCATATTTCTATTACCGAATCCCATGGCACCTTGGGCAAGACAACTTCGCTTCACATGGTAGCTGGGGCCGAAAACCTAGGGCTTGGGGCTTGGGACCAAGTCTGCGTTGCTCCGGTGCCTATAACTTTTGATCTGTAAGGAGTTACGCGGCGCACAACATACCGTTATAAAGCTCTCCGAGAGCTCTACGACTGGCACATGCAAGCCTGCTCGGTTGCGCCTATTTTCAGAGACCAAAATTGAACGTTTTTATCAGTTTCGTGACACTTTTCTTCTTTTGCACTGTTTTTTCTTCCCAGATCGTACGTCGTGAGTCGCAAAAAGGACGACAACCTAATCCATCACATTTCTATTACCGAATCCCATGGTTCCTTGGGCAAGACCACTTCGCTTCACGTAGGGGGTTGGCCCGTAAACCGAGGGCATGATGCTTGGGACCAGGTCTCTATCACTCCGGTGCCCATAACTTTTGATTTGTAAGGAGTTATGTGGCGCACAGCATCCCATTGGAAAGCTCTCCGAGAGCTCTACGCCGAGGGCAGCAAGCCTACTCGGTGGCGCCCATTTTCTGAGCCCAAAACTGAACATTTTCATCAATTTTGGGATACTTTTTGTTTGCTCTGTTTTTTCATCCCGGATCGTACGTCATGAGCCGCGAAAAGGACGATAACCTAATCTATCACATTTCTATTACCGAATCTCATGGCACCGTGGGCAAGACTACTTCGCTTCACGTAGAGGCTGGGCCCGTAAAATGAGGGAGTGGGGCTTGGGACCAGGTCTCCGTCGCTCTGATGCCATTGACTTTTGATCCGTTAGGGGTTACACAACGCACAACGTACCATTGGAAAGCTCTCCGAGAGCTCTATGACGGGGGCAGCAAGCCTGCTTGGCAGCGCCCATTTTCGGATCAAAAAATTGAACATTTTCAATAGTTTCTGGACACTTTTCTTCTTTTGCGCTATTTTTTAGTCTTGGTTCGTACGTCGTGAGCCGCGAAAAGGACGACAACCTAATCCATCACATTTCTATTACCAAATCCTACGGCACCTTAGGCAAGACAACTTCATTTCACATAGAGGTTGGGCCCGCAAACCGAGGGCGTGGGGCTTGGGACCAGGTCTCCGTCGTTCTGTTGACCATAACTTCTGATCTACAATGAGTTACGCGGCGCAAAGCAAACCGTTGGAAAACTCTCCGAGAGCGCTACGACGGGGACAGCAAGCTTGCTTGGCTGTGCCTGTTTTCAGAGCCCAAAATCGAACGTTTTCATCAGTTTCGGGACACTTTTCTTCTTTTGTGTTGTTTTTCCATCACGGATCGTACGTCGCTAGCCGCGAAAAGGACGACAACCTAATCCATCACATTTCTATTATCGAATCCCAATGCAACTTGGGCAAGACAAATTCGCTTCATGTGGAGGCTGGACTCATAAACCGAGGGCTTGGGGCTTAAGACCAGGTCTGCGTCGCTCCGGTGCCCATAACTTTTGATCCGTAAGGAGTTACGCGGCGGATAGCATACCGTTGGAATGCTCTCTGAGAGCTTTACGATGAGGGCAGCTAGCTTGCTCGGCTACACCCGTTTTCGGAGCCCAAAATCAGATGTTTTCATCAGTTTTAAGACACTTTTCTTATTTTGCGTTGTTTTTTCATCCCGGATCGTACGTCGTGAGCGGCAAAAAGGACGACAACCTAATCCATCTGATTTCTCATACCAAATCCCATGGCACCTTGGGCAAGACAACTTCGCTTCACGTAGAGGCTGGGCCCGCAAACCGAGGGCTTGGGGCTTGGGACCAGGTCTCGTTCACTCCGGTGCCCATAACTTTTGATCCGTAAAGAGTGAAGCAGCTCACAGCATACCGTTGGAAAGCTTTTTGAGAGCACTACGACGGGGGCAGCAAGCCTACTTTGCTGCGCCCATTTTTGGAGCCCAAAATCGAACATTTTTATCAGTTTTAGGACACTTTTCCTCTTTTGCACGATTTTTTCGTCCTGGATCGTACGACATGAGCCGCGAAAAGGATGACAATCTAATCCATCACATTTCTATTACCGAATCTCATGGCACCTTGGCCAAGACAACTTCGCTTCACGTAGATGCTGGGCCCGCAAACTGATGGCATGGGGCTTGGGTCCAGGTCTCTGTCGCTCCGGTCCCCATAACTTTTGATCCGTAAGGAGTTACGCGGCGCACATCATACCGTTGTGAAGCTCTCCGAGAGCTCTACTATAGGGGCAGCAAGCCTACTCGGCTGCACCCATTTTTGGAGCCCAAAATCGAACGTTTTCATAAGTTTCAGGATACTTTTCATAGTTTGCGCTGTTTTTCCGTCCCGGATCGTACATCGTGTGCCACCAAAAGGACGACAACCTAATCCATCAGATTTCTCATACCGAAACCCACGACACCTTGAGCATAACAACTTCACTTCACGTAGAGGCTGGGCCCACAAACCGAGGGCGTGAGGCTTGGGACCAGGTCTCCATCTCTTTGTTGCCCATAACTTTTGATCCGTAAGGAGTTACGCGGCGCACAACATACCGTTGGAAAGCTCTCCGAGAGCTCTACCACAAAGGCAGCAAGCGTGTTCGACTGCGCTAGTTTTTAGAGCCCAAAATTGAACATTTTCATCAATTTTGGGACACTTTTCTTCTTTTGCACTATTTTTCTGTCCCGGATCGTACGTCGTTAGCCGCGAAAAGGATGACACCCTAATCCTTCACATTTCTATTACCAAATCCCACAGTACCTTGGGCAAGACAACATCGCTTCACGTAGAGGCTGGGCCCTTACACAGAGGGCGTGGGGCTTGGGACCAGGTCTCCGTCGCTCCGGTGCCCATAACTTTTGATTCGTAAGGAGTTACACGGCGCAAAGCATACCGTTGGAAAGCTCTCCAACAGCTCAACGACGGGGGCAACCAGCCTGCTAGGTGGCGTACATTTTTAGAGCCCAAAATCAAACGTTTTCATCATTTTCGGGATACTTTTCTTCTTTTGCTCTGTTTTTCTGTACCGGATCGTACGTCGTGAGCCACGAAAAGAGCGACATCCTAATCCATCACATTTCTATTACCGAATACCACGGCACCTTGGGCAAGACAACTTCACTTCACATAGAGGCTGGGCCCGTAAATCGAGGGCGTGGGGCTCGGGACTAGGTCTCCGTCGCTCCGGTGACCATAACTTTTGATCCGTATGGAGTTACATGGCGCATAGCATACCGTTGGAAAGCTCTCCTAGAGCTCTACGACGGAGGCAGCAAGGCTGCTGGGCTACGCTCATTTTGGGAGCCAAAAATTGAACATTTTCATCAGATTATGGACACTTTTCTTCTTTTGCACTGTTTTTTTTGTCCCGGGTGGTACATCGTGATCCGTGAAAAGGATGACAACCTAATCCATCACATTTCTATTACCAAATCTCATGGCACATTGGTTAAGACAACTTCGCTTCATGTGGAGGCTGGGCCCACAAACCGAGGGCTTGGGGCTTGGGACCAAGTCTGCGTCGCTCCGATGCCCATAACTTTTGATCCGTAAGGAGTTGTGCGGTGCACAGCATACCGCTGGAAAGCTCTACGAGAGCTCTACGACGGGGGCAACAAGTCTGCTCGGCTGCGCCCAGTTTTGGAGCCCAAAATCAGACGTTTACAATAGTTTCGAGACACTTTTCTTTTTTTCCGCTATTTTTTCATCCCGGATCGTACGTCGTGAGCCGCGAAAAGGATGACAACCTAATCCATCACATTTCTATGACCGAATCTCTTGGCAACTTGGGCAAGACAGCTTCGCCTCACGTAGAGGCTGGGCTCGCAAACCGAGGACGTGGGGCTTGGGACTAGGTCTCATTCGCTCTAGTGCCCATAACTTTTGATCCATAAGTAGTTACGCGGCTCACAGCATACCGTTGGAAAGCTCTCTGAGAACTCTAAGATGGGGGCAACAAGCGTTCTCGTCTGCGCCTGTTTTCGAAGCCCAAAATTGAACATTTTCATTAGTTTCGGAACTCTTTTCTTCTTTTGTACTGTTTTTTCATCCCGCATCGTACGTCGTGAGCCACGAAAAGGACAACAACCTAATCCATCATATTTCTATTACCAAATCCCACGGCACCTTGGGCAAAACAACTTCACTTCACATAGAGGCTGGGCCGGCAAACCGAGGGTTTGGGGCTTGGGACCAGGTTTGCATCGCTTCGGTGCCCTTAACTTTTGATCCGTAAAGAGTTATGCGGCGCACAACATACCCTTGGAAAGGTGTCCGAGAGCTCTACGATGGGGGTAGCTAGCTTGCTCAGCTGCACGCATTTTCAGAGCCCAAAATTGAACATTTTCATCAGTTTGAGGACACTTTTCTTCTTTTGCACTGGTTTTCCATCTCGGATCGTACGTCGTGTGCCGCGAAAAAGATGACAACCTAATCCATCACCTTTTTATTGTCGAATCCCACGGTAACTTGGGCAAGACAACTTCGCTTCACATAGAGGTTGTGCACGCAAACCGAGGGCGCAGGGCTTAGGACCAAGTCTCCGTCGCTCCGGTGGCCATAACTTTTGATTCGTAAGGAGTTACGCTGCGCACAGTATACCGTTAGAATGCTCTCAGAGAGCTCTATGATGGGGGCAGCGAGCCTGCTTTGCTAGGCCCATTTTTGGAGCCCAAAATCAAACATTTTCATCAATTTCGGGACACTTTTGTTCTTTTGCACTGTTTTTCCTTCTCAAATCGTACGTCGTGAGTCGTGAAAAGGACGATAACCTAATCCATCAGATTTCTCATACTGAATCCCACGGCACCTTGGGAAGACAACTTCGCTTCACGTAGAGGCTGGGCTTGCAAAGCAAGGGTTTGGGGCTTGGGACCTGGTCTGCGTCGCTCCGGTGCCCACAACTTTTGATCTGTAAGGCGTTACGCGGCACACAACATACCGTTGTAAAGCTCTACAAGATCTCTACAACAAGGATAGCATGCCTGCTCGGCTGCACCCATTTTTAGAGCCCAAAATAGAATGTTTTCATCAGTTTCGGGATATGTTTCTTCTTTTATGCTATTTTTCTGTCCCGGATCGTACGTCGTGAGCCGCGAAAAGGACGACAACCTCATCCATCAAATTTCTCATACCGAATCCCACGGCACCATGGGCAAGACAACTTCGCTTCATGTAGAGGCTGGGCCCGCAAACCGAGGGCGTGGGGCATAAGACCAGGTCTACGTCGCTCCGGTGCCCATAACTTTTGATCTGTAAGGAGTTACGTGGTGTACAACATACCGTTGGACAACTCTCCATGAGCTCTACGACGGGGGTAGCAAGCTTGCTCATCTGAGCCTATTTTCGAAGCCCAAAATCAAACGTTTTCATTAGTTTCGGGCAACTTTTCTTCTTTTGCGCAATTTTTCTGTCCCAAATTGTACGTCGTGAGCAGAGAAAAGGACGACAACCTAATCCATCACATTCCTATTACCAAATCCCACGGCACCTTGGGCAAGACAACTTTGCTTCATGTAGAGGCTGGGCCCGCAAACCGGGGGCGTGGGTCTTGGGACCAAGTCTCCGTCGCTCCGGTGCCCTTAACTTTTGATCTGTAAGGAGTTACGCGGCACACAGCATACCGCTGGAAAGCTCTCTGAGAGCTCTACGACGGGGGTAGCAAGCCTACTCGACTACGCCTATTTTCGGAGCCTAAAATTCAACGTTTTCATCAGTTTCAGGATACTTTTATTCTTTTGCGCCTTTTTTTGGTCCCGGATCGTACGTCTTGAGCGGCAAAAAGAACTACAACCTAATCCATCACATTTCTATTACCGAATCCCACCGTACCTTGGCAAGACAACTTCGCTTCACGTGAAGGCTGGGCCAGCAAACCGAGGGCGTGGGGCTTGGGACCAGGTCTCTGTTACTCCGGTGCCCATAACTTTTGATTCGTAAAGAGTTACGCGGTGCACAGTATACCGTTGGAAAACTCTCTGAGAGCACTACAACGGGGGCAGCAAGCTCAGTCAACTGCGCCCATTTTCAGAGCCCAAAATCGAACGCTTTCATCAGTTTCGGGACACTTTTGTTCTTTTGCCCTATTTTTCTATCCCGGATCGTACGCCGTGAGCCGCAAAAAAGATGACAATCTAATCCATCACATTTCTATTACCGAATCTCATGGCACCTTGGCCAGGACAACTTCGCTTCACGTAGAGGCTGGGCCCGTAAACTGAGGGCATGGGGCTTGGGTCCAGGTCTCTGTCGCTCCGATCCCCATAACTTTTGATCCGTAAGGAGTTATGCGGCGCACATTGTGAGGCCTGACATCGATTTGCGTGTGATACCTCATTTCGTGTACCTAACCTAGATTTGCATGCCTTGACCTAGGTTTAAGAATTGTGTTTCGTTTTGTGTGCCTTGAATCAAATTACGTGCATTCATTTAGGGTTGCGTGCAATTACTTGGGAGACTGCATTCGTCTCGTAGTGCATGCCTTACCTCGTAGTACGTGCCCTAAACCTAGGAAAGCGTACCCTCACGCAAATCAAGAAAGCATCTTACACGAAGCACTAGATCATTAATTAATCCTACAAATTCCACTAACTAATATTAAATTGCTAATTCAACCCACTAGAAGACAAAATCTCACAAAAAGCTAGACATTCTTTATTCTTTATTCTTTATTCTTTGCATATCCCAAACACGCAATTAAATATTGCTCAACCAAGACAAAAAATTCATTTTTTGCACAAGCCTTGGCCGACCAACTCTTGCACTTGTGCATGCATTCCAATTTCAAATTCTATTCCTAGACATCCTATGACAATCTATGACACAATGCATAAAAAAATTTGGCTCAAACTTTATCCAAGGCTCTATATTCTCGACCCATCCTCCTGCCATGCTAGGTGATTCAAAATTATGCTTCTTGAAGACACAAATATGAATTTTGCAAGGCCCTAGGCCGACATATGCATTAAACATTCCAAGCTTTCATTTTTCTTTCATTCTTTTTCTCTTTCTCTCATTTCTTCTCTCTCTTTCTTGGCCCTAGCTGAAAATATACTATTCATAGCTAAGTTCTTCATCCTTAGGCTCTTCAAGAGCTCCAAGATACCAAGGAACTCGACCAAGCAAAGCTATAGTGCAAGAGACACACATGCAAGCTCATTGAACATCCATTTCGACTTAGGTGAGTTGTTAGCTTCCATTTCATTTTCTTCTTGTTCTAACCACATGCACCTACTAAGAACTTGGTTACTAAGCTAGGAAATTAGAGAAAATCAAGTGGTCTCTCGGATAAAGCAAGGAAAAGAGTCAATCTTGTGCATCCTCAATAGTTTGTGCCTTCTTTGTTGTCTTGCTAAGGTGAGGGCTAAAACTTCTTGAAAAGCTTTTGAAAACCATATGCTTGCCTTTAAATGTCTATCTTTACTTCTATACTTGTGATATATGTCGTGTTGCTTGAAGACTATTTCATTTCTTATGTTGCTTGTGATTGTATTGTAAATGACCCCCGTTGTAATTTGGGGTCTAATTTTTGCTTGTACTGATCATAACTAGATAGACACTACTATGGTCTTTTTTGCTATCATTATTGGCTAGTATCTATCATAGAATTATGAAGTATCAGGTAAGGATTAAGTAAAATGAACCTATCCAATCTTAAGTAGGTACTCATTGTTAAGCTAAGACCAACAGGTACTTTTGTAATGAGGATTAACAAACAAACGACACATAGTATCATGCTAGGTTATTAATCAAACAAAACTTTGAGATAACTGGTAGGCGTTTCGATTGGTTATAAATAGTAATCTTAGTTAGAAATGAAATTGAGATTGGAAATTTTAAGGCGTTTAGTGAATTAGGTCAAACTAAGGAGCCCAATTATAGCCGTTATGATGCCGATTTTCTAAAGAATTTGTGGAGTTTAGGCTAAAACGTTAAGTGTTAAACCCTCCTAAACAATTAAGTACGTGATATGACTTGAATGTTTAGATCACACCTTAGTCTAACCTTCATAGGTCGGGTTGGGGCGTGACACCTATAGAAGAATGGTATCAGAGCTTAGATTGCTTAAGCCAGGTTTAACTCTCGGACCATTGGTAGAAGCCCTAAGGTTATTAGGATGACTTGTTTATGTGTTATTGTGTGACAATATCAATTGTGCCTTCTCTGTTTCTATGTGCTTATGTGATTAACATGTCCTAATTGTTTCTAGAATTGTGTATCTATATAAAATTATATGTTGCATATCTTATGCATTAAATTCTTGTTTGTCGTATTCCAATAAATTGTGCATCGTAATCTGTGCCTATAGATGGCTGGCCCTAGTACCCGCACTACTAATAGGAGCGGTGAGCCCCAAGAGACCGGAGATGCTTATCAAACTAATCCCGGCATGGCTATGTTTAATATGATGGCGAATGCCATGGATCGCGTGTCGTGAGTGATGGAACGTCAAGATGCACGTGAAGCAAACAACAACAACAGGAATGATGGTAACCATGGGAGAAATAGCAGAATGCGGGAGTTCCTTGACTTTCGCCCGTCCAAATTCCACGGGGAAGCTGATGATGAAAAGGAAGAGGCTTGGCTGTCTGAGATCGAGAGGATTTTCAGGCCACTTGACTATACTGATGAAGAAAAGGTGGAGTTCGCTGTGTTTCTGTTGCACAGGGATGCTGAGCATTGTTGGCACACTGTGGATGCACTATGGGAAACTGATCATACACCTCGCTTGTGGGGTAATTTTGTTAAGGAATTCAAGGATAAATATGTTCCTGCAGTTTCTAGGCAGAGGCGGATTGAGGAACTTATGCGCTTGAATCAGGGTAACATGACGGTGGCCCAGTACGAGGCTCATTTTGACCAACTATCCCGCTATGCTCAATACATGGTCAGTACTCCTGAGGCGAAGATGTAGAAATTTACGAATGGGTTGAGGCCAGAAATTCAGGACCAATTGGTTTCGCATGACTTCGATACCTATTCTGCTCTCCTTGCTGCTGCTTCCCGAGTTGAGAAAAGAAAACTTGATAGAGCCGGTTCGAGCCAGCCGAACAAGAAACCATACTAACCTCCAGGTTAACAGAGGAAATTCCAGACCCAGATTCGTAGTCAGGGCCAGAGCCATAACAGACCAGTTAATAACCGTGGCCCGACTAAAGCGCCATCAGCCTCTTCCACCTGCGGATCCACAAGTAGTTCACCTGCTACTCAGTCTATCAACTGTTCTTACTGTGACAAGAAGGGGCATACCGAGGCCCAGTGCTGGAAGAAGTCAGGATGATATATGCGGTGTGGCAGCGATCAGCATCAGATCAAGGATTTCCCTAAATGGCAAGCCGGACAAAATAAAGTTAAACCAGCTGATAGAGGCAAGACTCTAGTTCTTAGAGTTCAGGCTCGAGCTTATGCTATTGAGTGCTAGGAGCTGCTAGAGGAGACCGCTGTTGTTGAAGGTACATTCTTGATATTGAATCAACCTGTTAAGGTGTTAATTGATCCAGGTGCTACTCATTCATTTATTACTCCCTTATGTGTGCAACGTGTGAAACTACGAGTTGTATGTTTGCCTTATGAAGTAGAAGTTGGTACTCCGATAGGTTCTAAACTTGTTACTAGCTCAGCTTGTAAAACATGTAAAATCCAAATTAAAGATAGGGAGTTCTCGGCCAATCTTATTGTATTACCTTTTCGAGCCTATGAAGTCATCTTAGCGATGGACTGGTTGGCAAAGCATCATGCCCAACCAGATTACCGGACGAAGATTGTAATATTCTGGATACCTTGTCAACCAATATTGGAGGTAATGGGTCGAAGAGACTTCACCTGGAGTTCCATCATTTCATCTACGAAAGTAGTGAAGTCCTTGAGAAAAGGATGTAGTGGATACTTAGCTTACCTCATCAACAAGCCGTCAGACAAAGCTAAGTTGGAGGAGATGCCAGTGATTAAAGATTATGCAGATGTGTTTCCAGAAGAATTTCCCAGTTTATCCGCAAATCGGGAGATCGAGTTTGTCATAGAGTTACTACCTGGCACCCAACCGATATATAAAGCTCCCTATCGTATAGCACCATTCGAGCTACAGAAATTGAAGGACCAATTGCAAGGATTGTTGAAGAAAGGGTTTGTTCAACCGAGTTCTTCACTGTGGGGTGCACCAGTTCTATTTGTAAAGAAGAAAGACGGAACATTGAGGCTATGCATCGACTACCGAGGATTGAACCAAGCGACCGTCAAGAATAAATACCCACTTCCACTGATCAATAAGTTATTTGATCAAATTCAAGGAGCCAAGGTGTATTCGAAGCTCGACTTGAGGCAAGAATACTATCAGTTGCGGATCAAAAAGGAGGATGTGCCTAAAACGACTTTCAGGACGAGATATGGGCATTATGAATATATGGTGATGCCATTTGGACTAACTAATGCCCCTGCAGCTTTTATGGACTTGATGCACAGGGTGTTTCAACCTTACTTGGACCAATTTGTGGTGATCTTTATTGATGATATTTTGGTATACTCAAAATCTGAGACTGAGCATGAACAACATCCGCGATTGGTACTGCAGAAACTTCGAGAGCATCAATTGTATGCAAAGTTTAGCAAGTACGAGTTTTGGTTGCAGCATATTGCATTTTTGGGGCATATCATATCCCAAGAGGGAATAGCAGTGGATCCAGCAAAGATAGAAGTGGTGATGTCTTGGAAGAAACCAGAAAATGTTACGGAGGTTCGGAGTTTTCTTGGTTTAGCCGGCTATTATCGGAGGTTCGTGAAGGATTTCTCAAAGATTGCAGGACCGCTTACAAAGCTCACTCAAAAGAAAATGAAATTTATATGGGATGACAAGTGTGAGAACAGCTTCCAAGAATTGAAGAGAAGATTGACTACCACACCTGTTCTTGCATTGCCTGAAGGGAGTCAAAGTTTTGTAATCTATAGCGATGCTTCGAAGGAAGGACTGGGATGTGTGTTGATGCAAAACGGTAGAGTGATTGAGTATGCTTCTAGGAAACCGAAGTAGTATGAATTGAACTACCCGACGCATGATTTGGAGTTAGCGGCTATTGTGTTTGCACTCAAGAAATGGAGGCACTATCTGTAGGGTAACAAGTTCGAGGTGTTTACTGATCACAAGAGCTTGAAATACTTGTTCTCACAAAAAGAGTTGAACATGAGGCAAAGACGGTGGATGGAGCTTTTGGATGATTATAACTGCACAATCAATTATGTGCCCAATAAAGCAAATGTAGTTGCAGATGCCTTAAGTCGGAAAGCGAGCATGGCAAAACTGGAAGTTAAGGTGCAGGAGTTGTTGAAGGAAGCATTTTTGTGGAAACCACAATTGACTCAAAAAGGGTTACTATTTGCCACTACACAAGTTCAATCGACCTTGTTGTCTGAATTACGAGAGGCTCAACAGAAGGACCAACAGTTTCAGAAGATTAAAGAAAGCAACATAGATTTCAAGTTTCATGATGATGGTATTTGGAGGTTTAGGAATCGGATTTGTGTTCCTAATGAGCCAGAGCTAAAAAAGAAGATTCTTGAAGAAGCCCATAATTCAAGATACACTATTCACCCCGGCGGAACAAAGATGTACCAGGATTTGAAGCAACATTATTGGTGGAATAACATGAAGAGAGAGATTGCGGAGTTTGTGGCACGGTGTTTAACTTGCCATAAAGTCAAAGCAGAACAACAACGACTAGCAGGTTTACTTCAGTTGTTGGAAATTTCTCAATGGAAATGGGAACATATAATTATGGACTTTGTTATGAACTTGCCCAGGTCACAAAAAGGTCATGACGCCGTTTGGGTCATAGTGGATAGATTGACTAAGTTAGCGCACTTCTTACCAATGAACAAGGAGGATAGTCCTAAGAAATTAGGAGATATGTATGTGGCAGATATTGTAAGATTGCACGGGATGCCTGTGAGTATTGTATCGGATAGGGATACTCGTTTTACTTCCCGATTTTGGAAGAGATTGCAAGAAGCTTTAGGAACAAAGTTGAGTTTCAGCACGACTTATCACCCTCAGACTGATGGACAATCTGAGAGAACTATTCAGATTCTGGAGGATATGCTGAGGGCGTGTCTTTTAACCTTTGAGAAAGGTTGGGAGAAATACATGTCTCTAGTGGAGTTCACTTATAATAATAGTTATTAGGCCACTATCGGGATGGCCCCATTTGAGGCATTGTATGGACGTAAGTGTCGATCCCCAATTTACTAGGATGAAGTAGGTGAAACGAAAACTTTTGACCCGACCCTACTACCTGAACTTATGAAGACTGTTGATAATATACACCTCATCTGGAAACGGATGCTTACCGCCTAGAGCAGGCAGAAAAGTTACGCAGACCGACGGAGACGGAGTCCAAAGTTTGAGGTCGGCGATAAGGTGTTCTTGAGGATATTACCTCGGAGGGGACTAATTAAACATGGCAAGGGTGGAAAGTTGAGCCCGAGGTTTGTAGGACCATTCGAGATAATTGAGAAGGTTGGCAAATTAGCGTATCGCCTGGCACTAACCCAAAACCTCTCCAATATTCACGATGTTTTTCATGTTTCAATGCTACGGAAGTATCATCCTGATCCATCACACATCTTGGAGCCAAAGCCGTTGCAGCTTCGGAAGAACTTGTCTTTTGAAGAGAAGCCCATTCGGATCCTAGACCAGCAAGATCGGGAGTTGCGCAACAAATCTATACTGATGGTGAAAGTGTTGTGGGATCATCATGGAGTTAAAGAAGCAATGTGGGAAAGGCGAGACCAGATGGAGCAACAGTATCCAGCTTTATTTCAAAGGTAATATTGAATTTTGGGACGAAATTCTTTTAAGGAGGGGAGGATGTGAGGCCCGACCTCGATTTACGTGCGATACCTCGTTTCGTGTGCCTAACCTAGATTTGCGTGCCCTGACCTAGGTCTAAGAGTCGTGTTTCATTTTGTGTGCCTTGCATTGAATTACGTGCATTCATTTAGGGTTGCGTGCATTTACTTGAAAAATGTACATTCGTCTCGTAGTTCGTGTCTTACCTCGTAGTGCGTGCCTAAAACCTAGGAAAGTGTGCCCTCACGCTAATCAAGAAAGCATCTTACACGAAACACTAGGTCATTAATTAATCCTACAAATTCCACTAACTAATATTAAATTACTAATTCAATGCACTAAAAGACAAAATCTCACAAAAAGCTAGACATTCTTTATTCTTTGCATATCCCAAACACACAATTAAATATTGCTTAACCAAGACAAAAAATTCAGATTTTGCACAAGCCTTGGCCGACCAACTCTTGCACTTGTGCATGCATTCCAATTTCAAATTCTATTCCTAGACATCCTATGACAATCTATGACACAATGCATAAAAAAATTTGGCTCAAACTCTACCCAAGGCTCCATATTCTCGACCCATCCTCTTGCCATGCTAGGTGATTCAAAATTATGCTTCTTGAAGACACAAATCTGAATTTTACAAGGCCCTAGGCCGACATATGCATTAAACATTCCAAGCTTTCATTTTTCTTTCATTCTTTCTCTCTTTCTCTCATTTCTTCTCTCTCTCTCTCGGCCATAGCTGAAAATATACTCTCCATAGCTAAGTTCTTCATCCTAAGGCTCTTCAAGACCTCCAAGCTACCAAGGAACTCGACCAAGCAAAGCTAGAGTGCAAGAGACACACATGTAAGCTCATTGAACATCCATTTTGGCTTAGGTGAGTTTGTTAGCTTCCATTTTGGCTTCTTCTTGTTCTAACCACATGCACCTACTAAGAACTTGGTTACTAAGCTAGGAAATTAGAGAAATCCCAAGTTGTCTCTCGGCTAAGCAAGGAAAAGAATCAATCTTGTGCATCCTCAAGAGTTTGTACATCTTATTTGTTGTCTTGCTAAGGTGAAGGCTAAAACTTCTTGAAAAGCTTTTGAAAACCACATGCATGCCTTTAAATGTCTATCTTTACTTATGTACTTGTGATATACGTTGTTCATGAGCTTTGTAAACATGCATGGCAAGATATTTGGCTAGAATGTGATGATAGATGAAATCGCGTACGGACAGCCTTCTGTCTTGTTGGTGCGAGGTGATTTTGACCAGGTAAATAATGTTGACAATGCGTGAAAATTGGTAGGTAACCAGTTTTGCCAGTTCTAAGCAGTTTTCTAAGAAATAGGCCAAAGCTAATTTGGATTCTAAGGTCCTCAAAATGGCAAATTATCAAAATGTGTCCAAATCTGGAAAGTCTGGAAAAATGAAGCAGGTTTTGGCAGATTCACTGATCTTGTAGAACTAACCAGTTTTTATTTAGTAAATGACATGAAAAATGCATGCAATTTGGTGCGCTGCTAGATTTTTCAGTTCTGGACATTTTTGTCAGAAATAGACTAAGGCTAAATATGACTCTAACGCCCTAAAAAACGACAAGTATTGAAATGTGTGCAAATCTGGACAGTTTTGCGTAGTCTCACGGTTTTGGCTATTACTCTTGAACCCGAACTCCAAATGATGCAAGGTTTGTTTCTGAATTTAGTTCACTCCTTAAGCTTTAATTTGACATCTTGTTAACTGGAATTCCAGATTAGTTGCTTGTCTCAATGACTGTGAGAAAATAGTCTATTGCAGTGAGGGTTTCACCTATTGATATGCTTAGAAAATTATTGTAGCTTCACTTGTTGTATTAAATACTTGGGATTGTGGCATTTGGATGTTTTGTGGACTGTTTTGAATTCTTGAGGGTGTTTTAATTAATCAATGCATGGCTTGAGTTTAATTACGAGATGACTTGGGGCTTAATCACACGAGTAAGCACGAATTGAAACCCTAGTGACTAGGTAAACTCACTAAGTGTTGATCCTATGGATATCGTGTTTGATTATGTAATTAGTAGGCTGCCCGTAGTTTCCCTCACAGCCCTAAACATGATTTTGATGATTACATGTTGACAAGTAGGCCTTTCTTGCACCCGGTCCCACGTAGATGTCGTTGCATGTTGAATAATCTTATTAATTGATTACGTGAACTTCGAAATGAGTTATATGACTTGATTTACATGCGTTACATGGCTGCCCGTTTAATATTCATATAACTCCATGTGCTTTTCAAGTGAAATTACTTGTCATATCGTGCCTCGCTTGTTTACTTGTCAATGTGCAATCTTATGACTGCTCGGAGGCGACCTACTTTGTTGTCCTCCTAATGTGATATATTAAATGTCATAAATGTGCATTGCATACAAGGTTGCAACCTTTCATTCTGGCGTGGTAGCGTTCACGCACACCGGGCGGTATCGGGCTTGCCGGTACAACCGTGACTACCATTGTCCAATTCCTTCTCTCGCTTGGGGGCTAGACTTCCTCGGAGAGTTGGGTCGTAGGATTTCGGGGTACATCCGAAGTACACCCATTTGGCATGATAAGGGGATGATTTGAAGCCGGCCGCAACAACTAATACTGGAAATGAACTGAGAGCAAAAGCTCACCGTTTCCTTTTCACTATGTGTATAACTTCTCTCGCTTGGTTCCTAGAGGACCTCGGGGAGGAAAGACGGGTAATTGTGTTCTTTTATTTTTACATTACATTATGTACTTACTTGTGATATAATGTCAAGCTTGCAAAAAGGGTTTCCATAAGTTGAACCAGAAAAATGAGTTTCAAAACTTATTTCTCGTTCCCCCTCGCTGAGTTCATAAGGACTCACCCTCTTTATCATCTCAAGTGAAGAAGACCAGGAACAGGTACCCGAGGACAACTTGTCTAATGATGATTCCTTAGATTGATTGCTTGCCCTACGTGCCTTACTTGACTATGGCCATTTTGTGAACGATGTGTTGCTTGAAGACTATTTCATTTCTTATGTTGCTTGTTATTGTATTGTAAATGACCCCCGTTATAATTTGGGGTCTAATTTTGGCTTGTATTGATCATAACTAGATAGACACGACTATGGTCGTTTTTGCTATCGTTACTGGCTAGTATCTATCATAGGGTTATGAAGTATCAGGTAAGGATTAAGTAAAATGAACCTATCCAATTTTAAGCAGGTACTCATTGTTAAGCTAAGATTAACAGGTACTTTTGTAACAAGGATTAACAAACAAACGAGACATAGTATCATGCTAGGTTATTAATCAAACAAGACTTTGAGATAACTGGTAGGCGTTTCGATTGGTTATAAATAGTAATCTTAGTTAGAAATGAAATTGAGATTGGAAATTTTGAGGCGTTTAGAGAATTAGGTCAAACCAAAGAGCCCAATTACAGCCGTTATGCTGCCGGTTTTCCGAAGAATTTATGGAGTTTAGGCTAAAATGTTAAGTGTTAAACCCTCTTGAACGATTAAGTACGTGAAATGATATGAACGTTTAGATCACACCCTAGTCTAACCTCTATAGGTCAGGTTGGGCGTGACACAGATCATACCGTTTTGAAGCTCTCCGAGAGCTCTACGACAGGGACAGCAAGCCTGCTCGGCTGCACCCATTTTCGGAGCCCAAAATCGAACGTTTTCATCAGTTTCAGGATACTTTTCATCATTTGCGCTGTTTTTCCGTCCCGAATCGTACGTCGTATGCCGCCAAAAAGACGACAACCTAATCCATCAGATTTCTCATACCGAATCCCACAACACCTTGGGCATAACAACTTCGCTTCACATAGAGGCTGGGCCTGCAAACCGAGGGCGTTGGGCTTGGGACTAGGTCTCCATCTCTTCGGAGCCCATAACTTTTGATCCGTATGGAGTTACGCGGCGCACAAAATACCGTTGGAAAGCTCTCCGAGAGCTCTACGACGGGGGCAACAAGCGTGTTTGGCTGCGCTAGTTTTCAAAGCCCAAAATTGAACGTTTTCATCAATTTTGGGATGCTTTTCTTCTTTTGCGTTGTTTTTTCGTTCTGGATCGTACGTCGTGAGCCGCAAAAAGGACAACAACCTAATCCATCACATTTCTATTACCGAATCCCACAGAACATTAGGCAAGACAACTTCACTTCACGTAGAGGCTGGACCCGCAAACAGAGGCCGTGGGGCTAGTGACCAGGTCTCTCTTGCTCCGGTACCCATAACTTTTGATCCGTAAGGAGTTATGCAGCGCACAACATAACGTTGGAAAGCTCTCCGAGAGCTCTACGACAGGGGCAACAAGGTGTTCGGCTGCGCTAGTTTTTAGAGCCCAAAATTGAACGTTATCATCAATTTTGGGACACTTTTCTTCTATTGCACTATTTTTCTGTCCCGGATCCTACGTCGTGAGCCGCGAAAAGGACAACAACCTAATCCATCACATTTCTATTACCGAATCCCACAGCACCTTGGGTAAGACAACTTTGCTTCACGTAGAGGCTGGGTGCGCAAACCGATGGCATGGGGCTTCGGACCAGGTCTCTCTCGCTCCGGTGCCCATACCTTTTGACCCGTAAGGAGTTACGCAGCACCCAACTTAACGTTGGAAAGCTCTACGAGAGCTCTACGGCGGGGGCAACAAGCGTGTTCAGCTACGCTAGTTTTCAGAGCCCAAAATTGAACGTTTTCATCAGTTTCTGGACACATTTCTTCTTTTGCACTATTTTTCTATCCCGGATCGTACGTCGTGAGCTGCGAAAAAGACGGCAATCTAATCCATCACATTTCTATTACCGAATCTCACGGCACCTTGGCCAACATAACTTCGCTTCACATAGAGGCTGGGCCCGCAAACCGAGGACGTGGGGCTTGGGACCAAGTCTCTGTCGTTCTGGTGCCCATAACTTTTGATCCGTAAGGAGTTACGCGGCGCACAGCATACCGTTGGAAAGCTCTCCAAGAGCTCTACGATAGGGGCAGCTAGACTACTCGATGGCGCACATTTTGGGAGCCCAAAATCAAACGTTTTCATCATTTTCAGGAAACTTTTCTTTTTTTGCACTGTTTTTTTGTACCGGAACGTACGTCGTGAGCCACGGAAAGGATGACAACCTAATCCATCACATTTCTATTACCAAATACCACGGCACCTTGGGTAAGACAACTTCGCTTCACGTAGAGGCTGGGCCCGTAAACTGAGGGCGTGGGGCTTGGGACTAGGTCTCCGTCGCTCCGTTGACTATAACTTTTGATCAATAAGGAGTTACACGGTGCACAACTTACCGTTGGAAAGCTCTCCCAGAGCTCTACGACGGATGCAGCAAGGCTACTCGGCTGCGCCCATTTTAGGAGCCAAAAATTGAACATTTTCATCAGATTATGGACACTTTTCTTTTTTTTGCGCTGTTTTTTCATCCCGGATCGTACGTCGTGAGCCGTGAAAATGACGACAACCTAATCCATCACATTTCTATTACCAAATCCCATGGCACATTGGGTAAGACAACTTCGCTTCACGTGGATACTGGGCCCGCAAACCGAGGGCCTAGGGATTGAGACCAGGTTTCCGTCGCTTCGGTGTCCATTACTTCTGATCCGTAAAGAGTTACGTGGCGCACAACATACCGTTGGAAAGCTCTCTGAGAGATCTACGACGGGGGTAGCAATCCTACTCGACTGGGACTACTTTCAGAGCCCAAAATCGAACGTTTTCATTAATTTCGGAACAATTTTTTCTTTTGCACTGTTTTTCCGTCCCGAATCGTACGTCGTGATCCGCAAAAAGGTCGACAACCTAATCCATCACAATTATTTTACCGAATCCCACGGTACCTTGTGCAAGACAACTTCACTTCACGTGGAGGCTGGGCCCGCAAACTGAGGGTTTGGGGCCTGTGACCAGGTCTCTGTCGTTACGGTACCCAAAACTTTTGATCCGTAAGGAGTTACGCGGCGCACAACATACCGTTGTAAAGCTCTCTGAGAGCTCTACGACGGGGGTAGCTAGCTAGCAGAGCTGCACCCATTTTCGGAGCCCAAAATTGAACATGTTCATCAGTTTTGGGACACTTTTTGTCTTTTGCGCTGTTTTTTCGTACCGGATCGTACGTCGTGGGCCACGAAAAGGACGACAACCTAATTCATCACATATCTATTACCGAATCCCACGACACCTTGGGCAAGACAACTTCGCTTCACATAGAGGTTGGGCCCGCAAACCGAGGGCGTAGGGCTTGGAACCAGGTCTCTATCGCTCTGGTCCCTATAACTTTTGATCCGTAAGCAGTTATACTGCGCACAGCATATCGTTGGAATGCTCTCAGAGAGCTCTATGATGGAGGCAGTAAGCCTGCTTGGCTGGGCCCATTTTTGGAGCCCAAAATCAAACATTTTCATCAATTTTGGGACACTTTTCTACTTTTGCGTTGTTTTTTCCGTCCCGGATCGTACGTCGTGAGCCACGAAAAGGACGACAACCTAATCCCTCACATTTTTATTACTGAATCCCACGTCACCATGGGCAAGACAACTTCAGATCACGTAGAGGCTGGGGCAGCAAAGAGAGGGCGTGGGGCTTGGGACCAGGTCTCCGTCGCTCCAGCGCCCATAAATTTTGATCCGTAAGGAGTTACGCGTCACACAGCATACCGTTGCAAAGCTCCCTGAGTGCTCTACGATAAGGGCAACAAGCCTGCTCGGCTGTACCTATTTTTAGACCCCAAAATCGAAAGTTTTCATTAGTTTTCGGACACTTTTCTTCTTTTGCACTGTTTTTCTATCCCGGATCGTACGTCGTGAGCCGCGAAAAGGATGACAACCTCATCCATCAGATTTCTCATACTGAATCCCACGACACCTTGGGCAAGACAACTACGCTTCACATAGAGGATGGCCCCGCAAACCGAGGGTGTGGGGCTTGGGACCAACTCTCCGTCGTTCCGGTGCCCATAACTTTTGATCTGTAAGGAGTTACGCGGCGCACAGCATACCGTTGGAAAGCTCTCCGAGAACTCTACGATAGGAGCTGCAAGTCTTCTTGGCTGCACCCATTTTTGGAGCCCAAAATGAGGCGTTTTCATCATTTTCGGGACACTTTTCTTCTTTTGTGTTGTTTTTCGGTCTCGGATCGTACGTCGTGAGCCGCTAAAAGGACGAAAACCTAATCCATCACATTTCTAATACCGAATCCCACGGCACCTTGGGCAAGACAACTTCGCTTCATATAGAGGCTGGTCTCGCAAACCGAGGGCGTGGGGCTTGGGACTACGTATCCGTCGCTCTGGTGCCCATAACTTTTGATCCGTTAGGCGTTACACGGCGCACAGCATACTGTTGGAAAGCTCTCTGAGAGCTCTATGACGGGTATAGCATGCCTGCACGACTGCGCCTATTTTCAGAGCCCAAAATTGAACGTTTTCATCAGTTTCGAAACACTTTTCTTCTTTTCCGCTATTTTTCCGTCTCGGATCGTACGTCGTGAGCCGCAAAAAGGACGACAACCTAATCCATCACATTTCTATTACCGATTTCCATGGCACCTTGGGCAAGAAAACTTTGCTTCACGTTGAGGCTGGGCTCGCAAACAAAGGGCTTGGGGCTTGGGACCAGGTCTCTGTCGCTCCGGTGCCCATAACTTTTGATCGGCAAGGAGTTACGCGGCGCACAGCTTACCATTGGAAAGCTCTCAGAGAGCTCTACGATGGTGGCAGCGAGCTTGCTCAACTGCTCCCATTTTCAGAGGCCAAAATCGAACATTTTCATCAGTTTTGGGATACTTTTCTTCTTTTGCTCTATTTTTTCATCCCGGATCGTACGTCGTCATCCGCGAAAAGGACGACAACCTAATCCATCACATTTTTGTTACCGAATCCCACGACACCTTGGGCAAGACAACTTCACTTCACGTAGAGGCTGGTCCTGCAAACCGAGGGCGTGGGGCATATGACCAGGTATCCGTCGCTTCGGTGCCTATAACTTTTGATCCGTAAGGAGTTACACGGCACACAGCATACAGTTGGAAAGCTCTCCAAGAGCTCTACGACGGGGACAGCCATCCTGATCGGCTGCCCCCATTTTTGAAGCCCAAAATTGAACATTTTCATTAGTTTCAGGACACTTTTCTTCTTTTGCACTGTTTTTTCGTCCCGGATCGTACTTCGGGAGCCGCAAAAAGGACGACTACCTATTCCTTCACATTTCTATTACCGAATCGCATGGCATCTTGGGCAAGACAACCTTGGTTCACATAGAAGCTAGGCCCGCAAAGCAAGGGCGTGGGGCTTGGGACCAAGTCTCAATCGCTCCAGTGCCCATAACTTTTGATCCGTAAGGAGTTACACGACGCACAGCATACCGTTGGAAAGCTCTCCGAGAACTCTACGACAAGGGCAACAAGCCTGCTCGACTGTACCATTTTTGGAACCCAAAATCGAACATTTTCATCAATTTTGGGACACTTTTCTTCTTTTGCATTGTTTTTCCGTCCCAGATTGTATGTCGTGAGATGCGAAAAGGACGACAACCTAATCCATCACATTTCTATTACCGAATCCCATGTCACCTTGGGCAAGACAACTTCACTTCACGTGGAGGCTGGGCCCGCAAACTAAGGGCTTAGGGCTTGGGACCAAGTCTCCGTCACTCTGGTGCCAATAACTTTTGATCCATAAGGAGTTACGCGGTGCACAGCATACAGTTGGAAAGCTCTCTGAGAGCTCAACAACAGAGGCAGCAAGCCTGCTCGGCTAGGCCAGTTCTCAGAGCACAAAATCACACATTTTCATCAGTTTCGGAACACTTTTCTTCTTTTATGCTTTTATTTCGTCACGGATCGTACGTCGTGAGCCGCGAAAAGGGCGACAACCTAATCCATCACATTTCTATTACTGAATCCCATGGCACCTTGGGCAAGACAACTTCGCTTCACGTAGAGGTTGGGCCCGTAAACCGAGGGCGTGGGCCTTGTGACCAGGTCTCTGTTTGTTCGGTGCCCATAACTTTTGATCCGTAAGGAGTTACGCGGCGCACAGCATACCGTTGAAAAGCTCTCCGAGAGTTCATCAACGGGGGTAGTAAGCCTGCTCGGTTGTGCTAGTTCTTGGAGCCCAAAATTGAACGTTTTCATCAGTTTCGGGACACTTTTCTTCTTTTGCGCTATTTTGTCGTCCCGCATCGTGCATCGTGAGCAGCGAAAAGGACGTCAACCTAATTCATCACATTTCTATTACCGAATAGCATGACACCTTGGGCAAGACAACTTCGCTTCACGTGGAGGCTGGGCCTGCAAACCAAGGGCTTGGGGCTTGGGACCAAGTCTGCGTCGCTCTAGTGCCCATAACTTTTGATCCGTAAGGAGTTAGGCGGCGCACAGCATACCGTTGGAAAGCTCTCGGAGAGCTCTGCAACGGTGGCAATGAGCTTGCTCGACTGCCCCCATTTTCGGTGCCAAAAATTGAACGTTTTCATCAATTTCGGCAAACTTTTATTCTTTTGCGCTGTTTTTTCATCCCGGATCGTACGTCGTGAGCTGCGAAAAGGACGACCACCTAATCCATCACATTTCTATTACCAAATCCCATGGCACCTAGGACGAGACAACTTCGCTTCACGTAGAGGCTGGGGCCGCAAACCGAGGGCGTAGGGATTGGGACCAGGTCGTCATCGCTCCGGTGCCCATAACTTTTGATCCGTAAGGAGTTATACGGCGCATAGCATACTGTTGGAAAGCTCTCCGAGAGCTCCACGACGGGGGCAGCAAGCTTGCTCAGCTGCGCTAGTTTTCAGAGCATAAAATTGAACATTTTCATTAGTTTTGGGCCAATTTTTTGCTTTTGCGCTGTTTTTTCATCCCATATCATACTTCGTGAGCCTCGAAAAGGATGACTACCTAATCCTTCACATTTTTATTACCGAATCCCATGCCACCTTGGGCAAGACAACTTCACTTCACGTAGAGGCTGGGCCCGCAAACCGAGGGCGTGGGGCTTAGGACCAAGTCTCCGTAGCTCCAGTGCCCATAACTTTTGATCCGTAAGGAGTTACGCAGCGCAGAGCATACCGTTGGAAAGCTCTCCGAGAGCTCTACGACGGGGGTAGCAAGCCTGCTCAGCTGCTCCTTATTTTGGAGCATGAAATAGAACATTTTCATCAGTTTCTGGACACTTTTCTTCTTTTGTGCTGTTTTTCCGTCCAGGATCGTATGTCGTGAGCCACGAAAAAAGATGACAATCTAATCCATCACATTTCTATTACCGAATCCCACGCCACCTTGGGCAAGACAACTTCGCTTTACAAAGAGGTTGGGCCCGCAAACTAAGGGCTTAGGGCTTGGGACCAGGTCCGCGTCGCTTCGGTGCCTATAACTTTTGATCCGTAAGGAGTTACACAGTGCACAGCATACCGTTGGAAAGCACTCTGAGAGCTCAACAACGGGTGCTATAAGCCTTCTCAGCTACGCCAGTTCTCGTAGCCCAAAATTGAACATTTTCATTAGTTTCGGGACACTTTTCTTCTTTTGCACTGTTTTTCCGTCCCGGATCGTATGTCATTAGCCGATAAAAGGACGATAACCTAATGCACATCATTTCTATTACCAAATCCAACAGCACCTTAGGAAAGACAACTTCGCTTCACGTAGAGGCTGGGCCCACAAACTGAGGGCGTGGGGCTTGTGATCAGGTATCCGTCGCTCCAGTGCATATAACTTTTGATCCGTAAGGAGTTATGTGGCACACAACTTACTGTTGGAAAGCTCTCTGAGAGCTCTACATCGGGGTCAGCAAGCCTGATCGTTTGCACCAGTTTTTCGAGCCCAAAATCAAACTTTTTCATCAGTTTTGGGACAACTTTTCTTCTTTTGCACTATTTTTCCGTCTCGTATCGTACGTCGTGAGCCGCTAAAAGGACGTCTACCCAATCCATCACATTTATATTACCGAATAGCACGGCACTTAGGCAAGATAACTTCACTTCACGTGGAGGCTGGGCCCGCAAACCAAGGGCAGAGGGCTAAGGACTAGGTCTTCGTCGCTCCAGTGCCCATAACTTTTGATCCGTAAGGAGTTACGCGGTGCACAGCATACCGTTGGAAATCTCTCCGAGAGCTCTACAACGGTGGTAGCGAGTTTGCTCGACTGCGCCCAATTTCAGAGCCCAAAATCAAACACTTTCATCAGTTTCGGAACACTTTTATTCTTTTGCGCTGTTTTTTTGTCCCGGATCATACGTCGTGAGCCGCGAAAAGGACGCCCACCTAATCCATCATATTTCTATAACTGAATCCCACGGCACCTTGGGTAATGCAACTTTGCTGCACGTAGAGGCTGGGCCCGCAAACCGAGGGCGTAGGGATTGGCACCAGGTCTTCGTCGCTTCGGTGCCCATAACTTGTGATCCGTAAGGAGTTACGCGGCACACAGCATTCCGTTGGAAAGCTCTCTGAGAGCTCTACGACGAGAGTAGCAAGCCTACTCGGCTGCGCTCATTTTCAGAGACCAAAATTGAACATTTTCATTAGTTTCACGACACTTTCATTTTTACGCTATTTTTTCGTCCTTGATCGTACGTCGTGAGCCGCGAAAAGGATGACTACCTAATCCTTCACATTTCTATTATCGAATCCCACGATATCTTGGGCAAGACAACTTTGCTTTACATAGAGGCTGGGCCTGCAAACCGAGGGCGTGGGGCTTAGGATTAAGTCTCAGCCGCTCCGGTGCCCATAACTTTTGATCCGTAAGGAGTTACGCTACGCACAGCATACCGTTGGAAAGCTCTCCGAGAGCTCTACGACGGAGGTAGCAATCCAGCTAAGCTACGCTTGTCGTTGGAAACCAAAATCGAACGTTTTCATCAATTTCGGGACTCTTTTATTCTTTTGTGCTGTTTTTCCGTCCCGAATTCTACGTCGTGAGCCGCGAAAAGGACGATAACCTAATCCATCACATTTCTATTACCGAATCCCAGGGCACCTTGGGCAAGACAACGTCACTTCACGTAGAGGCTGGGCCAGCAAACCGAGGGCATGGGGCTTGTGACCAGGTCCACGTCGCTCCGGTGCCCATAACTTTTGATCCGTAAGGAGTTATGCGGTGCACAGCATACCGTTAGAAAGCTCTCCGAGAGCTCAACAATGGGGGCTGCAAGCCTGCTCGGCTATGCCAGTTCTCGGAGCCCAAAATCAAACATTTTCATCAGTTTCAGGACACTTTTCTTCTTTTGCGCTGTTATTTTGTCACGGATCGTACGTCATGAGCCGCGAAAAGGACGAGAACCTAATCCATTACATTTCTATTACCGAATCCCACGGCATATTGGGCAAGACAACTTCACTTCAAGCAGAGGCTGGCCCCGCAAACTGAGGACGTGGGGCTTGGGACCAGGTCTCTGTTGCTCCGGTGCCCATAACTTTTGATCCGTAAGGAGTTATGTGACTCACAACATACCGTTGGAAAGTTCTCTGAGAGCTCAAAGGCGGGGGTAGCAAGCTTGCTCTGCTGTGCCTGTTTTCAGAGCCCAAGATCGATCGTTTTCATTAGTTTTGGGCCATTTTTCTTCTTCTGCGCTATTTTTTCGCCCCGCATCGTACGTTGTGAGCCGCGAAAAGGACGTCAACCTAATCCATCATATTTCTATTACCGAATCCCACGACACCTTGGGCAAGACAACGTCGCTTCATGTAGAGGCTAGGCATGCAAATCGAGGGCTTGGGGCTTTGGGGCTTGGGGCTTGGGGCTTGAGACCAGGTCTCGTCGCTCCGATGCCCATAACTTTTGATCCGTAAGGTGTTACGCGGCGCACAGCTCACCGTTATAAAGCTCTCCGAGAGATCTATGACGGGGACAGCAACCCAACTTGGCTGCGGCCATTTTCGGAGCCCTAAAATTGAAGGTTTTCATCATATTCGGGAAACTTTTCTTCTTTTGCACTATTTTTCCATCCCGGATCGTACGTCGTGAGCTGCGAAAAGGACGACAACCTAATCCATCACATTTCTATTACCGAATCCCATGCCACCTTGTGCAAGACAACTTCGCTTCACGTAGAGGCTCGACAATCGAGGGCATGGGGCTTAGGACCAAGTCTCCGTCGATCCGGTGCCCATAACTTTTGATCCGTAAGGAGTTACACGGCGCACAGCATACCGTTGGAATGCTCTCCGAGAGCTCTACGACGGGGACAGCAAGCCTGCTCGGTTGCGCTAGTTCTTGGAGCCCAAAATTGAATGTTTTTATTAGTTTCAGGACACTTTTCTTCTTTTGTGCTATTTTTCCATCCCGCATCGTACGTCGTGAGCCGCGAAAAGGACGTCAACTGAATCCATCACATTTCTATTACCGAATAGCATGGTACCTTGGGCAAGACAACTTCGCTACATGTAGAGGCTGGGCTCGCAAACCAAGGGCTTGGGGCTTGGGATCAGGTCTGCGTCGTTCCAATGCCCATAACTTTTGATTCGTAAGGAGTTACGCGGCGCACAGCATACCGTTGGAAAGCTCTTAGAGAGCTCTACGAAGGTAGCAGCGAGCTTGCTCAACTGCACCCATTTTCGGAGCCCAAAATCGAACGTTTTTATCAGTTTCGGAATACTTTTATTCTTTTGCGCTTTTATTTCGTCCCAGATCGTACGTCGTGAGCCGCGAAAAGGACGACCACCTAATCCATCACATTTCTATTACCGAATCCCACAGTACCTTGGGCAAGACAACTTCGCTTCACGTAGAGGCTGGGCCCGCAAACCGGGGGCGTAGGGATTAGGACCAGCTCATCGTCGCTCCGATGCCCATAACTTTTGATCCGTAAGGAGTTATACGTTGCACAGCATACTGTTGGAAAGCTTTCAGATAGCTCTACGATGGGGGCAGCGAGCCTGCTCGGCTGCGCCCGTTTTTGGAGCCCAAATTGAACATTTTCATTAGTTTCAGGACACTTTTCTTTTTTGCGTTGTTTTTTCGTCCCGGATCATATGTCTTGAGCAGCGAAAAGGATGACTACCAAATCCATCACATTTCTATTACTGAATCCCAGGCCATCTTGGGTAAGACAATTTTGCTTCACATAGAGGCTGGGCCCACAAACCTAGGGCGTGGTGCTTGGGACCAAGTCTCAATCGCGTTGGTGCCCATAACTTTTTATCTGTAAGGCGTTACGCGACGCACAGGATACCGTTGGAAAGCCCTCCGAGAGCTCTACGACTGGGGTAGCAAGCCTGCTCGGCTACACCCATTTTTGGAACACAAAATCGAATGTTTTCATCAATTTCGGGACAATTTTCTTCTTTTGCGCTGTTTTTCTATCTCAAATCGTATGTCGAGAGTCGCGAAAAGGACGACTACCTAATCCATCACATTTCTATTACCGAATCCCACGTCACCTTGGGCAAAACAACTTCGCTTCACGTAGAGGCTAAGCCCGCAAACTAAGGGCTTAGGGCTTGGGACCAGGTATGCGTCACTCTGGTGCCCATAAATTTTGATCCGTAACGAGTTACGCGATGCACAGCATATCGTTGGAAAGCTCTCCGAGAGCTCAACAATGGGGGCTGCAAGCCTGCTCGGCTACGCTAGTTCTCGGAGCCCAAAATTGAACATTTTCATCAGTTTCGGGGCACTTTTCTTCTTTTGCGCTGTTATTCCGTCACGGATCGTACGTCGTGAGCCGCGAAAAGGACGACAACCTAATCCATCACATTTCTGTTACCGAATCCGACGGCACCTTGGGCAAGACAACTTCCCTTCATGTAGAGGCTAGGCCCGCAAAACGAAGGTGTGGGCCTTGGGACTAGGTCTCCGTCGCTCCGGTGCCCATAACTTTTGATCCGTAAGGAGTTACGCGGCACACAGCATACTGTTGGAAAGCTCTCTGAGAGCTCAGCAATGGGGCAGCTAGCCTGCTTGGCTGTGCCAGTTCTTGGAGCCCAAAATCGAATGTTTTCATCAGTTTGGGGACATTTTTCTTCTTCTGTGCTATTTTTTTGTCCCGCATCGTACGTCGTGAGCCGCGAAAAGGACGTCAACCTAATCCATCACATTTCTATTACCGAATAGCACGACACCTTGGGCAAGAAAACTTCGCTTCACATGGAGGCTGGGCCCAAAAACTGAGGGCTTGGGGCTTGGGACCAGGTCTGCGTCGCTCCAATTCCCATAACTTTTGATCCGTAAGGAGTTATGTGGCGCACAACGTACCGTTGTAAAGCTCTCCGAGAGCTCTACGACCAGGGCAGCAACCCTACTCGGCTGCGACCATTTTCGGAGCCCAAAATTGAACGTTTTCATCATTTTCTGGACACTTTTCTTCTTTTGCACTATTTTTTCGTCACGGATCGTACATCGTGAGCCGCGAAAGGGAAGACAACCTAATCCATCACATTTATATTACCGAATCCCACAGCACCTTGGGCATGACAAATTCGCTTCACGTAGGGGATGGGCCTGCAAACTAAAGGCGTGGGGCTAGTGACCAGGTATCCTTCGCTCCGGTGCCTATAACTTTTGATCCGTATGGAGTTACACGACGCGCAACATACCGTTGGAAAGCTCTTCTAGAGCTCTATGACGGGGATAGCAAGCTGGTCGGCTGCGCTTGTTTTCAGAGCCTAAAATTGAACGTTTTCATCAGATTATGGACACTTTTCTTCCTTTACGCCGTTTTTCTTTCCCAGATCGTACGTCATGAGCCGCGAAAAGGACGACAACCTAATCCATCACATTTCTATTACCAAATTCCATGGCACCTTGGGTAAGAAAACTTCGCTTCACGTGGAGGCTGGGCCCACAATCCGAGGGCTTGGGCTTGGGACCAGGTCTGCGTCGCTCTGGTGCCCATAACTTTAGATCCGTAAGTTGTTACGTGGCGTACAGCATACCGTTGGAAAGCTCTGTTGGAGCCAAAAATGTGACATTCACATCAGTTTTGAGACACTTTTCTTCTTTTGCGCTATTTTTCGGTCCCTGTTCGTGCGTCGTGAGCCGCGAAAAGGGCGACAACCTAATCCATCAGATTTTTCATACCGAATCCCACGGCACCTTGGGCAAGACAACTTCGCTTCACGTAGAGGCTAGGATCGCAAACCGAGGGCATGGTGTTTGGGACTCGGTATCCGTTGCTCTAGTGCCCATAACTTTAGATCCGTAAGTTGTTAAGCAGCGCACAACATACGGTTGGAAAGCTCTTTGAGAGCTCTACGACGGGGGTAGCATGCCTGCTCGACTGTGCCGATTTTCGGAACCCAAAATTAAACGTTTTCATCAGTTTCGAAACACTTTCCTTCTTTTCCACTATTTTTTCGTCCCGGATCGTACGTCGTGAGCCGCAAAAAGGACGACAACTAATCCATCACATTTCTATTACAGAATCCTACGGTACATTGGGCAAGACAACTTCGCTTCACGTAGAAGCTGGGCCCTCAAACCGAGGGCGTGGGGCTTGGGACTAGGTCTCCATCACTCCGGTGCCCATAACTTTTCATCCGTAAGGAGTTACGCGGCGTACAGCATACTGTTGTAAAGCTCTCTGAGAGCTCTACAACGAGGGCGGTAACCTTGCCCTATTGCTCCTATTTTTGGAGCCCAAAATCGAACAATTTCATCAGTTTTGGGACACTTTTCTTCTTTTGCACAGTTTTTTTGTCCCGCATCGTACGTTGTGAGCCGCGAAAAGGACGTCAACCTAATCCATCACATTTTTATTACCGAATTCCATGGCAACTTGGGTAAGACAACTTCGCTTCACGTGGAGGCTGGGCCCACAATCCGAGGGCTTGGGCATGGGACTAGGTCTGCGTCGCTCCGGTGTCCATAACTTTTGCTCCATAAGGAGTTACGCAGCGCACATCATACCATTGGAAAAGCTCTCTGAGAGCTCTACGACGGGGGCAGCAAGTCCGCTCAGCTGCACCCATTTTCGGAGCCCAAAATGAGACATTTACATAAGTTTTGAGACACTTTTCTTCTTTTACGCTATTTTTCGATCCCAGATTGTACGTCGTGAGCTGCGAAAAGGACGACAACCTAATCCATCAGATTTCTCATACCGAATCCCACAGCACCTTGGGCAAGACAACTTCGCTTCACGTAGAGGTTGGGATCGCAAACCGAGGGCGTGGGGCTTGGGACTAGGTATCTGTCGCTCCGGTGCCCTTAACTTTAGATTCGTAAGGAGTTACGCGGCGCACAGCATACCATTGGAAAGCTCTCCGAGAGCTCTACGACGGGGGCAACAAGCTTCCTTGGGTGTGCCTATTTTGTAGCCTAAAATCAAACGTTTTCATCAGTTTCGGGACACTTTTCTTATCTTGTACTATTTTTCCATCCCGGATTGTACATCGTGAGCCGCGAAAAGGATGACAACCTAATCCATCACATTTCTATTACCGAATCCCAGGGCACCTTGGGCGAGACAACTTCGCTTCAGGTAGAGGTTGGGCCCGCAAACTGAGGGCGTGGGGCTTGGGACCAGGTCTCCGCCGCTCCAGCGCCCATAACTTTTGATTTGTAAGGAGTTACGCGGCACACAGCATATTGTTGTAAAGCTTTCTGAGAGCTCTACGACGGGGGTGGTAACCCTGCCCTATTGCTCCTATTTTTGGAGCCCAAAATCGATCATTTTCATCAGTTTCGGGACACTTTTCTTCTTTTGTGCTATTTTTCCATCCCGCACGTACGTCGTGAGCTGCGAAAAGGACGTCAACCTAATCCATCACATTTCTATTACCGAATAGCATGGCACTTTGGGTAAGACAACTTTGCTTCACGTTGAGGCTGGGCTCGCAAACCGAGGGCGTGGGGCTTGGGACCAGGTCTGCGTCGCTCCAGTCCCCATAACTTTCGATCCGTAAGGAGTTACGCGGCGCACAACATATCGTTGGAAAGTAATCCGAGAGCTCTACGACGTGGGCAGCAAACTTTCTCGGCTGCGCCTATTTTCAGAGCCCAAAATCGAACGTTTTCATCAATTTTGGGACATTTTTCTGCTTTTGCTCTATTTTTCGGTCTCGGATGGTGCGTCGTGGGCCTAGAAAAAGACGACAACCTAATCCATCACATTTCTATTATCAAATCCCACGGCAACTTGGGCAAGATATCTTTGCTTCACGTGGAGGCTGGGCCCATAAACCGAGGGTGTGGGGCTTGGGCCCAGGTC
Organism: Ehretia macrophylla; assembly: GCA_037974665.1. NCBI lineage: Eukaryota > Viridiplantae > Streptophyta > Magnoliopsida > Boraginales > Ehretiaceae > Ehretia > Ehretia macrophylla. The sequence continues at coordinate 10,883,563 of CM075776.1, read as the reverse complement.
TCCGACGCTCCGGTGCCCATAACTTTTGATCTGTAAGGAGTTACGCAGTGTACAACGTACAGCATACCGTTGGAAAGCACTCCGAGAACTCTACGACAGGTGCATTAAGCCTGCTCAGTTGAACCTATTTTTGGTGCCCAAAATCGAACTTTTTCATCAGTTTCGGGACATTTTTCTTCTTTTGTGCTATTTTTTTGTCCTGGATCGTATGTCGTCAGCAGCGAAAAGGACGACAACCTAATCCATCTCATTTCTATTATTGAATCCCACGTCACCATGGGCGAGACAACTTCGCTTCATGTGGAGGCTGGGCCCGCAAACTAAGGGCTTAGGGCTGGGTCCAGGTCTGCGTCGCTCTGGTGCCCATAACTTTTGATCCGTAAGGAGTTACGCGGTGCACAGCATACCGTTGCAAAGATCTCCGAGAGCTCAACAACGAGGGCTACAAGCCTGCTCGGCTACGCCAGTTCTCGGAGCCCAAAATCGAACATTTTCATAAGTTTTGGGACACTTTTCTTCTTTTGTGCTGTTATTCCGTCGCGGATCATACGTCGTGAGCCGCGAAAGGACGACAACCTAATCCATCATATTTCTATTACCAAATCCTCTGGCACCTTGGGCAAGACAACTTCATTTCACATAGAGGATGGGCCTACAAACCGGGGGCGGGGGGCTTGGGACTAAGTATCCGTCGCTCCGGTGCCCATAACTTTTGATCTGTAAGGAGTTACGCGGCGCACAACATATCGTTGGAAAGCTCTCTGAGAGTTCTACGACGGGGGCAGCAAGCCTGCTAGGCTGTGCCTGTTTTCGGAGCCCAAAATCGAACGTTTTCATCAATTTGGGAACACTTTTATTCTTTTGCACTATTTTTTCGTCCCGGATCGTTCGTCGTGAGCCGCGAAAAGGACGACAACCTAATCAATCACATTTCTATTACCGAATCCCATGGCACCTTAGGCAAGATAACTTCGCTTCACATGGAAGCTGGGCCCGCAAACCGAGGGCTTGGGGCTTGGGACCAGGTCTGCGTCGCTCTGGTACCCATAACTTTTGATCCGTATAAAGTTACGCAACGCACAGCATACCGATGGATAGCTCACCGAGAGCTCTACGACGGGCGCAGCAAGCCAGCTATATTGTACCCATTTTCCTAGCCCAAAGTCAAACATTTTTATCAGTTTCGAGACACTTTTCTTCTTTTACACTATTTTTTCATCCCGGATCGTACGTCGTGAGCCGCGAAAAGGACGACAACCTAATCCATCACATTTCACATACCGAATCCCATGGCACGTTGGGCAAGACAACTTCACTTTACGTAGAGCCTGGGCCCGCAAACCGAGGGCGTAAGGCTTGTGACCAGGTCTCCGTCGCTCCGGTGCCCATAACTTTTGATTCGTAAGGAGTTATGCGATGCATAGCATACCGTTGGAAAGCTCTCCGAGAGATCTACAACGGTGGTGGCAAGTCTACTTGGCTGCATCCGTTTTTGGAGCCCAAAATCGAACGTTTTCATCTATTTCGGGATACTTTTCTTCTTTTGCTCTGTTTTTCCTTCCCGGATCGTACGTCGTGAGCCGCGAAAAGGACGACATCGTAATCCACCAGTTTTTTCATACCTAATCCCATGGTATCTTGGGCAAGAAAACTTCTCTTCAGGTAGAGACTGGGGCCCGCAAGCCAAGGGCGTTGGTCTTGGGACCTGGTCTTTGTCGCTCCGGTGCCTATAACTTTTGATCCGTAAGGGGTTACGTGGCGTACAGCATACCATTGCAAAGCTCTCCGAGAGCTCTACAACAGTGGTAGTAAGCCTACTCGACTGTACCCATTTTTGGAGCCCAAAATCGAACGCTTTCATCAGTTTCGGGATATTTTCCTTCCTTTGCACTATTTTTTCGTCCCGGATCGTACGTCGTGAGCCGCGAAATGGACGAAAACCAAATCAATCAGATTTCTCATATCGAATCTCATGGCACCTTGGGCAAGACAACTTCGCTTCACGTAGAGGCAGGGCTAGAAAACCAAGGTCGTGGGGCTTGGGACCAGATCTCCGTCGCTTCGGTGTCCATAACTTTTGATCCGTAAGGAGTTACACGAAGCATAGCATACCGTTGGAAAGTTCTATGAAAGATCCACGACGAGGGTAGCAAGCTTGCTTGGCTGCACCCATTTTCGAAGCCCAGAATTGAACGTTTTCATTAGTTTTCGGATATTTTTCTTCTTTTGCGCTGTTTTTCTGTCCCGGATCGTATGTCGTGAGCCGCGAAAAGGACGACAACCTAATCCATTAGATTTCTCATACTGAATCCCACGGTACCTTAGGCAGGACAACTTCGCTTCACGTAGAAGTTTGGCCCACAAACCGAGGGCGTGGGGCTTGGGAGCAGGCCTCTATCGCTCTGGTGCCCACAACTTTTGATCCGTAAGGAGTTACACGGCGCACAACATGTCGTTGGAAAGCTCTCCGAGAGCTCTATGACGGGGATTGCAAGCCTGCTTGATTGCGCCTATTTTCAGAGCCCAAAATCAAACGTTTTCATCAGTTTCGGGATACTTTTCTTCTTTTGCGCTGTTTGTTAGTCCCAGATCGTACGTTGTAAGCCGCGAAAAGGACGACAACCTAATCTATCACATTTCTATTTTCGAATCCCACGGCACCTTGGGCAAGACAACTTCGCTCACGTGGAGGCTGGGCCCGCAAACCGAGTGCTTGTGTGAGGCCTGACCTCGATTTGCGTGCAATATCCTGTTTCATGTGCCCTAATCTAGATTTACGTGCCTTGAACTAGGTTTAAGAATTGTGTTCGTTTTGTGTGCCATGTATTGAATTATGTGCATTCATTTAGAATTGCGTGCATTTACTAAAAAAATATGCATTCGTCTTGTAGTTCGTGTCCTATCTCGTAGTGCGTGCCCTAGACCTAGAAAAGCGTGCCCTCACGCTAATCAAGAAAGCATCTTGCACGAAGCACTAGGTCATTAATTAATCCTACAAAATCCACTAACTATTATTAAATTACTAATTCAACTCACTAGAAGACAAAATTTCACTAAACACAAAGCATTCTTCATTCTTTATTCCCTATTCTTTTGGCACTTCCAACACCCAATTAAATAATACTCCAATAGATGACAAAAAAATCAAAATTTTTATAGCCTTGGCCGACCACTAGGTGGTATTTGTGCATGTTTGCTCAATTCAAATTGATTCTAGACAACTTATGACAATCCTATGACACAAATGCATAAAAAATTGCTCAAAACCTTTGTAAAAGCCCACCTTGCTCGACCAAACATTCTTTGCCCATACTAGAAATTTCAAATATGCTCTTGAAGACACAAAAAAGCTGAATCATCAAGCTCAAGGCCGACCACATGCATGAAGAAGTGCAAAAGCTTCACTCTTTGTCATTTCTCTCATTTTTCCTCACACTTCTCTCTCATTTGCTCTCCACATTCTCTCAAGCTCTCATCTCTTCCCTATCTCTCGGCCTTGGCTGAGTTTACTCTTGCCTTTACTCATCTTCATCAATTCGTGGTGCATCAAGACAAGCAACAATCAAAGAAACTCAAGCAAGCTAGCTAGGATGCAAGAATCACACATGCATGTCCTTTGAGTCACCATTTCGGCCTAGGTGAGTTCACTAGCTTCCATTTCTTTTCTTCTTGTTCTAACCACATGCATGTACTAAGAGCTTGGCCACTAAGCTAGGAAAAATAGAGAAATTTGAGTTGGAATCTCGGCTAAGCAAGGAAGAAGAAGAATTTGAGCTTCATCAAAGTTTTGTGCATCTTCTTGTTGATTTGCTAAGGTGAGGGCTAAAACCTTTTGAAAATCCTTCAAAAATCCACATGCATGCTCTTAAATGTATGTCTTTGCTTCTGCATTTGAGATATATGTGTGTTCATAAGCTTCCTCAACCATGCATGACAAGATTTTGGCTTGAAAATGATGATAGGTGAAATCGGATTGTGTGACAGCCCTGTGACTTGTTGTTTCGAGGTGAGTTTGGCTAGGAAAATGATGTTGAAAATGCATGAAAATTAGAAGGTGACTAGTTTTGCCAGTTTTGAACATTTTTCACAGAAATAGGCCAAAAGCTAATTTCGACTCTAAGGTCCTCAAAATGGCAAATCATTAAAATGTGTCCAAATCTGGAAATCTGGACCAATGAAGCAGGTTTTGGCAGATGCACTGACCTTGTAGAACGAACCAGATTTTACTTAGTAAATGATGTCCAAAATATATGAAATTTGGTGTACTGCTATATTTTTCAGTTCTGGACATTTTTTTCAGAAATGGACTAAGGCTAAAACTGACCCTAAGGACCTCAAAAACGTCAATTATTGAAATGTGTGCAAATCTGGACAGTTTTGTGCAATCCCACTGTTTTGGCTATAACTATTGATCTCGAACTCCAAATGATGCAAGGTTTGTTTCTGATTTTAGTTCACTTCTTAAGCTTTAATTTGACATCTTATTTACTGGAATTGGAGATTGTTTGCTTGACTCAATGATTGTGAGAAAACAGCCTATTGCAGTGAGGGTTTCACTTAGTTATATGCTTAGAAATTTGTTGTAACTTCTCTTGTGGTATTAATTGCTTTGGATTGTGGCATTGGGATGTTGTGTGGACTGTTTTGAGTACTTGGGGATGTTTGGATTAATTGATGCTTGGCTTGAGATTGATTTTGAGTTGACTTGGGGCTTAATTGCACGGGTAAGCACGAAATGGAAACCCTAGTGACTAGGCGAACTTGCTAAGTATTGATCCTTTGAATATTGAGTGTAATTATATGTTTAGTAGGCTGCCCGTAGTTGCCTTATAGCCCTAAATGTGATATTGATTCGTTGCATGTTGACAAATAGGCCTTTCTTGCATCTGAACCACGTAGATTGTTGTTGCATGTTGAATAACCTTATTATTTGATTACGTGGACGTTGAAATGAGTTATATGACCTGATTTACGTGCGTTACATGGCTGCCTGTTTAATGTTCATATAACTCCATATGCTTTTCAAGTGTAATTACTTGTCTATTCGTGCCTCGCTTGTTTGTTTGTCAATGTGGAATCTTATGACTGTCCGGAAGCAACCTACTTTGTTGTCCTCCTAATGTGATATATTAAATGTCATAAATGTGCATTGCATACAAGGTTGCAACCTTTCATTCTGGCATGGTAGCGTTCACGCACACCGGGTGGCATCGGGCTTGCCGGTGCAACCGTAACTACCATGGTACCTATTCCCTCTCTCGCTTGGGGGCTAGACTTTCTCGGAGAGTTGGGTCGTAGGATTTTGGGGTACATCCGAAGTACATCCACTTGGCTTGTTAAGGGGATGATTTGAAGTCGGCCGCAACTACTGAGAGCAAAAGCTCACCGTATCCTTTTCTATATGTATAAGTACTCTCGCTTGGTTCCTATAAAACCTCGGGGAGGAAAGACTGGTAATTGTGTTCCTTTACTTTATATTATTGTTATGTACTTAATTGTGTTATATTCATGCTTGCAAAAGGATTTTCCTAAGTTGAACCGGAAAATGAGTTTCAAAACCTATTTCTCGTTCCCTCTCGCTGAGTTCATAAGGACTCACCCTCATTTATCATCTCAGGTGAAAAAATCAAGAACAGGTACCCGAGGACGACGTGCCTAACGATGATTCCTTGGAGTGATTGCCTGTCTTACGTGCTTTGCGTGATTATGGCTACTTGTGAACTCCATGCTACTTGAAGACTATTTCTTTTATGTTGCTTGTTGTTTGTAATGAAAAAGACCCCCATTGTAATTTGGGGTCTAATTTTGGATTGTACTGATATTAACTAGACAGACACTAGACACTACTATGATCGTTTTGTTATTATCACTGGTAGTATCTATAACAGGATTAAGAAGTGTTAGGTAAAGGCTAAGTAAAATGAACCAACCAAATCTTAAGCAGGTACACGTTGTTAAGCTAAGATCAACAAGTATTTTTGTAATGAGGATTAACAAACGAACGAGACATAGTATCATGCTAGGTTATTAATCATACGAGACATCAAGACAACCAGTAGGCATTTCAATTGATGATAAATAGTAATCTTAGTTGGAAATGAAATTGAGATGGTAAATTTTGAGGTGTTTAGAGAATTTGGTCAAACCAAGGAGCCCAATTACAGCTGTTATGCTACCAGTTTTTCAAAAAATTTTGGAGTTTAGGCCAAAACGTTAAGTGTTAAATCTTCATGAACGATTAAGTACGAGACGTGACTTGAATGTTTAGATCACACCCTAGTCTAACCTTTATAGGCTAGGTTGGCGCGTGACACCTTATATCACAATGGTATCAGAGCTTAGATTGCTTAGGCCGGGTTTAACTCTCGGACCATGGGTAGAGCCCTAGGATGACTAGGATGACTTGTTTATATGTTATTATGTGATAATGTTAAATGTGCCTTCTATGTTTCATGTGCTTAAGTGATTAACATGCCTTAATTGTTTCTAGAATTGTATATATATTATGTTGCATATCTTATGCATTAAATTCTTAATTATCATATTTCAACAAATTGTGCATCGTAATATGTGCCTATAGATGGCTGGCCCTAGCACCTGTACTACTAATAGGAGCGGTGAACCCCAAGAGACCGGAGATGCCTATCAAACTAATCCCGGTATAGCTATGTTTAACATGATGGCAAACGCCATGGATCGCGTATCACGAGTGATGGAACGTCAGGATGCGCATGAAGCTGACAACAACAACAACAGGAACGATGGTAACCATGGGAAACATAGCAGAATGAGGGAGTTCATTGACTTTCGCCCGTCTAAATTCCACGGGGAAGCTGATGATGAGAAAGCTAAGGCTTGGCTATCCGAGATCGAGAATATTTTCAGGCCATTTGATTATACTAATGAAGAAAAGGTGAAGTTTGCGGTGTTTCTGTTGCACGGGGATGCTGAACATTAGTGGCACACTGTGGAGGCACTGTGGGAAACTGATCAGACACCTCGCTTGTGGGGTAATTTCGTTAAGGCATTCAAGGAGAAATATGTACCTGCAGTTTCTAGGCAGAGGCAGATTGAGGAGTTCATGCACTTGACCCAGGGTAACATGACGGTGGCCCAATACGAGGCTTGTTTTGACCGATTGTCCCGTTATGCTCAATATATGGTTAGTACTCCGGAGGCCAAGATGTGGAAATTTACGACTGGATTGTGGCCAGAGATTCAGGACCAGTTGGCTTCTCATGACTTCGATACCTATTCTGCTCTCTTTGCTGCTGTCTCTCGAGTTGAGAAGAGGAAACTAGATAGAGCCGGTTCGAGTCAGCCGAACAAGAAACCATACCAGCCTTCAGGTCAGTAGAGGAAATTCCAGAGTCAGAGTCGTAATCAGGGCCAGAGCCAGAACAAACCAGTGAATAACCGTGGCCCGACGAAAGTGCCATCAACCTCTTCCACCCGCGGATCCACAGGTAGTTCACCTGCTACTCAGCCTGTCAGCTATTCTTACTGTGACAAGAAGGGTCATACCGAGACCCAGTGCTTGAAGAAGTTAGGACGATGTATGAGATGTGGCAGTGATCAACATCAGATCAAGGATTGCCCTAAACGGCAGGCAGGACAGAATCAGGTTAAACCAGTTGGTAGAGGCAAGACTCCAGTTCCCAGAGTTCAGGCTCGAGCTTATGCTATTGAGTGCGAGGAGATTCCAAATGAGACCGCTGTTGTTGAAGGTACATTCTTCATGCTGAATCAACCTGTTAGGGTGCTAATTGACCCGGGTGCTACTCATTCATTTATTACTCCCTTATGTATGGAACGTGTGAAACTGAAAGTTGTATGTTTGCCATACGAAGTAGAAGTTGGTACTCCGATGGGTTCTAAGCTTGTTACTAGCTCAGCTTGTAAAGCATGTAAAATCCAAATTAAGGATAGGGAATTCTCAGCCAATCTTATTGTATTACCTTTTTGAGACTATGAAGTCATTTTAGGGATGGACTGGTTGGCAAAACATCATGTCTAATTAGATTGCCGTGGGAAGATTATAACATTCAGGGTACCTGGTCACCCAATGCTGGACGTAATAGGCCGACGAGATTCCCCCGGAAGTTCCATCATTTCATCTACGAAAGCAGTGAAGTCCTTGAGAAAAGGGTGTAGTGGATACTTAGCTTACCTCATCAATAAGCCGTCGGATAAAGCTAAGCTGGAGGAGATGCCTATGATCAAAGACTATGCGAATGTGTTTCCAGAAGAATTGTTCAGTTTACCCCCAAATCGGGAGATCGAGTTCATTATAGAGTTACTGCCAGGCACCCAGCCAATATCTAAAGCTCCCTATCATATGGCACCGGCCGAGCTACAAGAATTGAAGGACCAATTGCAAGGATTGTTGAAGAAGGGGTTTGTTCAACCAAGTTCTTCACCGTGGGGTACACCAGTTCTATTTGTGAAGAAAAAAGACGGAACGTTGAGGCTATGCATTGATTACCGAGGATTGAACCAAGTAACTGTCAAGAATAAATACCCACTTCTCTGATCGACGAGTTGTTTGATCAACTTCAAGGAGCCAAAGTGTATTCGAAACTCGACTTGAGGCAATGGTACTATCAGTTGCGGATCAAAAAGGAAGATGTGCCTAAAACGGCTTTCAGGCGAAGATAAGGGCATTAGGAATATGTGGTGATGCCATTTGGACTAACTAATGCCCCTGCAGCTTTTATGGATTTGATGCACAAGGTGTTTCAACCCTACTTGAACCAATTTGTGGTAATCTTTATTGATGATATTTTGGTATACTCGAAATCCGAGGCGGAGCATGAACAACATCTGCGGTTGGTACTGCAAAAACTTCGAGAGCATCAATTGTATGCAAAGTTTAGCAAGTGTGAATTTTGGTTGCAACTGATTGCATTTTTGGGGCATATCATATCCCAAGAGGGAATAGCGGTGGATCCAGCAAAGATAGATGCAATGATGTCTTGGAAGAAGCAGGAGAATGTTACAGAGATTCGGAGTTTTCTTGGTCTAGCCAGCTATTATCAGAGATTCGTGAAAGATTTCTCTAAGATTACAGGACCGCTTACAAAGCTCACTCAAAAGAAAACCAAGTTCGTGTGGGATGATAAGTGTGAGAGCAGCTTCCAAGAATTAAAGAAAGGATTGACTACCGCACCTGTTCTTGCATTGCCTGAAGGAAGTCAAGGTTTTGTAATCTATAGCGATGCTTCAAAAGAAGGATTGGGTTGTGTGTTGATGCAAAATGGAAGAGTGATTGCATATGCTTCTAGGAAACCAAAGCCGTATGAACTGAACTACCCGACGCATGATTTGGAGTTAGCGGCTATTGTGTTTGCACTCAAGAAATGGAGGCATTATCTGTGGGGTAACAAGTTTGAGGTGTTTACTAATCATAAGAGCTTGAAATACTTGTTCTCTCAAAAAGAGTTGAATATGAGGCAAAGGCAGTGGATGGAGCTTTTGTATGATTATAACTGCACAATCAATTATGTGCCTAGTAAAGCAAATATAGTTGCAGATGCCTTAAGTAGGAAAGCGAGCATGGCAAAACTAGAAGTCAAGGTGTAGGAGTTGTTGGAGGAAGCATTTTTGTGGAAACCACAATTGACTCAGAAAGGGTTACTTTTTGCCACTACGCAAGTTCAATCGACCTTGTTGTCTGTGTTACGAGAGAGTCAACAGAAGGACCAACAATTTCAGAAGATTAAAGAAAGCAACACGGATCGCAACTTTCATGATGATGGTGTTTGGAGGATTAGGAATCGGATTTGTGTTCCCATGCAACCAAAGCTGAAAAAGAAGATTCTTGACGAAGCCCATATTTCAAGATATACTATTCACCCTGGCGGAACAAAGATGTACTGGGATTTGAAGCAACACTATTGGTGGAATAACATGACAAGAGAAATTGCGGTGTTTGTGGCGCGGTGTTTGACTTGCCAGAGAGTCAAAGCGGAACATCAACGACCCGCAGGTTTACTTCAGCCGTTGGAGATTCCTCTATGGAAATGGGAACATATAACTATGGACTTTGTTATGGATCTGCCCAGATCACAAAAGGGTCATGACGCCTTTTGGGTCATAGTGGATAGATTGACTAAGTCGGCGCACTTCTTACCAATGAACAAGGAGGATAGTCCTGAGAAATTGGGAGATATGTATGTGGCGAAGATTGTAAAATTGCACGGGATGCTTGTGAGTATTGTATCAGATAGGGATCCTCGTTTTACTTCCCGATTTTGGAAGAGATTGCAAGAAGCTTTGGGAACGAAGCTGAGTTTCAGCACGGCTTATCACCCTTAGACTGACGGACAATCGGAGAGGACTATTCAGATTTTGGAGGATATGCTGAGGGCTTGTGTTTTAGATTTCGGTAAAAGTTGGGAGAAATATCTATCTCTAGCGGAGTTCGCTTATAATAATAGTTATTAGGCCACTATCGGGATGGCCCCATTTGAGGCGTTGTATGGACGTAAGTGTCGATCCCTAATTTACTGGGATGATGTAGGTGAGACGAAGACTTTTGACCCGACCCTTTTACCTGAACTTATGAAGAATGTTGATAATATCCACCTCATCCGGAAACGGATGCTTACCGCCCAAAGCAGACAGAAGAGTTATGCAGACCGACAGAGATGGAGCCTAGAGTTTGAGGTCGGCGACAAGGTGTTCTTGAAGATATCACCTCGGAGGGGACTGATTAAGCATGGCAAGGGTGAAAAGTTGAGCCCGAGGTTCATAGGACCATTTGAGATAATTGAGAAGGTTAGCAAATTGGCGTATCGCCTGGCACTACCCCAAAACCTCTCCAATATTCACGACGTCTTTCATGTTTCAATGCTGCGGAAGTATCATCCTGATCCGTCGCATATCTTGGAGCCAGAGCCGTTGCAGCTTCGGGAGAACTCGTCTTACGAGGAGAAGCCCATTCGGATCCTAGACCAGCAAGATCAGGAGTTGCGCAACAAAACTATACCTATGGTGAAAGTGCTGTGGGATCATCATGGAGTTAAAGAAGCAATGTGGGAAAGGCGAGACCAGATGGAGCAGCAATATCCAGCTTTATTTCAAAGGTAATAATTGAATTTCGGGACGAAATTCTTTTAAGGAGGGGAGGATGTGAGGCTCGACCTCGATTTGCGTGCGATACCCCGTTTCGTATGCCCTAATCTAGATTTGCATGCCTTGACCTAGGTTTAAGAATTGTGTTCGTTTTGTGTGTCATGCATTGAATTATGTGCATTCATTTAGGATTGCGTGCGTTTACTAGAAAAATGTGCGTTCGTCTCATAGTTCGTGTCCTACCTCGTAGTGCGTGCCATAGACCTAGGAAAGTGTGCCCTCACGCTAATCAAGAAAGCATCTTGCACGAAGCAGTAGGTCATTAATTAATCTTACAAAATCCACTAACTATTATTAAATTACTAATTCAACTCACTAGAAGACAAAATTTCACTAAACACTAAGCATTCTACATTCTTTCTTCCTTATTCTTTTTGCACTTCCAACACCCAATTAAATAATACTCCAATAGATGACAAAAAAATCAGAATTTTTATAGCCTTGGCCGACCACTAGGTGGTATTTGTGCATGTTTGCTCAATTCAAATTGATTCTAGACAACTTATGACAATCCTATGACACAAATGCATAAAAAATTGCTCAAAACCTTTGTAAAAGCCCACCTTGCTCGACCAAACATTCTTTCCCCATACTAGAAATTTCAAATATGCTCTTGAAGACACAAAAAAGCTGAATCATCAAGCTCAAGGCCGACCACATGCATGAAGAAGTGCAAAAGCTTCACTCTTTGTCATTTCTCTCATTTTTCCTCACACTTCTCTCTCATTTGCTCTCCACATTCTCTCAAGCTCTCATCTCTTCCCTATCTCTCGGCCTTGGCTGAGTTTACTCTTGACTTTACTCCTCTTCATCAATTCGTGGTGCATCAAGACAAGCAACAATCAAAGAAACTCAAGCAAGCTAGCTAGGATGCAAGAATCACACATGCATGTCCTTTGAGTCACCATTTCAGCCTAGGTGAGTTCACTAGCTTCCATTTCTTTTCTTCTTGTTCGAACCACATGCATGTACTAAGAGCTTGGCCACTAAGCTAGGAAAAATAGAGAAATTTGAGATGGAATCTCGGCTAAGCAAGGAAGAAGAAGAATTTGAGCTTCATCAAAGTTTTGTGCATCTTCCTGTTGATTTGCTAAGGTGAGGGCTAAAACCTTTTGAAAATCCTTCAAAAATCCACATGCATGCTCTTAAATGTATGTCTTTGCTTCTGCATTTGAGATATATGTGTGTTCATAAGCTTCCTCAACCATGCATGACAAGATTTTGGCTTGAAAATGATGATAGGTGAAATCGGATTATGTGACAGGTCTGTGACCTGTTGTTTCGAGGTGCGTTTGGCTAGGAAAATGATATTGAAAATGCATGAAAATTGGTAGGTGACTAGTTTTTCCAGTTTTGAACATTTTTCACTGAAATATTCCAAAGCTAATTTTGACTCTATGGTCCTCAAAATGGCAAATCATTAAAATGTATCCAAATCTGGAAATCTGGAAAAATGAAGCAGGTTTTGGCAGATGCACTGACCTTGTGGAACGAACCAGTTTTGACTTAGTAAATGATGTCCAAAATGCATGAAATTTGGTGTGCTACTAGATTTTTCAGTTCTGGACATTTTTGTCAAAAATGGACTAAGGTAAATCTGACCCTAAGGACCTCAAAAAAGTAAATTATTGAAATGCGTGCAAATCTGGACAGTTTTGTGCTATTCCACTGTTTTGGCTATAACTATTGATCTCGAACTCCAAATGATGCAAGGTTTGTTTCTGATTTTAGTTCACTTCTTAAGCTTTAATTTGACATCTTATTTACTGGAATTGGAGATTGTTTTCTTGACTCAATGATTGTGAGAAAATAGCGTATTGCAGTGAGGGTTTCACTTAGTTATATGCTTAGAAATTTGTTGTAACTTCTCTTGTGGTATTAATTGCTTTGGATTGTGGCATTGGGATGTTGTGTTGACTGTTTTGAGTACTTCGGGATGTTTGGATTAATTGATGCTTGGTTTGAGATTGATTTTGAGTTCACTTGGGGCTTAATCTGACGGATAAGCACCATATGGAAACCCTAGTGACTAGGCGAACTTGCTAAGTATTGATCCTTTGAATATTGAGTGTAATTATATGTTTAGTAGGCTGCCCGTAGTTGCCTTATAGCCATAAATGTGATATTGATTCGTTGCATGTTGACAAATAGGCCTTTCTTGTATCCGAACCACGTAGATTGTTGTTGCACATTGAATAACCTTATTATTTGATTACGTGGACGTTGAAATGAGTTATATGACCTGATTTACGTGCGTTACATGGCTGCCCGTTTAATGTTCATATAACTCCATATGCTTTTCAAGTGAAATTACTTGTCTATTCGTGCCTCGCTTGTTTACTTGTCAATGTGCAATCTTATGAGTGTCCGGAGGCAACCTACTTTGTTGTCCTCCTAATGTGATATAATAAATGTCATAAATGTGCAATGCATACAAGGTTGCAACCTTTCATTCTGGCATGGTAGCGTTCACGCACACCGGGCGGCATAGGGCTTGCCGGTGCAACCGTGACTACTATGGTACCTATTCCTTCTCTCGCTTAGGGGCTAGACTTCCTCGGAGAGTTGAGTTGTAGGATTTCAGGGTACATCCGGAGTACACCCACTTGGCGTGTTAAGGGGATGATTTGAAGTCGGCCGCAACTACTGAGAGCAAAAGCTCACCGTATCCTTTTCTATATGTATAAGTACTCCCGCTTGGTTCCTAGAGAACCTCGGGGAGGAAAGACTGGTAATTGTGTTCCTTTACTTTATATTATCGTTATGTACTTAATTGTGTTATATTCATGCTTGCAAAAGGATTTTCATAAGTTAAACTGGAAAATGAGTTTCAAAACCTATTTCTCGTTCCCCCTCGCTGAGTTCATAAGGACTCACCCTCTTTATCATCTCAGGTGAAGAAGATCAAGAATAGGTACCCAAGGTCGACGTGCCTAACGATGATTCCTTGGAGTGATTTCCTGTCTTACGTGCTTTACGTGATTAGGGCTACTCATGAACTCCATGCTACTTGAAGACTATTTCTTTTATGTTGCTTGTTGTTTGTAATGTAAAAGACCCCCATTGTAATTTGGGGTCTAATTTTGGATTGTACTGATATTAACTAGACAGACACTAGACACTACTATGATCGTTTTACTATTATTACTGCTAGTATCTATAATAGGATTATGAAGTATTAGGTAAAGGCTAAGTAAAATGAACCAACCAAATCTTAAGCAGGTACACGTTATTAAGCTAAGATCAACATGTACTTTTGTAACGAGAATTAACAAACGAACGAGACATAGTATCATGCTAGGTTATTAATCATACGAGACATCAAGACAGCCAGTAGGCATTTCAATTGATGATAAATAGTAATCTTAGTTGGAAATGAAATTGAGATGGTAAATTTTGAGGTGTTTAGAGAATTAGGTCAAACCAAATAGCCCAATTACAGCTGTTATGCTGCCGGTTTTCAGGAAAATTTTGGAGTTTAGGCCAAAACATTAAGTGTTAAATCTTCATGAACGGTTAAGTACGAGTCATGACTTGAATGTTTAGATCACACCCTAGTCTAACCTTTATAGGCCGGGTTGGGGCGTGACAGCTTGGGCTTGGGACCAGGTCTGCGCCGCTCCCGTGCCCATAACTTTTGATCCGTAAGGAGTTACACGGCACACAGCATACCGTTGGAAAGCTCTATGAGAGCTCTACGATGGGGGCAGCAAGCCTGCTTGGCTGTTGTCACACCCCAACCCGACCTATAAAGGTTAGACTAGGGTGTGATCTAAACATTCAAGTCATATCACGTACTTAATTGTTTATGAAAGTTTAACACTTAACGTTTTAGCCTAAACTCCACAAATTCTCCGAAAAAACCGGCAGCATAACGGTTGTAATTGGGCTCCTTAGTTTGACCTAATTCTCTAAATGCCTCAAAATTTCCAATCTCAATTTCATTTCCAACTAAGATTACTATTTACCATCAATTGAAACGCCTACTAGTTATCTCGAAGTCTCGTTTGATTAATAACCTAGCATGATACTATGTCTTGTTTGTTTGTTTGTCCTCGTTACAAAAGTACCTGTTGATCTTAGCTTAACAATGAGTACCTGCTTAAGATTGGATAGGTTCATTTTACTTAATCCTTACTTGATGCTTCATAATCTTATGATAGATACTAACCAATAACGATAGCAAAAACAACCATAGCAGTGTCTATCTAGTTATTATCAATACAAGCAAAAATTAGACCCCAAATTACAATGGGGGTCGTTTACAATACAACAACAAGAAAAATAAGAAATAGTCTCCAAGCAACATATCGTTCACAAAATGGCCATAGTCAAGCAAGGCACATAGGACAAGCAATCATTCCAAGGAATCATCATTAGGCATGTCATCCTCGGGTACCTGTTCCTAGTCTTCCTCACCTGAGATGATAAAAGAGGGTGAGTCCTTATGAACTCAGTGAGGAGGAACGAGAAATAAGTTTTGAAACTCATTATTCGGTTCAACTTATGAAAACCCTTTTGCAAACATGACATATATCACAAGTAAGTACATAATGTAATGTAACAGTAAAAGAACGCAGTTACCCGTATTTCCTCCCCGAGGTCCTCTAGGAACCAAGGGAGAGTACTTATACACATAGTGAAAAAGATACGGTGAGCTTTTGCTCTCAGTTCATTTCCAGTATCAGTTGTTCGGGCCGACTTCAATTCATCCCCTTATCATGCCAAATGGGTGTACTCTGGATGTACCCCAAAATCCTACAACCCAACTCTTCGAGGAAGTCTAGCCCCCAAGCGAGAGAGGGAATAGGACAATGGTAGTCACGGTTGCACCGGTAAGCCCGATGCTGCCCGGTGTGCGTGAACGCTACCACGCCAGAATGAAAGGTTGCAACCTTGTATGCAATGCACATTTATGACATTTAATATATCACATTTGGAGGACAACAAAGTAGGTTACCTCCGAGCAGTCATAAGATTGCACATTGACAGTTAAACACGCGAGGCACGATATGACAGGTAATTTCACTTATAAAGCACATGGAGTTATATGAATATTAAACGGGCAGCCATGTAACACACATAAATCAAGTCATATAACTCATTTCGAAGTTCATGTAATCAATTATTAAGATTATTCAACATGCAACGACATCTACGTGGGACCGGGTGCCAGAAAGGCCTACTTGTCAACATGTAATCATCGAAATCACATTTAGGGCTACAAGGGCAACTAGGGGCAGCCTACTAATCACATAATTAAACATGATATTCATAGGATCAATACTTAGCGAATTTACCTAATCACTAGGGTTTCAATTCGTGCTTACCAGTGCGATTAAGCCCCAAGTCATCTCGTAATTAAACTCAAGCCATGCATTGATTAATTCAAACACCCTTGAGTATTCAAAACAGTTCACAAAACATCCAAATGCCACGATCCCAAGCATTTAATACAACAAGAGAAGCTACAATAATTTTTCTAAGCATATCACTAGGTGAAACCCTCACTGCAATGGGATGTTTTCTCACAATCATTAAGATAAGCAAACAAACTCCAATTCCAGTAAACAAAATTTCAAATTAAATCTTAAGGAGTGAACTAAATTCAAAAACAAACCTCGCATCATTTGGAGTTCGGGTTCAAGATTTATAGCCAAAACAGTGAGACTACGCAAAACTGTCCAGATTTGCGCACATTTCAATACTTGTCATTTTTGAGGGCCTTAGGGTCAGATTTAGCCTTAGTCCATTTCTGACAAACATTTCCAGAACTGAAAAATCTAGTAGCATACCAAATTTCATACATATTGGATATCATTTACTAAGTAAAAACTGGTTCGTTCTACAAGAACAGTGAATCTGCCAAAACCTGCTTCATTTTCCCAGATTTTCCAGATTTGGATACATTTTGCTATATTTCCATTTTGAGGACCTTAGAGTCAAAATTAGCTTTGGCCTATTTCTTTGAATAATTCTCAAAACTGGTGAAACTAGTCACGTACCAATGTTCACGCATTTTCAACCTCATTTACCTGGTCAAAATCTCCCTGCCCCAACAAGACAGAAGACTGTCCCATACGCGATTTCATCTATCATCACATTCTAGCCAAATATCTTGCCATGCATGCTTATAAAAGCTCATGAACACACATATATCACAAGTAAAGAGGTAAAAATAGACATTCAAAGGCATGCATGTGGTTTTCAAAAGATTTTCAAGAAGTTATAGCCCTCACCTTAGCAAGACAACAAAGAAGATGCACAAACTCTTGAGGATGCACAAGATTGACTCTTTTCCTTGCTTAGCCGAGAGACCACTCGATTTTATCTAATTTCCTAGCTTAATAACCAAGTTCTTAGTAGGTGCATGTGGTTAGAACAAGAAGAAAACGGATGGAAGCTAACAACTCACCTAAGCTGAAATGGATATTCAATGAGCTTGCATGTGTGTCTCTTGCACTCTAGCTTTGCTTGGTCAAGTTCCTTGGTAGCTTGGAAGTCTTGAAGAGCCTTAGGATGAAGAACTTAGCTATGGAGAGTATATTTTCAGCTAGGGCCGAGAGAGAGAGAGAAGAAATGAGAGAAAGAGAAAAAGAATGAAAGAAAAATGAAAGCTTGGAATGTTTAATGCATATGTCGGCCTAGGGGCTTGTAAAATTCATATTTGTGTCTTCAAGAAGCATAATTTTGAATCACCTAGCATGGCAAGAGGATGGGTCGAGAATATGGAGCCTTGGTAGAGTTTGAGCCAAATTTTTTTATGCATTCTGTCATATATTGTCATTGGATGTCTAGGAATAGAATTTGAAATTGGAATGCATGCACAAATGCAAGAGTTGGTCGGCCAAGGCTTGTGCAAAATCTGAATTTTTTTGTCTTGGTTGAGCAATATTTAATTGTGTGTTTGGGATATGCAAAGAATAAAGAATAAAGAATGTCTAGCTTTTTGTGAGATTTTGTCTTCTAGTGGGTTGAATTAGCAATTTAATATTAGTTAGTGGAGTTTGTAGGATTAATTAATGATCTAGTGCTTCGTGTAAGATGCTTTCTTGATTAGCGTGAGGGAACGCTTTCCTAGGTTTTGGGCATGCACTACGAGGTAAGGCACGAACTACAAGATGAATGCACGTTTCCCAAGTAAATGCATGCAACCCTAAATGAATGCACGTAATTCAATGCAAGGCACACAAAATGAAACACGACTCTTAAACCTAGGTCAAGGCACGCAAATCTAGGTTAGGCACACGAAACGAGGTATCGCACGTAAATCAAGGTCGGGCCTCACATCCTCCCCTCCTTAAAAGAATTTCATCCCGAAATTCAATATTACCTTTGAAATAATGCTGGATACTGTTGCTACATCTGGTCTCGCCTTTCCTACGTTGCTTCTTCAACTCCATGATGATCCCACAACACTTTCACCATCGGTATAGATTTGTTGCGCAACTCCCGATTTCGCTGGTCTAGGATCCGAATGGGCTTCTCTTCATAAGACATGTTCTCTCGAAGCTGCAATGGCTCTGGCTCCAAGACATGCGATGGATCAGGGTGATACTTCCGTAATATCAAAACATGAAAGACGTCGTGAATATTGGAGAGGTTTTGGGGTAGTGCCAGGCAATACGCTAATTTGCCAGCCTTCTCAATTATCTCGAATGGTCCTACAAACCTCGGGCTCAACTTTCTACCCTTGTCGTGTTTAATCAGTCCTCTCCGAGGTGATATCTTCAAGAACACCTTGTCGCCGACCTCAAACTCTAGACTCCTTCTTCGTCGGTCTGCGTAGCTTTTCTACCTGCTCTGGGCAGTAAGCATCTGTTTCCGGATGAGGTGGATATTATCGACAGTCTTCATAAGTTCAAGTAGAAGGGTCGGGTCAAAAGGCTTCGTCTCACCTACTTCATCCCAGTAAATTGGGGATCGACACTTACGTCCATACAACGCCTCAAATGGGGCCATCTCGATAGTGTCCTGATAACTATTATTATAAGCGAACTCCGCTAGAGACAGGTATTTCTCCCAACCTTTCCCCAAGTCTAAACCACACGCCCTCAGCATATCCTCTAGAATCTGAATAGTTCTCTCAGATTGTCCATCAGTCTGAGGGTGATAAGCCTTGCTAAAACTCAACTTCGTTCCCAAAGCTTCTTGCAATCTCTTCCAAAATCGGGAAGTAAAATGAGGAGCCCTATCCGATACAATACTCACAGGCATCCCGTAAAATCTTACAATCTCCGCCGCATACATATCTCCCAATTTCTCAGGACTATCCTCCTTGTTCATCGGTAAAAAGTGCGCTGACTTAGTCAATCTATCCACTATAACCCGAACGGCGTCATGACCCTTTTGTGATCTGGGCAGGTCCATAACAAAGTCCATAGTTATATGTTTCCATTTTCATTGAGGAATCTCCAACGGCTGAAGTAAACCTGCTAGTTGTTGATGTTCCGCTTTGACTCTCTGGCAAGTCAAACACCGTGCCACAAACTCCGCAATCTCTCTCTTCATGTTATTCCACCAATAGTGTTGCTTCAAATCCCGGTACATCTTTGTTCCGCCAGGGTGAATAGTGTATCTTGAATTATGGGCTTCTTCAAGAATCTTCTTTTTCAGCTCTAGCTCATTAGGAACACAAATCCGATTCCTAAACCTCCAAATACCATCATCATGAAACTTGAAATCTGTGTTGCTTTCTTTAATCTTCTGAAACTGTTGGTCCTTCTGTTGAGCCTCTCGTAATTCAGACAACAAGGTCGATTGAACTTGTGTAGTGGCAAATAGTAACCCTTTTTGAGTCAATTGTGGTTTCCACAAAAATGCTTCCTTCAACAACTCCTGCACCTTAACTTCCAGTTTTGCCATGCTCGCTTTCCGACTTAAGGCATCTACAACTACATTTGCTTTACCGGGCACATAATTGATTGTGCAGTTATAATCATCCAAAAGCTCCATCCACCGTCTTTGCCTCATGTTCAACTCTTTTTGTGAGAACAAGTATTTCAAGCTCTTGTGATCAGTAAACACCTCGAACTTGTTACCCCACAGATAGTGCCTCCATTTCTTGAGTACAAACACAATAGCCGCTAACTCCAAATCATACGTCGGGTAGTTCAATTCATACGACTTCGGTTTCCTAGAGGCATACGCAATCACTCTACCATTTTACATCAACACATAACCCAGTCCTTCCTTCGAAGCATCGCTATAGATTTCAAAACCTTGACTCTCTTCAGGCAATGCAAGAACAGGTGCAGTAGTCAATCTTTTCTTCAATTCTTGGAAACTGTTCTCACAGTTGTCATCCTATACGAACTTTGTTTTCTTTTGAGTGAGCTTTGTAAGTGGTCCTGTGATCTTTGAGAAATCCTTCACGAACCTCCGATAATAGCCGGCTAGACCGAGAAAACTCCGAACCTCCGTAACATTTTCCGGCATCTTCCAAGACATCACCGCTTCTATCTTTGCTGGATTCACTGCTATTCCCTCTTGGGATATGATATGCCCCAAAAATGCAATCTGCTGCAACCAAAACTCACACTTGTTAAACTTTGCGTACAATTGATGCTCTCAAAGTTTCTACAGTACCAGTCACAGATGTTGTTCATGCTCAGTCTCAGATTTCGAGTATACCAAAATATCATCAATAAAGATCACCACAAATTGGTCCAAGTAAGGTTGAAACACCCTGTGCATCAAGTCCATAAAAGCTGCAGGGGCATTAGTTAGTCTAAATGGCATCACCACATATTCATAATGCCTATATCTCGTCCTGAAAGCCGTTTTAGGCACATCTTCCTTTTTGATTCGTAACTGATAGTACCCTTGCCTCAAGTCGAGCTTTGAATACACTTTCTCTCCTTGAAGTTGATCAAATAAATCGTCGATCAGTGGAAGTGGGTATTTATTCTTGACGGTCACTTGGTTCAATCCTCAGTAGTCGATGCATAGCCTCAACGTTCTGTCTTTCTTCTTTACAAATAGGATAGGTGCACCCCAGGGTGAAGAACTTGGTTGAACAAACCCCTTCTTCAACAATCCTTGCAATTGGTCCTTCAATTCTTGTAGCTCGGCCGGCGCCATATGATAAGGAGCTTTAGATATCGGCTGGGTGCCAGACAGTAATTCTATAATGAACTCGATCTCCCGATTTGGGGGTAAACCGGGCAATTCTTCTAGAAACACATCCGCATAATCTTTAATCACTGGCATTTCCTCCAACTTAGCTTTGTCCGATGGCTTGTTGATGAGGTAAGCTAAGTATCCACTACATCATTTCCTCAAGGACTTCACTGCTTTTGTAGATGAAATGATAGAATTCCCGGTGAAGTCTCTTCGACCCATTGCCTCCAATATTGGTTGACCAGGGATCCGCAATGTTACAATCTTCGTCCAGGAGTCTAGTGGGGGAGGGGGCTTTGCCATCCAGTCCATCCCTAAGGTGACTTCATAGTCTTAAAAAGATAATACAATAAGATTGGCTGAGAATTCCCTATCTTTAATTTGGATTTTACATGCTTTACAAGCTGAGCTAGTAACAAGTTTAGAGCCCATCGGAGTACCAACTTCTACTTCGTAAGGCAAACATACAACTCGTAGTTTCACACGTTGCACAGATAAGGGAGTAATAAATGAATGAGTAGCACTTGGATCAATTAGCACCCTAACAGGTTGATTCAGTATCAAGAATGTACCTTCCGCAACAGTGGTCTCCTCTGGAAGCTCCTCGCACTCAATAGCATAAGCTCGAGCCTGAACTCTAGGAACTGGAGTCTTGCCTCTACCAACTGGTTT
Source organism: Ehretia macrophylla (assembly GCA_037974665.1). Taxonomy (NCBI): domain Eukaryota; kingdom Viridiplantae; phylum Streptophyta; class Magnoliopsida; order Boraginales; family Ehretiaceae; genus Ehretia; species Ehretia macrophylla. The sequence goes on along the minus strand of CM075776.1, from coordinate 10,861,633 downwards.
AACTTGATTTTGTCCTACTTGCCATTTAGGGCAATCATTGATCTGATGCCGATCACTGCCACACCGCACACATCGTCTTGACTTCTTCCAGTACTGGGCCTCGGTATGCCCCTTCTTGTCACAGTAAGAACAGTTGATAGACTGAGTAGCAGGTGAACTACCTGTGGATCCGCGGGTGGAAGAGGCTGATGGTGCTTTAGTCGGGCCACGGTTGTTCACTGGTCTGTTCTGGCTCTGGCTCTGACTACGACTCTGGCTCTGGAATTTCCTCTGTTGACCTGGAGGCTGGTATGGTTTCTTGTTCGGTTGGCTCGAACGGGCTCTATCAAATTTTCTCTTCTCAACTCGGGAAGCAGCAACAAGGAGAGAAGAATAGGTATCGAAGTCATGCGAAGCCAATTGGTCCTGAATTTTCGGCCTCAACCCATTCGTAAATTTCCACATCTTCGCCTCAGGGGTACTGACCATGTATTGAGCATAGCGGGACAGTCAGTCAAAATGAGCCTCGTACTGGGCCACCGTCATGTTACCCTGGTTCAAGTGCATGAATTCCTCAATCCGCCTCTGCCTGGAAACTGCAGGTACATATTTTTCCTTGAATGCCTTATCGAAATTACCCCACAAGCGAGGTGTATGATCAGTTTCCCACAGTGCCTCCACAGTGTGCCACCAATGCTCAGCATCCCCGTGCAATAGAAACACAGCGAACTCCACCTTTTCTTCATCAGTATAATCAAGTGGCCTGAAAATCCTCTCGATCTCAGACAACCAAGCCTCTGCTTTTTCATCATCAGCTTCCCCATGGAACTTGGACGGGCGAAAGTCAAGGAACTCCTGCATTCTGCTATGTCTTCCATGGTTACCGTCATTCCTGTTGTTGTTGTTGTTTGCTTCACGTGCATCTTGACATTCCATCACTCGCGACACGCGATCCATGGCATTCGCCATCATGTTAAACATAGCTACACCGGGATTAGTTTGATAAGCATCTTCAGTCTCTTGGGGCTCACCGCTCCTATTAGTAGTGCAGGTACTAGAGCCAGCTATCTATAGGCACAGATTACGATGCACAATTTATTGGAATACGACAAGACAATAATTTAATGCATAAGATATGCAACATATAATTTTATATAGATACACAATTCTAGAAACAATTAGGTCATGTTAATCACATAAGCACATAGAAACAGAGAAGGCACACTTGATGCTGTCACACAATAGCACATAAACAAGTCATCCTAATAACCTTAGGGCTTTTTCCCACGGTCCGAGAGTTAAACCCGGCTTAAGCAATCTAAACTCTGATACCATTCTTCCATAAGTGTCACGCCCCAACCCGACCTATAAAGGTTAGACTAGGGTATGATCTAAACATTCAAGTCATATCACGTACTTAATTGTTTATGAAAGTTTAACACTTAACGTTTCAGCCTAAACTCCACAAATTCTCCGGAAAAACTGGCAGCATAACGGCTGTAATTGGGCTCCTTAGTTTGACCTAATTCTCTAAACGCCTCAAAATTTCCAATCCCAATTTCATTTCCAACTAAGATTACTATTTACCATCAATTGAAATGCCTACTAGTTATCTCGAAGTCTCGTTTGATTAATAACCTAGCCTGATACTATGTCTAGTTTGTTTGTTTGTACTCGTTACAAAAGTACCTGTTGATCTTAGCTTCACAACGAATACCTGCTTAAGATTGGATATGTTCATTTTACTTAATCCTTACTTGATGCTTCATAATCTTATGATAGATACTAGCCAATAACGATAGCAAAAACAACCATAGCAGTGTCTATCTAGTTATTATCAGTACAAGCCAGAATTAGACCCCAAATTACAATGGGGGTCGTTTACAATACAACAACAAGCAAAATAAGAAATAGTCTCCAAACAACATATTGTTCACAAAATGGCCATAGTCACGTAAGGCACGTAGGGCAAGCAATCATTCTAAGGAATCATCGTTAGGCACGTCGTCCTCGGGTATCTGGTCCTGGTCTTCTTCACCTGAGATGATAAAAGAGGATGAGTCCTTATGAACTCAGCAAGGAGGAACGAGAAATAAGTTTTGAAACTCATTTTCCGGTTCAACTTATGAAAACCCTTTTTGCAAGCATGAATATATCACAAGTAAGTACATAACGTAATATAATAGTAAAAGAACGCAATTACCCGTCTTTCCTCCCTGAGGTCCTCTAGGAACCAAGCAAGAGTACTTATACACATAGTGAAAAGGATACGGTGAGCTTTTGCTCTCAGTTCATTTCCAGTATCAGTTGTTGCGGCCGGCTTCGAATCATCCCCTTATCACACCAAATGGGTGTACTCCGGATGTACCCCGAAATCGTACGACCCAACTCTCCGAGGAAGTCTAGCCCCCAAGCGAGAGTGGGAATTGGACAATGGTAGTCACGGTTACATCGGCAAGCCCGATGCCGCCCGGTGTGTATGAACGCTACCACGCCAGAATGAAAGGTTGCAACCTTGTATGGAATGCACATTTATGACATTAATGTATCACATTTGGAGGACAACAAAGTAGGTTACCTCCGAGCAGTCATAAGATTGCACATTGACTGTTAAACACGCGAGGCACGATATGACAGGTAATTTCACTTATAAAGTACATGGAGTTATATGAATATTAAATGGGCAGCCATGTAACGCATGTAAATCAAGTCATATAATTCATTTCAAAGTTCACGTAATCAATTAATAAGATTATTCAACATGAAACGACATCTACGTGGGACCGGGTACAAGAAAGGCCTACTTGTCAACATGTAATCATCGAAATCACATTTACGGCTACAAGGGCAACTACGGGCAGCCTACTAATCACATAATTAAACACGATATTCATAGGATCAACACTTAGCGAATTTACCTAATCATTAGGGTTTCAATTCGTGCTTACCCATGCGATTAAGCCCCAAGTCATCTCGTAATTAAACTCAAGCCATGCATTGATTAATTCAAACACCCTTGAGTATTCAAAACAGTCCACACAACATCCAAATGCCATGATTCCAAGCATTTAATACAACAAGAGAAGCTACAATAATTTTTCTAAGCATATCACTAGGTGAAACCCTCACTACAATGGGCTGTTTTATCACAATCATTAAGACAAGAAAATAAACTCCAATTCTAGTAAACAAAATGTCAAATTAAATATTAAGGAGTGAACTAAATCCAGAAACAAACCTTGCATCATTTGGAGTTCGGGTTCAAGAGGTATAGCCAAAACCGTGAGACTACACAAAACTGTCCAGATTTGCACACATTTCAATGCTTGTCATTTTTGAGGGCCTTAGGGTCAGATTTAGCCTTAGTCCATTTCTAAGAAAACTGTCCAGAACTGAAAAATATAGCAGCACACCAAATTGCATGCATTTTGGATATCATTTACTAAGTCAAAACTGGTTCGTTCTACAAGAATAGTGAATCTGCCAAAACCTGCTTCATTTTCCCAGATTTTCCAGATTTGGACACATTTTGATATTTTGCCATTTTGAGGACCTTAGAGTCAAAATTAGTTTTGGCCTATTTCTACAAAAATGCTCAAAACTGGAAAAACTAGTAACCTACCAATGTTCACACGTTTTCAACCTCATTTATCTGGTCAAAATCACCCCGCACCAACAATACAGAAGACTGTCCCATACGCGATTTCATCTATCATCACATTCTAGCCAAATATCTTGCCATGCATGCTTATAAAAGCTCATGAACACACATATATCACAAGTAAAGAGGTAAAAATAGACATTCAAAGGCATGCATGTGGTTTTCAAAAGATTTTCAAGAAGTTATAGCCCTCACCTTAGCAAGACAACAAAGAAGATGCACAAACTCTTGCGGATGCACAAGATTGACTCTTTTCCTTGCTTAGCCGAGAGTCCACTCGATTTTCTCTAATTTCCTAGCTTAGTAACCAAGTTCTTAGTAGGTGCATGTGGTTAGAACAAGAAGAAAACGAAATGGAAGCTAACAACTCACCTAAGCCGAAATGGATGTTCAATGAGCTTGCATGTGTGTCTCTTGCACTCTAGCTTTGCTTGGTCGAGTTCCTTGGTAGCTTGGAGGTTTTGAAGAGCCTTAGGATGAAGAACTTAGCTATGAAGAGTATATTTTTAGCTTGGGCCGAGAGAGAGAGAGAAGAAATGAGAGAAAGAGAAAAATAATGAAAGAAAAATGAAAGCTTGGAATGTTTAATGCATATGTCGGCCTAGGGCCTTGTAAACTTCAGATTCGTGTCATCAAGAAGCATAATTTTGAATCACCTAGCATGGCAAGAGGATGGGTCGAGAATATGGAGCCTTGGGTAGAGTGTGAGCCAAATTTTTTTATGCATTGTGTCATAGATTGTCATAGGATGTCTAGGAATAGAATTTGAAATTGGAATGCATGCACAAATGCAAGAGTTGGTCGGCCAAGGCTTGTGCAAAATCTGAATTTTTTGTTTTGGTTGAGCAATATTTAATTGTGTGTTTGGGATATGCAAAGAATAAAGAATAAAGAATAAAGAATGTCTAGCTTTTTGTGAGATTTTTTCTTCTAGTGGGTTGAATTAGCAATTTAATATTAGTTAGTGGAATTTGTAGGATTAATTAATGATCTAGTGCTTCGTGTAAGATGCTTTCTTGATTAGCGTGAGGGCAGGCTTTCCTAGATTTAGGGCACGTACTACGAGGTAAGGCATGAACTACGAGACGAATGCACGTTCCCCAAGTAAATGCACGCAACCCTAAACGAATGCACATAATTTAATGCAAGGCACACAAAACAAAACACAATTCTTAAACCAAGGTCAAGGCACGCAAATCTAGGTTAAGGCACACGAAACGAGGTATTACATGTAAATTGAGGTCGGGCCTCACATCCTCCCCTCCTTAAAAGAATTTCGTCCCGAAATTTAATATTACCTTTGAAATAATGCTGGATACTATTGCTCCATCTGGTCTCGCCTTTCCCACGTTGCTTCTTCAACTCCATAATGATCCCACAACACTTTTACCATCGGTATAGATTTGTTGCACAACTCCCGATCTTGCTGGTCTAGGATCCGAATGGGCTTTTCTTCATAAGACAAGTTCTCCCAAACCTGCAACGGTTCTGGCTCCAAGATATGCGATGGATTAGGATGGTACTTCCATAGCATTGAAACATGAAAAACGTCGTGAATATTGGAGAGGTTTTGGGGTAGTGCCAAGCGATACGCCAATTTGCCAACCTTCTCAATTATCTCAAATGGTCCTACAAACCTCAGGCTCAACTTTCCACCCTTGCTGTGTTAATCAGTCCTATCCGAGGTGATATCTTTAAGAACACCTTGTCGCCGATCTCAAACTCTAGGCTCCGTCTACGTCGTGCTGAATAACTTTTATGCCTGCTCTGGGCGATAAGCATCCGTTTCCGGATAAGGTGGATATTATCAACAGTCTTCATAAGTTCAGGTAGAAGGGTCGGGTCAAAAGTCTTCGTCTCACCTACTTCATCCCAGTAAATTGGGGATCGACACTTACGTCCATACAACGCCTTAAATGGGGCCATCCCGATAGTAGCCTGATAACTATTATTGTAAGCGAACTCCACTAGAGACAGATATTTCTCCCAACCTTTCCCGAAGTCTAAAACACACGCCCTCAGCATATCCATCAGAATCTGAATAGTTCTCTCAGATTGTCCATCAGTCTGAGGGTGATAAGCCGTGCTGAAACTCAACTTCGTTCCCAAAGCTTCTTGCAATCTCTTCCAAAATCGGGAAGTAAAACGAGGATCCCTATCCGACACAATACTCACAGGCTTACCGTGCAATCTTACAATCTCCGCCACATACATATCTCCCAATTTCTCAGGACTATCCTCCTTGCTCATCGGTAAAAAGTGCGCTGACTTAGTCAATCTATCCACTATGACCCAAATGACATCATGACCATTTTGTGATCTGGGCAGGTCCATAACAAAGTCCATAGTTATGTGTTCCCATTTCCATTGAGGAATCTCCAGTAGCTGAAGTAAACCTGCGGGTCGTTGATGTTCTGCTTTGACTCTCTGGCAAGTCAAACACCGTGCCACAAACTCCGCAATCTCTCTCTTCATGTTATTCCACCAATAGTATTGCTTCAAATCCCGGTACATCTTTGTTCCGCCGGGATGAATAGTGTATCTTGAATTATGGGCTTCTTCAAGAATCTTCTTTTTCAGCTCTGGCTCATTAGGAACACCAATCCGATTCCTAAACCTCCAAATACCATCATCATGAAACTTGAAATCTGTGTTACTTTCTTTAGTCTTCTGAAACTGTTGGTCCTTCTATTGAGCCTCTCGTAATTCAGACAACAAGGTCGATTGAACTTGTGTAGTGGCAAATAGTAACCCTTTTTGAGTCAATTGTGGTTTTCACAAAAATGCTTCCTTCAACAACTCCTGCACCTTAACTTACAGTTTTGCCATGCTCGCTTTCCGACTTAAGTCATCTGCAACTACATTTGCTTTACCGGGCACATAATTGATTGTGCAGTTATAATCATCCAAAAGTTCCATCCCCCGTCTTTGCCTCATGTTCAACTCTTTTTGTGAGAACAAGTATTTCAAGCTCTTGTGATCAGTAAACACCTCGAACTTGTTACCCCACAGATAGTGCCTCCATTTCTTGAGTGCAAACACAATAGCCGCTAACTCCAAATCATGCGTCGGGTAGTTCAATTCATATGGCTTCGGTTTCCTAGAAGCATATGCAATCACTCTACCATTTTGCATCAACACACAACCCAGTCCTTCCTTCGAAGCATCGATATAGATTACAAAACCTTGACTCCCTTCAGGCAATGCAAGAACAGGTGCGGTAGTCGATCTTCTCTTCAATTCTTGGAAACTGTTCTCACACTTGTCATCCCACACGAACTTTGTTTTCTTTTGAGTGAGCTTTGTAAGTGGTCCTGCGATCTTTGAGAAGTCCTTCACGAACCTCCGATAATAGCCGGCTAGACCAAGAAAACTCCGAACCTCCGTAACATTTTCTGACTTCTTCCAAGACATCACCGCTTCTATCTTTGCTGGATCCACTGCTATTCCCTCTTGGGATATGATATGCCCCAAAAATGCAATCTGCTGCAACCAAAACTCGTACTTGCTAAACTTTGCATACAATTGATGCTCTCGAAATTTATGCAGTACCAATCGCAGATGTTGTTCATGCTCAGTCTCAGATTTCGAGTATACCAAAATATCATCAATAAAGATCACCACAAATTGGTCCAAGTAAGGTTGAAACACCCTGTGCATCAAGTCCATAAAAGCTGTAGGGGCATTAGTTAGTCCAAATGGCATCACCACATATTCATAATGCCTATATCTCGTCCTGAAAGCCATTTTAGGCACATCCTCCTTTTTGATTCGTAACTGATAGTACCCTTGCCTCAAGTCGAGCTTTGAATACACTTTGGCTCCTTGAAGTTGATCAAATAACTCGTCGATCAGAGGAAGTGGGTATTTATTCTTGACGGTCACTTGGTTCAATCCTCGATAGTCGATTTATAGCCTCAACGTTCCGTCTTTCTTCTTTACAAATAGGACTGGTACACCCCACGGTGAAGAACTTGGTTGAACAAACCCCTTCTTCAACAATCCTTGCAATTGGTCCTTCAATTCTTGTAGCCCGGCCGGTGCCATACGATAGGGAGCTTTAGATATCGACTGGGTGCCAGGCAGTAATTCTATAATGAACTCGATATCCTGATTTGGGGGTAAACCGGCCAAGTCTTCTGGAAACGCATCCGCATAATCTTTAATCAGTGGCATCTCCTCCAACTTAGCTTTGTCCGACGGCTTGTTGATGAGTTAAGCTAAGTATCCACTACATCCTTTTCTTAAGGACTTCACTGCTTTCGTAAATGAAATGATGGAACTCCCGGTGAAGTCTCTTCGACCCATTACCTCCAATATTGGTTGACCAGGTATCCAGAATATTACAATCTTCGTCTGGCAATCTAGTTGGGCATGATGCTTTGCCAACCAGTCCATCCCTAAGATGACTTCATAGTCTCGAAATGGTAATACAATAAGATTGGCTGAGAATTCTCTATCTTTAATTTGGATTTTACATGCTTTACAAGCTGAGCTAGTAACAAATTTAGAACCTATCGGAGTACCAACTTCTACTTCGTAAGGTAAACATACAACTCTCAGTTTCACACGTTGCACACATAAGGGAGTAATAAATAAATGAGTAGCACCTGGATCAATTAGCACCTTAACAGGTTGATTCAGTATCAAGAATGTACCTTCCACAACAGCGGTCTCCTCTGGAAGCTCCTCGCACTCAATAGCATAAGCTCGAGCCTGAACTCTAGGAACTGGACTCTTGCCTCTACCAGTTGGTTTAACTTGATTTTGTCCTGCTTGCCATTTAGGGCAACCCTTGATCTGATGCTGATCACTACCATACAACACACATCGTCCCTACTTCTTCCAGCACTGGGCCTCAGTATGTCCTTTCTTGTCACAGTAAGAACAGTTGATAGACTGAGTAGCAGGTGAACTACCTGTGGATCCGCGGGTGGAAGAGGCTGATGGTGTTTTAGTCGGGCCACGGTTGTTAACTGGTCTATTTTGGCTCTGGCCCTGACTATGACTCTGGCTCTGGAATTTCCTCTGTTGACTTGGAGGCTGGTATGGTTTCTTGTTCGGCTGGCTTGAACTGGCTCTATCAAGTTTCCACTTCTCAACTCGGGAAGCAGCAGCAAGGAGAGTAGAATATGTATCAAAGTCATACGAAGCCAACTGGTCCTGAATTTTTAGCCTCAACCCATTCATAAATTTCCACATCTTCGCCTCAGGGGTACTGACCATGTATTGAGCATAGCGGGACAGTCGGTCAAAACGAGCCTCGTACTGGGCCACCATCATATTACCTTAGTTCAAGTGCATGAATTCCTCAATCCGCCTCTGCTTGGAAACTATAGGTACATATTTCTCCATGAATGCCTTAACAAAATTACCCCACAAGCGAGGTGTATGATCAATTTCCCACAGTGTGCCACCAATGCTCAGCATCCCCGTGCAATAGGAATACAGCGAACTCCACCTTTTCTTCATCATTATAGTCAATTGGCCTGAAAATCCTCTCGATCTCAAACAGCCAAGCCTCTGCCTTTTCATCATCAGCTTCCCTGTGGAATTTGGACGGGAGAAAGTCAAGGAACTCCCGCATTTTGCTATGTCTCCCCTGGTTACCATCATTCCTGTTGTTGTTGTTGTTTGCTTCACGTGCATCTTGACGTTCCATTACTCGCGACATGCGATCCATGGCATTCGCCATCATATTAAACATAGCCATGTCGAGATTAGTTTGATAAGAATCTCCAGTCTCTTGGGGCTCACCGCTCCTATTAGTAGTGCGGGTACTAGGGCCAGCCATCTATAGGCACAAATTACGATGCACAATTTATTGAAATACGACAAACAAGAATTTAATGCATAAGATATGCAACATATAATTTTATATAGATACACAATTCTAGAAACAATTAGGTCATGTTAATCACATAAGCACATAGAAACAGAGAAGGCACACTTGATGCTGTCACACAATAGCACATAAACAAGTCATCCTAATAACCTTAGGGCCTCTTCCCACAGTCCGAGAGTTAAACCCGGCTTAAGCAATCTAAGCTCTGATACCATTCTTCTATAGGTGTCACACCTCAACCTGACCTATAAAGGTTAGACTAGGGTGTGATCTAAACATTCAAGTCATATCCCGTACTTAATTGTTTATGAAAGTTTAACACTTAACGTTTTAGCCTAAACTCCACAAATTCTCCGGAAAAACCACCAGCATAACGGCTATAATTGGGCTCCGTAGTTTGACCTAATTCTCTAAACGCCTCAAAATTTTCAATCTCAATTTCATTTCCAACTAAGATTATTATTTACCATCAATTGAAACGCCTACTAGTTATCTCGAAGTCTCGTTTGATTAATAACCTAGCATGATACTATGTCTCATTTGTTTGTTTGTCCTCATTACAAAAGTACCTGTTGATCTTAGCTTAACAATGAGTACCTGCTTAAGATTTGATAGGTTCATTTTACTTAATCCTTACCTAATGCTTCATAATCCTATGATAGATACTAGCCAATAACGATAGCAAAAATGACCATAGTAGTGTCTATCTAGTTATTATCAGTACAAGTCAAAATTAGACCCCAAATTACCACGGGGGTCATTTACAATACAACAACAAGCAAAATAAGAAATAGTCTTCAAGCAACATATTGTTCACAAAATGGCCATATTCACGTAAGGCACGTAGGGCAAACAATCATTCCAAGGAATCATCGTTAGGCACGTTATCCTCTAGTACTTGTTCCTGGTCTTCTTCACCAGATATGATAAAAGAGGGTGAGTCCTTATGAACTCAGCAAAAGGGAACGAGAAATAAGTTTTGAAACTCATTTTTCGATTCAACTTATGAAAACCCTTTTTACAAGCATGATATGTATCACAAGCAAGTACAATAACGTAATATAATAGTAAAGGAATGCAATTACGCGTCTTTCCTCCCCGAGGTCCTCTAGGAACCAAGCAAGAGTACTTATACACATAGTAAAAAGGATCCGGTGAGCTTTTTCTCTCAATTCAATTCCAGTATCAGTTGTTGCGGTCGACTTCAAATCATCCCCTTATCACACCAAATGGGTATACTCCGGATGTACCTCGAAATCCTACGACTCAACTCTCCGAGGAAGTCTAGCCCCCAAGCGAGAGAGGGAATTGGACAATGGTAGTCACGGTTGCACCGGCAAGCCCGATGCCGCCCGGTGTGCGTGAACGCTACCACGCCAGAATGAAAGGTTGCAACCTTGTATGCAATGCACATTTATGACATTTAATATATCACATTAGGAGGACAACAAAGTAGGTCACCTCCGAGCAGTCATAAGATTGCATATTGACAGTTAAACACTCGAGACACGATATGACATGTAATTTCACTTATAAAGCACATGGAGTTATATGAATATTAAACGGGCAGCCATGTAACGCATGTAAATCAAGTCATATAATTCATTTCGAAGTTCACGTAATCAATTAATAAGATTATTCAACATGCAACGACATCTACGTGGGACCAGGTACAAGAAAGGCCTACTTGTCAACATGTAATCATCGAAATCACATTTAGGGCTACAAGGGCAACTACGGGCAGCCTACTAATCACATAATTAAACACGATATTCATAGGATCAACACTTAGCGAATTTACGTAATCACTAGGGTTTCAATTCGTGCTTACCCGTGCGATTAAGCCCCAAGTCATCTCGTAATTAAACTCAAGCCATACATTGATTAATTCAAACACACTTGAGTATTCAAAACAGTCCACACAACATCCAAATGCCACGATCCCAAGCATTTAATACAACAAGAGAAGCTACAATAATTTTTCTAAGCATATCACTAGGTGAAACCCTCACTGCAATGGGCTGTTTTCTCACAATCATTAAGACAAGCAAACAAACTCCAATTCCAGTAAAAAAAATGTCAAATTAAAGCTTTAGGAGTGAACTAAATCCAGAAACAAACCTCGCATCATTTGGAGTTCGGGTTCAAGAGTTATAGCCAAAACTGTGAGACTACACAAAACTGTCCAGATTTGCACATATTTCAATACTTGTCATTTTTTTGGGCCTTAGGGTCCGATTTAGCCTTAGTCCATTTCTGACAAAAATGTCCAGAACTGAAAAATATATCAGCACACCAAATTTCATGCATTTTTTATATCATTTACTAAGTAAAAACTGGTTCGTTCTACCAGAACAGTGAATCTGCCAAAACCTGCTTCATTTTCCCAGATTTTCCAGATTTGGACACATTTTGATATTTTGCCATTTTGAGGACCTTAGAGTCAAAATTATCTTTTGCCTATTTCTGCGAAAAATTCTCAAAACTGGCAAAACTAGTCACCTACCAATTTTCACGCATTTTCAACCTCATTGACCCGGTAAAAATCACCCCGCACCAACAAGACAGAAGACTGTCCCATACGCGATTTCATCTATCATCACATTCTAGCCAAATATCTTGCCATGCATGTTTATAAAAGCTCATGAACACACATATACCACAAGTACAGAAGTAAAAATAGACATTCAAAGGCATGCTTGTGGTTTTCAAAAGCTTTTCAAGAAGTTATAGCCCTCACCTTAGCAAGACAACAAAGAAGATGCACAAACTCTTGAGGATGCACAAGATTGACTCTTTTCCTTGCTTAGCCGAGAGACCACTCGATTTTCTCTAATTTCCTAGCTTAGTAACCAAGTTCTTAGTAGGTGCATGTGGTTAGAACAAGAAGAAAATGAAATGGAAGCTAACAACTCACCTAAGCCGAAATGGATGTTCAATGAGCTTGCATGTGTGTCTCTTGCACTCTAGCTTTGCTTGGTCGAGTTCCTTGGTAGCTTGGAGGTCTTGAAGTGTCTTAGGATGAAGAACTTAGCTATGGAGAGTATATTTTTAGCTAGGGCCGAGAGAGAGAGAGAAGAAATGAGAGAAAGAGAAAAAGAATGAAAGAAAAATGAAAGCTTGGAATGTTTAATGCATATGTCGGCCTAGGGCCTTGTAAAATTCAGATTTGTGTCTTCAAGAAGCATAATTTTGAATCACCTAGCATGGCAAGTGGATGGGTCGAGAATATGGAGCCTTGGGTAGAGTTTGAGCCAAATTTTTTTATGCATTGTGTCATAGATTTTCCTAGGATGTCTATGAATAAAATTTAAAATTGGAATGCATGCACAAGTGCAAGAGTTGGTCGGCCAAGGCTTGTGCAAAATCTGAATTTTTTATCTTGGTTGAGCAATATTTAATTGTGTGTTTGGGATATGCAAAGAATAAAGAATAAAGAATGTCTAGCTTTTTGTGAGATTTTGTCTTCTAGTGGGTTGAATTAGCAATTTAATATTAGTTAGTGGAGTTTGTAGGATTAATTAATGTTCTAGTGCTTCGTGTAAGATGCTTTCTTGATTTGCATGAGGGCATGCTTTCCTAGGTTTATGGCACGTACTAAGAGGTAAGGCACGAACTACGAGACGAATGCACGTTTCCCAAGTAAATGTATGCAACTCTAAATGAATGCACGTAATTCAATGCAAGGCACACAAAACAAAACATGATTCTTGAATCTAGGTCAAGGGATGCAAATCTAGGTTAGGGCACACGAAATGAGGTATCGCACGTAAATTGAGGTCGGGCCTCACACAGCCTCTGCGTGAAGTGAAGTTTTCTTGCCCAAGGTGCCATGGGATTCGGTAATAGAAATGTAATAGATTAGGTTGTCGTACTTTTCGCGGCTCACTGCGCACGATCTGAGACGAAAAAACAGCGCAAAAAAAGAAAAGTGTACCAAAACTGATAAAAACGTTCAATTTTGGGCTCCGAAAATAGGCGCAGCATAGCAGGCTTGTTGCCCCCATCGTAGAGCTCTCAGAGAGCTTTCCAACGGTATGCCGTGTGCTGCGTAACTCGTTACAGATCAAAAGTTATGGGCACCGGAGCGACAGAGGCCTGGTCCCAAGCCCTACGCCGTCGGTTTGCGAGCCCAGCCTCTACGTGAAGTGAAGTTTTCTTGCCCAAGGTGCCATGGGATTCGGTAATAGAAATGTGATGGATTAGGTTGTCGTCCTTTTCGCGGCTCATGACGTACGATCTGGGACGGAAAAACAGCACAAAAGAAGAAAAGTATCCAAAATTGATGAAAACGTTCAATTTTGGGCTCTGAAAATAGGCACAGTCGAGAAGGCTGGCTTCGTCCATCGTAGAGCTCTCGGAGAGCTTTCTAACGGTATGCTGTGAGCAGCGTAACTCGTTACGAATCAAAATTATGGGTACCGGAGCGACGGAGACCTGGTCCTAAGCCCCACGCCCTCGATTTGCGGGTCCAGCCTCTACGTGAAGCGAAGTTGTGTTGCCTAAGTTGCCATGAGATTTGATAATAGAAATGAAATGGATTAGGTTGTCATCCTTTTCGCCGCTCACGACGTACGATCCGGGATGGAAAAACAGCGCAAAAGAAGAAAACTATCCCGAAACTGATGAAAACGTTCTATTTTGGGGTCGGAAAATAGGTACAGCCCAGCATGCTTGTAGCCATCATCGTAGAGCTCTCGGAAAGCTTTCAAATGGTATGCTGTGCGCCGCGTAACTCCTTACGGATCAAAAGTTATGGGCACCGGAGAGAAGAAGACCTGGTCCCAAGCCCTACACCCTCGGTTTGCGGGCCCAGCCTTTACGTGAAGCGAAGTTGTCTTGCCCAAGGTGCAGTGGGATTCGGTAATAGTAATGTGATGGATTAGGTTGTCATCCTTTTCGCGGCTCATGACATACGATCCGGGACGAAAAAATAGCGCAAAGAAAGAACAGTGTCCCGAAACTGATGAAACCGTTCGATTTTGGTCTCTGAAAATAGCCGCAGCCAAACAGTATTGCTACCCCCGTAGTAGAGCTCTCGGAGAACTTTCCAATGGTATGTTGTGCGTCGCTTAACTCTTTACGAATCAAAAGTTATGGGCACCGAAGCGACAGAGACTTGGTCCCAAGTCCTACGCCCTAGCTTTGCAGGCCCAGCCTCAATGTGAGGGGAAGTTGTCTTGCCTAAGGTGCCATGGGATTCGGTAATAGAAATGTGATGGATTAGGTTGTCGTCCTTTTCACGGCTCACGACTAACGATCCGGGATAAAAAAATAGCGCAAAAGAAGAAAAGTGTACCTAAATTGATGAAAATGTTCAATTTTGATCTCCGAAAACAAGCGTAGCCAAGCAGGCTTACTGCCCCCGTCGTAGAGCTCTCGAAGTGCTTTCCAACGATATGCTGTGCGCCGCGTAACTCCTTGCAGATAAAAAGTTATGGGCACCGGAACGATGGAGACCTGGTCCCAAGCACCATGCCCTCGGTTTGCGAGCCCAGCCTCTATGTGAGGTGAAGTTGTCTTTCCCAAGGTGCCGTGGGATTCGGTCATACGAATGTGATGGATTAGGTTGTCGTCTTTTTCGCGGCTCACGACGTACGATCCAGGAAGGAAAAACAGCACAAAAGAAGAAAAGTGTCCCGAAATTGATGAAAACATTCGATTTTGGTCTCCGAAAATAGGCGTAGCCAAGCAAGCTTGTCACCCACGTCGTAGAACTCTCGGAGAGCTTTCCAACGGTATACTGTGCCCCACGTAACTCCTTATGGATCAAAAGTAATGGGCACCGGAGCCACGGAGACTTGGTCCCAAGCCCCACGCCCTCGGTTTACAGGGCTAGCCTCTACCTGAAGTGAAGTTGTCTTGCCCAAGGTGCCATGAGATTCGGTAAGAGAATCGTGGTGGATTAGGTTGTCGTTCTTTTCGCGGTTCACGATATACCATCGGGGATGAAAAAACAGGGCAAAAGAAGGAAAGTGAAACTGATAAAAACGTTTGATTTTGGGTGCCAAAAATAGCCGCAGCCTAGCAGGCTTGCTACCCCCGTCGTAGAGCTCTCGAAGAGCTTTCTAATAGTATACTGTGCACCGCATAACTCCTTACGAATCAAAAGTTATGGGCACCGGAACGACGGAGACCTGGTCCCATGCCCCACGCCCGTGGTTTGCGGGCCCAACCTCTGCGTGAAGAGAAGTTGTCTTGCCTAAGGTGCAGTGAGATTCGGTAATAGAAATGTGATGGATTGGATTTTCGTCCTTTTCGCGGCTTACGACGTACTATCCAGGACAGAAAAATAGTGTAAAAGAAGACAAGTGTCCCGAAACAGATGAAAACATTCAATTTTTGTCTCCGAAAATAGGCTCAGCAGAGCAGGCTTGCTGCCCCTATCGTAGAGCTCCTGGAGAGCTTTCCAACGGTATACTGTGAGCAGCGTAACTCGTTACGGATCAAAAGTTATGGGCACCGGAGCGACGGAGACCTGGTCCCAAGCCCCATGCCCTCGGTTTGCGGGCCCAGCCTCTACGTGAATCGAAGTTGTCTTGCCCAAGGTACCGTGAGATTCAATAATAGAAATGAGATGGATTAGGCTGTCGTCCTTTTCGCAACTCACGACGTACGATCCGGGATGGAAAAAACAGCGCAAAAGAATAAAACAACCCCGAATCTGATGAAAACGTTCGATTTTGGGGTCTAAAAATAGGTACAGCCCAGCATGCTTGTTGCCACCGTCGTAGAGCTCTCGGAGAGCTTTCCAACGGTATGCTGTGCGTCGTGTAACTCCTTACGGAACAAAAGTTATGGGCACCAAAGCGAATGAGACCTGGTCCCTAGCCCCACGCCCTTGGTTTGGGGGCCCAGCCTCTACGTGAAGCAAAGTTGTCTTGCCCAAGATGCCATGGAATTCGTAATAGAAATTTGATGGATTAGGTTGTCGTCCTTTTCGCGGCTCACGACGTACGATCCGGGACAGAAAAATAGCGCAAAAGAAGAAAAGTGTCCCGAAACTAATGAAAACATTTGATTTTGAGTTCTGAAAACAGGCGCAGCCCAGCATGGTTGTAGCCACTGTCGTAGAGCTCTCGGAGAGCTTTCAAACGGTATGTTGTGCGCCACGTAACTCCTTACGGATCAAAAGTTATGGGCACCGGAGAGAAGGAGACTTGGTCCCAAGCCTTACGCCCTCGGTTTGTGTGCCTAGCCTCTACGTGAAGCGACGTTGTCTTGCCTAAGGTGCAGTGGGATTGAGTAATAGTAATGTGATGGATTAGGTTGTCGTACTTTTCGCAGCACAAGACGTACGATCCGGGATGAAAAAACAACGCAAAAGAAGAAAAGTGTCTCGAAACTGATGAAAACGTTTGATTTTGGGGTCCAAAAATAGGCGTAGCTAGGCTGGCTTGCCACCCCTGTCGTAGAGCTCCAGGATAGCTTTCCAACGGTATGTTGTGCGCCGCGTAACTCAGTACGGATCAAAAGTTATGGGCACCGGAGCGAAGGATACCTAGTCCCAAGACCAACGCCCTCGGTTTGCAGGCCTAGCCTCTACGTGAAGTGAAGTTGTCTTGCCCTAGGTAGAGTGGGATTCGGTAATAGAAATGTGATGGAATAGGTTGTCGTCCTTTTCGTGGCTCACGAGGTACGATCCGCGACAGAAAAATAGTGCAAAAGAAGAAAAGTGTCCTGAAACTGATGAAAATGTTCAATTTTTGGCTTCGAAAATAGGCGTAGCAGAGCAGGCTTGCTACCCTCGTCGTACAACTCTCGGAGAGCTTTCCAACGGTATGTTGTGCACCGTGTAACTCCTTACAAATCAAAAGTTGTGGGCACCGGAGTGACAGAGACCTAGTCCCAAGCCCCACGCTCTCGGTTTGTGGGCCCAGCCTCTAAGTGAAGCGAAGTTGTCTTGCCCAAGGTGCCATGGGATTTGGTAATAGAAATGTGATGAATTACGTTGTCTCCGTTTTCGCGGCTCACGACGTACGATCCGGGACGAAAAAACAGCGCAAAAGAAATAAAGTGTCCCGAAACTGATGAAAACGTTCGATTTTGGGCTCCAAAAAAAGACTTAGCCGAGCAGACTTGCTGCCACCATCGTAGAGCTCTTAGAGAGATTTCCAACGGTATGTTGTGCGTCGCATAACTGCTTACGGATCAAAAGTTATGAGCACCGGAGCGACAGAGACCTGGTCCCAAGCCCCATGCCCTCGGTTTGTGGGTCCATCCTCTACGTGAGGCGAAGTTAGCTTTCCCAAGGTGCCGTGGGATTCGGGAATAGAAATGTGATGGATTAGGTTGTCATCCTCTTCCCGGCTCACGATGTACGATCCGGGAAAGAAAAACAGCGCAAAAGAAGAAAAGTGTCCTAAAACTGATGAAAACGTTCAATTTTTTACTTCGAAAACAGCCACAGTCGAGCAGGCTTGCTACCCCCGTCGTAGAGCTATCGGAGAGCTTTCCATCAGTATGCTATGCGCTGCGTAACTCTATACGAATCAAAAGTTATGGGCACCGGAGCTACGGCGAGCTTGGCCCAAGCCCCACATCCTTGGTTTGCGGGCCAGCCTCTACATGAAGCGAAGTTGTCTTGCCTAAGGTACCGTGAGATTCTGTAATAGAAATGTGATGGGTTAGGTTGTCATCCATTTCGCGGCTCACGACATACAATCCAGGATACCAAAAACAGCGTAAAAAAAGAAAAGTGTCCCGAAACAAATGAAAACGTAGGATTTTGGTCTCTGAAAATAGGCGCAACCGAGCAGGCATGCTGCCCTCATCGTAGAGTCCTTGGTGATCTTTCCAACGGTATGTTGTGTGCTGCGTAGCTCGTTACGGATCAAAAGTTATGGGCACCGGAGCGACGAAGACTTGGTCCCAAGTCCCACACCCTCGGTGTGCAGGCCCAGCCTGTACGTGAAGCGAGGTTGTCTTGCCCAAGGTGGGATTCGGTAATAGAAATGTGAGGGATTAGGTTGATGTCCTTTTCGCGGCTAATGACGTACGCTCCGGGACGGAAAAATAGCACAAAAGAAGAAAAGTCTCCCAAAAATGATGAAAATGTTCAATTTTGGTCCCTGAAAATAGGCACAGCTGAGCAGGCTTGCTGTCCTCGTCGTAGAGTTCTCGGAGAGTTTCTGTGGGTATGTTATGCGCCGCGTAACTCCTTATGGATCAAAAGTTATGGGCACCGGAGCGACGGAGACCCGGTCCCAAGCCCAACGCCCTGGGTTTACGGGCCCAGCCTCTACGTGAAGTGAAGTTTTTTTGCCTAAGGTACCGTGGGATTCGGTAATATAAATGTGATGGATTAGGTTGTTGTCCTTTTCACGGCTCACGACGTACGATTCGGGACAGCAAAATAGTGCAAAAGAAGAAAAGTGTACCGAAACTGATAAAAATGTTCAATTTTTGACTCCGAAAATAGTCGTAGCCAAGCAGGCTTGCTACCTTCGTCGTACAGCTCTCGGAGAGCTTTTCAACGGTATATTGTGCACCGCATAACTCCTTACGGATCAAAAGTTGTGGGCACCGGAGTGACGGAGACCCAGTCCCAAGCACCACGCCCTCAGTTTGTGGGCCCAGCCTCTATGTAAAGCGAAGTTGTCTTGGCCAAGGTGCCATGGGATTCAGTATTAGAAATGTGATGGATTAGGTTGTCGCCGTTTTTTAGGCTCACGACGTTCGATCCGGGATAAAAAAACAGCTCAAAAGAAATAAAGTGTCCCAAAACTGATGAAAACGTTCGATTTTGGGCTCTAAAAAAAGACACAGCCGAGCAGGCTTGCTGCCCCAATCGTAAAGCTCTCGGAGAGCTTTCTAACGTTATGCTGTGCATCGCATAACTCATTACGGATCAAAACTTATGAGCACTGGAGCGACAGAGACCTGGTCACAAGTCCCATGCCCTCGGTTTGCGGGCCCATCCTCTACGTGAGGCGAAGTTAACTTTCCCAAGGTGTCGTGGGATTTGGGAATAGAAATGCGATTGATTAAGTTGTCGTCCTCTTCCCGGCTCACGACGTACAATCCGGGACAGAAAAACAGCGCAAAAGAAGAAAAGTGTCCCAAAACTGATGAAAACGTTCAATTTTTGGCACCGAAAACAGCCACAGCCGAGTAGGCTTGCTACCACCGTCGTAGAGCTGTCAGAGAGCTTTCCATCGGTATGGTGCGCGCCGCATAACTCCATACGGATCAAAAGTTATAGGCACCGGAGCGACGGCGACCTTGGCCCAAGCCCCACATCCTCGGTTTGCGGGCCAGCCTCTACCTGAAGCGAAGTTGTCTTGCCCAAGGTACCATGGGATTCTGTAATAGAAATGTGATGGGTTAGGTTGTCGTCCATTTCGCGGCTCACGACATACAATCCGGGATAGCAAAAACAGTGTAAAAAAAGAAAAGTGTTCCGAAACTAAGGAAAATGTGGGATTTTGGTCTCTGAAAATAGGCGCAACCGAGTACGCCTGCTGCCCTCGTCGTAGAGTTCTTGATGAGCTTTCCAACGGTATGTAGTGCGCTGCGTAGCTCGTTAAGGATCAAAAGTTATGGGCACCGGAGCGACGGAGACCTGGTCCCAAGTCCCACACCCTCGGTTTGCGGGCCCAGTTTCTACGTGAAGCGCAGTTGTCTTGCCCAAAGTACAGTGGGATTCGGTAATAGAAATGTGAGGGATTAGGTTGACGTCCTTTTCGCAGCTAATGACGTACGATCCGGAACCAAAAAACATCGCAAAAGAAGAAAAGTGTACCAAAAATAATGAAAATGTTCGATTTTTTACTCTAAAAATAGGCACAACTGAACAGGCTTGCTTCCCTCATCGTAGAGCTCTCGGAGAGCTTTCCAACCGTATGCTATGCGCCGTGTAACTCCTTACGGATCAAAAGTTATGGGCAACGGAGCGACGGAGACCTGGTCCCAAGCACCACACCCTCGGTTTACGGGCCCAGCCTCTACGTGAAGTGAAGTTTTCTTGCCCAAGGTACCGTGGGATTCGATAATAGAAATGTGATGGATTAGGTTGTCATCCTTTTCGTGGCTCATGACGTACGATCCAGGATCGAAAAATAGCGGAAAACAAGAAATGTGTCCCGAAACTGATGAAAATGTTTGATTTTGGTCTCTAAAAACAGACGCAGCCGATCAGGCTTGCTGCCTCTATCGTAGAGTTCTCAGAGAGCCTTGCAACGGTATGCTGTGCACTGCATAACTCGTTGCGGATCAAAAGTTATGGGCACCGGAACAACGGAGACCTGGTCCCACGCCCCACGCCCCACGCCCTTGGTTTGTGGCCCCAGCGTCTACGTGAAGCGAAGTTGTCCTGCCCAAGATGGCGACAGATTCGGTAATAGAAATGTGATGAATTAGATTGTTGTCCTTTTTGCGGCTCATGACGTACGATCCAAGACGGAAAAATAGAGCAAAAGAAGAAAAGTGTCTCAAAACTGATAAAAACGTTCTATTTTTGCATTCAAAAATAGGCATAGACGAGCAGGATTGCTGCCTCCGTCGAAGAGCTCTCGGATAGCTTTCCAACGGTATGTTGTACGCCGTGTAACTCTTTACGGATCAAAAGTTATGGGCACCGGAACGACAAAGACCTGGTCCCAAGCACCACACCCTCGGTTTGCGAGCCCAACCTCTACTTGAAGTGAAGTTGTGCCCAAGGTGCCATGGGATTCAGTAATAGAAATGTGATGGATTAGTTTGTCGTCCTTTTCCCAAATCACGACGTACGATCCGGGACAGAAAAATAGCGCAAAAGAAGAAAAGTATCCCAAAACTGATGAAAACGTTCGATTTTTGGCTCCGAAAACAGCCAAAGCAAAGCAGGCTTGTTACCCCCGTCGTAGAGCTATCGGAGAGCTTTCCAACAGTATGTTGTGCTCCACGTAACTCCTTACGGATCAAAAGTTATGGGCACCGGAGCGACGGAGACCTAGTCTCAAGCCCGACGTACTCGGTTTGCGGACCCAGCCTCTACGTGAAGTGAAGTTGTCTTGCCTAAGGTGCCGTGGGATTCGATAATAGAAATGTGATGGGTTAGGTTGTCGTCAATTTCGCGGCTCATGACGTACGATCCGGGATAAAAAAAATACCACAAAAGAAGAAAAGTGTCCCGAAACTGATGAAAATGTTCGATTTTGGTCTCTAAAAACAAGCGCAGCAGAGCAAGCTTACTGCCCTCGTCGTAGAGTTCTCGGAGAGCTTTCCAACTGTATGCTGTGCGAAGCATAACCCGTTACGGATCAAAAGTTATGGGCACCGGAGCGACGGAGACTTGGTCCCAAGCCCTACGACCTCGGTTTACGGGCCCAGCCTCTACGTGAAGCGGAGTTGTCTTTCCCAAGGTGTCATAGGATTCGGCAATAGAAATGTGAGGGATTAGGTTGTCGTCCTTTTCGTGGCTCATGACGTACGATCCGGGATAAAAAAACAACGCAAAAGAAGATAAGTGTCCCGAAACTAATAAAAACGTTCGATTTTGGGCTCCAAAAATAGATGCAGCCAAGAAGGCTTGCTGACCCAGTCGTAGAGCTCTCGGAGAGCTTTCCAACGGCATGTTGTGCGCCGCGTAACTCCTTACATATCAAAAGTTATGGGAACCGGAGCGACGGAGACTTGGTGCCAAGCCCCACGCCCTCCGTTTGTGGGCCCAACCTCTACGTGAAGCGAAGTTGTCTTGCCCAAGGTGCCAAGGGATTCGGTAATAGAAATGTGATGGATTAGGTTGTTGTCCTTTTCGCAGCTCATGACATACGATCCGGGACGGAAAAATACCGCAAAAGAAGAAAAGTATTTCGAAATTGATAAAAATGTTCTATTTTGGTCTTCGAAAATAGGCATAGACGAGTAGGCTTGCTGCCCCCGTCGAAGAGCCCTCGGATAGCTTTCCAACGCTATGCTGTGCGCCGCATAACTCCTTACGTATAAAACGTTATTAGAACCAGAACGAAGGAGACCTGGTCCCAAGCCCCTCGCTCTCGGTTTGCGGGCCCAGCCTCTATGAGAAGCAAAGTTATATTGCCCTAGGTGAAGTGGGATTCGGTAATATAAATGTAATAGATTAGGTTGTCGTCCTTTTCGCGGCTCATGACGTACGATCCGGGACGAAAATACAGCACAAAAGATGAAAAGTGTCCCAAAATTGATGAAAACGTTCGATTTTGGTCTCCAAAAAAAGGCACAACTGAGCATACTTGGTACCCTTGTCGTAGAGCTCACGGAGAGCTTTCTTACGGTATGTTGTGCACCGCGTAACTCCTTAAGGATAAAACGTTATGGGCACCGGAGCAATGGAGACCTGGTTCCAAGCCCCACGCCCTCGGTTTGCGTGCCAATCCTCTACATGTAGCGAAGTTGTCTTGCCCAAGTTGCTATGGGATTTGGTAATAGAAATGTGATGGATTAGGTTGTCAACCTTTTCGCGGCTCACGACGTACGATCCGGGATAAAAAAATAGCTCAAAAGAAGAAAAGTGTCCCAAAATTATTGAAAACGTTCGATTTTTGGCTCCGAAAATAGCCGCAGTCGAGTAGGCTTGCTACCTGCGTAGTACAACTCTTGGAGAGCTTTTCAACGATATGCTGTGCACCGCGTAACTCCTTACGAATCAAAAGTTATGGGCACCGGAGTGACGGAGACCTGGTCCCAAGCCCCACGCCCTCGGTTTGCAGGCTCAGCCTCTAAGTGAAGCGAAGTTGTCTTGCCTAAGTTGCTGTGGGATTCGGTAATAGAAATGTGATGGATTAGGTTATCGTCCTTTTCGCGGCTCACGACGTACGATCCGGGACAGAAAAACAGCGTATAAGAAATAAAGTGTCCCGAAACTGATGAAAACATTTGATTTTGGGCTCCAAAAAAAGACGCAGCTAAGCAGGCTTGCTGCCCCCATCGTAGAGCTCTCAGATAGCAAAAACAGCGTAAAAAAAGAAAAGTGTCCTGAAACTAATGAAAACATACGATTTTGTTCTCTAAAAATAGGCACATCGAGCAGGCCTACTGCCCTCGTCGTATAGTTCTCGGAGAGCTTTGGAACAGTATGTTGTGCACCGCGTAACCCGTTACGGATCAAAAGGTATGGCACTGGAGCGACGGAGACCTGGTCCTAAGCCCCACGCCCTCGGTTTATGGGCCTAGCCTCTACATGAAGCGAAGTTGTCTTGCCCAAGGTACCATGGTATTCGGTAATAGAAATGTGATGGATTAGGTTGTTGGCCTTTTCGCGGCTCACGACGTACGATCCGAGACGAAAAAATAGTGCAAAAAAAGAAAAGTGTCCCAAAACTGATGAAAACGTTTGGTTTTGGACTCTGAAAGCAGTCGTAGCCAAGCAGGCTTGTTGCCCTCGTCGTAGAGTTCTTGGAGAGCTTTCCAACTGTATGTTGTGCGAAGCGTAACCCGTTATGTATCAAAAGTTATGGGCACCGGAGCGACGGAGACCTGGTCCCAAGCCACACGCCATCGGTTTGCGAAACCCAGCCTCTATGTGAAGCGGAGTTGTCTTGCCCAAGGTGCCATGGGATTCAGTAATAGAAATGTGAGGGATTAGGTTGGCGGTGTCACGCCCCAACCCGACCTATAAAGGTTAGACTAGGGTGTGATCTAAACATTCAAGTCATATCATGTACTTAATTGTTCGTGAAAGTTTAACACTTAACGTTTAGCCTAAACTCCACAAATTCTCCGAAAAACCGGTAGCATAACGGCTGTAATTGGGCTCTTTAGTTTGACCTAATTTTCTAAACGCCTCAAATTTTCCAATCTCAATTTCATTTCCAACTAAGATTACTATTTATCACCAATTGAAACGCCTACTAGTTATCTTGAAGTCTCGTTTGATTAACAACCTAGCATGATACTATGTCTCGTTTGTTTGTTAATCATTGTTACAAAAGTACCTGTTGATCTTAGCCTACCAATGAGTACCTGCTTAAGATTGGATAGATTCATTTTACTTAATCCTTTACCTGATACTTCATAAACCTGCGATAGATACTAACCAATAGCGATAGCAAAAACGACCATAGTAATGTCTATCTAGTTATGATCAGTACAAGCCAAAATTAGACCCCAAATTACAACGGGGGTCATATACAATACAACAACAAGCAACATAAGAAATAGTCATCAAGCAATATATCGTTCACAAAAATGGCCATAGTCACGTAAGGCATGTAGGGCAAGCAATCATCCCAAGGAATCATCGTTAGGCACGTTGTTCTCGGGTACCTGTTCCTGGTCTTCTTCACCTGAGATGATAAAAGAGGGTGAGTCCTTATGAACTCAGCGAGGGGGAACGAGAAATAAGTTTTGAAACTCTTTTTCCAATTCAACTTGTGAAAACCCTTTTGCAAGCATGACATATATCACAAGTAAGTTCATAATGTAATATAAAAATAAAAGAACACAATTACCCGCCTTTCCTCACCGAGGTCCGCAAGGAACCAAGCGAGAGTACTTATACACAAAGTGAAAAGGATACAGTGAGCTTTTGCTCTCAGTTCATTTCCAGTATCAGTTGTTGCGGCCGACTTCCAATCTTCCACTTATCACTCCAAATGGGTTTACTCCGGATGTACCCCGAAATCCTAGACCTAACTCTCCGAGGGAATTGGACAATGGCAGTCACGATTGCACCGGCAAGCCCGATGTCGCCCGGTGTGCGTGAACGCTACCACGCCAGAATGAAAGGTTGCAACCTTGTATGCAATGCACATTTATGACATTTAATATATCTTATTAGGAGGACAACAAAGTAGGTTGCCTCCGAGCAGTCATAAGATTGCACATTGACAAGTAAAGACGCGAGGCATGATATGACAGGTAATTTCACTTGTAAAGCACATGGAGTTATATGAATATTAAACGGGCGGCCATGTAACGCATGTAAATCAAGTCATATAACTCATTTCGAAGTTCACGTAATCATATAATAAAGTCTTGCAACATGCAACGACGTTTACGTGGGACCGGGTGCAAGAAAGGCCTACTTGTCAACATGTAATCATCAAAATCACATTTAGGGCTACAAGGGAAACTACGGGTAGCCTACTAATCATATAGTTAAACACGATATCCATAGGATCAACACTTAGCGAGTTTTCCTAGTCATTAGGGTTTCAATTCATGCTCACCCGTACGATTAAGCCCTAAGTTGTCAAGTAATTAAACTCAAGCCATGCATTGATTAATTCAAACAACCCCAAGTATTCAAAACAGTCCACAAAACATCCAAGTGCTACAATCCCAAGCATTTAATTCAACAAGAGAAGTTACAATAATTTTCAAAGCATATCACTAAATGAAAACCTCACTGCAATGGTCTGTATTCTCACAGTCATTGAGACAAGCAAACAATCTCCAATTCCAGTGAACAAAATGTAAAAATGAAGCTTGAGGAGTGAACTAAATCCATAAACAAACCTCGCATCATTTGGAGTTCGGGTTCAAGAGTTATAGCCAAAACCGTGAGACTACGCAAAACTGCCCAGATTTGAACACATTTCAATAATTGTCGTTTTTGAGGACCTTAGGGTCAGATTTAGCCTTAGCCTATTTCTGACAAAAATGTCCAGAACTGAAACATCTAGCAGCACACCCAATTTCATCCATTTTGAATATCATTTACTAAGTCAATACAGATTCTTTCTACAAGGACAGTGAATCTACCAAAACCTGCTTCATTTTCCCAGATTTTTCAGATTTGGACACCTTTCAATGGTTTGGCATTTTTGGGACTTAGAATCAAAATTAGTTTTGGCCTATTTCTATGAAAAATGCTTAGAACTGGCAAAAGTAGTCACCTACCAATTTTCACGCATTTTCAACATTATTTACCTGGTTAAATTCACTTCGCTTCAACAGAACAAAAGGCTGCCAAATACGCTATTTTACCTATCTTCACATTCTAACCAAATATTTTGCCATGCATGTTTACAAAAGCTCATGTACAAACATATATCACAAGTACAAAGGTAAAAACAGACATTTAAAGGCATGCATGTGGTTTTTGAAAGCTTTTCAAAGAAGTTTTAGCCCTCACCTTAGCAAGACAACAATGAAGATGCACAAGCTCTTGATGAAGCACAAGGTAGTCTTTTCTCCTTGCTTAGCCGAAAGACAACTTGAAATTCTCTAATTCCTAGCTTAATAACCATGTTCTTAGTATATGCAAGTGGCTAGAACAAAAAGAAAAATGAAATAGGAGCTATCAAACTTACCTAAGCCGAAATGAAGATTCTATAAGCTTGCATGTGTGTTTCTTTGCTCCTAGCTTTGCTTGGTCGAGCTCCTAAGTAGCTTGCATGTCTTGATGAACCTTAGGATGATGAACTCAAGCTATGAAGAGTAGAATTTCTGCCAAGGCCAAGAAAGTGTGCGGGCACGCTTTCCTAGGTTTAGGGCACGCACTACGAGGTAAGACATGAACTACGAGACGAATGTACGTTTCCCAAGTAAATACACGTAATCCTAAATGTATGCACGTAATTCAATGGAAGGTACACAAAATGAAACACGACTCTTAAACCTAGGTCATGGCATGCAAATCTAGATTAGGGCACATGAAACGAGGTATCGCACACAAATCAAGGTCGGGCCTCATAGTCATCCTTTTCGCAGCTCATGACGTACGATCCGGGACTGAAAAACATTGCAAAAGAAGAAAAGTGTCCCGAAACTGATAAAAATGTTTTATTTTGGTCTCCGAAAATAGGCGCAGCCGAATAGGCTTGCTGCCCCTATTGTAGAGCTCTCAGAGAGCTTTCCAACGGTATGTTGTGTGCCGCGTAACTCATTACGGATCAAAAGTTATGGGCACCAGAGCGACGGATACCTGGTCGCAAGCCCCACGCCCTCGGTTTGCGGGCCCAGCATCTACGTGAAGTGAAGTTGTCTTGTCTAAGGTGCAGCAGGATTTGGTAATAGAAATGTGATGGATTAGGTTGTCATCATTTTCGCGGCTCACGATGTAAAATCTAGGACAGAAAAATACCGCAAAAGAAGAAAAGTATCCAGAAACTGATGAAAATCTTTGATTTTGGGCTTTGAAAATAGGCGCATCCGATCAGGCTTGCTGCCCCCGTCATAGAGATCTCGGAGAGCTTTGCAACGGTATGTTGTGCTGCGGGTAACGCCTTACGGATCAAAAGTTATGGTCACTGGAGCAACGAAGACCTGGTCCCAAATCCCACGCCCTCGATTTACGGGCCCAGCCTCTACGTGAAGCGAAGTTGTCTTGCCTAAGGTGCTGTGGGATTCGGTAATAGAAATGTGATGGATTAGGTTGTTGTCATTTTCGCGGCTCACGACGTACGATCCGAGACGAAAAAATCGCGTAAAAGAAGAAAAGTGTCTCGAAATTAATGAAAACGTTCGATTTTGGTCTCCAAAAATAGGCGTAGACGAGCGGACTTGCTGCCCCCGTCAAAGAGCCCTCGGAGAGCTTTCCAACCGTATGTTGCGCACCGCGTAACTCCTTACAGATAAAAAGTTATAGGCACCGGAGAGACGGAAACCTGGTCCCAAGCCTGACGCCCTCGGTTTGCGGGCCCATCCTCTACGTGTGGCAAAGTTAGCTTGCCGAAGGTGCCGTGGGATTCAGGAATACAAATGTGATGGATTAGTTTGTCGTCCTTTTCCCGACTCACGACGTACGATCCGGGACAATAAAATAGCGCAAAAGAAGAAAAGTGTCCCAAAACTGATGAAAACATTCAATTTTGAGCTATGAAAATAGCCACAGCCGAGCAGGCTTGCTACCCCCGTCGTAGAGCTGTCGTAGAGCTTTCCAACGGTATGCTGTGCATCATGTAACTCCTTACAGATCAAAAGTTATGGGCACCGGAGCGACGGAGACCTGGTCCCAAGCACCACGCCCTCGGTTTGTAGGCCCAGCCTCTACGTGAGGCGAAGTTGTCTTTCCCAAGGTATCGTGGGATTTGGTAATAGAAATGTGATGGATTAGGCTGTCATCCTTTTCGCGGCTCACGACGTACGATCAAGGACAGAAAAATCGAGCAAAAGAAAAAAAGTATCCCGAAACTAATGAAAATGTTCAATTTTGGTCTCTGAAAGTAGGCGCAGCCGATCAGGCTTGCTGCCCCTGTTGTAGAGATCTCAGAGAGCTTTGCAATGGTATGCTATGCGCCGCGTAACTACTTATGGATCAAAAGTTATGGGCACAGGAGCGACAGAGACTTGGTCCCAAGCCCCACGCCCTCGGTTTGCGAGCCCAGCCTCTACGTGAAGCGAAGTTGTCATGCCCAAGGTGTCATGGGATTCCGTAACAGAAATGTGATGGATTAGGTTGTTGTCTTTTTCGCGGCTCACGACGTATGATCCGGGACGAAAAAATCGCGCAATAGAAGAAAAGTGTGTCGAAATTGATGAAAACGTTCATCGGTCTCCGAAAATAGGCGTAGACGAGCGGGCTTGCTGCCCCTGTCAAAGAGCCCTCAGCGAGCTTTCCAACGGTATGCTGTGCACCGCGTAACTCCTTACGGATAAAAAGTAATAGGCACCGGAGCAACAGAGACCTGATCCCAAGTCCCACGCCCTCGGTTTGTGGGCCTAGCCTCTACGTGAGGCGAAATTGTCTTGCCCAAGGTACTGTAGGATTCGATAATATAAATGTGATGGATTAGGTTGTGTTCCTTTTCGCGGCTCTTGACGTACGATCCGGGATAAAAAAACAGCACAAAAGAAGAAAATTATCCCAAAACTGATGAAAATGTTAGATTTTGGGCTCCGAAAACAGGCATAGCCAAGCAGACTTGCTCCCCCCGTCATAGAGCACTCGGAGAGCTTCCCAACTGCATGCTGTGCGCCGCGTAACTCCTTGCGGATCAAAAGTTATGGGCACCAGAGCGACAGAGACCCGGTCCCAAGCCCCACGGCCTAGGTTTACGGCCCAGCCTCTACGTGAAGCGAAGTTGTCTTGCCCAAGATCCCGTGGTATTCGGTAATAGAAATATGAAGGATTAGGTTGTCGTCCTTTTCGCGGCTCACGAAGTACGATCCAGGGAAGAAAAACAGCGCAAAAGAAGAAAAGTGTCCCAAAATTGATGAAAACATTCGATTTTTATCAACAAAAATAGGTGCAACCGAGCAGGCTTCTTGCCCCTATCGTAGAGCTCTCGGAGAGCTTTCCAACGCTATGATGTGCGCCCCGTAACACCTTACGGATCAAAAGTTATAGGCACCAGAGCGACGAAGACCCAGTCCCAAGCCTCACGCCCTCAGTTTACGGCCCAGCCTCTACGTGAAGCGAAGTTGTCTTGCCCAAGGTGCCGTGGGATTCGATAATAGAAATGTGATGGATTAGGTTGTTGTCCTTTTCGCATCTCACAACGTACGATCCGAGAGGGAAAAATAGCGCAAAAGAATAAAAGTGTGCCAAAACTAATGAAAACGTTTGATTTTGGTCTCCAAAAACAGGCGTAGCCGAGTAGGCTTGCTTCCCCCGTCGTAGAGCTCTCGGAGAGCTTTCCAACGGTACGCTGTGCACCGCATAACTCCTTACGGATCTAAAGTTATAGGCACCGTAGCGACGGAGACCTGGTTCTTAACCCCACGCCCTCGGTTTGCGGGCCCAACCTCTACGTTAAGCGAAGTTGTCTTGCCCAAGGTGCCGTGGGATTCGGTAATAGAAATGTGATGGATTAGGTTGTCTTCCTTTTCGCGGCTCACGACGTACGTCCGAGACGGAAAAATAGCGTAAAAGAAAAAAAGTGTCCCGAAACTGATGAAAACGTTCGATTTTGGGCTCTGAAAAATGGCACAGCTTTGCTGGCTTGCTGCCGCCGTCCTAGGGCTCTCAGAGAGCTTTGCAACAGTATGTTGTGTGCCGCATAACTCCTTATGGTTCAAAAGTTATGGGAACTGGAGCGACAGAGACCTGGTCCCAAGCCCCACGCCCTCGGTTTGCAGGCCAAGCCTCTACATGAAACGAAGTTGCCTTGCCCAAGTTGCGGTGGGTTTCAGTAATAGAAATGTGATGGATTAGGTTATCGTCCTTTTCGCGGCTCACGACATACGATCCGGGACGGAAAAATAGCGCAAAAGAAAAAAAGTGTCCCAAAACTGAGAAAAACATTCAATTTTGGGCTCCAAAAAAAGATGCAACTGAGTAGGCTTGCTGTCTCTATCGTAGACCTCTCAGAGAGCTTTCCAACGGTATGTTGTGCGTCGCATAACTCCTTACGGATCAAAAGTTATGAGCACCGGAGCGACAAAGACCTGGTCCCAAGTCCCACGCCCTCGGTTTGCGGGCCCATCCTCTACGTAAGGCGAAGTTAGCTTGCCCAAGGTGCTGTGGGATTCGGGAATAGACATGTGATGGATTAGGTGTCGTCTTTTGCCCGGCTCACGACGTACGATCCGGGACAGAAAAATAGCGCAAAAGAAGAAAAGTGTCCCAAAACTGATGAAAACGTTCGATTTTTGGCTCCGAAAACAGCCACAGCCTAGCAAACTTGCTGCCCCTGTCGTTGAGCTATCGGAGAGCTTTCCGAAGGTATACTGTGCACCGCGTAACTCCATACGGATCAAAGGTTATGGGCATAGGAGCGACGATGACCTGGGCCCAAGCCCCACGTCCTCGGTTTGCGGGCCCAGCCTCTACGTGAAGCGAAGTTGTCTTACCCAAGGTGTCGTGGGATTCGGTAATAGAAATATGATGGGTTAGGTTGTCGTCCATTTCGCGGCTCACGACGTACAATCCGGGACAGCAAAAACAGCGTAAAAAAAGAAAAGTGTCCTGAAACTAATGAAAACATACGATTTTGGTCTCTAAAAATAGGCACATCGAGCAGGCCTACTGCCCTCGTCGTAGAGTTCTCGGAGAGCTTTCGAACAGTATGTTGTGCACCGCGTAACCCGTTACGGATCAAAAGTTATGGGCACTGGAGCGACGGAGACCTGGTCCTAAGCCCCACGCCCTCGGTTTGCGGGCCCAGCCTCAACATGAAGCGAAGTGGTCTTGCCCAAGGTGCCTAGGGATTCAGTAATAGAAATGTGATGGATTAGGTTATTGTCCTTTTTGAGGCTCACGACGTACGATCCGAGACGGAAAAATAGCACAAAAGTAGAAAAGTGTCTCAAAATTGATAAAAATGATCTATTTTGGTCTTCGAAATTAGGCAAAGACGAGAAGGCTTGCTGCTTCCGTTGAAGAGCCCTCGGAGAGCTTTCCAACGGTATGCTGTGTGCCGCATAACTCCTTACGGATCAAAAGTTATAGGCACCAGAGCGACGGAGACCTGGTCCCAAGCCTCATGCCCTGGGTTTGCAAGCCCATCCTCTACGTGAGGCAAATCTAGCTTGCCGAAGGTGCCGTGGTATTCGGGAATACAAATGTGATGAATTAGGTTGTCGTCCTTTTCCCGACTCACGACGTACGATCCGGAATAGAAAAATAGTGCAAAAGAAGAAAAGTGTCCCAAAACTGATGAAAACGTTCAATTTTTGGCTCCAAAAATAGCCACAGCCGAGCAGGCTTGCTACCCCCGTCGTAGAGCTGTCGTAGAGCTTTCCAACGGTATGCTGTGCATCATGTAACTACTTTCGGATCGAAAGTTATGGGCACCAGAGCGACGGAGACCTAGTTCCAAGCCCTACGTCCTCGGTTTGCGGGCCCAGCCTCTACGTGAAGCGAAGTTGTCTTGCCCAAGGTGCCATGTGATTTGGTAATTGAAATGTGATGGATTAGGTTGTCATCAATTTCGCGGCTCACGACATACGATCCAGGACAGAAAAACATCGCAAAAGAAGAAAAGTGTCCCGAAACTGATGAAAACGTTCGATTTTGGTCTCTGAAAACAGGCGCAGCCGAGCAGGCTTGTTGCCCTCGTCGTAGAGTTCTCGGAGAGATTTCCAACTGTATGTTGTGCGAAGCGTAACCCGTTATGTATCAAAAGTTATGGGCACCGGAGCGACGGAGACCTGGTCCCAAGCCACACGCCATCGGTTTGCGAAACCCAGCCTCTATGTGAAGCGGAGTTGTCTTGCCCAAGGTGCCATGGGATTCAGTAATAGAAATGTGAGGGATTAGGTTGGCGGTGTCACGCCCCAACCCGACCTATAAAGGTTAGACTAGGGTCTGATCTAAACATTCAAGTCATTTCACGTACTTAATCGTTTATGAAAGTTTAACACTTAACATTTAGCCTAAACTCCACAAATTCTCCAGAAAATCGGCAGCATAACGGCTGTAATTGGGCTCTTTAGTTTGACCTAATTCACTAAACGCCTCAAAATTTTTCAATCTCAATATCATCTCCAACTAAGATTACTATTTATCACCAATTGAAACGCCTACTAGTTATCTTGAAGTCTCGTTTGATTAACAACCTAGCATGATACTATGTCTCGTTTGTTTGTTAATCCTTGTTATAAAAGTACCTGTTGATCTTAGCCTACTAATGAGTACCTGCTTAAAATTGGATAGATTCATTTTACTTAATCCTTTACCTGATACTTCATAAACCTACGATAGATACTAACCAGTAGCGATAGCAAAAACGACCATAGTAGTGTCTATCTAGTTATGATCAGTACAAGCCAAAATTAGACCCCAAATTACAACGGGGGTCATATACAATACAACAACAAGCAACATAAGAAATAGTCTTCAAGCAACATATCGTTCACAAAATGGCCATAGTCACGTAAGGCACGTAGGGCAAGCAATCATTCCAAGGAATCATCGTTAGGCACGTTGTCCTCGGGTACCTGTTCCTGGTCTTCTTCACCTGAGATGATAAAAGAGGGTGAGTCCTTATGAACTCAGCGAGGGGGAACGAGAAATAAGTTTTGAAACTCTTTTTCCGGTTCAACTTGTGAAAACCCTTTTGCAAGCATGACATATATCACAAGTAAGTTCATAATGTAATATAAAAATAAAAGAACACAATTACCCGTCTTTCCTCCCCGAGGTCCTCTAGGAACCAAGCGAGAGTACTTATACACATAGTGAAAAGGATACGGTGAGCTTTTGCTCTCAGTTTACTTCCAGTATCAGTTGTTGCGGCCGACTTCAAATCGTCCACTTATCACGCCAAATGGGTGTACTCCGGATGTACCCCGAAATCCTACGACCTAACTCTCCGAGAAAGTCTAGTCCCCAAGCGAGAGAGAGAATTGGACAATGGCAATCACGGTTGCACAGGCAAGCCCGATGCCGCCCGGTGTGCGTGAACGCTACCACGCCATAATGAAAGGTTGCAACCTTGTATGCAATGCACATTTATGACATTTAATATATCACATTAGGAGGACAACAAAGTAGGTTACCTCCGAGCAGTCATAAGATTGCACATTGACAAGTAAACACGCGAGGCATGATATGACAGGTAATTTCACTTGTAAAGCACATGGAGTTATATGAATATTAAACGGGCAGCCATGTAACGCATGTAAATCAAGTCATATAACTCATTTCGAAGTTCACGTAATCATATAATAAAGTTTTACAACATGTAACGACGTTTACGTGGGACCGGGTGCAAGAAAGGCCTACTTATCAACATGTAATCATCGAAATCACATTTAGTGCTACAAGGGAAACTACGGGCAGCCTACTAATCATATAATTAAACACGATATCCATAGGATCAACACTTAGCGAGTTTTCCTAGTCATTAGGGTTTCAATTCATGCTCACCCGTGCGATTAAGCCCTAAGTTGTCAAGTAATTAAACTCAAGTCATGCATTGATTAATTCAAACACCCTCAAGTATTCAAAACAGTCCACACAACATCCAAGTGCCACAATCCCAAGCATTTAATTCAACAAGAGAAGTTACAATAATTTTCAAAGCATATCACTAAATGAAAACATCACTGCAATGGTCTGTTTTCTCACAATCATTGAGACAAGCAAACAAACTCCAATTCTAGTGAAAAAAATGTCAAATTAAAGCTTAAGTAGTGAACTAAATCCAGAAACAAACCTCGCATCATTTGGAGTTCGGGTTCAAGAGTTATAGCCAAAACCGTGAGACTACGCAAAATTGTCCAGATTTGCACACATTTCAATACTTGTCGTTTTTGAGGACCTTAGGGTCAGATTTAGCCTTAGTCTATTTCTGACAAACATGTCCAGAACTAAAACATCGAACATCACACCAAATTTCATGCATTTTTAATATCATTTACTAAGTCAATACTGATTCGTTCTACAAGGACAGTGAATCTGCCAAAACCTGCTTCATTTTCCCAGATTTTCGAGATACCTTTCAATGGTTTGGCATTTTTGGGACCTTAGAATCAAAATTACTTTGGCCTATTTCTATGAAAAATGCTTAGAACTGGCAAAACTAGTCACCTGCAAATTTTCACGCATTTTTAACATCATTTACCTGGTCAAATTCACTTTGCTTCAACAGAACAAAAGGCTGCCAAATACGCGATTTCACCTATCTTCACATTCTAACCAAATATTTTGCCATGCATGTTTACAAAAGCTCATGTACACACATATATCACAAATACATAGGTAAAAATAGACATTTAAAGGCATGCATGTGGTTTTTGAAGGCCTTTCAAAAGAGTTTTAGCCCTCACCTTAGCAAGACAACAATGAAGATGCACAAAGCTCTTGGTGAAGCACAAGGTAGTATTTTCTCCTTGCTTAGCCGAGAGATAACTTGAAATTCTCTAATTCCTAGCTTAGTAACCATGTTCTTAGTATGTGTAAGTGGTTAGAACAAAAGAAAATGAAATAGGTGCTATCAAACTTACCTAAGCCGAAATGAAGGCTCTATAAGCTTGCATGTATGTTTCTTTGCTCCTAGCTTTGCTTGGTCGAGCTCCTAAGTAGCTTGAATGCCTTGATGGACCTTAGGATGATGAACTCCAGCTGTGGAGAGTAGAATTTCAGCCAAGGCCAAGAGAGTGTGCGGGCACACTTTCTTAGGGCACACTTTCTTAGGGCACGCACTACGAGGTAAGACATGAACTATGAGACGAATGCACGTTTCCCAAGTAAATGCACGTAATCCTAAATGTACGCACGTAATTCAATGCAAGGCACACAAAACGAAACACGACTCTAAAACCTAGGTCAAGGCACGCAAATCTAGATTAGGGCACATGAAATGAGGTATCGCACACAAATCGAGGTCTGGCCTCATAGTCATCCTTTTCGCGGCTCATGACGTACGATCCAGGACTGAAAAACATCGCAAAAGAAGAAAAGTATCCAGAAACTGATAAAAACGTTTGATTTTGGTCTCCAAAAATAGACGCAACCGAGTAGGCTTGCTACCCCCATTGTAGAGCTCTCAGAGATATTTCCAACGGTATGTTGTGTGCCGCGTAACTCCTTATGGATCAAAAGTTACGGGCATCGAAGCGACGAAGACCTGGTCACAAGCCCCACGCCCTCGGTTTGCTGGCCCAGCCTCTGCGTGAAGCGGAGTTGTCTTGCCCAAGGTACCGTGGTATTTGGTAATAAAAATGTGATGGATTAGGTTGTCGTCATTTTCGCGGCTCACGACGTACGATCCAGGACAGAAAAATAGAGCAAAAGAAAAAAAGTATCCCGAAACTGATGAAAACGTTCGATTTTGGTCTCTGAAAATAGGCGCAGCCGATCAGGCTTGCTACCCCCGTCGTAGAGATCTCAGAGAGCTTTGTAACGGTATGCTGTGTGCCGCGTAACACCTTACGAATCAAAAGTTATGGGCACCGGAGCGACGGAGACTTGGTCCCAAGCCCCACGCCTTCAGTTTGTGGGCCCAGCCTCTACGTGAAGCGAAGTTGTCTTGCCCAAGGTGTCATGGGATTCCGTAATAAAAATGTGATGGATTAGGTTGTTGTCCTTTTCGCGGCTCACGACGTACGATCCGGGACGAAAAAATCACGTAAAAGAAGAAAAGTGTCTCGAAATTGATGAAAACGTTTGATTTTGGTCTCCAAAAGTAGGCATAGACGAGCGGGCTTGCTGCCCCCGTCAAAGAGCCCTCAGAGAGCTTTCCAACCGTATATTGCGCGCCGCGTAACTCCTTACGGATAAAATGTTATGGGCATCGGAGAGACGGAGACCTGGTCCCAAGCCCCACGCCCTCGGTTTGCGGGCCCATCCTCTACGTGTGGCGAAGTTAGCTTGCCGAAGGTGTAGTGGGATTCGGGAATATAAATGTAATGGATCAGGTTGTCGTCCTTTTCCCGACTCACGACGTACGATCCGGGATAAAAAAAAATATCGCAAAGAGAAGAAAGGTATCCAGAAACTAATGAAAACATTCAATTTTTAGCTACGAAAACAGCCACAGCCGAGCAGGCTTGCTCCCCCCGTCGTAGAGCTGTCGGAGAGCTTTCCAACGGTACGATGTGCGCCGCGTAATTCCTTACGGATCAAAAGTTATGGGCACCAGAGCGACGGAAACCTGGTCCCAAGTCCCACGTCCTCGGTTTGTGGGCCTAGCCTCTGCATGAAGCGAAGTTGTCTTGCCCAAGGTGCCATGGGATTCGGTAATAGAAATTTGATGGGTTAGGTTGTCGCCAATTTCCCGGTTCACGACGTAAGATCCAGGACAGAAAAACAGCGCAAAAGAAGAAATGTGTCCCGAAACTGATGAAAACGTTCGATTTTAGTCTCTGAAATAGGCGCAGCGGAGCAAGCTTGCTACCTTTATCGTAGAGTTCTTGGAGAGCTTTTCAACTGTATGTTGTGCGAAGCGTAACCCGTTACAGATCAATAGTTATTGGCACCAGAGCGACGGACACCTGGTCCCAAGCCCCACGCCCTCGGTTTGCGGGACCAGCCTCTACGTGAAGTGAAGTTTTCTTGCCCAAGGTGTCATGGGATTTGGTAATAGAAATGTGAGGGATTAGGTTGTCATCCTTTTCGCAGCTTACGACGTACGATCCAGGACGAAAAACCAGCACAAAAGAAGAACAGTTTCCCGAAACTGATGAAAACATTTGATTTTGGGCTCCGAAAATAGGCACAACCGAGCAAGCTTGCTGCCCCGTCGTAGAGCATTCAGATTGCTTTCCAACGGTAATTGTGCACCGCGTAACTCCTTACGGATCAAAAGTTATGAGCACCGGAGCAACGGAGACCCGGTCTCAAGCCCCACGCCCTCAGTTTACGGGCCCAACCTCTACATGACACGAAGTTTTCTTGCCCAAGGTGCCGTGGGATTTGGTAATAGAAATGTGATGGATTAGGTTGTCATTATTTTCGTGACTCACGACGTACGATCAAGGACAGAAAAATCGAGCAAAAGAAGAAAATTGTCTCGAAACTGATGAAAAAGTTCTATTTTGGTCTCTAAAAACAAGCGCAGTGGATCAGGCTTGCTGCCCCTGTTGTAGAGATCTCAGAGAGCTTTGCAATGGTATGCTATGCGCCGCGTAACTACTTATGGATCAAAAGTTATGGGCACCGGAGCGACAGAGACCTGGTCCCAAGCCCCATGCCCTCGGTTTGCGGGCCCAGCCTCTACATGAAGCGAAGTTATCTTGCCCAAGGTGTCATAGGATTCCGTAATAGAAATGTGATGGATTAGGTTGTTGTCCTTTTCGTGACTCACGACGTACGATCCGGAATGAAAAAATTGCGCAATAGAAGAAAAGTGTCTAGAAATTGATGAAAACGTTCGATTTTGGTCCCCAAAAATAGGCATAGATGAGCGGGCTTGCTACCCCCGTCAAAGAGCCCTCGGAGAGCTTTCTAACGGTATGCTATGCGTCGTATAACTCCTTACGGATAAAAAGTTATGGGCACCGGAGCGACGGAGACCTGGTCCCAAGCCCCACACCCTCGGTTTGCGACCCCAGCCTCTACGTGAAGCGAAGTTGTCTTGCCCAAGGTGCCATGGGATTTGGTAATAGAAATGTGATGGATTTGGTTGTCATACTTTTTGCGGTTCACGACGTACGATCCGGGACGAAAAAACAGCACAAATGAAGAAAAGTGGCTCGAAACTGATGAAAATGTTCGATTTTCGGCTCTGAAAATAGGCATAGCCGAGCAGACTTGCTTCCCCCGTCGTAGAGCCCTCGGGGAGCTTTCCAACGGTATGCTGTGCGCCACGTAACTCCTTACGGATCAAAAGTTATGGGTACCGAAGCGACAGAGACCTTGTCCTAAGCCCCACGGCCTAGGTTTACGGCCCAGCCTTTACGTGAAGCGAAGTTGTCTTGCCCAAGATGCTGTGGGATTCCGTAATAGAAATATGATGGATTAGGTTGTCGTCCTTTTCGCGGCTTACGAAGTACGATCCAGGGCAGAAAAACAGTGTAAAAGAAGAAAAGTGTCCCAAAATTGATGAAAACATTCGATTTTCATCAACAAAAATAGGTGCAACCGAGTAGGCTTGCTTCTCCCATCGTAGAGCTCTCGGAGAGCTTTCCAACGGTACGCTGTGCACCGCATAACTCCTTACGGATCTAAAGTTATAGGCACCGTAGCGACGGAGACCTGGTTCTTAACCCCACGCCCTCGGTTTGCGGGCCCAACCTCTACGTTAAGCGAAGTTGTCTTGCCCAAGGTGCCGTGGGATTCGGTAATAGAAATGTGATGGATTAGGTTGTCTTCCTTTTCGCGGCTCACGACGTACGTCCGAGACGGAAAAATAGCGTAAAAGAAAAAAAGTGTCCCGAAACTGATGAAAACGTTCGATTTTGGGCTCTGAAAAATGGCACAGCTTAGCTAGCTTGCTACCCCTATCTTAGAACTCTCAGAGAGCTTTCCAACGGTATGCAATGCGCTGCATAAATCTTTACGGATCAAAAGTTATGGGCACTAGAGCGACAGAGACCTGGTCCCAAGCCTTACGCCCTCGGTTTGCGGGCCCAGCCACTACATGAAGTGAAGTTCTCTTGCCCAAGGTGCCATGGGATTCGGTAACAGAAATGTGATGGATTAGGTTGTCGTCCTTTTCGCGGCTCACGACGTAAGATCCGAGACAAAAAAAAATAGTGCAAAAGAAGTAAAATGTCCCGAAACTGATGAAAATGTTCGATTTTTATCTCCGAAAACAACCGCAGCCAAGCAAGCTTGCTACCCCCATCGTAGAGCTCTCAGAGAACTTTCCAAAGGTATGCTGTGCGCCGCGTAACTCGTTACGAATCAAAAGTTATGGGCACTGGTGCGACGGAGACCTGGTCCCAAGCCTCACGCCCTCGGTTTGCGGGCCCAGCCTCTACGTGAGGCGAAGTTGTCTTGCCCAAGGTGCCATTGGATTCGGTAATAGAAATGTGATTGACTAGGTTGTCATCCCTTCCACGGCTCACGACAAACTATCCAGGACGAAAAACCAGTGCAAAAGAAGAAAAGTGTCCCAAAACTAATGAAAATGTTCGATTTTGGGCTTTGAAAATACGCGCAGCAGAACAGACTTGCTGACGCCGTCGTAGAACTCTCTGAGAGCTTTCGAGCGGTATGCTGTACGCCGCGTAACTCATTACGGATCAAAATTTATGGGCATTGGAGCGACGGAGACCTGGTCACATGCCCCACGCCCTCAGTTTGCGGGCCCAACCTCTACATGAAGCGAAGTTGTCTTGCCCAAGGTTCGGCGGGATTCGATAATAGAAATGTGAGGGATTAGGGTGTCGTCATTTTCGCAGCTCATGACGTACAATCCAGGACAGAAAAACAGCGCAAAAGAAGAAAATTGTCTGAAAAATGATAAAAACGTTCAATTTTGGTCTCCGAAACTAGGTGCAACCGAGCAGGCTTGCTGCCCACGTCGTAGAGGACTAGTAGAGCTTTCCAACGGCATGCTGTGCGCCGCGTAACTCCTTACGGATCAAAAGTTATGGGCACTGAAGCGACGGAGACCCAGTCCCAAGCCTTATGCCTTCGGTATACAGCCCAGCCTCTACGTGAAATGAAGTTGTCTTGCTCAAAGTTCCATGGGATTCGGTAATAGAAATAAGATGGATTAGGTTGTCGTCTTTTTTGCGACTCATGACTTACGATCCAGGACAGAAAAAAAGCGCAAAAGAAGAAAAGTGTCCTAAATATGATGAAAATGTTCAATTTTGGTCTCCAAAAATAGGCGCAACTGAGCAGGCTTCTTGCCCCCTTCGTAGAGCTCTGGGAGAGCTTTCCAACGGTATGCTATGTGCCGCGTGACTCCTTACAGATCAAAAGTTATAGGCACCGGAGCGACGGAGACCTAGTCCCAAGCCCCATGCCCTCGGTTTGCATACCCAGCCTCTACGTGTAGCGAAGTTTTCTTGCCCAAGGTTCCATAAGATTAGATAATAGAAATATGATGGATTGGGTTGTTGTCCTTTTCGCGGCTCACGAAGTACGATCCAGGATACAAAAACATCGCAAAAGAAGAAAAGTTTCACGAAGCTGATGAAAACGTTCAATTTTGGTCTCCAAAAATAGGCACAAACGAGCAGGCTTCTTGCCCCCGTTGTAGAGCTTTCCAACGGTATGCTGTGCGCCGCGTAACTCCTTACGGATCAAATGTTATGGGCAGTGTAGCGAGCGAGACCCGATCCTCTGCCCCACGCCCTCAGTTTACAAGCCAGCCTCTATGTGAAGCGAAGTTGTCTTGCCCAAGGCACCGTGGGATTCGGTAATAGAAATGTGAGGGATTAGGTTGTCGTCCTTTTTGCGGCTCATTACCTACAATCCGGGATGGAAAAACAACGCAAAAGTAGAAAAGTGTCCGAAAACTGATGAAAACATTCGATTTTGGTCTCTGAAAATAGGTGCAACCGACCAGGCTTGCTGCCCCCGCCGTAGAGCACTTGGTGAGCTTTCCAACGGCATGCTGTGCGCCACGTAACTCCTTACGGATCAAAAGTTATGGGCACCGGAGCGACGGATACTCGGTCCCAAGCCCCACGCCTTCGGTATACAGCCCAGCCTCTATGTGAAATGAAGTTGTCTTGCCCAAGGTGCCGTGGGATTCGGTAATAGAAATATGATGGATTAGGTTGTCGTCCTTTTCGCGGCTCACGAAGTACGATCCAAGACAGGAAAACAGCGCAAAAGAAGAAAAGATTCCCGAAATTGATGAAATTGTTCGATTTTGGTCTCCAAAAATAGGTGCAACCAAGCAGGCTTCTTGCCCCCGTCGGAGGGCTCTGGGAGAGCTTTCCAATGGTATGCTATGTGCTGCGTGACTTCTTACAGATCTAAAGTTATGGGCACCAGAGCGACGAAGACCTGGTCCTAGGCCCCACGCCCGCGATTTGCAGGCCCAGCCTCTACGTGAAGCGAAGTTGTCTTGCCCAAGGTACCATGGAATTCGGTAATAGAAATGTGATGGATTAGGTTGTCATCCTTTTCGCAGCTCACGACGTACGATCCGGGACAAAAAAATGGTGTAAAAGAAGAAAAGTGTCCTGAAACTGATGAAAATGTTCAATTTTGGGCTCCGAAAACTGGCACAGCAGAACAGACTTGCTACCCTTATCGTAGAGTTCTCGGAGAGCTTTCCAATGGCATGTTGTGCGCCGCTTAACTCCTTATGGATCAAAAGTTATGGGCACCGGAGCGACGGAGACTCGGTCCCAAGCCCCACGCCCTCGGTTTATGGCCCAGCCTCTACGTGAAGCGAAGTTGTCTTGCCCAAGGTACCGTGGGAGTCGGTAATAGAAATATGATGGATTAGGTTATTATCCTTTTCGCGGCTCACGAAGTACTATCCAGGATAGAAAAACAACGCAAAAGATGAAAAGTATCCTGAAACTGATGAAAACGTTCGATTTTGGTCTCCAAAAATAGGCGCAACCGAGCAAGCTTCTTGCCCTTGTCGTAGAGCTCTTGGAGAGCTTTCCAACCGTATACTGTGCGCCGTGTAACTCCTTACGGATCAAATGTTATTGGCACTAGAGCGACGGAGACCCGATCCTTAGCCCCACGCCCTCAGTTTACAGTCAAGCCTCTACGTGAAGCAAAGTTGTCTTGGCCAAGGAGCCGTGGGATTCGGTAATAGAAATTTGATGAATTAGGTTGTTGTCCTTTTCGCGTCTCACGGCGTACGATCCGGGGCTGAAAAATAGCAGAAAAGAATAAAAGTATCCCAAAACTGATGAAAACATTTGGTCTTGTTCTCCGAAAATAGGCGTAGTCGAGCAGGCTTGCTTCCCCCGTCGCAGAGCTCCCGGAGAGCTTTCCAACGGTATATTGTGTGCCGCATAACTCCTTACAAATCAAAAGTTATGGGCACCAAAGCGACGGAGACCCGGTCTCAAGCCCCACGCCCTCCGTTTATGGGCTCAGCCTCTATGTGAAGTGAAGTTGTCT
Source organism: Ehretia macrophylla (assembly GCA_037974665.1). Taxonomy (NCBI): domain Eukaryota; kingdom Viridiplantae; phylum Streptophyta; class Magnoliopsida; order Boraginales; family Ehretiaceae; genus Ehretia; species Ehretia macrophylla. Next base: position 10,818,922 of record CM075776.1, on the reverse strand, counting down.
TGCCTAAGGTGCTGTGGGATTTGGTAATAGAAATGTGATAGATTAGGTTGTCGTCATTTTCGAGGCTCACGACGTACGATCCAGGACAGAAAACTAGAGCAAAAGAACAAAAGTGTCCTGAAACTGATGAAAAAGTTCGATTTTGGTCTTTGAAAATAGGCGCAGCCAATTAGGATTGCTGCCCCCGTCGTAGAGATCTCAGAGAGCTTCGCAACGGTATGCTGTGCTCCGCGTAATGCATTATGGATGAAAAGTTATGGGCACCGGAGCGACGGAGACCTGGTCCTAAGCCCCGCGCCATCGGTTTGTAGGCCCAGCCTCTACGGGAAGCGAAGTGGTCTTGCCCAAGGTGTTGTGGGATTCCGTAATAGAAATGTGATGGATTAGGTTGTTGTCCTTTTCGCAGCTCATGACGTACGATCCAGGATGAAAAAATTGCGTAAAAGAAGAAAAGTGTCTCAAAATTGATGAAAACGTTCAATTTTGGTCTCAAAAAATAGGCATAGACGAGCGGGTTTGCTACCCCCGTCAAAGAGCTTTCCAACGGTATGCTGTGCGCCACGTAACTCCTTGCGAATAAAAAGTTATGGGCACCAAAGAGACGGAGACCTGGTCCCAAGCCCCACACCCTCGGTTTGTGGGCCTATCCTCTACGTGTGGCGAAGTTTGCTTGTCGAAGGTGCCATGTGATTCGGGAATACAAATGTGATGGATTAGGTTATCGTCCTTTTCGCGGCTCACGACGTACGATCCGGGATAAAAAAAATAGCGCAGAAGAAGAAAAGTGTCCCAAAACTAATGAAAACGTTCAATTTTTGGCTCTGAAAATAACCACAGCTGAGTGGGCTTGCTACCCCGGTCGTAGAGCTCTCGGAGAGCTTTCCAACGGTAAGCTGTGCGCCGCGTAACTCCTTACGGATCAAAAGTTATGGGCAACGGAGTAACAGAGACCTGGTCCCAAGCCCCATACCCTCGGTTTGCGGGCCCAGCCTCTACGTGAAGTGAAGTTTTCTTGCCCAAGGTGCTATGGGATTCGGTAATAGAAATGTGATGGATTAGGTTGTTGTCAATTTCGCGGCTCACGACGTGTGATCTGGGACGGAAAAACAACGCAAAAGAAGAAAAGTGTTCCAAAACTGATGAAAACATTCGATTTTGGGGTCTGAAAATAGGCGCAGCTGAGCAAGCTTGCTGCCCTCGTCGTACAGTTCTCGGAGAGCTTTCCAACTGTATGTTGTACGAAGCGTAACCAGTTACGGATCAATAGTTATGGGCACCGGAGCGACGGACACCTGGTCCCAAGCCCCACGCCCTCGGTTTGTGAGCTGAGCCTCTACGTGAAGCGGAGTTATCTTGCCCATAGTGCTGTGGGATTCGGTAATAGAAATGTGATGGATTAGGTTGTCATCCTTTTCGCAGCTCACAACGTACAATTCGGGACAGAAAAATTGCACAAAAGAAGAAAAGTGACCCGAAACTGATGAAAACGTTTGATTTTGGTCTCCGAAAATAGGCGCTACCGAGCAGGATTGATGCCCCTATCGTAGAGCTCTCGGATTGCTTTCCAACGATATGTTGTACGCCGCGAAACTCCTTACGAATCAAAAGTAATGGGCACCGGAGCGACAGAGACCTGGTCCCAAGCCCCACGCCCTCGGTTTGCGGGCCCAGCATCTACGTGATGCGAAGTTGTCTTGTCCAAGGTGCCGTGGGATTCGGTAATAAATATATGATGGATTAGGGTGACGTCATTTCTGTGGCTCACGACGTACGATCAAGGATAGAAAAACCAAGCAAAAGAAGAAAAGTGTCCCGAAACTGATGAAAAAGTTCAATTTTGGTATCTGAAAATAGGCGCAGCCAATCAGGCTTGCTGTCCCATTCGTAGAGATCTCAGAGAGCTTTGCAACGGTATGTTGTGCACCGCGTAACTATTTACGGATAAAAAGTTATGGGCACCAGAGCGACGGAGACCTAGTCCCAAGCCCCATGCCCTCGGTTTGCGCGCCCAACCTCTACGTGAAGCGAAGTTGTCTTGCCCAAGGTATCATGGGATTCCGTAATAAAACTGTGATGGATTAGGTTGTTGTCCTTTTCGCTGCTCACAACGTACGATCGAGGATGAAAAAATAGCGAAAAAGAAGAAAAGTGTCCCAAAACTGATGAAAATGTTCGATTTTGGGCTCTGAACATAGGCACAGTCAAACAGACTTGTTGCCCCCATCGTAGAGTTCTCGAAGAGATTTCCAACGGCATGCTGTGCACCGCGTAACTCCTTATGGATCAAAAGTTATGGGCACCGGAGCGACGGAGACTAGGTCCCAAGCCCCACGCCCTCGGTTTACAGCCCAGCCTCTACGTGAAGCGAAGTTGTCTTGCTCAAGGTACCATGGAATTCGGTAATAGAAATATGATGGATTAGGTTGTTGTCCTTTTCGCGGCTCACGAAGTACGATCCAGGATACAAAAACATCGCAAAAGAAGAAAAGTGTCCCGATACTAATGAAAATGTTCAATTTTGGGCTCTAAAAACCAGTGTAGCCAAGCAGACTTGTCGTCCCCGTCGTAGAGCTCTCAGAGAGATTTCCAACGGTATGCTGTGCGCTGCGTAACTCCTTACGGGTCAAAAGTTATGGGCACCGGAGCGACGGAGACCCAGTCCTTAGCCCCATGCCCTCAGTTTATGGCCCAGCCTCTACGTGAAGAGAAGTTGTCTTGGCCAAGGTGCCGTGGGATTTGGTAATAGAAATGTGATGAATTAGGTTGTTGTCCTTTTCACGTCTCACGACGTACGATCCGAGGCGGAAAAACATCAGAAAAGAATAAAAGTATCCCAAAACTGATGAAAATGTTTGGGTTTGGTCTCCGAAAACAGGCGTAGCCGAGCAGGCTTGCTTCCCCCGTCGTAGAGGTCCCGAATAGCTTTCCAACGGTATGTTGTGCGCTGTGTAACTCCTTACGGATCTAAAGTTATAGGCATAGGAGCAACGAAGACTTGGTCCCTAACCCTACGCCCTCGGTTTGCTGGCCCAGCCTCTACGTGAAGCAAAGTTGTCTTGCCCAAGGTGCCATGGGATTCGGTAAACAAAATGTGATGGATTAGGTTGTCGTCCTTTTCGTGGCTCACGACGTACGACCCGGCAAAAAAAAACATGGAAAAAGAAGAAAAGTGTCTCGAAACTAATGAAAACGTTCGATTTTTATCTCCGAAAAAAATCACAGCCGAGCAGGCTTGCTACCCTCATCGTAGAGCTCTCGGAGAGCTTTCCAACAATATGTTGTGCGCCGCGTAACTCCTTATGGATCAAAAGTTATGGGCAACGAAGCGATGGAGACCTTGTCCTAAGCCCAACGTCCTCGGTTTGCGAGCCCAGCCTCTACGTGAAGCAATGTTGTCTTGCCCAAGGTGCCATGGGATTCGGTAATAGAAATGTGATGGATTAGGTTGTCGTCCTTTTCGCGGCTCACGACGTACGATTCGGGACAGAAAAATGGCGTAAAAGAAGAAAAGTGTCCCGAAATTGATGAAAATGTTCAATTTTGGGCTCCAAAAACAAGCACAGCCGAGCAGGCTTGCTGACCCCCGACGTCGAGCTTTCCAACAGTATACTGTGCACTGCGTAACTCCTTACGGATCAAAAGTTATGGGCATCGGAGCGACGGAGACCTGGTCCCAAGCCCCACGCCCTCGTTTTGCGGGCCCAGCCTCTACGTGATGCGAAGTTGTTTTGCCCAAGGTTCCATTGGATTCGGTAATAGAAATGTGATGGATTAGGTTGTCATCCTTTTCGCGGCTCACGACTTTCGATCCGGGATGGAAAAATAACGTAAAAAAAAAGTATCCCGAAATTGATGAAAATATTCGACTTTGGGCTCTGAAAATAGGCGCAGCTGAGCAGGCTTACTGCCCCCGTCGTAGGGCTCGCGGAGAGCTTTCCAACGGTATGTTGTGCGCCGCATAACTCCTTACGAATCAAAAGTTATGGGCACTAAAGCGACGGAGACCTAGTCTCAAGCCCCACGCCCTCGGTTTGCGGGCCTAGCCTCTACGTGAGGCAAAGTTGTCTTTCCAAGGTGCCATGGGATTTGGTAATAGAAATGTGATGGATTAGGTTGTCGTCCTTTTCGCGGCTCACGACGTACGATCCGGGATGAAAAAATAGCACAAAAGAAGAAAAGTAGCCCAAAACTGATGAAAACATTCAATTTTGCTCTCCAAAATTATGCGAAGCTGAGCTGGCTTGCTACCCCCGTCGTAGAGCTCTTGGAGAGCTTTCCGACGGTATGTTGTGCGCCGCATAACTCCTTACGGATCAAAAGTTATGGGCACCAAAACGACGGAGACCTAGTCCTAAACCCCATGTCATCGATTTGCGGGCCCAGCCTCTACGTGAAGCGAAGTTGTCTTGTCCAAGGTGCTGTGGGATTCGGTAATAAAATATGATGGATTACATTGTCGTCCTTTTCGTGGCTCACGAAGTACAATCCGGGATAGAAAAACAGCGCAAAAAGAGAAAAGTGTCCCGAAATTGATGAAAACGTTCGATTTTGGGCTCCGAAAAAAGGCTCAGCCGAGCAGGGTAGCTACCCCCGTCGTAGAGCTCTCATAGAGCTTTCCAACGGTATGCTGTGCGACGCGTAACTCCTTACGGATCAAAAGTTATAGGTAGTGGAGCGACGGAGACCTGGTCCCAAGCCCCACACCCTCGGTTTGCGGGCCTAGCCTTTACATGAGACGAAGTTGTCTTGTCCAAGGTGCCGTGGGATTCAGGAATAGAAATGTGATGGATTAGGTTGTCGTTCTTTTCGCGATTCACGACGTACGATCTGGGACAAAAAAAATAGCGCAAAAGAAGAAAAGTGTCCCGAAACTGATGAAAACGTTCAATTTTTATCTCCGAAAACAGCTGTAGCTTAGCAGGCTTGCTACCCCGATCGTAGAGCTCTCGGAGAGCTTTCCAACGGTATACTGTGCATCGCGTAACTCCTTACGGATCAAAAATTATGGGCACCGGAACGACAGAGACCTGGTCCGAAACCCCACGTCGTCGGTTTGCGGGCCCAGCCTTTACGTGAAGCGAAGTTGTCTTGCCCAAGGTGCTGTGGGATTCGGTAATAAAAATATGATGGATTACATTGTCGTCCTTTTCGTGGCTCACGAAGTACGATCCGGGATAGAAAAACAACGCAAAAAAAGAAAAGTATCCCAAAACTAATGAAAACGTTTGATTTTGGTCTCTGAAAATAGGCGTAGCTCAGCAGGCTTGCTGCCTTCGTCGTAGAGTTCTAGGAGAGCTTTCCAACAGTATGTTGTGCGTCGGGTAACTCGTTACGGATCAAAAGTTATGGACACTGGAGCGACGGAGACCTAGTCCCAAGCCCCACGCCCCACGCCCTCGGTTTGCGGACCCAGCCTTTACATGAGGCGAAGTTGTCTTGCCCAAGGTACTGTTGGATTCGATAATAGAAATGTGATGGATTAGGTTGTCGTCCTTTTCACGGCTCACGACGTACGATTTGGGACGAACAAACAGCGCAAAAGAAGAAAAGTGTCCCGAAACTGATACAAATGTGCAATTTTGGACTCCGAAAATAGGTGCAGCCAAGCAAGCTTGCTGCCCCCATTGTAGAGCTCTCGGAGAGCTTTCCAACGGTATGCTGTGCGCCGCGTAACTCTTTACAGATCAAAAGTTATAGTCACCGAAGGGACAGAGACTTGGTCCCAAGCCCCACGACCTCGGTTTGCGGGCCCAGCCTCTACGTGAAGCGAAGTTGCCTTGCCTAAGGTGCGGTGGGATTCAGTAATAGAAATGTGATGGACTAGGTTTTCGTCATTTTCGCAGGCTCACGACGTACGATCTGGGACAGAAAACAAGGCAAAAGAAGAAAAGTGTCCCAAAACTAATGAAAATGTTCAATTTTTGGCTCCGAATACAGTTGCAGCCGTGAAGGGTTTTTTCCCCCGTCGTAGAGCTCTCGGAGAGTTTTCCAACGGTATATTGTGTGTTGCGTAACTCCTTACAAATCACAAGTTATAGGCACCGGAGCGACGGAGACCTGGTCCCAAGCCCCACGCCCTCGGTTTGCGGGCCCAGCCTCTACGTGAAGCGAAGTTATCACGCCCCAACCCGACCTAAGGAGGCTAGACTTGGGTATGAGCTAATTCATTTATACTATTTCACATTCTTAGCCTTTTTGTTATGATTTAATGCTTAACGTTGGCCTAGAACTCCAAAAGATTTTTCAAAAATCCGACAGCATGACGGCTATATTTAAGACATTTGGTTTGACCTATTTTCTAAAACGTCTCAAAACTTCCAATCCTTGATTCGATTCCCACTAAGATTCCTATTTTGTCATCAACCGATATGCCTACTAATTTATCTTGAAAGACTCATTTGGTTGATAAGCCTAGCTTGATAACTATGTTCCATTTATTTGTCAATTTACTATTGTGCAAGTACCTATTATCCTTTAGGGTACGGGTGAGTACCTAAGTAAAATTAGATAGAGTTAACTTAGTGGATTAATCATCTAGTGGTTTAAATGTCTACGATAACTACTATACTAGATAATGAAAGTAAATAACCAAATAAAGTGTTCGTCCAGTTATAGATAGTACAATCCCAAAATTAGACCCAAATTACAACGGGGTCATTTACATCAACAAAATAAATATTCTTCAAAGCAAACACAATGTTCACAAAACAACCACTGTCAAGCAAGGCACATAAATCACGTAATCACTTTAAGGAATCATCAACAAACACATTCTCCTCGGGTACCTGTTCCTGATCTTCTTCACCTGTGATGATAAAAGAGGGTGAGTCCTTATGAACTCAGTGAGGGGGAACGAGAAATACATTTTGAAACTCTTTTTCAGTTAAACTTATGGAAAAACCCTTTTTGAAAGCATGACATATAACACAAGTAAGTTTATAATATAATATAAATGTAAATGAACACATTTACCCGTCTTTCCTCCCCGATGTCCTCTAGGAACCAAGCGAGAGTACTTACACACATAGTGAAAAGAATACGGTGAGCTTTCGCTCTCAAGATCGACCGGTGAGCATTTGCTCTCAAGATCATTTCTGATAACAGTTATTGCGGCCAGCTTCAATCATTCACTTATCATGCCAAATGGGTGTACTCCGGATGTACCCCGAAATCCTACAACCCAACTCTCCGAGGAAGTCTAGCCCCCAAGCGAGAGAGGGAATTGGACCATGGTAGTCACGGTAGCACCGGCAAGCCCGATGCCGCCCGGCGTGCGTGAAATGCTACCATGCCAAAATGAAAGGTTGCAACCTTGTATGCAATGCACATGTATGCCATTTAACATTTCACATTGGGAGGTCAACAAAGTAGGTTGCCTCCGAGCAAGTATATGATCACATTTTGACATATTGGCATATAAGGCATTGTAAGAACATGTAATCATTTCATATATCAATTTGAAAGCAATTAAACTTCCACAGGCAGCCAAGTAATCATGTTCAAATAAGCCATAGAATGTCTTTTAACAATTCACATTAGGAGGACAACAAAGTAGGTTGCCTCCGAGCAAGTATAAGATCACATATTGACAAGTAAACGAACGAGTCATGCTTAACACGAATTTTCACTTTGTAAAACATATAGAGTTATATGAACATTAAACGGGCAGTCATGTAACACATGTAAATCAAGTCATATAACTCATTTCGAGGTTCACGTATCAAGTATTAAGATCATACAAGCATGCAACGACATTTACATGAGACCGGGTACAAGAAGAGTTTACTTATCAGCATGTAATCATCGGAAATCATATTTAGAGTTATAAAAACAATTCCGGGTAGCCCATTAACATTCCTCAACATCAATTTATAATTCACACAAGAGTGGTCTATGACTTGGGAGTCTACGGGCCATTAGGGTTTACAAGGCCGTGCTCGGGGTTGGTTTTGTTTGCTAAGCACCACAAGTAACACTTAAACCATTTCAAGCATACTTAACATTTATTAGGCAGCCTACTAACCACACAATTGAACGCATTTAGCCATAGGATCCTCACTTAACAAGTTTTCATAAGCAATAGGGCCTTAATTCCATGTTTACACATGCGGTTAAGAAAACCATTCATCAATTAGTGATCCCAAGTCATACATCAATCAAATTAAGCAACCTCAACCAGCCACAACAGTCCACACAACATCTAAGTGCCACAATTCCAAACACTCAATACCACAAGAGAAGTTACAACATGTTTCAAAGCATATCACTAAACAAAACCTCACTGCAATTGTCTATTTTCCCACATTCGATTAGACAAGCAAAAAATCTCCAATTTCAGTCAACAAAATGTAAAATTAAAGCTTAATTAGTGATTTAAGTCTAGGAACAAACTTCACATCATTTGGAGTTTGGATTTAGGAGTTATGGCCAAAATCGTGAGACTACGCAAAACTGTCCAGTTTTAGACACATTACGAGTTTTGCTATTTTCGAGGGTCTTAGAGTCAGAGTTGGCTTTGGTCTATTTCTGGTAAAAATGTCCATAACTGCAAAATTTAGCAACCTACCAAGTTTTATACAATTTCACTAACATTTACTAGGTCAAACACGCTTCTTTCTATCGAGCCAGTAATCTGACAGAAACCTATTTCATAGTTCCAGATTTTCCAGATTTAGACACCTTTCGATATTTTGCCATTTTGGAAGCCTTAGATTCAAAATTGGCCTTGACCTATTTCTACAAAAAATGCTCAGAACTGGCAAAACTAGTCATCTACCAATTTTAACGCATTTTCAACATCATTTACTAGGCCAAATGCTCTTCGCTCTACCAAGTCAGAAATCTGCCAGCTACACGATTTTACCCATCTTCAAGTTCTAGCCAAAAATATAGCCATGCATGATCATGTAAGCTCATATACACACATATACAACAACTACAGAGGTAAATATAGTCATATGAAAGCATGCATGTGATTTTTGAAAGCTTTTAAAAGAGTTTAACCCTCACCTTAGCAAATCAATAGATGAAGATGCACAAACGCTCTTTGAATCGCACAACTAGACCTTTTTCCTTGCTTTGGCCGAGAGGTATCTTGATTTCCCTTAAATCCTAGCTTAGTTAGCTTGTGTAGAAGGTGTGCATGTGTTTAGAACAAAAAGAAATGGAAGAAAACCATCAAAACTTTACCTAGGCCAAAAATGATGAGTTATGAGCTTGTATGAGACTTTCTTGCATGTTTGCTTGCTATGCCTTGCTATGGCCGAGCTTGGGAGAGTCTTAGAGAGTCCTTGAGAGCTTGTGAGGAGTCTTGGGAGCTCAAAGGCTTCCTTGGTCGAAAATGGAGAGAGAATAGGAGAGTTTGTGAGGAAAAGTGAAGTTTTAGTATGTGTGTGCTCGGTTTTGGTGAGTTGAGAGAGCATGTGTGAGATGTTTTTGATGTAAAATCTGAATTTTAATTGTATTTGGATGCCTTGGACGAAAATGAGGGCTAGGGTAGTGTGTGCTGTGTATTTTTTTATGCTTTCTTGTGCTTTGTGAAGAATATTGAGTGTTTAAAATATGATTGTTTTTGTTTTGTCTATCCTAGGTAGCATGGTGTCTTGTGTTGTGATTGGAATGTTGGGAAATTAGGGAATCTAGGTAGAATAAAATATAGGAATGTTTGTTGATGAGTTTGAATTATGAATAGAATAATAGATAGTGGGAAATGTAGGAATAGTTTAGTGTTATTTTATTGTTAGTGGAGTTTGTAGAGAATTTGAATTAGGAATCTAATATTAGTTAGTGGATTGTGTAGGATTATTTTATAGTCTAGTGCTTTGTGTAGGATTCTTTATTGGTTAGCGTGCGGACACGCTTTCCTAGGTCTAGGGCATGCACTACAAGACAGGCACAGAAATCAATACGGGGCACGAATCACGAGGTAGACACGAACTACAAGGTAAGGCACGTACTTCAAGATAATTGCACGGATTCCAATGCAAATGCACGCAACCCTAGGTGAATGCACGTAAACCAATACTAGGCATGTAATTCAATGCAATGCACGTAAATCGAGGTACCAATTCTTAAACCTAAGTTAGGGCATATAGTTCAAGGTCAGTGCACACAAATCGAGGTATCGCACGTAAATCAAAGTCAGGGCACGTAAGTTGAGGATTAGGGCACACAATTCTAGGTCAAGGAACGTAAGACGAGGCATGCACAAAAACCAAGACAGGACATGCAATCCAAGGTTGGTCATACAGTTCTGGGTCTAAGGCACGCATATCGAGGTAAGACACGTAATTCGGGGTCGAGCCTCACAGAAGTTGTCTTGCTCAAGGTGCCATGCGATTCGGTAATAGAAATGTGATGGATTAGGTTGTCGTCCTTTTCGCGGCTCACAATGTACGATCCAGGATGGAAAAACAGGGAAAAAGAAAAACAAGTATCCTAAAACTGATGAAAACGTTCGACTTTGGGCTCCAAAAAAAGGCGCACCCGAGCAGGCTTGCTTCCGCCGTCGTAGAGCTCTCAAAGAGCTTTCCAACGGTATGTTGTGCGACGCGTAACTCCTTACGGATCAAAAGTTATGGGCACTAGAGCGACGAAGACCTGGTCTCAAGCCCCATGCCCTCGATTTGCGGGCCCAGCCTCTACGTGAGGTGAAGTTATCTTGCCCAAGGTGCCATGGGATTCGGGAATAGAAATGTGATGGATTAGGTAGTCGTCCTTTTCGTGGCTCACGACGTACGATCCGGGACAAAAAAATACAGCGCAAAAGAAGAAAAATGTCCCAAAACTAATGAAAACGTTCAATTTTTATCTATGAAAATAGGCGTAGCTGTGAGACCCGACCCCGATTTGCATGCGATACCTCGTTTCGGGTGCCCTAATCTAGATTTGCGTGTCTTGACCTCGGTTTAAGAATTGTGTTCATTTTATGTGCCATGCATTGAATTACGTGCATTCATTTAGGGTTGCGTGCATTTACTTGAAAAATATGCGTTCGTTTCGTAGTTCGTGTCCTACCTCGTAGTGCGGGCCCTAGGCCTAGGAAAGGGTGCCTTCACGCCAATTAAGGAAGCATCTTACACGAAGCACTAGCTATTAAACAATCCTACAAAATCCACTATCAATATTATAATCCTAATTCAACTCACTAGAAGACAAAATAACACAAAAAGCTCGACATTCTTTATTCCTTATTCTTTTTGCACTTTCAAGACACAATTAAATAATGATAAAAAGTTGACAAAATTCAGCATTTTTAGTAGCCTTGGCCAACCACTAGGTGGTTTTTGTGCATGCTTATTCAATTCAACTTAATTCCTAGACATATTATGACATTCTATGACACAAATGCATAAAAAAAAATTGCTCAAAAATCTCCTCAATTCCTCACCATACTCGACCAACTCTTCCATGCCCATGCTAGCATTTTTAAATTCCATCTTGAAGACACAAAAAATCAGATTTTGCTGCCCAAGGCCGACATACTCATCAAAATGTGCAAGGCCTTCTTTTTTTTGTTTGTCATTTCTTCTTTCATTTCTCTTTCTTTTCTCTCTCTTCCCTCTCAATTTCCCTCTCTCTCTCTCGGCCTTGGCTGAGTTCTCTCCATCCTTAGCTCATCTTCTTCACACTATTGTCAACCAAGTTAAGCAACAAGCAACGAAATCCAAGCAAACTAGCTAGAGTTCGAAAATCACACATGCATGTCCTTGAAGTCTTCTATTCGGCCTAGGTAAGTTTCATGGCTTCCATTTCTTTTCTTCTTGTTCTAACCTCATGCATTTACTAAGAGGTTGGTCACTAGGCTAGGAAAAATAGAGAAACCAAGTTGGAATCTCGGCTAAGCAAGAAGAAGAAGAGATTTGAGCTTCAACTAGTTTTTGTGCATCCTCTTGGTTGATTGCTAAGGTGAGGGCTAAAACCTTTTGAAATTCCTTCAAAAATTCACATGCATGCTCATAAATGTATGTCTTTGCTTATGTACTTGAGTTATATGTTCGTTCATGAGCTTAAACAACCATGCATGGCAAGATCTTGGCTTGAAAGTGGTGATAGGTGAAGTCAGATTGTTGACAGCTCTCTGACCAGTCTGTTTCGAGGTAAGTTTAGCTAGGTAAATGATGTTGAAAATGCTTGAAAATTGGTAGGTGACTAGTTTGGACAGTTTTGAACATTTTTTGCAGAAATATTCCGAAGCTAATGTTGACTCTAAGGTCCTCAAAATGGCAAATATTTAAAATGTGTCCAAATCTGGAAATCTGGAAAAATGAAGCAGGTTTTGGCAGATGCACTGACCATGTAGAACGAACCATATTTGACTTAGTAAATCTTGTCCAAAATGCATGAAATTTGGTGTTCTACTAGATTTTTCAGTTCTGGACATTTTTGTGAGAAATGGACTAAGGCTAAATATGACCCTAAGGACCTGAAAAACGTCAATTACTGAAAAGTGTGCAAATCTGGACAGTTTTGTGCTATTCCACTGTTTCGGCTATATCTAATGATCCCGAACTCCAATTGATGCAAGGTTTGTTTCTGATTTTAGTTAACTTCTTAGCTTTAATTGGAAATCTTATTCACTAGATTCGGAGATTGTTTGATTATCCTATTGATTGTGAGAATACAGCCTATTGCAGTAAGGTTTCACTTAGTTATATGCTTGGAAAATTGTTGTAACCTCTCTTGTGGTACTAATTGCTTGGAATTGTGGTGTTGGGATGTTGTGTGGACTATTTTGAGTACTTGAGGATGTTTGAATTGAATGATGCATGACTTGAGAATGATCTTGAGTTGACTTAGGGTTTAATCACACGGTTAAGCATGAGACGGAAACCCTAATGGCTAGGTAGTCTTGCTAAGTCTTGCTAAATATCATCAATAAAGATCACCACAAATTGATCCAAGTGGGCTGCCCGTAAATGTCTTATAACTCCAAATGTGATTTTGACCATTGTATGTTGACAAATAAGCTTTTCTTGCACCGAAACCCATGTTGATGTCATTGCATGTTGAATAATCTCATCACTGATCATGTGGGCTTCGTAATGAGTTATATGGCATGTTTTACATGTGTTACATGGCTGCCCGTTTAATTTTCATATAACTCTATATGCCTTTCAAGTGAAATTTCCTGTCTTATCGTGCCCTTCTTGTTTACCTGTAAATGTGCAATCTTATGACTGTCCGGAGGTAACCTACTTTGTTGTCCTCCTACTGTGATATATTACCTGTCATAAATGTGCATTGCATACAAGGTTGCAACCTTTCCTGTCGGCATGGTAGCGATCACGCACACCGGGCGGCATCGGGCTTGCCGGTGCACCCGTGACTACCATGGTCCCATTCTCTCTCTCACTTGGGGGCTAGACTTCCTCGGAGAGTTGGGTCATAGGATTTCGGGGTACATCCGGAGTACACCCACCTGGCATGTTTGGGGGATCTTTTGAAGTCGGCCGCAACAACTTGTTTCGGAACTGATCTGAGAGCAAAAGCTCACTGTATCCTTTTTACTATGTGTATAAGTACTCTTGCTTGGTTCCTAGAGAACCTCGGGGAGGAAAGACTGTTATTTATGTGCCTGTACTTGTATTATTGTTATATTCATGCTTGCAAAAGGATTTCATAAGCTGAACCAGAAAATGAGTTTCAAAATCTATATCTCGTTCCCCCTCGCTGAGTTCATAAGGACTCACCCTCTTTTATCATCTCAGGTGAAGAAGACCCAGAACAGGTACCCGAGGACGGTGTGCCTAATGATGAACCCCTGGAGTGATTGCCTGTCATTGTTTGCTTTGCTTGAATGTGGCTACTTGTGAACTTTACGTTACTTGAAGACTATTTCCTTTTATGTTGCTCAATGTTGTGATGTAAAAGACCCCCGTTGTAATTTGGGGTCTAATTTTGGGTTGTACTTATATTAAGTAGACTGATGCTAGACATTACTATGATCGTTTTGCTTTATTACCACTAGTATCTATCATAGGTTATGACGTATTAGTTAAGGACTAAGTAAATGAACTTATCCAATCTTAAACAGGTACTCGCTATTAAGCTAAGATCAACAAGTACTTTTGTAACGAGGATAAACAAACAAACGAGACATAGTATCATGCTAGGTTATAAATCAAACGAGACATCAAGATAACCAATAGGCGTTTCAATTGATGATAAATAGCAATCTTAGTTGGAAATGAACTTGAGATAGTAAATTTTGAGGCGTTTAGAGAATTAGGTTAAACCAAAGAGCCCAATTACAGCCATTATGCTGCCGGTTTTCTGGAAAACTTTGGAGTTTAGACTAAAATGATAAGTGTTAATTTTTCATAAACGGTTAAGTATATAACCTGTCCTAAATGTTTAGATCACACACTAGTCTAACCTTATAGGCCGGGTTGGGGTGTGACAGCAGCCAAACAGGCTTGCTACCCCCATCGTAGAGCTCTCGGAGAGCTTTTCAACGGTATGCTATCCGTCGAGTAACTCCTTACGGATCAAAAGTTATGGGCACCGGAGCGACGGAGACCTAGTCCCAAACCCTACGCCCTAGATTTGCGGGCCCAGCCTCTACGTGAAGCGAAGTTGTCCTGCCCAAGGTGCCGTGGGATTCGGTAATAAAAATATGCTGGATTACATTGTCGTCCTTTTCGTGGCTCACGACGTACGATCCGGGACATAAAAACAGCACAAAAGAAGAAAAGTGTCCTGAAACTGATGAAAACGTTCGATTTTGGGCTCTGAAAACAGGCGTATCCGAGCAAGCATGTTGCCCCCGTCGTAGAGCTCTCGGAGGGTTTTCCAACGGTATGTTGTGCGCCGCGAAACTCTTTATGGATCAAAAGTTATGGGCACCGGAGCGACGGAGACCTAGTCCCAAGCCCCACGCCCTCGGTTTGCGGGCCCAGCCTCTACATGAGGCAAAGTTGTTTTACCCAATGTGTCGTGGGATTCGGGTATAGAAATGTGAAAGATTAGGTTTTCGTCATTTTCGCGGCTCACGATGTACGATCCGGGATAGAAAAACAGCGTAGAAGAAGAAAAGTATCCCAAAACTGATGAAAACGTTCTATTTTGGGCTCCGAATACAGTCACAGCTGAGCAGGGTTGTTTTCCCCATCGTAGAGCTCTCAGAGAGGGTTCCAATGGTATGCTATGTGCCGCGTAACTCCTTACAGATCAAAAGTTATGGGCACCAGAGCGACGGAGACCTGGTCCCAAGCCCTACGTCCTTGGTTCACGGGCCCAACCTCTACGTGAAGCGAAGTTGTCTTGCCTAAGGTGTCATGGGATTCAGTAATAGAAATGTGATGGATTAGGTTGTCATCCTTTTCGCAGCTCACGATATACGATCCGAGACAGAAAAACAGAGCAAAAGAAGAAAAGTGTCGCGAAACTAATGAAAACGTTCGATTTTCGTCTCTAGAAACAGGCGACGGAGACGTGGTCACAAACCCCATATCCTCGATCTGCGGGCTTAGCCTCTACGTCAAGCAAAGTTGTCTTACCCAAGGTGCCGCGGGATTCGGTAATAAAAATGTGATGCATTACGTTGTCGTCCTTTTCGTGGCTCACGATGTACGATCCGGGACAAAAAAACAGCGAAAAAGAAGAAAAGTGTCACAAAACTGTTGAAAGCATTTGATTTTGGGCTCCGAAAACAGGCGCAGCTGAGCAAGCTTGCTACCCCCGTCGTAGAGCTCTAGAAGAGCTTTCCAACAGTATGTTGTGCACTGCGTAACTCCTTACGGATCAAAAGTTATGGGCACCGGAGCGACGGAGACCTGGTCCCAAACCCCACGCCCTCGGTTTGCGGGCCCAGCCTCTACGTGAAGAAAAGTTGTCTTGCCCAAGGTGCCATGGGATTCGGTAATAGAAATGTGATGGATTAGATTGTCGTCCTTTTCGCGGCTCACGACGTACGATTCGGGACGAAAAAACAACGTAAAAGACAAAAAGTGTCCCAAAACTGATGAAAACATTTGATTTTGGGATTCAAAAAAAGGCACAGCCGAGCAAGCTTGCTGCCCCCATCGTAGAGCTCTCAGAGAGCTTTCCAACGGTTTGCTGTGCGACGCGTAACTCCTTACGGATCAAAAGTTATGGGCACCAGAGCAACGGAGACCTGGTTCCAAGCCCCACACCTATGGTTTGCGGGCCCAACCTCTACGTCAGGCAAAGTTTCCTTGCCCAAGGTGCAGTGGGATTCATTAATAGAAATGTGATGGATTAGGTTGTCGTCCTTTTCGCGGCTCATGACATAAGATCCGGGACAAAAAAACAGCGCAAAGGAATAAAAGTGTCCCGAAACTGATAAAATGTTCAATTTTTATCGCCGAAAACAGCCACAGCTGAGCAGGCTTGCTACCCCGACGTAGAGCTCTCGGAGAGCTTTACAACGGTACGCTGTGCGTCGCGTAACTCTTTATGGATCAAAAGTTATGGGCACCGGATCGACGGAGACGTGGTCACAAACCCCATATCCTCGATCTGCGGGCTTAGCCTCTACGTCAAGCGAAGTTGTCTTGCCCAAGGTGCCGCGGGATTCGGTAATAAAAATGTGATGCAATACATTGTCGTCCTTTTCGTGGCTCACGACGTACGATCCGGGACAGAAAAATAGCGAAAAAGAATAAAAGTGTCCCGAAACTGATGAAAGCGTTTGATTTTGGTCTCTGAAAATAGGCGTAGCCGAGCAGGCTTGCTGCCTTCGTCATAGAGTTCTCGGAGAGCTTTCCAACTGTATGATGTGCATCGCATAACTCGTTACGGATCAAAAGTTATGGGCACCGGAGCGATGGAGACCTGGTCCCATGCCCCACGCCCTCGGTTTGTGGGCCCAGCCTCTACGTGAGGCGAAGTTGTCTTGCCCAAGGTTCCTTTGGATTCGGTAATAAAAATGTGATGGATTAGGTTGTCGTCCTTTTCGTTGCTCACGACGTACGATTCGGGACGAAAAAACAACGCAAAAGAATAAAAGTGTCCGAAAACTGATAAAAACGTTCGATTTTGGGCTCCAAAATTAGGCGCAGCTGAGCAAGTTTGTTGCCCCTGTCGTAGAGCTCTCGGAGATCTTTCCAACGTTATGCTGTGCGCCGCGTAACTCCTTACGGATCAAAAGTTATGGGCACCGGAGCGACGGGGACCCGGTCCCAAGCCTTACGCCCTTGTTTTGCGGGCCCAGCCTCTACGTGAAGCGAAGTTGTCTTGCCCAAGGTGCTGTGGGATTCGATAATAGAAATATGATGGATTAGGTTGTCGTCCTTTTGGCGGCTCACGACGTACTATCCGGGACAGAAAAACAACGTAAAAGAAAAAAAATATCCCAATATTGATGAAAACGTTCAATTTTGGGCTCAAAAAAAAGGCGCAGCCGAGAAGACTTGCTACCCCCGTCGTAGAGCTCTCAGAGAGCTTTCCAACAGTATGTTGTGCGATGCGTAACTCCTTACGAATCAAAAGTTATGGGCACAGGAACGATGGAGACCTGGTCCCAAGCCCCATGCCCTCAGGTTGCGGGCCAGCATCAAGATGAGGCGAAGTGGTCTTGCCCAAGGTGCCGTGGGATTCGAGAATAGAAATGTGATGGATTAGGTTGTCGTCCTTTTTGTGGCTCACGACATTCGATCCGGGACAAAAAAAAACAACGCAAAAGAAGAAAAGTATCCAGAAACTGAAGAAACGTTCGATTTTCATCTCCGAAAACAGCTGTAACTGAATAGGCTTGCTACCACCATCGTAGAGCTCTCGGAGAGCTTTCCAATGGTATATTGTGCATCGCGTAACTCCTTACGGATCAAAAGTTATGGGCACCGGAGCGACGGAGACCTGGTCCCAAACCCCACGTCTCGATTTGCAAGCCCAGCCTCTACGTCAAGCGAAGTTGTCTTGCCCAAGGTGCCATGGGATTCGGTAATAAAAATGTGATGGATTACGTTGTCGTCCTTTTCGTGGCTCACGACGTACAATTTGGGACAGAAAAACAGCGTAAAAGAAGAAAAGTGTCCCGAAATTGATGAAAGCGTTTGATTTTGGTCTATGAAAATAGGCGCAGCCAAGCAGGCTTGCTACCTTTGTCGTAGAGTTCTCGGAGAGCTTTCCAATGGTATGCTGTGCATCGCGTAACTCGTTACGAATCAAAAGTTATGGGCACCAGAGCGACGGAGACCTGGTCCCAAGCTCCACGCCCTCAGTTTGCGGCCCAACCTCTACGTGAGGCGAAGTTTTCTTGCCAAAGGTGCCGTTGGATTCGGGAATAGAAATGTGATGGATTAGGTTGTCATCCTTTTTGCGACTGACGACGTACGATCCGGGACGGAAAAATAGTGCAACAGAAGAAAAGTGTCCAGAAACTGAAGAAAACGTTCAATTTTGGGGTCCGAAAATAGGCACAGCCAAGCAAGTTTGCTATCCCCATCGTAGAGCTCTCGTGAGCTTTCCAACAGTACATTGTGCGCCGCGTAACTCCTTACAGATCAAAAGTTATGGGCACCGGAGCGACGGAGACTTGGTCCCAAGCCCTACGCCCTCGGTTTGCAGGCCCAGCCTCTACAGGAATCGAAGTTGTCTTGCCCAAGGTACCGTGGGATTTGGTAATAGAAATGTGATGGATTAGGTTGTCGTTCTTTTTGCCGCTCACGACGCACGATCCGGGACAGAAAAATAGCGCAAAAGAAGGAAAATATTCCAAAACTGATGAAAATGTTCGATTTTGGGCTCCGAAAATAGGCGTAGTCGAGTGAGCTTGCTGCCCCCATAGTAGAGCTCTTGGAGAGCTTTGTAACGGTATGCTGTGCATCGCGTAACTCCTTACAGATCAAAAGTTATGGGCACTGGAGCGACGGAGACCTGGTCCTAAGCCCCACGCCCTCGGTTTGCTAACCCAGCCTCTACGCGAAGCGAAGTTTTCTTGCCCAAGGTGCCGTGTGATTCTGTAATAGAAATGTGATGGATTATGTTGTCATCATTTTTGCGGCTCACGATATACGATTCGGGACAGAAAAACAGTGCAGAAGAAAAAAAGTGTCCTGAAACTGATGAAAACGTTCAATTTTGTGATCCAAAAAGAGATGCAGCAGAGCATGCTAGCTGCCCACGTCGTAGAGCTCTTGGAGAGCTTTCCAACAGCATGTTGTGCGCCGCGTAACTCCTTATGGATCAAAAGTTATGGGCACCAGAGCGACGGAGACCTGGTCCCAAGCCCCACGCCCTCAGTTTGCGGGCCCAGCCTCTACATGAAGCGAACTTGTCTTGCCCAAGGTGCCATGGGATTCAGTAATACAAATGTGATATATTGGGTTGTCGTCCTTTTCGCGGCTCACGACGTACGATCTGGTAAAAAAAAAAGCGCAAAAGAAGAAAAATGCCCCGAAATTGATGAAAACGTTTGATTTTGGGCTTCGAAAATAGGCGCAGCCGAGTAGGCTTGCTGCCCCCGTTGTAGAGCTCTCGGAGAGCTTACAAATGGTATGCTGTACGCCGCCTAACTCCTTACGGATCAAAAGTTATGGGCATCGGAGCGACGGAGACCTGGTCCCAAGCTCCACGCCCTCGGTTTACAGGCCCAGCCTCTACGTGAAGCGAAGTTGTCTTGCCCAAGGTGCTATGGGATTCGGTAATACAAATGTGATGGATTAGGTTGTCGTCCTTTTTGCGGTTCACAACGTACGATCCGGGACGGAAAAACTGAGCAGAAGAAGAAAATTGTCTCAAAACTGATGAAAACGTTCAATTTTGGGCTTCGAAAACAGTCCCAGCCAAGCAAGCTTGCTGCCTCCATCGTTGAGCTCTCAGAGAGCTTTCCAACGGTATGCTGTGCGCCGCGTAACTCCTTACGGATCAAAAGTTATGGGCACCGGAGCGACGGAGACCTGGTCCCAAGCGCCACGCCCTCAGTTTGCGGGCCCAGACTCGACATGAAGTGAAGTTGTCTTGCCCAAGGTGCCGCAGGATTTGGTAATAGAAAAGTGAATGATTAGTTTGTCGTCCTTTTCCCGGCTATCGACGTACGTCCGGGATGAAAAAAAAGTGCAAAAGAAGAAACGTGTCCCAAAACTAATGAAAACGTTCAATTTTGGACTCCGAAAATAGGCGCAGCCGAGCAAGCTTGCTGCCTCTGTCGTAGAGCTCTCAGAGAGCTTTCCAACAGTCTGTTGTGCAGCGCATAACTGCTTACAGATCAAAAGTTATAGGCACTGGAGCGATGGAGACCTGGTCGCAAGCCCTACGCCTCGGTTTGCGGGCCCAGCCTCTACGTGAAGCGAAGTTGTCATGCCTCAACCCGACCTAAGGAGGCTAGACTTGGGTATGACCTAATTCATTTATACTATTTCATATTCTTAGCCTTTTTGTTATGATTCAATGCTTAACGTTGGCCTAGAACTCCAAAAGATTTTTCAGAAATCCTGCAGCATGTCGGCTATATTTAAGACCTTTGGTTTGACCTATTTTCTAAAACGCCTCAAAACATCCAATCCTTGATTCGATTCCCACCAAGATTCCTATTTTGTCATTAACCGATATGCCTACTAATTTATCTTGAAAGTCTCATTTGGTTAATAAGCCTAGATTGATAATTATGTTCCATTTATTTGTCAATTTACTATTATGCAAGTACCTATTATCTTTTAGGGTACGGGTGAGTACCAAAGTAAAATTAGATAGAGTTAACTTAGTGGATTAATCATGTAGTGGTTTAAACGCCTACGATAACTACTATACGAGATAATGAAAGCAAATAGCCAAATAAAGAGTTCGTCCAGTTATAGATAGTACAATCCCAAAATTAGACCCAAATTACAACAGGGTCATTTATATCAATAAAATAAATATTCTTCAAAGCAAACACAACGTTCACAAAACAGCCACTGTCAAGCAAGGCACATAAAGAACGTAATCACTCCAAGGATTCATCAACAAGCACATTCTCTCGGGTACCTGTTCCTGATCTTCTTCACCTGTGATGATAAAAGAGGGTGAGTCCTTATGAACTCAGCAAGGGGAAACGAGAAATACATTTTGAAACTCTTTTCCGGTTAAACTTATGGAAAAACCCCTTTTGAAAGCGTGACATATAACACAAGTTTATAACATAATATAAATGTAAATGAACACATTTATCCATCTTTCTTCCCCGAGGTCCTCTAGGAACTAAGCGAGAGTACTTAAATACATAGTGAAAATGATACGGTCAGCTTTCACTCTCAAGATCGACCGATGAGCATTTGCTCTCAAGATCATTTCTGATAACAGTTGTTGCGGCCGGCTTCAATCATCCACTTATCACGCCAAATGGGTGTACTCCGGATATACCCTGAAATCCTACGACCCAACTCTCCAATAAAGTCTAGCCCCTAAGCGAGAGAGGGAATTGGACCATGGTAGTCATGGTAGCATCGGCAAGCCCGATGCCGCTCGCCGTGCATGAAATACTACCATGCCAAAATGAAAGGTTGCAACCTTGTATGCAATGTACATGTATGCCATTTAACATTTCACATTGGGAGGTCAACAAAGTAGGTTGCCTCCGAGCAAGTATATGAACACATTTTGACATATTGACATATAAGGCATTGTAAGAATATGTAATCATTTCATATATCAATTTGAAAGCAATTCAAGTTCCACGGGTAGCCAAGTAATCATATTCAAATAAGCCATAGAATGTCTTTTAACAATTCACATTAGGAGGACAACAAAGTAGGTTGCCTCCGAGCAAATATGATCCGGGACGATGAAACAATGCAAAAGAAGAAAAGTGTCCCAAAACTGATGAAAATGTTCGATTTTGGGCTCTGAAAATAGGTGCAGCCGAGCAAGCTAGCTGCCCCCATCGTAAAGCTCTCAGAGAGCTTTCCAACGGTATGCTGTGCGCCGTGTAACTCCTTACAGATCAAAAGTTATAGGCACCTGAGCGACGGAGACCTGGCCACAAGCCCCACGCCCTCGGTTTCCAGGCCAAGTCTCTACGTGAAGCGATGTTGTCTTTCCTAAGGTGCCATGGGATTCGGTAATAGAAATGTGATGGATTAGGTTGTTATCCTTTTCGCGGCTGACGACGTATGATCCGGGACGGAAAAACAGCGCAAAAGAACAAAAGTGTCCCGAAACTGATGCAAATGCTCTATATTGGAGTCCCAAAAAAGGCATAGCCAAGCAGGCTAGCTCCCCTCGTCGTAGAGCTCTTGGAGAGTTTTCCAACGGTATGCTGTGCGCCACGTAACTCCTTACTGATCAAATATTATGGTCACCGAAGCGACGGAGACTTGGTCTCAAGCCCCACGCCCTCGGTTTGCAGGCCCAGCCTCTACGTGACGCAAAGTTGGCTTGCCCAAGGTGCCATGGAATTCTATAATAGAAATGTGATGGATTAACTTGTCGTCCTTTTCGCAGCTCAAGACGTAAGATCCGGGATGGAAAAACAGGACAAAAGAAGAACAGTGTCACGAAACTGATTAAAATGTTCAATTTTAGGCTCCGAAAATAGGCACAGCCAAGCAAGCTTGCTACCCCCATGATAGAGCTCTCAGAGAGCTTTCCAACCGTATGTTGTGCGCATCGTAGCTCCTTACGGATCAAAAGTTATGGGCACTGAAGCGACGAAAACCTGGTCACAGGCCCCATGCCCTCGGTTTGCAGGCCTAACCACTACGTGAATTGAAGTTGTCTTGCCCAAGGTACCATAGGATTCGGTAATAGAAATGTGATTGATTAAGTTGTCATCCTTTTCGCACCTCACGACGTACGATCCGGGACGGAAAAACAGCGCAAAAGAAGAACAATGTCACAAAACTGATGAAAACGTTCGATTTTGGACTTCGAAAATAGGCGCCGTCGAGTAGGCTTGCTGCCCCCGTCACAGAGCTCTCGAAGAGCTTTCCAACGGTATGCTGTGGGCCACATAACTCTCTATGGATCAAAAGTTATAGGCACCAAAACGACGGAGACCTGGTCACAGGCCCCACACCCTCGGTTTGCGGGCCTAGCCTCTACGCGAAGCGAAGTTGTCTTGCCCAAGGTGCCATGGGATTCGATAGTAGAAATGTGATGGATTAGGTTGTCGTCCTTCTCGTGGCTCACGATGTACGATCCGGGACGGAACAACAGCGCAAAAGAAGAAAAGTGTCCCTAAACTGATGAAAATATTCGATTTTGGGCTCCGAAAACAGGCGCAGCCGTGCTTGCTGCCCCAGTCATAGAGCTCTCGGAGAGCTTTCCAACAGTATGTTGTGCGCTGGGTAACTCCTTACGGATCAAAAGTTATGGGCACCGGAGCGACGGATAACTGGTCACAAGCCCCACGCCCTTGGTTTGTGGGCCCAGCCTCTACGTGAAGTGAAGTTCTCTTGCCCAAGGGGCCATGGGATTCGGTAATAAAAATGTGATGGATTAGGTTGTCGTCCTCTTCGCGACTCACGACTTACGATCCGGGACGGAAAAATAGCACAAAAGAAGAAAAGTGTCCCAAAACTAATGAAAATGTTGGATTTTGGTCTTCGAAAACTGGCGCAGCACAGTAGGCTAGCTGCCCCGGTCGTAGAGCTCTCGGAGTGCTTTCCAACGGTATATTGTGCGCCACGTAACTCCTTACGGAACGAAAGTTATGGGCATCGGAGCGATGGATACCTGTTCACAAGCCCCACGCCCTAGTTTTGCGAGCCTAGCCTCTACGTGAAGTAAAGTTCTCTTGCCTAAGGTGTCGTGGTATACTATAATAGAAATGTGATGGATTAGGTTGTCGTCCTTTTTGCGGCTCACGACGTACGATCCGGGACGAAAAAACAGCGCAGTAGAAGAAAAGTATCCCAAAACTGATGAAAACGTTCGATTTTGGGCTCAGAAAATAGTCACAGCCAAGCAAGCTTGTTGCCCCTATCGTAGAGCTCTTGGAGAGCTTTCCAACGGTATGCTGTGCTCCGCGTAACTCCTTACGGATCAAAAATTATAGGCATCGGAGCGACGGATACCTGGTCACAAGCACCATGCCCTCGGTTTACGGGCCCTGCCTCTACGTGAAGTGAAATTCTCTTGCCCAAGGTGCCGTGGGATTCGTTAATAGAAATGTGATGGATTAGGTTGTCGTCCTTTTTGCGGCTCACGACGTACGATCCGGGACAGAAAAATAGCGCAAAAGAAGAAAAGTGACCCGAAACTGATGAAAACGTTCGATTTTGGACTCTAAAAATAGCGCAGCCTAGAAGACTTGGCGCTCCTATCGTACAGCTCTCGGAGAGATTTCCAACGATATGTTGTGCGCCGCGTAACTGCTTATGGATCAAAAGTTATGGGCACTGGAGTGACGGATACCCGGTCAAAAGCCCAACGCCCTCCGTATGCGGGCCCAGCCTCTACGTGAAGTGAAGTTCTCTTGCCCAAGGTTCTGTGGGATTCGGTAATAGAAATGTGATGGATTAGATTGTCGTACTTTTTGCGACTCACGATTTACGATCCAGGACAAAAAACAACGCAAAAGAATAAAAGTGTCCCAAAACAGATGAAAATGTTGGATTTTGGTCTCTGAAAACCGGCGCAGCAGAGCAGGTTTTTTCCCCCCGTCGTAGAGCTCTCGGAGTGCTTTCCAACGGTATGTTGTGTGTCGCGTAACTCTTTACGAATCAAAAGTTATGGGCACCAGAGCGACGGATACCTAGTCACAAGCCCCACGCCCTCGATTTGCTGGCCCAGCCTCTACGTGAAGTAAAGTTCTCTTGCCCAAGGTGCCCTGGGATTCGATAATAGAAATGTGATGGGTTAGGTTGTCGTCTTTTTCGCGGCTCACGACGTACCATCCGGGACGAAAAAACAATGCAAATGAAGAAAAGTGTCCCGAAATTGATGAAAACGTTCAATTTTGGGCTCTGAAAATAGGCTCATTCAAGCAAGCTTGGTGGCACCGTCATAGAGCTCTCGAAGAGCTTTCCAACGGTATGTTGTACGCCACGTAACTCCTTACGGATCAAAAGTTATGAGCACCGGAGCGACGGATACCTGGTCACAAGCCCCACGCCCTCGGTTTGCGGGCCCAGCCTCTAGGTGAAGTGATGTTATCTTGCCCAAGGTGTCGTGGGATTCGGTAATAAAATGTGATCGATTAGGTGGTCGTCCTTTTCGTGGCTCACGACGTACTATCCGGGATGGAAAACGGCACAAAAGAAGAAAAGTGTCCAAAAACTGATGAAAACGTTCGATTTTGGACTCCGAAACAGGTGCAGCCGAGAAGGATTGCCTCCCCTATCGTTGAGCTCTTGGAGAGATTTCCAACGGTATGCTGTATAACACGTAACTCCTTACGGATCAAAAGTTATGGGCACCGGAGCGACAGATACCCGGTCACAAGCCCCACGCCCTCGGTTTGCGGGCCTAGCCTTTACGTGAAGTGAGGTTCTCTTGCCCAAGGTGCCTTGGGATTCGGTAATAGAAATTTGATGGATTAGGTTTTCGTCCTTTTTGCGACTTACGACGAACGATCCAGGACGAAAAAACAGCGCAAAAGAAGAAAAATGTCCTGAAACAGTTTGAAACATTTGATTTTTGGCTCCGAAAATAGGAGTAGTCGAGCAGGATCACTGCCCCCGTCGTGGAGCTCTCAGAGAGCATTCCAACAGTATGTTGTACACTGCGTA
The DNA here is from genome assembly GCA_037974665.1 of Ehretia macrophylla. Lineage (NCBI taxonomy): Eukaryota > Viridiplantae > Streptophyta > Magnoliopsida > Boraginales > Ehretiaceae > Ehretia > Ehretia macrophylla. The sequence goes on along the minus strand of CM075776.1, from coordinate 10,793,309 downwards.
ATTCCTTACGGATCAATAGTTATGGGCACCAGAGCGACGGATACCTGGTCACAAGCCCCACGCTCTCGGTTTGCGGGCCCAGCCTCTACGTGAAGCGAAGTTGTCTTGTCCAAGGTGCCATGGGATTCAATAATAGAAATGTGATGGATTAGGTTGTCGTCCTTTTCGCAGCTCACGACGTACGATCCGGGACGAAAAAACACAGCAAAAGAAGAAAAGTATACCGAAACTGATGAAAACGTTCGATTTTGGGCACCGAAAATAGGCGCAGCTGTGAGGCCCGACCTCGATTTGCATGTGATACTTTATTTCGTGTGCCGTAACCTAGATTTGTGTGCCTTGACCTAGGTTTAAGAGTCCTATTTCATTTTGTGTGCCTTGCATTGAATTACGTGCATTCATTTTGTGTTGCGTACATTTGCTTGGGAAACATGCATTCGTCTCGTAGTTCGTGTCATACCTCGTAGTGAGTGTCCTAGACCTAGGTAAGCGTGCCCACACGCTAATCAAGAAAGCATCTTACACGAAGCACTAGATCATTAATTAATCCTACAAACTCCACTAACTAATATTAAAATGCTAATTCAACTCACTAGAAGACGAAATCTCACAAAAAGCTAGACATTCTTATTCTTTATTCTTTAATTCTTTGCACATCCCAAGCACACAATAAAATAAGCTCAAACAAGACAAAAATTCAGACTTGATCAAGGCCTTGGCCGACCACATGAAGCATTTGACAAAGATTTGCATAATTAAAAATCATGCCTAGACAACCTATGACACAAAGCATAAAAAAATAACCCAAAACCCTACCCAATGCACTACATTCTCGACACACTCAATTGCCCATGCTAAGGTGATTGAAAAATATGCTCTTGAAGAAACAAAATCATAATTTTGTGAAGCCCATAGTCGACACATGCATTCAAAGCATCCAAACTCCTCAAGCTTTTCATTTCTTTCTCACATTCTCTCTTTCTCTCATTCACTCTCTCTCTCTCTCTCGGCCTTAGCTGCAATTTTAGTCTCCATAGCTTAAGTTCATCATCCTAAGGTTTATCAAGACATTCAAGCTACTAAGGAACTCGACCAAGCAAGCTAGAGGCAAAGAAACATGCATGCAAGCTCATAGAACACTCATTCGGCCCTTAGGTATGTTTGATAGCTCCTATTTCATTTTCTTTTTATTCTAGCCATTTGCACATACTAAGAACATGGTTACTAAGCTAGGAATTAGAGAATCTCAAGTTATCTCTCGGCCAAGCAAGCAGAAAAGTCGATCTTGTGCATCATCAGGAGCTTTGTGCATCTTCATTATTGTCTTGCTAAGGTGAGGGCTAAAACTCCTTTGAAAAGCTTTCAAAAACCACATGCATGCCTTTAAATGTCTATTTTTACCTCTGTACTTGTGATATATGTGTGTACATGAGCTTTTGTAAACATGCATCGCAAGATATTTGGCTAGAATGTGAAGATAAGTGAAATCGCATAAATGGACAATCTTCTGACTTGTTGGAGCGAAGTGATTTTGACCAGGTAAATGATGTTGAAAATGCGTGAAAATTGGTAGGTGACTATTTTTGCTAGTTCTGAGCATTTTTCGTAGAAATAGGACAAAGCCAATTTGGACTCTAAGGTCTCCAAAATGGAAAAAAATTGAAAGGTTTCCAAATCTGGAAAATCTGGGAAATTGAAGCAGGTTTTGGCAGTTTCACTGTCCTTGTAGAACGAACCAGTTTTGACTTAGTAAATAATGTCCAAAATGAATGAAATTTGGTATGCTGCTAGATGTTTTGGGTCTGGACATTTTTTTCAGGAATAGACTAAGGCTAAATCTGACCCTAAGGTCCTCAAAAACGACAAGTATTGAAATGTGTACAAATCTGGGCAGTTTTGCGTAGTCTCACGGTTTTGGCTATAACTCTCGAATCCGAACTCCAAATGATGCGAGGTTTGTTTCTAGATTTAGTTGACTTAATAAGATTTAATTTGACATTTTTTTCACTGGAATTGGAGATTATTTTCTTGTCCGAATGATTGTGGGAAAACAGACCTTTGCAGTGAGGTTTTTATCTAGTGATATGCTTTGAAAATTATTGTAACTTCTCTTGTTGTGTTAAATGCTTGGAATTGTGGCACTTGGATGTTGTGTGGACTGTTTTGAATGCTTGAGGGTGTTTTAATTAATCGATGCATGGCTTGAGTTCAATTACGTGACAACTTGGGGCTTAATCGCACGGGTGAGCATGAATTGAAACCCTAGTGACTAGAAAAACTCGCTAAGTGTTGATCTTATGGATATCGTGTTTAATTATATGATTAGTAGGCTGCCGTAGTTGCCCTTATAGCCCTAAATGTGATTTCGATGATTACATGTTGACAAGTAGACATTTCTTGCACCCGGTCCCACGTTGATGTCGTTGCATGTTGTATAATCTTATTATTTGATTGCGTGAACCCCGAAATGAGTTATATGACTTGATTCACATGTGTTACATGGCTGTCCGTTTAATATCCATATAACTCAATGCGTTTTACAAGTGAAATTACCTGACATAGCATGCCTTGCGTGTTTACTTGTAAACGTGCGATCTTATAACTGCTCGGAGGCAACCTACTTTGTTGTCCTCCTAATGTGATATGTTAAATGTTATAAATGCGCATTGCATACAAGATTGCAACCTTTCATAGTGGCATGGTAGTGTTTCATGCACGCCGGGTGGCATCGGGCTTGCCGGTGCTACCGTGACTACAATGGTCCAATTCCCTCTCTCGCTTGGCATTCCACCCTTGGAGAGTTGGGTCGTAAGTTTTCAGGGTACATCCGGAGTACACCCAAATAGGAGTGATAAATGGATTATTAAAGCCGGCCGCAACAATCGTATCGAAATCGATATTGAGAGCAAATGCTCACCGTATCCTTGAAATGATTGGTAATTGTATCTGTTGCTCAATTTGATTCTCATTACTTGTAATACGTGAAATGTTTTCAAAAAGAGGTTTTTCATAAGTTAACCGGAAAAAGAGTTTCAAAACGTATTTCTCGCTCCCCCTCGCTGAGTTCATAAGGACTCACCCTCTTTTATCATCTCAGGTGAAGAAGACCAGAAACAGGTACTCGAGGACAACGTGCCTATTGATGACTCCTTGGAATGATTGCTTGCCCTACGTGCCTTACTTGACTATGGCCATTTTTGTGAACGATATGTTGCTTGAAGACTATTTCTTATGTTGCTTGTTGTTGTATTGTAAATGACCCCCGTTGTAATTTGGGGTCAAATTTTGGGTTGTACTGATCATAACTAGATAGACACTCTTATGGTCGTTTTTGCTATCGCTACTGGTTAGTATCTATCATAGGCATATGAAGTATCAGGTAAAGGATTAAGTAAAATCAATCTATCCAATCTTAAGTAGGTACTCATTCGTAGGCTAAGATAAACAGGTACTTTTGCAATAAGGATTAACAAACAAAAGAGATAGAGTTATCATGCTAGGCTGTTAATCAAACGAGACTTCGAGATAACTAGTAGGTGCTTCAATCGGTGATAAATAGTAATCTTTGTTGGAAATGAAATTGAGGTTGAAGGTTTTGAGGCATTTGGAGAATTAGGTCAAACTAAAGAGCCCAATTACAGTCGTTATGCTGCCAATTTTTTCGGAGAATCTGTGGAGTTTAGGCTAAACGTTAAATGTTAAACCTTCATGAATAGTTAAGTACGTGAAATGATATGAATGTTTAGATCACATCATAGTCTAACCTCTATAAGTCAGGTTGGGGCGTGACATACATGGCAAGATAATTGGCTAGAATTTGAAGATAAGTGAAATCGTGTAAATGACAGTTTTCTGACTCATTGGAGTGAATTGAATTTGACTAGGTAAATGGTGTTGAATATGCGTGAAAATTGGTAGGTGACTAGGTTTTGCCAGTTCTAAGCATTTTTCATAGAAATAGGACAAGGCCAATTTTGACTCTAAGGTCTCCAAAATGGCAAAACATCGAAAGGTGTCCAAATCTGGAAAATCTGGGAAAATGAAATAGGTTTTTGGCAGTTCACTGTCCTTGTAGAACGAACTAATTTTGAGATAGTAAATGATATCAAAAGTGCATGAAATTTGGTAGGTTGCCATATTTTTCAGTTCTGGACATTTTTGTCGGAAATAGACTAAGGCTAAATCTGAACCTAAAGTCCTAAAAAACGACAAGTATTGAAATGTGTACAAATCTGGACAGTTTTGCGTAGTCTCACGATTTTGGCTATAACTCTTGAATCTGAACGCCAAATGATGTGAGGTTTGTTTCTAGATTTAGTTCACTTAATAAGATTTAAATTGACATTTTATTCACTAGAATTGGAGATTGTTTGCTTGTCTAAATGATCGTGGGAAAACAGACCATTGCAGTGAGGTTTTCATCTAGTGATATGCTTTGAAAATTATTGTAACTTCTCTTGTTGTACTAAATGCTTGGGATTGTGGCACTTGGATGTTGTGTGGACTGTTTTGGATGATTGGGGGTGTTTTAATTAATCGATGCATGGCTTGAGTTTGATTACATGACAACTTGTGGCTTAATCGCACGGGTAAGCATGAATTGAAACCCTAGTGACTATGAAAACGCGCTAAGTGTTGATCCTATGGTTATCGTGTCTAATTATGTAATTAGGGGGCTGCCCGTAGTTGTCTTTATAGCCCTAAATGTGATTCTGACAATTACATGTTGATAAGTAGACTTTTCTTGCACCCGGTCTCATGTAAACGTCGTCGCATGCTTGTATAACTTTATTACTTGATTACATGAACTCCGAAATGAGTTATATGACTTGATTTACATGTGTTACATGGCTGCCTGTTTAATATTCATATAACTCCATGCGTTTTACAAGTGAAATTACGTGTCAAACATGCCTCATGTGTTTACTTGTCAACGTGCAATCTTATAACTGTCCGAAGGCAACTTACTTTGTTGTCCTCCTAATGTGATATGTTAAATGTTATAAATGTGTATTGCATACAAGGTTGCAACCTTTCATTGTGGCATGGTAGCGTTTCATGCACGCCGGGTGGCATCGGGCTTGCCGGTGCTACCGTGACTACCATGGTCCAATTCGCTCTCTCGCCTGGCATTCCAACCTCGGAGAGTTGGGTCGTAGGTTTTTGAGGTAGATCCGGAATACACCCAAATGGGAGCGATAAGTTATGACCACTGGAGCGACGGATACTGGGTCAAAAGCCCCACGCCCTTGGTTTGCGGGCCCAGCCTCTACATGAAGTGAAGTTCTCTTGCTCAAGGTCTCGTGGGATTCGGTAATAGAAATGTGATGGATTAGGTTGTCGTCCTTTTCGCGACTCATAATGTACGATCCGGGACGGAAAAACAGTGCAAAAGAATAAAAGTGTCCCGAAATTGATGAATACTTTGGATTTTGGACCCTAAAAACTAGCACAACCGAGCAGGCTTACTGACCCCGTTGTAGAGCTCTCGGAGAGCTTTCCAACGGTATGTTGTGCACCGCGTAACTCCTTACGGATCAAAAGTTATTGGCACCGGAGCGACGGATACCTGGTCACAAGCCCCACGCCCTCGGTTTGCTGGCCCAACCTCTACATGAAGTAAAGTTCTCTTGCCCAAGGGGCCGTGGGATTCTGTAATAGAAATGTGATGGATTAGGTTGTTGTCATTTTTGCGGCTCACGAAGTATGATCCGGGATGGAAAAACAGTGCAAAAGAATAAAAGTGTCCCGAAACTGATGAAAACGTTCAATTTTGGGCTCCAAAAATAGGTGCAGCGGATCAAGCTTGAAACCCCCGTCTTAGAGCTCTCGAAGAGCTTTCCAACGGTATGCTGTGCGCCGTGTAACTCCTTACGAATCAAAACTTATGGGCACTAGAGCGACGGATACCAGGTCACAAGCCCCACACCCTCAGTTTGCGGGCCCAGCCTCAACGTGAAGTAAAGTTCTCTTGCCCAAGGTGCCGTAGGATTCTATAATAGAAACGTGATAGATTAGGTTGTCGTCCTTTTTGCGGCTCACGACGTACGATCCGGGACTGAAAAAAACCGCAGAAGAATAAAAGTGTCCCAAAACTAATGATTATGTTTGATTTTGGGTTCTAAAAATAGGCGTAGTCGAGTAGGCTTGCCTCCCCTGTCGTAGAGCTCTCGGAGAGCTTCCACCGATATGCTGTGCGCCGCGTAACTCTTTACGGATCAAAAGTTATGGGCACCGTAGCGACGGATACCTGGTCACAAGCCCCATGCCCTCTGTTTGCGGGTCTAGCCTCTACCTAAAGTGAAGTTGTCTAGCCTAAGGTGCCGTGAGATTCGATAATAGAAATGTGATGGATTGGTTGTCGCCCTTTTTGCGGCTCACGACGTACGATTCGGGACGGAAAAACAGAGCAAAAGAAGAAAAGTGTCCCAAAACTGATTAAAATGTTCAATTTTGGGCTCCAAAAATAGGCACAGCGGAGCAAGCTTGATTCCCTCGTCTTAGAGCTCTCGGAGGGCTTTCCAACGGTATGCTGTGCGCCGTGTAACTCCTTACGAATCAAAAGTTATGGGCACCGGAGCAACGGATACCTGGTCACAAGCCCCACGCCCTCGGTTTACGGGCCCAGCTTCTACGTGAAGCAAAGTTCTCTTGCCCAAGGTGCAGTGGGATTCTATAATATAAATGTGATGGATTAGGTTGTCGTCCTTTTCGCCAGCGATCCGGGACGAAAAAACAGCGCAAAAGAAAAAAAGTATCACGAAACTGATGAAAACATTCTATTTTGGACTCTAAAAAGATACACAACCGAGCAGGATTGCTGCCCAGGTCGTAGAGCTCTCAGAAAGCTTTCCAACGGTATGTTGTGCGCCGCGCAACTCCTTACAGATCAAATGTTATGGGCACGGGAGCGAGAAATACCTGGTCACAAGCCCCACGCCCTCGGTTTGCGGGCCCAACTTCTACGTGAAGTGAAGTTCTCTTGCCCAAGGTACCATGGGATTAGGTAATAGAAATGTGATGGATTAAATTGTCGTCCTTTTCGAGGCTCATGACATACGATGCGGGATGGAAAAACAGCGCAAAAGAAGAAAAATGTCCTAAAACTGATGAAAACGTTCGATTTTGGTCGCCGAAAATCGGCACAGCATAGCAGGCTTGCTACCCCCGTCGTAGAGCTCTCAGAGTGGTTTCCAATAGTATGTTGTGCACCGCGTAACTCCTTACGAATCAAAAGTTATGGGCACCGGAGCAATAGATACCTGTTCAGAAGCCCCATGCCCTCGGCTTGCGAGCCCAACCTCAACATGAAGTGAAGTTCACTTGACCAAGGTGCCGTGGGATACTATAATAGAAATGTGATGGATTAGGTTGTTGTCCTTTTCGCGGCTCACGACGTACGATCCGGGAAGGAAAAATAGCGAAGAAAAAGAAAAGTGTCCTGAAACTGACGAAAACATTTGATTTTGGGCTTCGAAAATAATCGCGGCCAAGCAAGCTTGTTGCCCCCGTCGTAGAGCTCTCGGAGAGCTTTCCAACGGTATGCTGTGCACCTCGTAACTCCAAACGGATCAAAAGTTATGGGCACCGGAGCGACAGATACCTGGTCACAAGCCCCACGCCCTCAGTTTGCGGGCCCAGCCTCTAAGTGATGTGAAGTTCTCTTGCCCAAGGTGCAGTGGGATTCGGAAATAAAATGTGATAGATTAGGTTGTCGTCCTTTTCGCGGCTTACGACGTACGATCCGGGATCGAAAAACAGCGCAAAAAGAACAAAAGTGTCCCGAAACTAATGGAAACGTTCGATTTTGGGCTCTGAAAACTGGCACAGCCGAGAAGTCTTGCCCCCCTATCGTAGAGCTCTCGGATAGCTTTCCAACGATATACTGTGCGCCGCGCAACTCCTTACGGATCAAAAGTTATAGGCACCGGAGCGATGGATACCTGGTCAAAAGCCCCACGCCCTCGGTTTGCGGGTCCAGCCTTTACGTGAAGTGAAGTTCACTTGCCCAAGGTGCCATGGGGTTCGGTAATAGAAATGCAATGGATTAGGCTGTCATCCTTTTCGCGACACACGATGTACGATCCGGGATGAAAAAACAGCGCAAAATAAGAAAAGTGTCCCGAAATAGATGAAAACGTTGTATTTTGGTCTCTAAAAACTGGTGCAACACAGCAAGTTTGCTGCCCCCGTCGTAGAGCTCTCGGAGTGCTTTCCAACGGTATGTTATCCGCCGCGTAACTCCTTACGGATCAAAAGTAATGGGCACCGAAGCGACGGATACCTGGTCACTAGCCCCACTCCCTCGGTTTGCGGGCCCAGCCTCTACGTGAAGTGAAGTTCTCTTGCCCAAGTTGCCTTGGGATTCGGTAATAGAAATGTGATGGATTAAGTTGTCATCCTTTTCACGACTCACGATGTACGAATCGGGACAGCAGCACAAAAGAAGAAAAGTGTCCCAAAATAGATGAAAATGTTAGATTTTGGTCTCCAAATACTAGGGCAGCATAGCAGGTTTGCTACCCCCGTCGTAGAGCTCTCGGAGTGCTTTCCAACGGTATGCTGTGCGCTGCGTAACTCCTTACGGATCAAAAGTAATGGGCACCGGAGCGACGGATACCTGGTCACAAGCCCCACGTCCTCATTTTGCGGGCCCAGCCTCTACATGAAGTAATGTTCTCTTGCCCAAGGTGCCGTGGGATTCTATAATAGAAATGTGATGGATTAGGTTGTCGTTCTTTTCGTGGCTCACGACGTACAATCCAGGACGAAAAAACAGCGCAGAAGAAGAAAAATATCCCAAAACTGATGAAAACGTTCAATTTTGGGACTTGAAAATAGGCCTAGCAAAGCAAGCTTGTTGTACCCGTCGTAGAGCTCTCGGAGAGCCTTCCAATGGTATGCTGTGCGCCGCGTAACTCCTTACAGATCAAAAGTTATGGGCATCGGAGCGAAGGATACTTGGTCACAAGCCCCACGCCCTCGGTTTGCGGCCCCAGCCTCTAAGTGAAGTGATGTTCTCTTGCCCAAGGTTCCGTGGGATTCGGTAGTAAAATGTGATGGATTAGGTTGTTGTCCTTTTCGCGGCTCACGACGTACGATCCGGGATAGAAAAATAGCGCAAAAGAAGAAAAGTGTCTCGAACCTGATGAAAACGTTCGATTTTGGGCTCCAAAACAGGCGCAGCCAAGAAGGCTTGCCGCCCCCGTCATAGAGCTCTTGGAGAGCTTTCCAACGGTATACTGTGCACTGCGTAAATCCTTACGGATCAATAGTTATGGGCACCAGAGCGACGGATACTGGGTCATAAGCCCCACGCCCCCGGTTTGCGGGTCAAGCCTCTACGTGAAATGAAGTTCTCTTGCCCAAGGTGCCATGGGATTCGGTAATAGAAATGTGATGGATTAGGTTGTCATCCTTTTCGCGACTCACGATGTACGATCCGGGACGAAAAAACAGCGCAAAAGAAGAAAAATATTTTGAAACTGATGAAAACTTTTGATTTTGGGCTCCGAAAATTGGCACAGCCGAGCAGGCTTACTGACCCCATCGTAGAGCTCTCGGAGAGCTTTCCAACGGTATGCTGTGCACCGCGTAACTCCTTACGGATCAAAAGTTATGGGCACTGGAGCGATAGATACCTGGTCACAAGCCCCAATCCCTCGGTTTGGTGGCCCAGCCTCTACGTAAAGTAAAGTTCTCTTGCCCAAGGGGCTGTGGAATTCTATAATAGAAATGTGATGGATTAGGTAGTCGTCCTTTTTGCTGCTCAGGACGTACGATCCAGGACAAAAAAACAGCGCTGAAGAAGAAAAGTGTCCCGAACTTATGAATACGTTTGATTTTGGGCTCCGAAAATAGGCGCAGCCTAAGAGGCTTGCCGCCCCTGTCGTAGAGCTCACGGAGAGCTTTCCAACGATATGGTGTACACCGTGTAACTCCTTACGAATCAAAACTTATGGGCACCAGAGCGACGGATACCTGGTCACAAGCCCCAAGCCCTCTGTTTACGGGCCCAGCCTCTACCTGAAGTGAAGTTGTCTATCCTAGGATGCCGTGGGATTCAGAAATAGAAATGTGATGGATTAGGTTGTCGTCCTTTTCGCGGCTCACATCATACGATCCGGGACGGAAAAACAGCACACAAGAAGAAAAGTGTCCTGAAACTGATGAAAACGATCAATTTTGGGCTCCGAAAACAGGCGCAGCCAAGCAAGCTTGCTGCCCCCATTGTAGAGCTCCCGGAGAACTTTCAACGGTATGTTGTGCGCCGTGTAACTCCTTACGAATCAAAAGTTATGGACACCGGAGCGACAGATACTTGGTCACAAGCCCCACGCCCTCGGTTTGCGGGCCCAGCCTCTTCGTGATGCAAAGTTGTCATGCCCAAGGTGCCTTTGGATTCAATAATACAAATGTGATAGATTAGGTTGTCGTCCTTTTCGCGGCTCACGACGTACGAACCAAGACTAAAAAACAGCGCAAAAGAATAAAAGTATCCCGAAACTGATGAAAGCATTCAATTTTGAGCTCCAAAAATAGGCACAGGCCAGCAGGCTTGCTGCCCTTGTCGTAGAGCTCTTAGAGACCTTTCCAACGGTATGTTGTGCGCCGCGTAACTCCTTACGGATCAAAAGTTATGTGCATTAGAGCGACGGATACCTGGTCACAAGCCCCACGCCCTCGGTTTGCGGGCCCAGCATCTACGTGAAGTGAAGTTGTCTTGCCCAAGGTGCCATGGGATTCGGTAATAGAAATGTGATGGATTAGGTTGTCATCTTTTTTCGCGGCTCACGACATACTATCCAGGACAGAAAAACAGCGCAAAAGAAGAAAAGTGTCCAAAAATTGATGAAAACAATGGATTTTGGTCTCCGAAAACTGGTGCAGCAATGCAGGTTTGCTGCCCCGTCGTAGAGCTCTCGGAGAGCTTTCTAACGGTATACTGTGCACCGCGTAACTCCTTACTGATCAAAAGTTATGAGTACCGTAGAGACGGATACCTAGTCACAAGCCCCATGCCCTCTTTTTGCGGGCCCAGCCCCTACCTGAAGTGAAGTTCTCTTGACCAAGGTTCTATGGGATTCGATAACAGAAATGTGATGGATTAGTTTGTCGTCTTTTTCGCGGCTCACGACGTATGATCTGGGCCGAAAAACTACGCAAAATAAGAAAAGTGACCCAAAACTTATGAAAACATTCGATTTTGGGCTCCGAAAACAATCGCAGCCAACCAAGCTTGCTATCCCAGTTGTAGAGCTCTCGGAGAGCTTTTAACCGTTTGTTGTGTACCTCGTAACTCCTTACGGATCAAAAGTTATGGGCATCGGAGCGACGGATACCTGGTCACAAGCCCCACGCCCTCGGTTTACGGCCCCAGCCTCTAAGTTAAGTGATGTTCTCGTGCCCAAGGTGCTGTGGGATTCGATAATAAAATGTGATGGATTAGGTTGTCGTCCTTTTCGCGGCTCACGACGTACGATCGAGGACGGAAAAATAGAACAAAAAGAAGAAAAGTAACGCAAAACTGATGAAAACGTTCGATTTTGGCCTCCGAAAATAGGCACAACCGAGAAGGCTTGCCACCCCTGTCGTAGCGCTCTCGGAGAACTTTCCAACTATATGTTGTGCACCGCGTAACTCCTTACGGATCAAAAGTTATGGGTACCGGAGCGACGGATACCTGGTCAAAAGCCCCCCAAGGTGCCATGGGATTCAGTAATGGAAATGTGATGGATTAGGCTGTCGTCCTTTTTGCGACTCACGATGTACTATCCGGGACGGAAAAACAGCGCAAAAGAAGAAAATTGTCCCGAAATGGATAAAAACGTTGGATTTTAGTCTCCGAAAACTAGCGCAGCATAGCAGGTTTACTGCCTCTGTCGTAGAGCTCTCGGAGTGCTTTCCAACGGTATACTGTGCGGTGCGTAACTCCTTGCGGATCAAAAGTAATGGGCACCGGAGCGACGGATACCTGGTCAAAGGACCCACTCCCTCGGTTTGCTGGCCCAGCCTCTACGTGAAGTAAAGTTCTCTTGCCCAAGGTGCCGTGGGATTCTATAATTGAAATGTGATGTATTAGGTTGTCGTCTTTTTCGTGGCTCACGACGTACGATCCGGGACGAAAAAACAGCACAGAAGAAGAAAAGTGTCCCAAAACTGATGAAAACGTTCGATTTTGGGCCTCGAAAGTAGGCCTAGCCAAGCAAGCTTGCTGTCCCCATCGTAGAGCTCTCAGAGAGCTTTCCAACGTTATTTTGTGCGCCGCGTAACTCCTTACGGATCAAAAGTTATGGGCACCGAAGCGACGGATGCCTGGTGACAAGCCGCACGCCCTCGGTTTACGGCCCCAGCCTCTAAGTGAAGTGATGTTCTCTTGCCCAAGGTGCCGGGGATTCGGTAATAAAATGTGATGGATTAGGTTGTCGTCCTTTTCGAGGCTCACGACGTACGATCGAGGACGGAAAAATAACACAAAGGGAAGAAAAATATCCTGAAACTGACGAAAGCGTTCGATTTTGGGCTCCGAAAACAGGCGCAACCGAGAAGGCTTGCCACCTCGGTCGTAGCACTCTCGTAGAGTTTTTGAACGATATGCTGTGCACCGCATAACTCCTTACAGATCAAAAGTTATAGGCACTGGAGCGACGGATACCTGGTCAAAAACCCCATGCCTCGGTTTGCGGGCCCAGCCTCTACGTGAAGTGAAGTTCTCTTGCCCAAGGTGCCGTGGGATTCGGTAATAGAAATGTGATGGATTAGGTTGTCGTCCTTTTCGCGACTCACGATGTACGATCCGAGACGGAAAAACAGCGCAAAAGAAGAAAAGTTTCCCAAAATAGATGAAAACATTGTATTTTAGTCTCCGAAAACTGGCGCAGCATAGCAGGTTTGCTGCCCCTGTCATAGAGCACTCGGAGTGCTTTCCAATGGTATGCTGTGCGCCGCGTAACTCCTTACGGACCAAAAGAAATAGGCACCGGAGCGACGGATACCTGGTCCTAAGCCCCACACCCTCGGTTTGCGGGCCTAACCTCTACGTGAAGCAAAGTTTTCTTGCCCAAGGTGCTGTGGGATTCGGTAATAAAAATGTGATGGATTAGGTTGTCATCCTTTTCGCAACTCACGACGTACGGTCCAGGACAGAAAAACAGCGCAAACTCAGCGAGGGGGAACGAGAAATACGTTTTGAAACTCTTTTTCCGGTTAAACGTATGAAAAAACCCTTTTGAAAACATGTCACGTTTTACAAGTAATAAGGTACGCAAAGTATAAGAATCAAATTGAGCAACAGATACAATTACCAATCATTTCAAGCATACGGTGAACATTTGCTCTCAATATCGATTCCGATACGATTTGTTGCAGCTGACTCCAATAATCCACTTATCGCTTCCATTTGGGTGTACTCTGGATGTACCCCAAAAACCTACGACCCAACTCTCCGAGGGTGGAATGCCAAGCGAGAGAGGGAATAGGACCATGGTAGTCACGGTAGCACCGGCAAGCCTGATGCCGCCCGGCGTGCGTGAAACTCTACCATACCACAATGAAAGGTTGCAACCTTGCGTGCAATGCACATTTATAACATTTAACATATCACATTAGGAGGACAACAAAGTAGGTTGCCTCCGAGCAGTTATAAGATCACACGTTGACAAGTAAACACACAAGGCATGCTATGGCAGGTAATTTCACTTGTAAGGCACATGGAGTGATATGAATATTAAACGGACAACCATGTAACACATGTGAATCAAGCCATATAACTCATTTCGGGGTTCACGCAATCAAATAATAAAGTCATACAACATGCAACGACGTCCATATGAGACCGGGTGCAAGAAAAATCTACTTAATATTTCTTAGGCAGCCCATTAATCACACAATTAGACACATTAATCATATGATCATCACTTAGCGAGATTTCATGGTTGATAGGGTTTCGTTTCATGCTTACACTTGCGATTAAGCCACAAGTTGACAAGTAATTAAACCCAAGCCATGAATTGATCAATTAAAACATCCTCAAACATCCAAAACAGTCCACACAACATCCAAGTGCCACAATCCCAAGCATTCACTACCACAAGCGAAGTTATAACATTTTTCAAGGCATATCACTAAACCAAATCTCACTGCAATGATCTGTTTTCCTACAATCATTTGGACAAGCAAAAAATCTCCAATTCCAGTGAGCAAAATGTCAAATTAAAGCTTAAGGAGTGATTTAAATCCAGAAACAAACCTTACCTCATTTGGAGTTCAGACCTAGGAGTTATTGAAAAACCGTGAGACTACGCAAAACTGTCCAGTTTTAGACACATTACGATGTTTTCTAATTTTGAGGGTCTTAGGGTCAGAATTAGCTTTAGTCTATTTCTGACAAAAATGTCCAGAACTGAAAAATATAGCATCTTTCCAAATTTCATACATTTTTAGATATCATTTACTAAGTCAAAACTGGTTCGTTCTACAAGGACAGTGAACTGCCAAAAACATGCTTCATTTTCCAGATTTCCCAGATTTTTCAGATTTAGACACCCTTCGATGTCTTGCCATTTTGGAGACCTTAGAGTCAAAATTGGCCTTGGACTATTTCAATGAAAAATTCTCAGAACTGGAAAAAATAGTCATCTACCAATTTTCATGTATTTTAAACATCGTTTACCAGGCCAAATACACTTCTTCCTAACAAGTCAAAAATCTGCCATTTTCGCGATTTTATCTATCTTCAAGTTCTAGCTAAATATCTTGGCATGCATGGTTACTAAAGCTCATGTACACACATATACCACAAGTACAGAGGTAAAAATGGACATATGAAGGCATGCATGTGGTTTTTGAAAGCTTTTAAATAGGATTAACCCTTACCTTAGCCTATCGACAACAAATGATGCTCAAAACCCTTGAAGATGCACAAATGGTCTTCTCTCCTTGTTTGGCCGAGGGATATTGCTTGATTTCCTTAATTCCTAGCTAAGTTACCATGTCCTTAGTATGTGCATGTGGTTAGAACAAAAGAGAGATGGACGAAAAGCTATCAAACATACCTAGGGCCGAATGAGTGTTCTATGAGCTTGCATGCATGTCTCTTTGCTTCTAGCTTGCTTGGTCGAGCTTCGTAGGGCCTTGAGTGTCTTTGTGAGCTTTAGGAGAGGAGCTTAAGCTATGGAACTTGAGAATGCAGCTTTGGCCGAGAGAGAGAGAGGAATTGAGAGCTTGAAAGAAGGTTTGAAAGCACAAAATGAAGTTGAAGATGCTTTGAAGATGTTTGAATGCATGTGTCGGCTATAGGCTTGCAAAATTCTGATTTTGTGTCTTCAAAAGCATGTTTTGAATTGCTTTTTGGGCATGGCATTGCAAGGGCCGAGAAAGGTGGCTTTGGTTAGGATATTTAGGAGTTTTTTTTTTTTTTTTTGCATGGTGTCTTGAGCTTGTCATAACTTGTCTAAGGTGATTTTAAATTGCAAAGCATGCACAAAGTTCTTCACATGGTCGGCCAAGGTTGTGCAATTTCTGAATTTGGTTATGTTTTGAGCATTATTTTATTGTTTGTTTGGGATGTGCAAAAGAATAAAGAATAAAGAATAAGAATGTTTAGCTTTTGATGAAATTTCGTCTTCTAGTGAGTTGAATTAGCATTTTAATATTAGTTAGTGGAGTTTGTAGGATTAATTAATAATTTAGTGCTTCGTGTAAGATGCTCTCTTGATTAGCGTGCGGGCACGCTTACCTAGGTCTAGGACACCCACTACGAGGTAGGGCACGCGCTATGAGGTAGGGCACGAACTACGAGACAAATGCACATTTCCCAAGCAAATGCACGCAACTCTAAATGAATGCACGTAATTCAATGCAAGGGACATAAAACGAGACACGACTATTAAACCTAAGTCAAAGCATGGAATTCTTGGTTAGGGCACGCGAAACGAGGTATCGCACGCAAATCGAGGTCATGCCTCACATCCTCCCCTCCTTAAAAGAATTTTGTCCCGAAATTCAATTTTTACCTTTGAAATAATGCCGGATACTATTGTTCCATCTGGTCTCGCCTTTCCCACGTTGCTTCTTCAACTCCATGGTGATCCCACAACACTTTCACCATCGGTATAGATTTGTTGCGCAACTCCCGATCTTGCTGGCCTAGAATCCAGATGGGCTTCTGTTCATAAGACAAGTTCTCCCGAAGCTGCAACGGCTCAGGCTCCAAGATATGCGATGGATCAAGATGATACTTCCGTAGCATTGAAACATGAAAGACATCTTGAATATTGGAGAGGTTTTGTGGTAGTTCTAGATGATACGCCAATTTGCCAACCTTCTCAATTATTCCAAATGGTCCTACAAACCTCAGGCTCAACTTTCCACCCTTGCCATGTTTAATCAGTCCCCTCCGAGGTGATTTCTTCAAGAACACCTTGTCGTCGACCTCAAACTCTAGACTCCGTCTCCGTCTGTCTGCATAGCTTTTCTGCCTACTTTGGGCGGTAAGCATCTGTTTTCGGATGAGGTGGACATTTTCAACAGTCTTCATAAGTTCAGGTAGAAGGGTCGGGTCAAAAGTCTTCATCTCACCTACTTCATCCCAATAAATTGGGGATCGACACTTACGTCCATACTATGCCTCAAATGGGGCCATCCCGATAGTGGCCTGATAACTGTTATTATAAGCGAACTCTGCTAGAGGCAGATATTTCTCCCAACCTTTTTCGAAGTCTAAAACACACACCCTCAGCATGTCCTCCAGAATCTTAATAGTTTTCTCGGATTGTCCATCAGTCTGAGGGTGATAAGTCGTGCTAAAACTCAACTTCGTTCCCAAAGCTTCTTGCAATCTCTTCCAAAATCGGAAAGTATAACGAGGATCCCTATCCGATACAATACTCACAGGCATCCCGTGCAACCTTACAATATCTGCCACATACATATCTCCCAGTTTCTCAGGACTATCCTCCTTGTTTATCGGTAAGAAGTGTGCTGACTTAGTCAATCTATCCACTATGACCCAAACGACATCATGACCCTTTTGTGATTTAGGCAAATCCATGACAAAATCCATTGTTATGTGTTCCTATTTCTATTGAGAAATTTCCAACGGCTGAAGTAAACTTGCATGTCGTTGATGTTCTGCTTTGACTCTCTGGCAAGTTAAACATCGTGCCACAAACACTGCGATCTCCCTCTTCATGTTATTCCACCAATAGTGTTGCTTCAAATCCCGGTACATCTTTGTTCCACTGGGGTGAATAGTATATATTGAGTTATGGGCTTCTTCAAGAATCTTCTTTTTCAACTCTGGATCATTAGGAACACAAATTCGATTCCTGAACCACCAAATACCATCATCATGAAACTTGAAATCTGTGTTGCTTTTTTTAATCTTCTGAAACTGTTGGTCCTTCTGTTGAGCCTCTCGTAATTTAGACAATAAGGTCGATTGAACTTGTGTAGTGGCAAATAATAACCCTTTTTGAGTCAATTGTGGATTCCACGTAAATGCTTCCTCTAACAACTCCTGTACCTTAACTTCTAGTTTTGCCATGCTCGCTTTCTGACTTAAGGCATCCGCAACTACATTTGCTTTACCGGGCACATAATTGATTGTGTAGTTATAATCATCCAAGAGCTCTATCCACCGTCTTTGCCTCATGTTCAACTCTTTTTGTGAGAACAAGTACTTTAAGCTCTTGTGATCAGTAAACACCTCGAACTTGTTACCCCACAGATAGTGCCTCCATTTCTTGAGTGCAAACACAATAGCCACTAACTCCAAATCATGTGTCGGGTAGTTCAATTCATACGATTTCGGTTTCCTAGAGGCATACGCAATCACTCTACTATTCTGCATCAACACACAACCCAGTCCTTCCTTTGAAGCATCGCTATAGATTACAAAACCTTGACTCCCTTCAGGCAATGCAAGAACAGGTGCGATAGTCAATCTTTTCTTTAGTTCTTGAAAGTTGTTCTCACACTTGTCATCCCACACGAACTTTGTTTTCTTTTGAGTGAGTTGTGTAAGCGGTCCTTCAATCTTTGAGAAATCCTTTACGAACCTCTGATAATAGCCAGCTAAACTGAGAAAACTCTGAACTTCCATAACATTTTTTGGCTTCTTCCAAGACATCACTGCTTCTATTTTTGCTGGGTCCACTGCTATTCCCTCTTGGGATATGATGTGTCCCAAGAATGCAATTTGCTGCAACCAAAATTCGCATTTGCTAAACTTCGCGTACAATTGATGCTCTTGAAGTTTTTGCAATACCAATCGCAGATGTTGTTCATGCTCAGCCTCGAATTTTGAGTATACCAAAATATCATCGATAAAGATCATTACAAATTGGTCCAAATAGGGTTGAAACACCCTGTGCATCAAGTCCATAAAAGCTGCAGGGGCATTAGTTAGTCCAAATGATATCACCACAAATTCATAATGCCCATATCTCGTCCTAAAAGCCGTTTTAGGCACGTCCTCCTTTTTGATCCGCAACTAGTAGTACCCTTGCCTCAAGTCGATCTTTGAATACACTTTAGCTCTTTGAAGTTGATCAAACAACTCGTCGATCAATGGAAGTGGGTATTTATTCTTGACGGTCGCTTGGTTCAATCCTCGATAATCGATGCATAGCCTCAACGTTCCGTCTTTCTTCTTTACAAATAGGATTGACATACCCCACGGAGAAGAACTTGGTTGAACAAACCCCTTCTTCAACAATCCTTGCAATTGTTCCTTCAATTCTTGTAGCTCGGCTGGTGCCATATGATAGGGAGCTTTAGATATCAGTTGGGTGCGAGGCAGTAATTCTATTATGAATTCGATCTCCCGATCCGGGGGTAAACCGGGCAATTCTTCTGAAAATACGTCAACATAATCTTTAATCACTGGTATCTCCTCCAACTTAGCTTTGTCCGATGGCTTGTTGATGAGATAAGCTAAGTATCCACTACACCCTATTCTCAAGGACTTCACTGCTTTCGTAGATGAAATGATGGAACTCTCGGTGAAGTCTTTTCGACCCATTACCTCCAATATTGGTTGACCAGGTATCTAGAATGTTACAATCTTCGTCCGGCAATCTAGCTGGGCATGATGCTTTGCCAACCAGTCCATCCCTAAGATGACTTCATAGTCTCGAAAGGGTAACACTATAAGATTGGCTGAGAATTCCCTATCCTTAATTTGGATTTTACATGCTTTACAAGCTGAGCTAGTAACAAGTTTAGAACCCATCGGAGTACCAACTTCTACTTCGTAAGGCAAACATACAACTCGTAGTTTCACACGTTGCACACATAAGGGAGTAATAAATGAATGAGTAACACCTGGATCAATTAGCACCCTAACAGGTTGATTCAGTATCAAGAATGTACCTTCAACAACAGTAGTCTCATCAGGAAGCTCCTCGTACTCAATAGCATAAGCTCGGGCCTGAACTCTAGGAACTAAAGTCTTGCCTCTACCAGTTGGTTTAATCTGATTTTGTTCCCCTTGCCATTTAGGACAATCCTTGACCTGGTGTTGATCGCTGCCACACCCTACACATCGTCCCGATTTTCTTTAACACTGGGCCTCGGTGTGACCCTTCCTGTTATAGTAAGAACAGGTGACAGTCTGAGTAGTAGATGAACTACCTGTGGATCCACGAGTGGAAGAGGCTGATGGTGCTTTAGTCGAGCCACGGTTATTAACTGGTCTGTTCTGGCTCTGGCCCTGACTGCGACTCTGAGTCTGGAATTTCCTCTGTTGTCCTGGAGGCTAATATGGTTTCTTGTTCGGCTGGCTGGAACCGGTTCTATCAAGTTTCCTCTTCTCAACTTAGAAGGCAACAGCAAGTAGAGCAGAATAGGTAGTAAAGTCATGCGAAGCTAACTAATCCTGAATTTTTGGCCTCAACCCATTCGTAAATTTCCACATCTTCACCTCAGGGGTACTGACCATGTATTGAGTATAACGGGACAGTCTGTCAAAATGAGCCTCATACTGGGCCACCGTCATGTTACCCTAGTTCAAGTGCATGAATTCTTCAATTCGCCTCTGCCTGGAAACTGCAGGTACGTAATTCTCCTTGAATACCTTAACGAAATTACCCCACAAGCGAGGTGTATGATCAGTTTCCCAAAGTGCCTCCACAGTGTGCCACCAATGCTTAGCATCCCCGTGCAACAGAAACACAGCGAACTCAACCTTTTCTTCATCAGTATAGTCAAGTGGCCTGAAAATCCTTTCAATCTCGGACAGCCAAGCCTCTGCCTTTTCATCATCAGCTTCCCCGAAGAATTTGGACGGGTGAAAGTCAAGGAACTCCCGCATTCTGTTGTTTCTCCCATTGTTACCGTCATTCCTATTGTTGTTGTTGTTTGCTTCACGTGCATCTTGACGTTCCATCACTCGCGACACGCGATCCATAGCATTCGACATCATGTTAAACATGGCCATGCCGAGATTAGTTTGATGAGCATCTCCGGCTCCTTGAGGCTCACCACTCTTATTGGTATTGCGGGTACTAGGGCCAGCCATCTTAGGCACAGATTATTATGCACAATTTATTGGAATACGACAAAACAAGAATTTAGTATAAGGTATGCAACATATAATTTTACATAGACATATAATTCTCGAAACAGTTAAGACATGTTAATCACATAAGCACATAGAAACAGAGAAGGCACAATTGATATTGTCACACATTAACACACATAAACAAGTCATCTCAATAATCTTAGGGCTTCTACCCATGGTCCGAGAGTTAACCCCTGCTTAAGCAATCTAAGCTCTGATACCATTTCTATAAGGTGTCACGCCCCAACCCGACCTATAGAGGTTAGACTAGGATGTGATCTAAACATTCATATAATTCCATGTACTTAATCGTTCATTAAGGTTTAACACTTAACGTTAGCCTAAAACTCTAAAAATTCTCTGGAAAACCGGCAGCATAACGGCTATAATTGGCTCCTTAGTTTGACCTAATTTCCTAAATGCCTCAAAACTTTTAATCTCAAATTCGATTCCAACTAAGATTACTATTTATCACCAATTGAAACGCCTACTAGTTATTTCAAAGTCTCATTTAATTAACAACCTCGCATGATAACTATGTCTCATTTTTTTGTCAATCCCTGTTACAAAAGTACTTGTTGATCTTAGCTTACTAATGAGTACCTGCTTAAGATTGGATAGATTTACTTAACCCTTTACCTAATACCTCATAAGCCTGTGATAGATACTAAACCAAGTAGCGATAGCAAAACGACCAGAAGAGTATCTATCTAGTTAGGATCAGTACAAACCAAAATTTGACCCCAAATTACAACGGGGGTCATATGCTACTTCTTCAGTAGATTTCGTTCTCCAAGTTGGGTTGAACGTCACTGATCCTGATTCTATGAGAATCTGTTGATAAAAATAAACATTCTTTTGACCATGTTGAGGAAGACTGTCATCTTTTAATACAATTTTTGCAATTTGATTTGGGGCCATTCTGATATTGCTCTCTTCAGTAATGTATAATGGATGATGCCCGGTGATGATGAAATGATGTTTTCCCTGACTGTGAGGGTCAGCTCTCGCATAAGCATCTTGTGAGAGTGAGTCATCAACTTCGTCCTTCAATTGAGAAGCGATGGAATATCCCGGATCCTTTTAGGAATGGGGGATTTGTCCGCCATTAGAGTTCTGGAGAAATTCTCTAGTTAAGAAATCAGGAAGAGAGTTAGTTTCTCCTTTAATAAATTCAATATCAAAATCGAAAGCAGATAAAAGTCCTTGCCATCTTGCAAAAATCTGCTTTGAAGCAAGGTTTGTCACATCTTTAATTAAGACATCTTTTGCAGATTTGCAATCGATTCTTAACAAAAACTTTTGATTTACAAATCACTTTCAAATTTTGAAATGCAAAGGACCATAGCAAGTATTTCTTTTTTAATGGTCGAGTAGTTTTGCTGAGCTGGTTTCCATAGGCCTGAAGTGAAGCGAACCAGCTTTTCCTTTTCTTGAATCCTTTGTTTGAGGATTCCACCATAGCCAAGCTCAGACGCATCTGTCTCAACTATTTTAAAAGCTTCTGGATCAGAAAGAACCAAACAAGGCAGAACTTTAACTTTCCTTTTAATGCCTTGGACCGCCTTTGTATGCTCTAATGTCCATGGTTGAGGATTTTTCTTTAGCCTTGCATATAATAACTGGCAATCCTGGGCTAAACTAGGATAGAAGTCTGCAACATAATTAAGACTTCCAAGAAACCTTTGCAATTGTGTTTTCTCTTTAAGTTCATCTGGGAACTTATTTGCAAACTCAATTGCTCTGTTTATAGGGATAATTGATCCCTGAGTAATGTTGTGACCAAGAACTCTGATCTCTGTTTGAAAGGTTTTAACCTTCTTTGCTGAGACCGCTAATCCAGCTTGCTTAGTTGCCTGAGTAAACACTTTTAAGTGTTTAATATGCTGATCAATACTTTGAGAATAAACCAGCACATCGTCAATATAGACAATAATGAATTCTGAATATGGATTGAATATCTCATTCATTATTCTCTGAAATTCTGAAGGGGCGTTTTTCAGCCCAAATGGCATTACTTTCCATTCAAAATGCCCAAAAGATACCGTGAAGGCCGTTTTGTACCTCTCTTCTTCTTTAATCTGAATCTGCCAATATCCATATTTCATATCAAATTTTGAAAATAAATTTGCTTTGAGCAATCTATTAAGTAGATCTCTTTTATTAGGTAACGGATACCTAATCCATCTTAAAGCCTTGTTCAATGGCTTATAATTGATAACAAGCCTAGGAGCTCCTCTTTCTATTTCTGCTGCATTCTCCACATAGAACGCTGGACAACTCCATGGGCTGTAGCTAGGTCTAATGAGACCTTTCTGCTGTAATTCAGCAATCTCCTTTTTGCATAATTCAAGAAATCTAGGACCCATAGCAATAGGTCGGGCCTTTGTAGGGATTGATCTCTCATCAAAATTCGGCTCATATGGTAATTTTACCACATGCCTCTTCAAAACTGATAGAGAGTGCGCCAGGAAATGACTTTAAAATATTTCAACATATATTGATAGAGATGGAACTTACAAAATGTAAGAAGACTGCGGAAAGAGAAACAACAGCAAGCTTCTAAATCACAAGGAAAGCTTTTTACTGGGAATTGATTTTCTGATGATGAAATAAAACTAAGGTCTTCCTTTTATAGGAGAAGGAGGCGGTACAAAAGATACCTAACACACCATCAATACAAAAGCAAAAGACAAAAGCAATAATTTAGTTTTCAGAAAAGTTGGAATATCAACAACTTGTGGGACCAGTAGGTAAAGACTTTTGAGTCATTCCGCTTTTCCTTTATGTCACGGGAGGATAATAAGTCCTTTTCGATTATGCTTTTGGTAGATGACAAAAGACTTTAAGTCCTTTTCTTCTTTTGTTTTTTCATAAAGACTACTTTAAGTCTTGTTGTCTGCTTTATTCACGTGAGACTTTAAGTCTCTTTTATCTTGCCGACACTCTACCTACCCCAAATGAGACATAAAGTCGTACATGTAGGCATCCCCATCTGTGTCATCTGTTTCGTCATAGGGGTCTTGTGCGTCTTGATACAGATCATCAGTAGCTTTCCCCTTTTTTATTTCTTTAAGGGCGGCTGTGACGAATCTCGAAGCGCCTTTTTAGGCGTGGAGGATAGTAGATCCTTGAAAAGATCTTTGAGATCTGAAGGCGGAGAATCAGGTGGTGGTGCAATCCCTTTCTTACGAACAGTTTTTCCTTCAAAGTGAAACTTACTCCACCATTTAATCAAAATTCGTCTGCAGAGCCAGACATGAGAGGCTTTGAGCCCATCCATACAAACCTCTGGAATTGTATCTAATACATAATCCCATTTAACAATCCAGGGAATTTGTTCAATTAAAACAAAATTAAGAAGGCCAATGATTCCTTCTTTAACTTTAGTAGGGAATGACTGAATAAAATCTTCGTAATGTTTACGAATGAACATTGGAATACTGGAGGGAAAGAGACCCCAAGCTTTGTACCAGTTTAAAAACCATTGAGGAAAAGTCTGCTCAGGGTCCTCAAGGCGAAACTGTATGAACCATGTATGTTTTCTTTGCTTGTTTTCGTAAAGAAGAGCAAGCTCCCAAGCAAACACATAATCAAAATAATTATAAACCTTAGGATGAAAAGCATAATACTTTAACCTTTTCTCTGTGAAGAGATCATCACCCCAGTCTGCTGGATTTAGTATGACAATAACAAGAGAGATGATCTTCAAACAACATATCGTTCACAAAACAGCCACAACCACGTAAGGCACGTAGGACATGCAATCACTCAAAGGAGTCATCAATAGGCACGTTATCCTCGGGTACCTGTTCCTGGTCTTCTTCACCTAAGATGATAAAAGAGGGTGAGTCCTTGTGAACTCAACGAGGGGAAACAAGAAATACATTTTGAAACTCTTTTCCGGTTAAACTTATGAAAAAACCCTTTTGGAAACATGTCACATATTACAAGTAATAAGGTACGCAAAGTATAAGAATCAAATTGAGCAACAGATACAATTACCAATCATTTCAAGGATACGGTGAGCATTTGCTCTCAATATCGATTACGATACGATTTGTTGCGGCCGACTTCAATAATCCACTTATCACTCCCATTTGGGTGTACTCTGGATGTACCCCAAAAACCTATGACCCGACTCTCCGAGGGTAAAATGCCAAGCGAGAGAGGGAATTGGACCATTGTAGTCACGGCAGCACTGGCAAGCCCGATGCCGCCCGGCGTGCGTGAAACGCTACCATGCCACAATGAAAGGTTGCAACCTTATATGCAATGCGCATTTATAACATTTAACATATCACATTAGGAGGAAAACAAAGTAGGTCACCTCCGTGCAGTTATAAGATCGTACGTTGACAAGTAACACACAGGGCATACTATGACAGGTAATTTCACTTGTAAAGCACATGGAGTGATATGAATATTAAGCGGACAGCCATGTAACACATGTGAATCAAGCCATATAACTCATTTCGGGGTTCACGCAATCAAGTAATAAATTTATACAAGCATGCAACGACGTAAACATGAGATCGGGTGCAAGAAAAATCTACTTAATATTTCTTAGGCAGCCCATTAATCACACAATTAGACACATTAATCATATGATCATCACTTAGCGAGATTTCATGGTTGATAGGGTTTCGTTTCATGCTTACACGTGCGATTAAGCCACAAGTTGACAAGTAATTAAACCCAAGCCATGAATTGATCAATTAAAACATCCTCAAACATCCAAAACAGTCCACACAACATCCAAGTGCCACAATCCCAAGCATTCACTACCACAAGCGAAGTTACAACATTTTTCAAGTCATATCACTAAACCAAATCTCACTGCAATGGTCTGTTTTCCCATAATCATTTGGACAAGCAAAAAACCTCCAATTCCAGTGAGCAAAATGTCAAATTAAAGCTTAAGGAGTGATTTAAATCCAGAAACAAACCTCACCTCATTTGGAGTTCAGACCTAGGAGTTATGGAAAAACCGTGAGACTACGCAAAACTGTCCAGTTTTAGACAAATTACGATGTTTTCTAATTTTGAGAGTCTTAGGGTCAGAATTAGCTTTAGTCTATTTCTGACAAAAATGTCCAGAACTGAAAAATATAGCATCCTACAAAATTTGATGTATTTTTAGATATCATTTACTAAGTCAAAACTGGTTTGTTCTACAGGGACAGTGAACTGCCAAAAACCTGCTTCATTTTCCAGATTTTCCAGATTTAGACACCCTTCGATGGCTTGCCATTTTGGAGACGTTAGAGTCAAAATTGGCCTTGGCCTATTTCTACAAAAAATTCTCAGAACTGGCAAAACTAGTCACCTTCCAATTTTCATGCATTTTCAACATCGTTTACCAGGCCAAACACACTTCATCCTAACAAGTCAGAAATCTGCCATTTTCTCGATTTTATCTATCTTCAAGTTCTAGCTAAATATCTTGGCATGCATGGTTACTAAAGCTCATGTACACACATATTCCACAAGTACAAAGGTAAAAATAGACATATGAAGGCATGCATGTGGATTTTGAAAGCTTTTAAAATAGATTAACCCTCACCTTAGCCTATTGCCAACAAATGATGCTCAAAACTCTTGAAGATGCACAAATGGTCTTCTCTCCTTGTTTGGCTGAGGGATGTTGCTTGATTTCTTTAATTCCTAGCTGAGTTACCATGTCCTTAGTATGTGCATGTGGTTAGAACAAAAGAGAGATGGAAGAAAAGCTATCAAACATACCTAGGGCCGAATGAGTGTTCTATGAGCTTGCATGCATGTCTCTTTGCTTCTAGCTTGCTTGGTCGAGCTTCCTAGGGCCTTGAGTGTCTTGGTGAGATTTAGGAGAGGAGCTTAAGCTATGGAACTTGAGAGTGCAGCTTTGACCGGGAGAGATAGAGGAATTGAGAGCTTGAGAGAAGGTTTGAAAGCACAAAATGAAGTTGAAGATGCTTTGAAGATGTTTGAATGCATGTGTCGGCTATAGGCTTGCAAAATTCTGATTTTGTGTCTTCAAAAGCATGTTTTTAATTGATTTTTGGGCATGGCATTGCAAGGGCCAAGAATGGTGGCTTTGGTTAGAATATTTAGGAGTTTTTTTTTTTTTTTTTTGCATGGTGTCTTGAGCTTGTCATAACTTGTCTAAGGTGATTTTAAATTGCAAAGCATGCACAAAGTTCTTCACATGGTCGGCCAAGGTTGTGCAATTTCTGCATTTGGTTATGTTTTAAGCATTATTTTATTGTATGTTTGGAATATACAAAAGAATAAAGAATAAAGAATAAGAATGTTTAGCTTTTGGTGAAATTTCGTCTTCTAGTGAGTTGAATTAGCATTTTAATATTAGTTAGTGGAGTTTGTAGGATTAATTAATAATCTAGTGCTTCGTGTAAGATGCTTTCATGATTAGCGTGCGGGCATGCTTACCTAGGTCTAGGGCAAACACTACGAGGTAGGGCACGAACTGCGAGACAAATATATATTTTTCAAGCAAACGCACGCAACTCTAAATGAACGCAAGTAATTCAACACAAGGCACATAAAATAAGACACGACTCTTAAACCTAGGTCAAGGTACGCAATTCTAGGTTAGGGCACATGAAATGAGATATCGCACACAAATCGAGATCGCGCCTCACATCAAAGCATGCCTTGTGTGTTTACTTGTTAATGTGCGATCTTATAACTTCTCGGAGGCAACCTACTTCGTTGTCCTCCTAATGTGATATGTTCAATGTTATAAATGTGCATCGCGTACAAGGTTGCAACCTTTCATTCTGGCGTGGTAGCGTTTCACGCACACCAGGCGGCATCAGGCTTGCCGGTGCAACCGTGACTACCATTGTCCAATTTCCTCTCTATCTTGGGGGCTAGACTTCCTCAGAGAGTTGGGTCGTAAGATTTTGGGGTACATCCGGAGTACACCCATTTGGCGTGATAAGTGGATGATTTGAAGTCGGCCGCAACAACTGCTATTGGAAATGAATTGAGAGCAAAAGCTCACCGTATCCTTTTCACTATGTGTATAAGTACTCTCGCTTGGTTCCTAGAGGACCTCGGGGAGGAAAGACGGGTAAGTGTATTCTTTTAGTTTTATATTACATTCTAAACTTACTTGTGTTATATGTCATGCTTTCAAAAATGGTTTTTTCATAAGTTGAACCGAAAAAAGAGTTTCAAAACTTATTTCTCGTTCCCCCTCGCTGAGTTCATAAGGACTCACCCTCTTTTATCATCTCAAGTGAAGAAGATCAGGAACAGGTACCTGAGGACAACGTGTTTAATGATGACTCTTTGGAGTGATTGCATGCCCTACGTGCCTTACGTGAATGTGGCTGTTTTGTGAACGATATGTTGTTTCGAAGACTATTTCTTATATTGCTTGTTGTTGTTATTATAAAAGACCCCCGTTGTAATTTGGGGTCTAATTTTGATTTGTACCAATATTAAATAGACAGACACCCTATTTGCTCGTTTTGCTACTTTGATTAGTAACTACTACAGGCTTGTGAAGTGTTAGGCAAAGGGCTAAGTAAAATGAATCTATCCAATCTTAAGTAGGTACTCATGTGTAAGCTAAGACAAACAAGTACTTGTGTAACAGGAATTGACACATAAACGAGACATAGTTGCTATGTTAGGTATTAATCAAACGAGACTTGAGATAAACAGTAGACATATCAATTGGAAGTAAATAGTAACCTTAGTTGGAATCGAATTTGAGATTGAAAGTTTTGAGGCATTTAGGAAATTAGGTCAAACGAAAGAGCCAATTACAGCCATTATACTGCCGATTTTTCGGAGAATTTTAGAGTTCTAGGCTAACGTTAAGCATTAAACCTTAATGAACGATTAAGTACGTGAAATGATATGAATGGTTAGATCACACCCTAGTCTATCCTCTATAGGTCGGGTTGGGGCGTGACACCTTATAGAATGGTATTAGAGCTTAGATTGCTTAAGCCAGGTGTAACTCTCGGACCATGGGTAGAAGAAAGAAGCCCTAAGGTTATTGGGATGACTTGTTTATGTGTGTTAATGTGTGACAATATCAGTTGTACCTTCTTTGTTTCTATGTGCTTATGTGATTAACATGTCTTAATTGTTTCAAAAATTGTATGTCTATGTAAAATTGTACGTTGCATACCTTATACATTAAATTCTTGTCTTGTCGTATTCCAATAAATTGTGCATCATAATCTGTGCCTATAGATGGCTGGCCCTAGTACCCGCAATACCAATAGGAGCGATGAGCCTCAAGGAGCCGGAGATGCTCATCAAACTAATCCCGGCATGGCCATGTTTAACATGATGACGAATGCTATGGATCGCGTGTTGTGAGTGATGGAACGTCAAGATGCACATGAAGCAAACAACAACAACAACAACATGAATGATGGTAACAATGGGAGAAATAGCAGAATGCGGGAGTTCCTTGACTTTCGCCTGTCCAAATTATATGGGGAAGTTGATGATGAAAAGGCAGAGACTTGGCTGTCTGTGATTGAAAGGATTTTTATGCCAGTTGACTATACAGATGAAGAAAAGGTTGAGTTCACTGTGTTTCTGTTGCACGGGGATGTTGAGCATTGGTGGCACACTGTGGAGGCACTTTGGGAAACTGATCATACACCCCGCTTGTGGGGTAATTTCGTTAAGGTATTCAAGGAAAAATACGTACCTGCAGTTTCTAGGCAGAGGCGAATTGAAGAATTCATGCACTTGAACCAGGGTAACATGATGGTGGCTCAGTATGAGGCTCGCTTTGACGGGCTGTCCCGTTATGCTCAATACATGGTTAGTACCCCTGAGGCGAAAATGTGGAAATTTACGAATGGGTTAAGGCCAGAAATTCAGGATGAGTTGGCTTCGCATGACTTTACTACCTATTCTGCTCTCCTTGCTGCTGCCTCCCGAGTTGAGAAGAGGAAACTTGATAATGTCGGTTCAAGCCAGCCGAACAAGAAACCATATCAGCCTCCAGGACAACAGATAAAATTCCAGACCCAGAGTCGCAGTCAGGGCTAGAGCCAGAACAGACCAGTCAATAACCGTGGCCCAACTAAAGCACCATCAGCTTCTTCTACCTACGGATCCACAAGTAGTTCACCTACTACTCAGTCTACCAATTGTTCTTACTATGACAAGAAGGGTCACACCGACGCCTAATATTGGAAGAAGTCAGGACGATGCGTGCGGTGTGGCAGTGATCAGCATCAGATCAAGGATTGCCCTAAATGGCAAGGGGGACAAAATCAGATTAAACCAACTGGTAGAGGCAAGACTCTAGTTCCTAGAGTTCAGGCCCGAGCTTATGCTATTGAGTGCGAGGAGCTTCCTGAGGAAATTGCTGTCGTTGAAGGTACATTCTTGATACTGAATCAACCTGTTAGGGTGCTAATTGATCTAGGTGCTACTCATTCGTTTATTACTCTCTTATGTCTGCAACGTGTGAAATTACGAGTTGTATGTTTGCCTTACGAAGTAGAAGTCGGTACTCCGATGGGTTCTAAACTTGTTACTAGCTCAGCTTGTAAAGCATGTAAAATCCAAATTAAGGATAGGGAATTCTCAGCCAATCTTATAGTGTTACCCTTTCGAGACTATGAAGTCATCTTAGGGATGGACTGGTTGGCAAAGCATCATGCCCAACTAGATTACCGAACGAAGATTGTAACATTCTAGATACCTGGTCAACCAACATTGGAGGTAATGGGTCGAAGAGACTTCACCGGGAGTTCCATCATTTCATCTATGAAAGCAGTGAAGTCCTTGAGAAAAGAGTGTAGTGGATACTTAGCGTACCTCATCAACAAGCCATCGGACAAAGCTAAGTTGGAGGAGAT
Source organism: Ehretia macrophylla (assembly GCA_037974665.1). NCBI lineage: Eukaryota > Viridiplantae > Streptophyta > Magnoliopsida > Boraginales > Ehretiaceae > Ehretia > Ehretia macrophylla. The sequence continues at coordinate 10,762,898 of CM075776.1, read as the reverse complement.
GCTAGTGATTAAAGATTATGCTGACGTGTTTCCAGAAGAATTGCCCGGTTTACCCCCGGATCGGGAAATCGAGTTTGTAATAGAAGTACTGCCTGGCACCCAGCCAATATCTAAAGCTCCCTATCGTATGGCACCAGCCGAGCTACAAGAATTGAAGGACTAATTGCAAGGATTATTGAAGAAGGGGTTTGTTCAACCAAGTTCTTCTCTGTGGGGTGCACCAGTCCTATTTGTAAAGAAGAAAGACGGAACGTTGAGGCTATGCATCGATTACCGAGGATTGAACCAAGTAACCGTTAAGAATAAATACCCACTTCTACTGATCGACAAGTTGTTTGATCAACTTCAAGGAGCTAAAGTGTATTCGAAGCTCGACTTGAGGCAAGGGTACTATCAGTTGCGGATAAAAAAGGAGGACGTGCCTAAAACGACTTTCAGGATGAGATATGGGCATTATGAATTTGTGATACCATTTGTGGTGATACCATTTGGTGTTTCAACCCTACTTGGAACAATTTGTGGTGATCTTTATTGATGATATTTTGGTATACTCGAAATCCGAGGCTGAGCATGAACAACATCAGCGATTGGTATTGCAGAAACGTCGAGAGCATCAATTGTATGCAAAGTTTAGCAAATGCGAATTTTGGTTGCGGCAGATTGCATTCTTGGGGCACATCATATCCCAAGAGGGAATAGCAGTAGACCCCGCAAGGATAGAAGCGGTGATGTCTTGGAAGAAGCCAGAAAATGTTACGGAGGTTCGGAGTTTTCTCGGTTTAATCGGCTATTATCAGAGATTCGTGAAGGATTTCTCAAAGATTGCAAGACGGCTTACAAAGCTCATTCAAAAGAAAACAAAGTTCGTGTGGGATGACAAGTGTGAGAACAGCTTTCAAGAATTGAAGAAAAGATTGACAACCGCACCTGTTCATGCATTGCCTAAAGGGAGTCAAGGCTTTATAACCTATAGTGATACTTTTAAGGAAGGACTGGGTTGTGTGTTAATGCAGAATGGTAGAGTGATTGCGTATGCCTCTAGGAAATCGAAACCGTATGAATTGAATTAGCCGACGCATGATTCAGAGTTGGCGGCTACTGTGTTTGCACTCAAGAAACGGAGGCACTATCTGTGGGGTAACAAGTTTGAGGTGTTTACTGATCACAAGAGCTTGAAGTACTTGTTCTAACAAAAAGAGTTGAACATGAGGCAAAGACGGTGGATGGAGCTCTTGGATGATTATAACTGCACAATCAATTATGTGCCCAATAAAGCGAATGTACTTGCAGATGCCATAAGTCAGAAAGCGAGAATGGCAAAACTGGAAGTTATGGTGCAGGAGTTGTTGGAGGAAGCATTTTTGTGGAATCCACAATTGACTCAAAAAGGGTCACTATTTGCCACTACACAATTCAGTTGACCTTGTTGTCTGAATTACGAGAGGCTCAACTGAAGGACCAACAATTTCATAAGATTAAATAAAGTAACACAGATTTCAAGTTTCATAATGATGGTATTTGGAGGTTTAGGAATCGGATTTGTGTTCCTAATGAGCCAGAGTTGAAAAAGAAGATTCTTGAAGAAGCCCATAATTCAAGATACACTATTCACCTCGACGGGACAAAAATGTACCGAGATTTGAAGCAACACTATTGGTGGAATAACATGAAAAGGGAAATTGCAGAGTTTGTGGCACGATGTTTGACTTGCCAAAGAGTCAAAGCAGAACATCAACGACCAGCAGGTTTGCTTCAACCGTTGGAAATTCCCCGATGGAAATGGGAACATATAACTATGGACTTTGTCATGGACCTACCCAGGTCACAAAAGGGTCATGACATCGTTTGGGTCATAGTGGATAGATTGACCAAGTCAGCGCACTTCTTACCGATGAACAAGGAGGATAGCCCTGAGAAACTGGGAGATATGTATATGAAAGATATTGTAAGGTTGCACGGGATGCCCGTGAGTATTGTATCAAATAGGGATCCTCGTTTTACTTCCCGATTTTGGAAGAGATTGCAAGAAGCTTTGGGAACGAAGTTGAGTTTTAGTATAGCTTATCACCCACAGACGGACGGACAATCTGAGAGAACTATTCAGATTCTGGAAGATATGCTGAGGGCGTGCATTCTAGACTTTGGAAACGGTTGGGAGAAATATCTGTCCCTAGTGGAGTTCGCTTATAATAACAACTATCAGGCCACTATCGGGATGGCCCCATTTAAGGCATTATATGGGCGCAAGTGTCGATCCCCAATATACTGGGATGAAGTAGGTGAGACGAAAACTTTTGACCCAACCCTTCTACCTGAACTTATGAAGACTGTTGATAATGTCCACCTCATCCAGAAACGGATGCTTACCGCTCAAAGCAGGCAAAAAAGTTATGCAGACCGACGGAGACGGAGTCTAGAGTTTGAGGTCGGCGACAAGGTGTTCTTGAAGTTATCACCTCAGAGGGGACTGATTAAACACGGCAAGGGTGGAAAGTTGAGCCCAAGGTTTGTAGGACCATTTGGAATAATTGAGAAGGTTGGCAAATTGGCGTATTGTCTGGAACTACCCCAAAACCTCTCCAATATTCATGATGTCTTCCATGTCTCAATGCTACGGAAGTATCACCCTGATCCATTACACGTCTTGGAGCCCGAGCCGTTGCAGCTTCGGGAGAACTTGTCTTATGAAGAAAAGCCTATCCGGATCCTAGACGAGCAAGATCAAAAGTTGCGCAACAAATCTATACTGATGGTGAAAGTGTTGTGGGATCACCATGGAGTTGAAGAAGCAACGTGGGAAAGACGAGACTAGATGGAGCAACAGTATCCAACACTATTTCAAAGGTAATATTGAATTTCGGGACGAAATTCTTTTAAGGAGAGGAGGATGTGAGGACCAAAATCGAACAATTTCATCAGTTCCAGGATACTTTTCCTCTTCTGCTCTGTTTTTCAGTCCCAGATCGTACGTCGTGAGCCACGAAAAGGAGGACAACCAAATCTATCACATTTCTATTTCTGAATCTCATGGCACATTGGGCAAGAGAACTTTACTTCACGTAGAGGCTGCGCCTGTAAACTGAGGGCGTGGGGCTTATGACCAGGTATCCGTCGCTCAGGTGCCCAAAAATTTTGTTCCGTAAGGAGTTATGCGGCGCATAGCATACCATTGGAAAGCTCTCCGAGAGCTCTATGACGGGGCCAACAAGCCTGCTCGGCTGCAGTGAGGTCCGACCTCGATTTGCATGCAATACCTCGTTTCATGTGCCATAACCTAGAATTGTATGTCTTGACCTAGGTTTAAGAGTCGTGTCTCATTTTATATGCCTTGCATTGAATTACGTGCATTCGTTTAGAGTTGCGTGCATTTACTTGGGAAACGTACATTCATCTCGTTGTTCGTGCTTTATCTCGTAGTGCGTGCCCTAAACCTAGGAAAGCGTGTGGGCACACTAATCAAGAAAGCATCTTACACGAAGCAGTAGATTATTAATTAATCATACAAACTCCACTAACTAATATTAAAATGCTAAGTTAATGCACTAGAAGACAAAATTTCACTAAACTCTAAACATTCTTATTCTTTATTCCTTATTCTTTTGCATATCCCAAGCACACACAATAAAATAAAGCTCAAACAAGACAAAAAAATTCAGATTTGAGCATGCTTTGGCCTACCACTTCTTGCATTTTAATAAGCTTGCATAATTTAAAAACTTTCCTAGACAAGCCCATGACAATTACTTCAAACAATGCATTAAAAAAATGACCTAAAACCCTACCCAATGCTCCACATTCTCGCCCCACTCAACTACCCATGCTAAGATAATTCAAATGCTCAAAAGAAATGGCACAAATCAGATTTGTAGAAGCTCAAGGCCGACCATATGCTCAAACACATCATTGTCTTTCTCTCAACTCTCATTCTCTCATTTTCTCTCTCTCTCTCGGCCAAAGCTGCACCCTCAATTTCCATAGCTTAAGCTCATCTCCTAAAGCTCACCAAGACTATGACGCCGGAGATTTAGCCATGCATTCAATTACTGTTGCATCCCTTGCTTGCGCATTTACTTCTGTACTTTACTAACTGACTTCTGTAGCTACTATTTACTCCATTTTCAAACTACATTCTATTAGTGAATTAACATTTTTATTAAATCATATTAATTGTTAAAGGAGTGGGAAAAATGTGCAATTGAACTAGAAGCGATAGGAGCGCTCATTTAGAAAATGATTTTCGTAGTTCAATGAATAGTGTTACGTAACATAACTTAGAGATTTAATTAGCTAGCCTATGTTTCACACCTTAGGCTCGTTTTAAAGTTAACAACACTCATTTTAGTAACCCATTTAATCACCCAACTTAGCCATTTAGTATATCTACTCAACACATGACCATTTAGCTCATAAAAAAAAAAAAAAGAGCAAATGCTGAAAAATCACTGTAGCAAATCCGAGAATAGTATAGAAGGAGAATGAGAGGATTTTGTTCATCAAATCTTCAAGCCAAGCCAAGCCAAGCTAGGAGCAAGTAGTTTAGGGTGTTTGCTAGCCTCCCGAGAGTTCCTACACGCAATTGGTGAGGGTTTTCATGACTTTTTATACATATCTAAAATGTTACATTTTTCTTGATTTGTTGAAAACGTTATCAAATGCTATTGCAAAGCTTATCTATGCTATTATACATTGTATATAAGTGCTAGAGAACACATTTGAGCTATTAGTTCGCATTTTAAACGGTTGGAATCGTCATTTGAATTTATGAGGTGAATAGTAACGTTTTTCTGGGGTTTTGTGTAATTGCACGTATTAGCTTGATTCAACACTCCTAATAGATGCCTTAGGTGCTAATGAAGGTAGTCTAATAGCCCCGTGCAATTGAATTGCTCTAGAATCGCATAAAACGTGAAATAGCCGACTTTAACAAAGGGGTTTCGGGGTTCATGCGAATCCGGGTGGATTCGGGCTTCACTTCTAGTATTCTTAGGCTACCTAGGTGCTATAAAAGCTTTGATGACCCTTGTTTGAAGCCGGGATAAGGTATGTGTAGTTTAAAGCCATAAGAGGGAATTTGGGGCTTTCGGGGTAATCGCGGGTGTTTGAATGAGTTAGAGGGTTGAGAGGGTACCTTGAGGGTTAGTTAGAAGGTTGGGAGAGTTTCCCTTGAAAATAGAATCATTAACCTTGGTTTGGAAGAGAAATAGTTTGAAAAATAAAGGGGTTTAGGTGCAATTTCGGTTGACTCACACTTCTAAACCCATGGCATGACATCTTGAGTGTTTATATGTGATTTTAAATTGATTTAGAACTTTTGGTATGATTCTATACTTATTTTGTATATGTTCCTTTGTAAACTGTTTATTAGCTTCTATAATTGCTTCTATTCTAATTGCATCGAGGTCAACCTACTTTGTTGATCCTCCTATGTGTTAATGCTTATATTATTGCTATTAATTTGTCATTGTTAAGTGCATTGCATCGTGGTTGCGCACCCATAGTGTCAAGGGCGGATGTGTTGAATATCGGCTGGGCGGCAGAGGGCTTGCCGGTGGATATTCAATCTCCGTGCCCTAGTCCCTCATTCGCCTGGTCCGGAGATTGCCAGGGGATGTTGTGTGAGGCCCGACCCCGAATAACGTGTGTTACCTTGATTTGCGTGCCATAGACCCCTAATTATATGACCGACCTTGGATTACGTGTCCTGTCTTGGTTTTCATGCATACCTCGTCATACGTGCCTTGACCTAGAATAGTGTGCCCTAATCCCCGACTTACATGTGGTACCTAGAAATACGTGCCCTGACCTCGATGTATGTGCGTTACCTCATTTCATGTGCCCTAACCTTGAACTGCGTACCTTAACCTAGGTTTAAGAGTCGTACCTCGATTTGCGTGCATTACATTGAATTACGTGCCTTGCATTAGTTTACGTGCATTCACCTAGGATTGCGTGCATTAGTCTTGAAGTCCGTGTCTTACCTCGTAGTTCGTGTCTACCCCGTGATTCATGCCCCGTATTGATTTCGGTGCGTGCCCTAGACTTAGGAAAACGTGCCTTCACGCTAACCGAGAAAGCATCTTACACGGAACACTAAATTATAAAATAATCCTAATTCAAATCCTACAAAATCCACTATCAATATAATAATCCTAACTCAAATCTCTACAAAATCCACTAACACCTAAATATTATATTTTAAACTCACTACAAGACAAAATCTCACAAACCTCTAAACATACCCTATATTCTATTCTACCTAAAACCCCTAAATACCCAACATTCTCTTACACACATGTTAAAACAATTCAAAAGATGACACAAAATCAGATTTTTGCATGCATGTTTAATTCAAAATGATTCTAGACAAGTCATGACACAAAAACACTTATCAATGCATAAAAAATTGCTCAAACCACCTCAATTCTCACACCATTTTCGACCAAACCACCTATGCCCATGCTAACATTTTAAAATTCCATCTTGAAGAAAAAAAAATTCTGAATTTGTATGCCCAAGGCTGACCACATGCTCAAAAAAATTGCAAAAGCCTCCTTTTTCCCTCATTTCTCTCACTTTCCTCACATTTTCTCTCTCTCCCTCTCATTTTCTCTCTCCATTTCGGTTTTGGCTGAGTTCTCTACCTCCATAGCTTCTCTTCTTCACACCATAGCTAAACCAAGCAAGCCACAAGCAAAGGACCTCAACCGAACAAGCTAGGATGCAAAAATCACTCATGCATGTGCATTGAAGCTTCATTTTCGGCCTAGGTGAGTTACTATGCTTCCATTTCTTTTCTTCAAGTCCTAACTACATGCATGTACTAAGAGATTGCTTACTAGGCTAGGAAAAATAGAGAAAACCAAGTTGGAAACTCAGCTAAGCAAGAAGAAGAAGAAATTTGAGCCTCAACAAGGTTTTTGTGCATCTTTTGGTTGATTGCAAAGGTGAGGGTTAAAAGCTTTTGAAAACTCTTTGAAATTTCACATGCATGTTCATAAATGTGTGTATTTTCTTCTGTACTTGAGCTATATGGTCGTTCATAAGCTTAAACAACCATGCATGGCAAGATCTTGGCTTGAAAATGATGCTAGGTGAAGTCGAAATGGATGACAGCTCTCTGACCAGTCTGTTCGAGGTAAGTTTATCTAGGAAAATGATGTTGAAAATGCATTAAAATTGGTAGGTGACTATTTTGGACAGTTTTGAACATTTTTCCCTGAAATATTCCGAAGCTAATTTTGACTCTAAGGTCCTCAAAATGGCAAATATTTAAAATGTGTCAAAATCTGGAAATCTGGAAAAATGAAGCAGGTTTTGGCAGATGCACTGACCGTGTGGAACGAACCATATTTGACTCAGTTAATGATGTCCAAAATGTATGAAAATTGGTGTCCTGCTAGATTTTTCGGTTCTGGACAATTTTGTCAGAAATGGACCAAAGCTAAAAATGACTCTAAGGACCTCAAAAATGTCAATTATCGAAATGTGTGCAAATCTGGACAGTTTTGTGATATTCCACTGTTTCGGCTATATCTAATGATCCTGAACTCCAATTGATGCAAGGTTTATTTCTGATTTTAGTTAACTTGTTAATATTTAATTTGACATCTTATTCACTAGATTTGGAGTTTTTTTGATTATCCTATTGATTGTGAGAAAACATCCTATTGCAGTAAAGGTTTCACTTACCTATATGCTTGGAAAATTGATGTAACCTCCCTTGTGGTACTAATTGCTTGGAATTGTGGTGTTGGAATGTTGTGTGTACTGTCTTGGGTACTTGAGGATGGTTGAATTGACTGATGCATGGCTTGAGAGTGGTTTTGAGTTGACTTAGGATTTAATCACGCGGTTAAGCATGAAACGGAAACCCTAATGACTAGGTAGTCTTGCTAAGTGTTGATCATTTGGATATTGTGTGGAAATTAGATGCTTAGTGGGCTGCCCGTAAATGTCTTATAACTTCAAATGTGATTTTGACCATTGCATGTTGACAAATAAGCTTTTCTTGCACCCGAACCCATGATTGATGTCATTGCATGTTGAATAATCTTATCACTTGATCACGTGGGCTTCTTAATGAGTTATATGGCCTGTTTTACATGTGTTACATGGCTGCCCGTTTAATTTTCATATAACTCTATATGCCTTCAAGTGAAATTTTCATGTCTTATCGTGGCTTGCTTGTCTACCTGTCAATGTGCAATCTTATGACTGTCCGGAGGCAACCTACTTTGTTGTCCTCCTACTGTGATATACTACCTGTTTTATCGTGCCCTGCCTGTTTACTTGGTCAATGTGCAATCTTATGACTGTCCGGAGGCAACCTACTTTGTTGTCCTCCTACTGTGATACATACAAGGTTGCAACCTTTCATGTCGGCATGGTAGCGATCACGCACACCGGGCGGCATCGGGCTTGCCGGTGTTACCGTGACCACCATGGTCCCATTCCCTCTCTCGCTTGGGGGCTAGACTTCCTCGGAGAGTTGGGTCGTAGGCTTTTGGGGTCCCACCTGGTGTGTTTTGGGGAATGATTTGAAGTCGGCCGCAACATCTGATTCTGAAACTGATCTGAGAGCAAAAGCTCGCCGTATCCTTTTTATTATGTGTATAAGTACTCCCGCTTGGTTCCTAGAGAACCTCAGGGAGGAAAGACCGGTATCCCTGTTCTGTACTTGTATTTCTGTACTTGTATTTTTGTTGTATTCATGTTTGAGAAAGGGATTTTCATAAGTTTAACCGGAAAATGAGTTTCAAAACTTATTTCTCGTTCCCCCTCGCTGAGTTCATAAGGACTCACCCTCTTTTATCATCTCAGGTGAAGAAGATCAAGAACAGGTACCCGAGGACGATGTGCCTAACGATGATTCCTTGGAGTGATTGCCTATCTTGTGTGCTTTGCGTGATTTTGGCTATTTGTGAACTATGCTACTTGAAGACTATTTCTTTTATGTTGCTCGTTGTTTATTGATGTAAATGACCCCGTTGTAATTTGGGTCTAATTCTGGGATTGTACTATCTATAACCGGACGAACTTTTATTTGGTTGTTTGCTTTCGTTTTCCTAATTAGTAATTATCGTAGGCATTCAAACCACTAGATGAATAATCAACTAAGTTAATTCTATCTAATTTCACTTAGGTGCTCATTTGCAAACTAAAGGATAATAGGTACTTGCATGATAGGAAATTGACAAATAAACGGGACATAGTTATCATGTTAGGCTTATTAACCAAACGAGACTTTCAAGATAAACTAGTAGGCAAATCGGTTGGTGACAAATAGGAGTCTTTAATGGAATTGGATTAATGATTGGAATAATTGAGGCGTTTAGAGAATTAGGTCAAAACAAAGAGCCCAATTACAGCCGTTATGCTGCCGGATTTCTGGAAAAATTTGGAGTCTAGAATAAAACGTTAAGTGCTAAACCTCCTAGAATGATTAAGAATGTGAAAGGACTTGAATGTTTAGATCACACCCTAGTCTAACCTTTATAGGCTGGGTTGGGGCGTGACATGTTGGGTCGTAGGATTATCGGGGTACATCCGGAGTACACCCACTGGAGTGTTTGGGGTTATGCCGGCTTATCGTGATCGTGATCGTGGTTCGTGGATCGTGAATGAAGACCAGTGAAGATTGGTGTATAGGGGTTATGAGAAATGTATCCTTTCAAATATGTGGTTATTTAAGCTATCATTGTTTCTTGATTTGCTCAATTGTTATTGTTGTTAACTGTATTACTTGTCGCATTGTACACCCCGGGACCTTATCCCTCACTGGGCAACAGTGGTTGCTCATACCTCGCTAACATGTTTCAGGTGGCGCAGTTGGAGGAGTTGCATTAGTTGCTGTGTCTAGTTGCTTGAGGTGGACTATGTTCTTGTTGATGAGAGTAGGACTTGTTTTCTTTACTTTATGTTCTATTTTGTAACCTAAGTGATATGTGTATATTATATAGTTTGCAAATTGAGGGATAGATGTTGTAGTGGTAGATTTAGAACCATGGCATGTAATAACTTATATTTCTGCTATTAGCTGCTTCGCATGCTTGGGAGTGAATGACTGGTTGTTTTCAATTTCTAAGAATACTTAAAAGCTATCATGGAGTGGCATGATAAGCGGTTTTGTAAAGAAGTTAAGTTATGAATGCATGCTTGTCTGTATCTAAACTGTTTGTATGTCTTAAGGCTCGGATGGCCTTAAAGCTAAGATCTTTAGTTATAAATGAATGTCTTGTTATGTTGTGGCTTTATTGAGCATTTACAGGTTTGAAAAATGTCCGCGGTACAGAGGAAACTCTGTCCATTTTTCCCTAAAATTTTGAGACTGGGTTGGAATTGGGTTGAGAATAGCTTGGTTATTAGAGCATCCGGTCTCGTGAGGGATCGGGGCGCTACAAAGACACTCAAGTACCCTAGGAAGCTCGACCAAGCAAGCTAGAAGCAAGAAAAGATGCATGCGAGCTCATAGAACACTCATTTCGGCTTAGGTATGTTTGATAGCTTCTATTTCATCTCCCTTTTGTTCTAACCACATGCACATACTAAGGACATGGTAACTCAGCTAGGAATTAAGGAAATCAAGCAATATCTCTCGGCCAAACAAGGTGAGAAGACCATTTGTGCATCTTCAAGAGTTTTGAGCATCATTTGTTGTCAATAGAATAAGGTGAGGGTTAATCCTTTTTAAAAGCTTTCAAAAACCACATGCATGCCTTCATATGTCTATCTTTACCTCTGTACTTATGGTATAAGTGTGTACATGAGCTTTTGTAACCATGCATGGCAAGACATTTAACTAGAACTTGAAGATAGGCAAAAACGCGTCGCTGACAGATTTCTGACTTGTTAGAACGAAGTATATTTGGCTTGGTACATGATGTTGAAAATGTGTGAAAATTGGTAGATGACTAGTTTTTCCAGTTCTGAGCATTTTTTATAGAAATAGGCGAAGGCCAATTTTGACTCTAAGGTCTCCAAAATGGCAAAACATCGATGGGTATCTAAATCTGGAAAATCTGGGAAAATGGAGCAGGTTTTTGGCAGTTCACTGTCCTTGTAGAATGAACCAGTTTTGACTTAGTAAATGATATCTAAAATGCATGAAATTTGGTAGGTTTCTAGAGTTTTCAGTTCTAGACATTTTTGTCAGAAATAGACTAAAGCTAAATCTGACCCTAAGACCCTAAAAAATGGTAAGTATTGAAATATGTACGAATCTGGACAAATTTGCGTAGTCTCACAGTTTTAGCTATAACTCTTGAATCCGAACTCCAAATGATGCAAGGTTTGTTTCTGAATTTAGTTCACTTAATAAGCTTTAATTTGACATTTTGTTCACTAGAATTGGAGATTTTTTGCTTGTCTAAATGATTGTGGGAAAACATACCATTGCAGTGAGGTATTTATTTAGTGATATACTTTGAAAAAATATTGTAACTTCTCTTGTGATATTGAATGCTAGGGATTGTGGCACTTGGATGTTGTGTGGACTGTTTTGGATGGTTGAGGATGTTTTAATAAATCGACGCATGGTTTGGGTTAGTTACGTGACAACTTGTGGCTTAAATCGCACATGTAAGCATGAATTGAAACCCTAGTGACTATGAAAACTCGCTAAGTATTGATCCTATGGTTATTGTGTCAAATTGTGTGATTAGTGGGCTGCCCGTAGTTGTCCTTATAGCCCTAAATGTGATTTTCGATGATTACAAGTTGATGAATAGACTTTTCTTGCACCCAGTCTCATGTAAACGTCGTTGTATGCATGTATAACCTTATTACTTGGTTACGTGAACCCCGAAATGAGTTATTTGACTTGATTTACATGTGTTACTTGGCTGCCCGTTTAATATCCGTATAACTCCATGTGCTTTACAAGTGAAATTATATGTCAAAGCATGCCTTGTGTGTTTACTTGTCAATGTGCGATCTTATAACTCCTCGAAGGCAACCTACTTCGTTGTCCTCCTAATGTGATATGTTAAATGTTATAAATGTGTATTGCATACAAGGTTGCAACCTTTCATTCTGGCATGGTAGCGTTTCACGCACACCGGGCTGCATCGAGCTTGCTAGTGCAACCGTGACTACCATTGTCCAATTCCCTCTCTCGCTTGGGGGCTAGACTTCCTCGGAGAGTTGGGTCGTAGGATTTCGGGGTACATCCGGAGTACACCCATTTGGCGTGATAAGTGGATGTTTTGAAGTTGGCCGCAACAACTGATATTGGAAATGAATTGAGGGAAAAAGCTCACCGTATCCTTTTCACTATGTGTATAAGTACTCTTGCTTGGTTCCCAGAGGACCTCGGGGAGGAAAGACGGGTAATTGTGTTCTTTTACTTTTATATTACGTTCTGAACTTACTAGACAAACACCCTATTCGCTCGTTTTGCTACTTTGATTAATAACTACTACAGGCTTGTGAAGTGTTAGGCAAAGGGCTAAGTAAAATGAATCTATCCAATCTCAAGCAGGTACTCATGTGTAAGCTAAGACCAACAGGTACTTGTGTAACAGAAATTGACTCATAAACGAGACATAGTTGCTATGCTAGGTATTAATCAAACGAGACTTGAGATAAATAGTAGACATTTCAATTGGTGATAAATAGTAATCTTAGTTGGAATCAAATTTGAGATTGAAAGTTTTGAGGCTTTTAGGAAATTAGGTCAAACTAAAGAGCCAATTACAACCGTTATGCTACCGGTTTTTCGGAGAATTTTGGAGTTCTAGGCTAACGTTAAGCGTTAAACCTTAATGAACGATTAAGTATGTGAAATGATATGAATGTTTACATTACACCCTAGTCTAACCTCTATAAGTCGGGTTTGGGCGTGACAGCGGCGCCTATTTTCGGAGCCCAAAATCGAATATTTTCATCAGTTCCGGGACACTTTTCCTCTTCTGCTCTGTTTTTTAGTCCCGGATCGTACGTCGTGAGCCGCGAAAAGGACGACAACCAAATCCATCACATTTCTATTACCAAATCCCATGGTACCTTGGACAAGACAATTTCACTTCACATGGAGGCTGGGCCCGCAAATCGAGGGCGTGGGGCATGTGACCAGGAATCCGTCGCTCCGGTGCCCATAACTTTTGATCCGTAAGGAGTTACGCAGTGCACATCATACCGTTGGAAAGCTCTCCGAGAGCTCTACGACGGGGGTGGCAAGATTGCTCGGCTGCGCCTATTTTCGGAGCCCAAAATCAGACTTTTTCATCAGTTTGAGGCCACTTTTTTTCTTTTGTGCTGTTTTTCCGTCCCGGATCGTACATCATGAGCAACGAAAAGGACGACAACCTAACAATCACATTTCTATTACCGAATCCCACGATACCTTGGGCACGACAACTTCAATTCACGTAGAGGCTGGGCCGCAAACCGAGGGCATGGGGCTTGTGACCAGGTATCCGTCGCTCCGGTGCCCATAACTTTTGATCCGTAAGGAGTTACACGGCGCACAACATATTGTTGGAAAGATCTCCGAGAGCTCTACGACGGGGGTAGCAATCCTTCTCGACTGCGCCTGTTTTTGGAGCCCAAAATCGAATGTTTTCATCAGTTTTGGGACACTTTTTCTTTTCTGCTCTGTTTTTCAGTCTCGGATCGTACGTCAAGAGCCGCGAAAAGGAGAATAACCTAATCTATCACATTTCTATTATCGAATCCCACGGCACCTTGGGCAAGACAACTTCACTTTACGTAGAGGCTAGGCCTGCAAACCGAGAGTGTGGTGCTTGTGACCAGGTATCCGTCGCTCCAGTGCCCATAACTTTTGATCCGTTAAAAGTTACGCTGCGCACAGGATACCGTTGGAAAGCTCTCTAAGAGCTCTACGACGAGTGCAGCAAGCCTGCTCGACTGCGCGTGTTTTCGGAGCCCAAAATCGAACATTTTCATCATTTTTGAGACATCTTTCTTCTTTTGCGCTGTTTTTCCTTCACGGATCGTATGTCGTGAGCCGTTAAAAGGATGACAACCTAATCCATCACATTTCTATTATCGAATCCCACAGCACCTTGGGCAAGATAACTTCACTTCACGTAGAGGCAAGGCCCGCAAACCTAGGGCGTGGGGCTTATGACCAGGTATGCGTCGTTTCGGTGCCCGTAACTTTTGATCCGTAAGGTGTTACGTGGCGTACAACATACTGTTGGAAATCTCTCCGAGAGCTATACGAAGGGGACAACAAGTCTCCTCAACTGCGCCTATTTTTGGAGCCCAAAATTGAATGTTTTCATCAGTTTCATGACTCGTTTCTTCTTCTGCGCTGTTTTTCCATCCCGGATCGTATGCCGTGAGCAGCAAAAAGGACGACAACTTAACAAATCACATTTCTATTACAGAATCCCATGACACCTTAGGCAAGAGAACTTCACTTCACGTAGAGCCTGTGCCCGCAAACCAAGGGTGTGGGGCTTGGGACTTGGTCTACGTCACTCCGATGCCCATAACTTTTGATCCGTAAGGAGTTAAGTGGCGCACAGCATACCGTTAGAAAGCTCTCCGAGAGCTCTACGACGGGGGCAACCAGTCTGCTTTGCTGCGCCTATTTTCAAAGCCCAAAATCGAACGTTTTCATCAGTTTTGGGATACTTTTCTATTTTTGCCCTGTTTTTCTATCCCGGATCGTACGTCGTGAGTCGCAAAAAGGACAACAACCTAATCTATCACATTTCTATTACTGAATCCCAAGGCACCTTGGGCAAGACAAATTCACTTCAAGTAGAGGCTGGGCCTGCAAACCGAGGGCATGGGGCTTGTGACCAGGTATCCCTCACTTCGATGTCCTTAAATTTTGATCCGTAAGGAGTTACGCGAAGCACAACATAACGTTGGAAAGCTCTCTGAGTGCTCTACGACGGAGGCAGCAAGCTTGCTTGGCTGTGCCAATTTTTAGAGCCCAAAATCGAATGTTTTCATCAGTTTCGGGAAACTTTTCTACTTTTGAGCTATTTTTCTGTCCCGGATCGTACGTCATGAGCCGCGAAAAGGACGACAACCAAATCCATCACATTTCTATTACCGAATCCCACGATACCTTGGGCAAGACAAATTCATTTCACGTAGAGGCTGGGCCCGCAAACTGAGGGCGTGGGGCTTGTGACCAGGTATCTGTCGCTCTGGTTTCCATAACTTTTGTTCCGTAAGGAGTTACACGACGCACAACATACTGTTGGAAAGCTCTCCGAGAGCTGTATGACGGGGGCAGCAAGCCTACTCGGCTGCGCCTTATTTTGGAGCCCAAAATCGAATATTTTTATCCTTTTCTGGACACTTTTCTTCTTTTGCGCAGTTTTTTCGTCCCGGATTGTACGTCGTGAGTGCGAAATGGACGACAACCTAATCCATCACATTTCTATTATGGAATCCCATGGCACCTTGGGCAACACAACTTCATTTCACGTAGAGGCTGGGCCCGCAAACCGAGTGCGTGGGATTATCACCAGGTATCCGTCGCTGCGGTGCCCATAACTTTTGATCCGTAAGGAGTTACGTGGCACATAACATACCGTTGGAAAGCTCCCCGAGAGCTGTATGATGGGGGAAGCAATCCTGCTCGGCTGCGCCTATTTTCGGAGCGCAAAATTGAACATTTTCATCATTTTCGGGACTTTTTTCTTCTCTTGCGCTATTTTTCTGTCCCAGATCGTAAGTCGTGAGAAGTGAAAAGAACGACAACCTAATCCATCACATTTCTATTATAGAATCCTACGGCACCTTAGGCAAGACAACTTCACTTCACGTAGAGGTTGGGCCCACAAACCGAGGGGGTAGGGCTTTTGACCAGGTCTCCGTCGTTCCGATGCCCATAACTTTTGATCCTTAAGGAGTTACACGGCGCACATTATACCGTTGGAAAGCTCTCTGAGTGCTCTATGACGGGGGCAGCAAGCCTGATCGGCTGCGCCAAATTTTAGAGCCCAAAATCGAACGTTTTCATCAGTTCTGGGACATTTTTCCTCTCCTGCGCTGTTTTTCCATCCCGGATCGTACGTCGTGAGCCGTGAAAAGAACGACAACCTAATCCATCACATTTCTATTACCGAATCAAAACTTCACCTTGGGCAAGACAACTTCGCTTCACGTAGAGGATGGCCCGCAAACCGAGGGCGTGGGGCTTGTGACCAGGTATCCGTCGCTCCGGTGCCCATAACTTTTGATCCGTAAGGAGTCACGCAGCGCACAACATAACGCTGGAAAGCTCTCTTAGAGCTCTACGTCGGGGGCAGCATGCCTAATTGGCTGCGCCTACTTTTGGAGCCCAAAATTGAACATGTTCATCAGTTTCGGGACACTTTTCTTCTTTTGTACTGTTTTTCCATCCAGGATCATAAGTCGTAAGTCGCGAAAAGGACGACAACCTAATCCATCACATTTTTATTACCAAATCCCACGGTACCTTGGGTAGGAGAACTTCACTTCACTTAATGGTTGGGCCCGCAAACCGAGGGCGTGGGGCTAAGGAACAGGTCTCCGTCGCTCCGGTGCCTATAACTTCTGATCTAGAAGGAGCTACACGGCGCACAGCATACCGTTGGAATGGTCTCCGAGAAGTCTACGATGGGGGCATCAAGTCTACTTAGCTGCGCCTATTTTCGGAGCCCAAAATTGAACATTTTCATCAGTTTCGGGATACTTTTCTTTTTCTGCGCTATTTTTCCGTCCCGGATCGTACGTGGTAAGCAGCGAAAAGGACGACAACCTAATCCATCGCATTTCTATTACAAAATCCCACGACACGTTGGGCAAGAGAACTTTACATCATGTAGAGGCTGGGCCCGCAAATCGAGGGCGTGGGGCTTGTGACCAAGTATCCGTCACTCCGGTGCCCATAACTATTGATCCGTAAGGAGTTACGCAGCGCACAGCATACCATTGGAAAACACTCCGGGAGCTCTACGATAGGGGCAGCAAGCCAGCTAAGCTGCGCTAGTTCTCGGAGACTAAAATCCAACGTTTTCATCAATTTTAGGACACTTTTATTCTTTTGCGCTGTTTTTCCATCCCGGATCGTAAGTCGTGAGCCACGAAAATGACAACAACCTAATCCACAACATTTCTATTATCGAATCCCATGGCGCCTTGGGCAAGAGAACTACACTTCACGTAGAGGCTAGGCCCGCAAACCTAGGGCGTGGGGCTTGTGACAAGGTATCCGTCGCTCTGGTGCCCATAACTTTTAATCCATAAGGAGTTACGCGGTGCACAACATACAGTTGGAAAGCTCTCCAAGAGCTCTACAACGGGGGTAGCAAGCCTGCTCAGCTGCACCAATTTTCAGAGCCCAAAATTGAACGTTTTCATCCCTTCTAGGACACTTTTCCTCTTCTGCTCTGTTTTTCAGTCCCAGATCGTACGTCATGAGCCGCGAAAAGGACGACAACCTAATCCATCACATTTCTATTATCGAATCAAACGGTACCTTGGGCAAGACAACTTTGCTTCACATAGAGGCTGGGCCCGCAAACCGAGGGCGTGGGGCTTGTAACCAGGTATCCGTCGCTCCGGTGCCCATAACTTTTGATCCATGAGGAGTTACGTGGCGCACAGCATACCGTTGGAAAGCTCTCCGAGAGCTCTACGGCGGGGGTAGCAAGCATGCTTGGCTGCTGATGACCTAGGAAAATGACATCATGTTGACACATTGATGATATCATGGTTTGAATAGTACTTGTGAATAGTGCCAAAATTTCTCTATAAATACTTCATTCCTCATTTCATTTTTCTTGTACCATTTTCTCTTCTTAGCTTAGATTTTGCTCTAGTGTTTGAGTGCTTTAGTTATTATTCTGAGTTGTGTGCAATGTTTTAATCCCAAAGGGAGGGTCTAGTGAGCCATCATCATACCGAAATGATACCGGTCTACCAAAATCTGTTCAACACGATAAGTATTCTTTTATTTTGGTTTTCGTTATGATTTCTTGTACTTTACAATTTATTATGGCACACTAGACTCGAGATTCGGGGTGGTACGTGTGAGGCTACTCTTGTACATATGTTGTGATTTAGATTTATTAAAGTCTCGTATTTCTATTTTTAAGCATTCTTTGATTAATTATATGTATATTTGTAGTTATATTATATTTAATTAAAAGTACATATATGCCCGATTTTATAAACCAGTGACAATACGAGACTACTTCGAATGGATTCTAGTCTGGTTGTACTGACACCTCCAGGTTACATAAGTGAAAGATTAATTGAGAGATTGAAAATCGTTAGGTTGTACCAACACATCCAGCCTTGTTAATTAATTAATCTTATCATTTACGTAATTAAATGCTCATTTCAGTAGTGGGAGCTTGTAGCCCTATTTCTGAAGGACTTAACTTTTAATCTGAATCAATAACTTTGTACTTGCGTATACCGAGCTATAACTACCCTGAATCATTAACCCTTTAGATTTTTAGTGTTGAGTGTTGTGATTCTTTAATTTAGTACTTTTGATTAATTCACTTTTGGACTTTGTTACTACAGTATCTCTGGACATTTTGGACATTTCTTGGACTTAATTTTTCGTACTTCCGTACTTTTGGACTTTTGGACTTAATCAAACCTATCTGTGATGGGAGATAGTCAAACAATTCTAAATTGAGCACTTAACTTAACTTGATAACCCAATCTCCGTGGATCAACCCTCTACTCGCCACAGCTAGAGGTAATTCAAGGTAAGCAATATTTTCAATCATTTAACCTTACTATTTTTTAGCGCAAAACGATGCGATCAAATTTTGGCGATGTTGCCGGGGATCGGTGTTCATCAAATAAGGTAAGTCTTTGATTTATGTATATAAGTATTTATATGTATATATTTTAGATTTTAGTTTTTATTTTTATTTAAGTCAATTTAGCTATTTTGTAGACTTTATTATTATTATTATTATTATTTGTTTCTTTTTGAGTTTTAGTTTTGTATGCATGGTCAGAGATCTTTAAAGCCACCCATCTTTGTCTTGGATTAAGAAATTGAGAAAACCTTTAAATCTAGAATCAAAGCACGAAAATTTCTAATCATGGCTGATCAAAATCTGAATCAAAACCAAAATCAGGATCAAGTTGAAGGTAGAGAAGTAGGAAATGTGAGGAGGAGCATAAAAGATTTTTCCACACCACTAGATTATGTTCCTCCACAAGCTATCGCCTTACCTGAAACTAATGATGGTTTTAAAATAAAGTCTCACATGATTTCAATGTTTACCTTGTTCCACGGTCTTTCTAATGAAAACCCGTATGATCACATTAATATTTTTGTTCATACATGCAGATCGATCAATACTAGAACTGCCTCTGAAAAGGTTGTTAAATTGAGATTGTTTCCTTACTCTTTAATGGGTCAAGCACAAAATTGGCTTTACAGATTACGATCTGGTTCTATTACTTCTTGGGATCAATTGCAAAGAGAATTTCTTGAAAGATTTTACTCTTCTTCAAAAACCAATGAATGTAGGAAATTAAATAATTTTTCTCAGTTACCTGGAGAGGCACTTCATGAGAGTTGGGACAGATTTGAAACCTTAACTTATGAATGTCCACACCACAGTATTCCAGATTGGCAATTAGCTCAAAATTTCTATCAAAGGTTAAATGAGCATAATCAAAGTTTGCTCGATTCAGCTTGTAATGGCTCACTTCTTGAAAAATCCCCAGAAGAAGCCACATAATTGTTCATAAAACTGAGCAACAATTCACGAAAGTGTGCAACTACATCTAGAGAAAAGAGAGAAAGTGTAGGATCAAATGATTACAATTCTTTGACATCAAAGATTGAAAATCTAACTCTTGCATTGGAAAAAAGGGTTAAAAGGAAAGAATCATTGCATGTAGTTGATTCAGGTGAAGGTGTTCTTGCATCAAATCCCAATTCAATTTCAGAGCAAGCTTGTGTTGCTTATAGATATCCTTGTACTTATGATCCATTCTCTAACACTTATAATCCAGGTACTCGAGATCATCCAAATTTTCGGTGGGATTAGAATCGGGAAGATGTTCAACAACAAAGACCAAGAAGCTATCCTCCAGGATTTCATTTAGTTCCACAAGGACAGGTGCCTACGAGTTCCAATTCAGGTTCCAATTCTTATGGGACTACTTTTGAAGAACAAGTTTTGAAAAAGCTTCACAGTTGGGAACTAACTATGCAACTGGTAAGTACACATACAAAGGCAATTGCCAATTTGGAAAGAAAAATTGGGCAATTAGCTAACACAATTCAGAAAAGGGAAGAAGGAACACTCCCTGCCCAACCAGAGGGAAACCCAAAAGGGAAGGCCCATGGAGGAACTACAAGGCAAATAGTGGGGGATCTTCAAGCTGTCACTACATTGCGAAGTGGTGAGAAAGGTGAGAACAATGTAAGTTTCGAAGCTTACGAAAATGCAAGACTTGTAAAGCAAAAAGCTAAGTCTCAAGTTACTATTGATTCATAAAAAGAAACTGCAAATGAACCTGAAACTTTCATTTCACATGAAAATATTCCATTGACACTGAGTCCCAAGGTACCCTTTCCACAGGCATTAGGTAATCCACCTAATAAAGATTCAAAAAGGGGAAGAAATGCTTGAAACCTTTAAGCAAGTTAAAATCAATTTACCTATGTTAGAAATCATCAGGCAAATTCCTGCTTATGCAAAGTTTCTTAAGGATTTATGCACTCAGAAAAGAAGGAATTCAGCTTTGATATCAAACAAAGTAAGATTTACTAAAAAGGTAAGCAGTATTCTTACTTTTCATGTTCCACCAAAATTGAAAGATCCAGGTGCATTTACCATTCCTTGCTATATTGGTAATCATTATGTAGATCGTGCCCTTCTTGATTTAGGAGCTAGTGTGATCTTCTCCCCTTTAATCTTTTTGAGCAGTTAGATATAGGAGAATTGAAACCTACTCCTGTCACCCTTCAACTGGCTGATAGATCGCTTAGAATTCCTAGGGGCATGATTGAAGATGTGTTGATAAAGGTTGATGAATTTTATTTCCTGTGGATTTTGTTGTGCTAGATATGGAACCAGGAGAAATTCAAAAGTTCCAAACTCCAATTATACTAGGGAGACCATTTTTAGCAACAGCTAATGCAAAAATTCACTGTGCAATTGGAGAATTGGAGTTTACATTTGGAGATATTAAGGTAAAGCTGAATATTGCTAATGCTGCTAGGTTTGCAGATGGAGATGATGGTCTTGAATGTTTTATTCTTGATAAGATTGATCCATTAATTGAAGAGTCTTTTCTTAGTCTTATGCAAAAAAGATTTTTTGGAGAATACTTTGAATGATGATGAAGTAGTGTTGAGTAGGTTTGAGGAGGAATTTGATGAATTTTTATAAAGCAATTTAAGATTTGATCAAAAACTTCAAGTTTGTTCAATAGAACCATCCTTGATTCTTTCTAAAGAACCCATGCTTCCTTCTATACAATCTCTTCCTGAGTTGGAACTGAAGCAACTTCCTAGTCATCTCAAGTATGTTTTTCTAGGGGCAGATCAAACACTTCTAGTTATTATTGCTTCTAACCTTGTTTTGGAACAGGAAGCGAAACTTGTAGATGTGTTGTCTAAGAATAAGGAAGCGTTAGGCTGGACTGTTGCAGACCTTAAAGGAATAGATCCCTCTTTTTGCATGCATAAGATTAATTTGGAAGATGGAGCCAAGACATCTAGAGAGATGCAACGTAAGCTGAACCCGAACATGAGGGAAGTTGTAAAGAAGGAAATAGTGAAGTTGTTAGATGCAGGTATCATTTATCCTATTTTGGATAGTAAATGGGTTAGTCCTATACAGGTTGTACCTAAGAAATTAGGAATCACTGTGGTGACAAATGATAAAGGTGAATTGGTACCTACTCGCACCACAACTGGATGGCGTGTGTGTATTGATTATAGGAAACTCAATGCTGCAACAAGAAAGGATCATTTTCCTTTACCATTCATTGATCAAATTTTGGACAGGTTGGCAGGACAAGGTTATTACTATTTTCTTGACGGGTACTCGGGATACAATCAGATCCCTGTGGACCCTGAAGATCAGGAAAATACAACTTTTACATGTCCTTTTGGCACGTTTGCTTATAGAAGAATGCCTTTTGGCCTTTGTAATGCACCAGCCACTTTTTAACGCTGCATGATGTCTATTTTCACTGATATGATGGATGGATTTGTTGAAGTCTTTATGGATGATTTTTCTATCTTTGGCTCTTCATTTGACACTTGTTTGCATAATCTTTCTTTGGTGTTGAAAAGAAGTCAGGAATCTAATCTCATACTTAGTTGGGAGAAAAGTCATTTCATGGTTCAAGAGAGAATTGTTCTCGGACACATTATATCCAAGGAAGGAGTTCGGATTGATAAAACTAAGGTTGATATTATTTCTGATTTGCCCCTTCCAACAACTGTTAAACAGGTGAGATCGTTCCTTGGACATGCTGGTTTCTACCGACGATTTATAAAGGATTTTAGTAAAATTGCTAGACCTTTATCAAATTTGTTGGCATAGGATACTCCATTCCAATTTGATGAAAAATGTGTTACTGCTTTTGAAACACTGAAAAATGCACTTTCCACTGCTCCAGTGATTCAACCACCAGATTACTCTCTTCCTTTTGAAATTATGTGTGATGCTTCGGATTATGCCATAGGAGCTGTATTAGGTCAACGCAAGGATCGAGTTCCTTGTGTGATCTATTATGCCAGCCGAACTTTAGATGATGCCCAGAAAAACTATACCACCACAGAGAAAGAATTGATTGCTGTAGTTTTTGCATTAGAAAAATTTCGGTCTTATGTGTTAGGGTAAAAAATAATCATTTATTCTGACCACTCGGCATTAAGATACCTGTTGGAAAAGAAAGATGTTAAACCTAGGCTTATTCGATGGTTGTTATTAATTCAAGAATTTGATTTAACAATCAAGGATAAGAAAGGTCGAGAAAATGTTGTTGTTGATCATTTGTCAAGGATTGTAACTCAAGAAATAGAAAATGAGTTACCCCTAAGAGATACATTTCCTGATGAACAGTTACTGTTAATTTCTACTCCTAAACTTCCTCGATATGCTCATATTGTGAATTATCTTGCAGTTGGTAAAATACCTAAGGAGTGGAACAAGGCTGAGATAGATTGATTTTTCTCAATTGTAAAGAATTATTTCTGGGATGATCCTCATCTATTCCGTATTTGTTCTGATCAAATTATTCGTAGATGTGTACCCGAGTCTGAACAGCTAAGCAACATGTCATTTTGTCATTTGCAAGAATGTGGGGGACACTTTGGAGGATGACGGACAACTATCAAAGTTCTGCAAAGTGGGTTTTATTGGCCCACATTAATCAAGGACACTCATGAGTTTTGCAAGGCATGTGAAAGGTGCCAAAAGACAGGTAACATGGGAAAAAGGGATATGATGCCCTTAAATCCCATCATGGTTTGTGAACTTTTTGATGTTTGGGGTATTGATTTCATGGGTCCTTTCCCCATCTCCTTCGGTTTTCAATACATTTTGGTTGGTGTTGATTATGTGTCTAAATGGATTGAAGCAATTGCAACAAGGACTAATGATCACACTGTTGTGATGAAATTTATAAAAGAAAACATTTTATGTCGGTTTGGAATTCTACGTGCCATCATTAGTGACGGTGGAAGTCATTTCATTCACCGAACTTTTGAAAAATTGTTGAAGAAATACTTAGTCATTCATAAGGTTGCAACTCCATATCACCCACAAACTAGTGGACAGGTTGAGGTTTCTAATAAAGAAATTAAATCAATTCTTGAGAAGACAGTTAGACTTGATAGGAAGGATTGGTCTACTCGATTGAATGATGCACTTTGGGCATATAGAACTGCATATAAAACTCCCATAAGAATGTCACCTTTTTGTTTAGTTTATGGAAAAACATGTCATTTACCTGTTGAGTTACAACATAAGGCTTATTGGGCAATTAGAACTGTGAATTTTGACTTGCAAAAAGCTGGTAAAAATCGGTTATTCCATCTAAATGAACTTGAATAAATGATTTTAGAGGTATACGAGAATGCCAAGATTTACAGTGAGAAAATGAAGAGAACGCATGATAAAATGATTATTTGTAAGTCATTTATTCCTGGAGAAGATGTGTGGCTATTTAATTCTAAGTTATGATTGTTTCTAGAAAAATTGAGGTCTAGGTGGGATGGACCATTTAAGGTTGAACAAGTTTTTTCGTCTAGGGTTGTCAAGATAAAAGATAAAACAAATAAGAAAACTATGTTTGTAAATGGACAAAGGCTAAAACCAGCGATCCAGTTAAAGAATTGGGGTGAAGAGTCAATTGAACTTAAGAATCCAATCCCTGCAGAGTAATAATTTCAAAGTAATTATGTCTGGCTGAAGACGTTAAACTTACCGCTCCTAGGGAGCAACCTAGGATTTTTAATTTTATTTTTATTCTTTTTGTTATTTTTATTAGTATCAAATGAGTCTTTCTCCAGCTTAAAGTAGTTTGGGTCTTAACCCTGAGAAACACTCATAAAGGTATAATTTTCATGATACTAGTGGTCACTGTACATTTTCTGTGTGCGGTTTTCTGACCAGTCTCTGTCTAACAGTACTTGCCACTTCACCAGCTTAATGTAGTTTAGGGTCTGTTTGGGCATTACTTGATAAGGTAGTTAGGAGTGAGAGCATTCACCAGACGGTATTGTCTGTAACGTAAAACCCCACTGTCTTACTCTTGACCCTGTGGAACTGGCTGTGGCCCCATGTGAGTGCTGAAGGAAAGTATTAGATGGCGTGAACATAGAAACCTCTGGAAGAGCTAGTCCCTTGATTTTAATATATTTTTAAAAAAATAAAAAATTTGCCCGAAGGCATTAAACTACGGCACTTAACTGTGTGTGCATGTCTTGTTGGCTGACATTAAATGGTTCTCGTGCCCATTCCCGGTTAGAAGGAAAAACTCTGACAATTTATGTGACGCACTCATCCTAAATGGGTGGGAGGATAGGTACACAATGGCAACATTCGGTAGTGACTGTCTGAGGATAAAACATGGTGT
Organism: Ehretia macrophylla; assembly: GCA_037974665.1. Taxonomy (NCBI): domain Eukaryota; kingdom Viridiplantae; phylum Streptophyta; class Magnoliopsida; order Boraginales; family Ehretiaceae; genus Ehretia; species Ehretia macrophylla. The sequence continues at coordinate 10,737,863 of CM075776.1, read as the reverse complement.
TGTTTGTACTAGGGTGTGTGCCTCACATGAACCCAAGCGATCTCTGGGTAATCTAGGATCTCGTGGCGGTAACATTCCAAGGTTTGTCCTAGATGTTGTCGTTTGGTTACCAATTAGCTTTAAATTGGCGTTAACTTCAATGTTAGGAGGTCTTTTTCCACTGTTAAGGAAATAGTGGCTCTCATGGTATTTGAGAGAAAGATAACTTATACCATTCTGAGGGGTAAGTGATACGTGATTTATCACCTCTGCTTTGGCCAGTTCTTACGCTATGGCAGGTAGATTTACTTTCCAGATTTTAATGCCATTCACTTGGTGTTCGGATGTGGTTTACTTTGCTGCATAGGTATGAAACTGAAATAGGGTTGGGATCCTATTTTTGCTTTTCCCAGGCTTCTAGTGTTTCCTTCCAAACTGGCGGACAACTCTTCGTTAAGTTGATGAACTCTAAATTTAGTCTAAACTCAAATTTTCTTAAATTAAATCTGGATCCAACTGTTCCTTTTAGAAGCATATTTTAGGTTTGAATCTTGATGGATGACTATTGGTCGGTGTTCATTTGTATATTCTTACACTTGTTTTAGGATATTTAAATGGTTTAAAATTCGTGTATTTATTTTTCTCATCTACCAATTTTATTTTATTTTATAAAAAAAAAACTCTTGTAGGAAATAGGTTTGAGGAAGATTATATCTTCCTACTTTGTGAATTTGCAAAAGCATTTAAGGTAGAAACGAGAAGAATCATGCTCGAACGCACTTAAAGGGCGCTCGAGCGCGGTATGACCTAACCGACGGGTTTAAAGCCCTATTTCTTTCTTCTTCTCCTTATTTTCCTTTCTCTCCACTGTCGCCTCCTCTCTCTCTCTCTTTCTCTAAATTTTTTTTTTATTTCATTTCTCTATTTAGCTGCATTCAACACAATGATGTTCAGAACTCTCACACCTGATCAATTTGCCATAGTTGTGTACTATTTTGCAAGCATTTTCATCCTTTACATTTTTTTTATTTATCTCCTAGTCAAGTGGGATCATAGGAATATTAGGAATGATTGAAGTTAATCATGTATTTCCAAGATTAGAGGATAGTCTTTTGTTGTTGTATTTTCATTTCTTTTATGTAATGTCTTTATGATTAATAAAATAGTGTGGTTTGTTTATGATTTTTGTATTCATATAATCTATATATATATATACATATATGTATTTTTATGTTAAGATATTTATGTTAAATAATGTATATAAATTTATGTATATATATATGTTAGTCTGCTATATATGTATTTATTGTTATTAAAAAAAATTAAAAAAAATTCACTAAAAGAATGCAGCAGGGTGCTTGAGCACCCTGTAGGTGCTCGAGCGCCCAACCACAGTCGAGGGCTTATAACATAATCCCCGATTGCAGCAGCCTTGAAACCTAAAAAAACACACCCCCGCACCCACAGAAATCCCCCACAAACCTTAACAAAACTCTTCACCACCCCATGTTTTCTCCAGATCTACATTAAGAGGTTAGTTTTTATGCTTTCTTTTTTATTTTTGAATTTATTTTCAGTTTATTTCAAGTATTAGATCTATTTTTTCATATTTATTTACGTATGTATATATGCATATTTGAAGGCTTTAGGATGATTCTTACTGCTTACTTTCAGTTTATTGTTGTTCTATAGCTCTTAATCTTCGTTTTGGTATGATTTTTTTTTCTTTAGATTTATGTATGTATATATGAATGTATATGTGTATGTATATGTGTATGTATATAGAATGTATATAGAATTTGGTTAGATTTTAATTTTAAATTTTTTGTTAGAATTCCTTTAAATTTAATTCTGAAAAAAAAACCGAAAATTAAAATAAAAAAAATCAGATTTATGTAGATTCATTTATGTCTATTATTTTTGTTACCCTACATCTAAGATTTATAAATTATTTACATGTTATAGAATTTAATCGAATGATTTATAATGTTGTATGTTAAGGATGATTTTGTGGATATTATTTTGTGTTGTTTGAATAAATAGTATTTATGTAAATTAAAATTATATATATATATATATATATATATATATATATATATATATATAATTTTGTTTTGTGACTTTTCTGATTTAGTTTTTTTTTTGTTTATTATTAAGATTATGGCTCCCAAAAGGCAGAAATTATCATTGACTGCAAGACTTGACAATGCTCAAATTGAGGCCGAAACTAATTTTTCGGATGCGTTGAGAGCCTCTGAAGGTGGGCAACGTGCTTTTGAATTTTTTGAGGGGTATTTTCTTGATTGTTTTCTGCACCCACCTTTTGATGATGTTCATATTTTTCTCGTCTCATTCGCCGTTTTTATGAGCATCTTTTGTACGATAATGAAAAATTTACTGCATCAATTGATGGTTTTGAATTTCAATTTACTACTGCTGATATCATGACTATACTGTGTGGGCATGATTATTTTTATGAGGAAAATATGGATTTCCCTGCTACATCTACTGATTTAGACATTGCTACAAATTTGTGTGGGGGTCCGATTCTGCCACACGGTGTGGGTGTAAGGAGATCTTCCCTTCCAAGGGACATGTGGTTAACAGATATCATTGTTAAAAAGAACCTTTGCCCTTATGGTCATGATCATGAAAGGACGGGAGTTATTTTACAAGTTTTATATTGGATTTATCAAGGTGCTCTTTTTGATGTTAGGGTTGTTATTGGGGACAACATGATGAGTTTTATAAACCACATGAGGAGGTTTGATGCTACATCTACACTTCGTTTTCCTCGACTGATAATTTCTTCGCTTCAACGGTTTGATTTTCCTTTTGCACTTGATGAGCCATACATGGATCTCCCTATTACTTCATATGGTGAATCAGAGTTCTCGAAAAGTTTTAAACATTTGGAGCGCGCTGTTCGAAAAATACCCTTAGCATTAAATGCTCCAAGACCTTCCACTCAATTTGCTGAAGGCGCCACTTCTTCCCAACAACAGGGTGATCAATCTGAAGAATCATTAATGAAAAAAATGTACAGAGAACTGCAAGCCATGAATACTAACCTTGCTGCAGGATTGGGAGACATAGGTGAACTGAAAGCTGAATTTGCTGAATTTAAGCAATCACAGAAGGAAGAGTTTGCTGCATTGTGAGCTGAACTTGCTTCAATGAGAGGTTCAGGCTCAGGTCCTAGCCGCCACCACCATCGTAATTCATTGGCGTGTTTTTATATATATATTATTTTAGTTATTTCATCATTTTTTTATATTTTAGTTTTTATTTAAACTCATGGCTAATGTTGGTTTTTGAGATTTTGTTTGACAATTCTTCTTTCAGAAAGTTTTTGAGGAACATTGCTTGGGTTGTTTATCAGGTTGTGTCTTTCTTTTTACTTTGCATTACATAGTTTTCTTTCATTGAGGACAATATAAGGTTTGAGTTTGAGGAGAAAAAAAAAGTTGATACCAACCTGATACCAAAAAAAAAAATGTGTAGATGACTCGCTCAACATCATTCAAATATAAAAAATGTTGACTCAAAAAAAAAAGGCGGCAAAGAAACCCATAACAAATGCTTTCTTCTAACCATTTTTGAGCATTTTTGTTATGAAAAAGCTATCAATACAAATCTTGCCAGACATGCCTTCTTTCACTAAACACAATTCAAGCGAAGAAAAGGCAATACTTCAATGTAGTCGTTGAATCAACCAACATCTATCATTCGAGTCATCTATTTCATAAAAAGAAAAAAAAATATATATATATATATAGAAAAAAATCTAAGGGAGTACTACATAATTTGGAAGGTAGTTGAGTTTTAACATTTCATGACTATCCATAGAAAATATTTTCAATTTTATAAATTTTGCGTGATTAATTTTCTTACTTCTTAATTGAGTTACAAGTGCTTAAAAAGGCTCAAATGATTTTTTGTAATTAAGTTGGTTTCATTTCTTCTAGATCCAAAACGATTTCTTGGGGTGGAATTGTTTGGAAGACAAATTCACTGTTAATCTTGTAATTTTATAAAATTTAACTGTATGAATACATTGACTGCTTAGATTTAATATTTATGAATATATGAAATAATTGATGCTTTTACTTGAGGACAAGCAAAGAATGAGTTTGAGGAGGTTGATAAATCAGTATTTTTAGCAACTTTAACCCATTAAATCATGTATATTGTATTATTATTTCAAGCTTAATTGTATATTTTATACAAATTTAATGCAATATAGGTTCTGAAGAAGAAATAGCAAAAATGGCCACAAAAGCCAACTTTTGAAGTGAATTTTTAGAACCTATATTGCATTAAATTTGTGTAAATATATACGATTAAGCTTGAAATAATAATGCAATATACATGATTTAATGGGTTAAAGTTACAAAAAAAAAATAGATTTATCAGCTGCGCCTATTTTCAGAGCCCAAAATCGAACGTTTTCATCAATTTTAGAACACTTTTCTTCTTTTGCGTTATTTTTTCGTCCTGGATCGTACGTCGTGAGCCGCGAAAAGGATGACAACCTATTCTATCACATTTCTATTTCCGAATCCCATGGCACCTTGGGCAAGGAAACTTCAATTCACGTAGAGGCTAGGCCTGCAAACCGAGGGCGTGGGGCTTATGACCATGTATCCGTCGCTCCGGTGTCCATAACTTTTGATTCGTAAGGAGTTACGCAACGCACAGCAAACTGTTGGAAAGCCCTCCGAGAGCTCTACGACGGGGCCAGCAAGCCTGCTCGGTGCACCTATTTTCGGAGCCCAAAATCGAATGTTTTCATCATTTTCGGCACACTTTTCTTCTTTTGCGCTGTTTTTCCGTTCCGGATCGTATGTCGTGAGCCGCGAAAAGGATTACAACCTAATCCATCACATTTCTATTATAGAATGCCACAACACCTTGGGCAATACAACTTCGCTTCACATAGACGCTGGGCCCGCAAACCGAGGGCGTGGGGTTTGTGACCAGGTATTTGTCATTCCGGTGCCCATAACTTTTGATCCGTGAGGAGTTACGTGACGCACAGCATACCGTTGTAAAGCTCTCCAAGTGCTCTACGACGGGGGTGACAAGCCTCCTATGCTACACCTATTTTCGGAGCCAAAAATTGATCGTTTCCATCAGTTTCGGGATACTTTTCTTCTTCTGCACTATTTTTCTATCCCGGATCATACGTCGTAAGCCGCGAAAAGGACGGCAACCTAATCCATCACACTTTTCTATTACACAATCCCATGATACCTTGGGCAAGCCAACTTCACTCCACGTAGAGACTGGCCCCGCAAACCATGGGCGTGGGGCTTGTGCCCAGGTAACCGTCGCTCCGGTGCCCATAACTTTTGATCCGTAACGAGTTACGCGGTGCACAACATACCGTTGGAAAGTTCTCCAAGAGCTCTACGTCAGATGCAGCAAGCCTGCTCGGCTGCACCTATTTTCAGAGACCAAAATTTAACATTTTCATCAATTTCGGGACAATTTTCTTCGTTTGTGCTATTTTTTCGTCTAGGATAGTACGTCGTGAGCCGCGAAAAGGACGACAACCTAATCCATCACATTTCTATTACGGAATCCCATGGCACCTAGGACAAGCCAACTTCACTTCACGTAGAGGCTGGGCCCACAAACCGAGGGCGTGGGGCTAGTGACCAGGTATCCGTCACCCCGGTGCCCATAACTTTTGATTCATAAAAAGTTGCACGGTGCACATCATACCGTTGGAAAGCTCGCGGGGAGCTCTACGACGGGCGTAGCAAGTCTACACATCTGTACCTATTTTCGAAGCCCAAAATCGAACGTTTTCATTAGTTTCGGGACACTTTTCGTCTTTTTCGCTATTTTTTCGTCTCGAATTGTACGTCGCGAGCCGCGAAAAGGATGACAACCTAATCCATCACATTTCTATTACTGAATCCCACGGCACCTTAGGCAGGTCTCGTAGAGGCTGGGCCCCCAAACCGAGGGAGTGGGCTTGTAACCCGGTATTCGTCGCTCCGGTGCCCATAACTTTTGAATCGTAAGAAGTTACGTGGTGCACATCATACTGTTGGAAAGATCTCTGGGAAGCTCTACGATGGGGGTAGCAAGTCTGCTTGGCTGAGCCTATTTTCGGAGCCCAAAATCGAATATTTTCATTAGTTTCGGGACATTTTTCGTCTTTTCCGCTATTTTTTCGTCCCAGATCGTACGTCGTGAGCCACGAAAAGGACGACGACCTAATACATCACATTTCTATTACCGAATTCCATGGCACCTTGGGCAAGGAAACTTCACTTCATGTAGAGGCTGGGCCCGTAAACCGAGGGCGTAATGCTTATGACCAGGTATTCATCGCTCAAGTGCCCATAACTTCTGATCCGTTACACAGTGCACAACATACCGTTAGAAAGCTCTCCGAGAGCTCTAAGACGAGGGCAGCAAGCTAGCTCAGTTGCGCTAGTTATTGGTGCCCAAAATCTAATGTTTTCATCAATTTCGGGACATTTTTCTTCATTTGCGCTATTTTTCCGTCCGGATCATACGTCGTGAGCCGCGAAAAGGACGACAACCTAATCCATCACATTTCTATTACCGAATCCCACGGCACCTTGGGTGGGAGAACTTCATTTCTCGTAGAGGCTAGGCCCGCAAACCGAGGGAGTGGGGCTTATAACCAGGTATCCGTCGCTCCGGTGCCAATAACTTTTGATTCGTAAGAAGTTACGCGGCACACATCATACCGTTAAAAAGCTCTCCGGAAGCTCTACGACGGGGGCAGCAAGTCTGCTTGGCTGCGCCTATTTTCAGAGCCAAAAATTGAACATTTTCATTAGTTTCGGGCCACTTTTCTTCTTTTGCGCTATTTTTCAAATCGTACGTCGTGAGCCGCGAAAAGGACGACAACCTACTCCATCAGATTTCTATTATAGAATCCCACTGCACCTTGGGCAAGACAACTTCGCTTCACGTAGAGGCTGGGCCCACAAACCGAGGGCGTGGGGCTTGGGACCAGTTCTCCGTCCCTCCGGTGCCCATAACTTTTGATCCGTAAGGAGTTACGAGGTACACAGCATACCGTTGGAAAGCTCTACGACGAGGGCAGCAAGCCTGCTCGGCTGTGCCTATTTTCGGAGCCCAAAATCGAACACTTTCATCAGTTTTGGGACACTTGTATTCGTTTGCGCTGTTTTTCCATCCCGGATCATACCTCGTGAGCCGCGAAAGGGACGACAACCTAATCCAACACATTTCTATTACCGAATCCCACGGCACCTTGGGTGAGAGAACTTCAATTCTCATAAAGGCTGGGCCCGCAAACCGAGGGAGTGGGGCTTGTGACTAGGTATCCGTCGCTCCGGTGCTCATAACTTCTGATTTGTAAGGAGTTACGCGGAGCATAGCATACCGTTGGAAAGATCTCCGAGAGCTCTACGATGGGGGCAGCAAAACTGCGTGGCTGCACCTATTTTCGGAGTCGAAAATTGAACGTTTTCATCAGTTTCGGGATACTTTTCTTCTTTTACAATATTTTTTCATCCCGGATCGTACGTCGTGAGCGGCGAAAAGGACGAATGTAATACCCGAGCCCGGAATATGAATTTTCTTTGTTTATTATTTTGAAAATTTTATTTCCTTAAATTCTTTGTGAATTAATTGTTACATTCTCGCCGACGCAACGTGCATTGCATTTAAGGAGCGATAGCTAGATAACGAGTTCCAGTCCTCAGCAAATAATGAAACTAGTATTTAGACGACTTAAATTTTATATTTTAATTGTTGCTAGCTTTAATTTAACTTACCTTAGCTGAAACGGCTTTAAAACGAGCGAAATAGGGCCCTTTGACCAAGTTTTAAGTGGTTTGACCTTGGACCTTTGACTCTTTGACCTTTTGACCTTTAATTAAGCAATTAAGTAAGCAAAATAAGAAAAAAAATAGCAGCAAATAGCAGCAGCAGGCCGATAGCTTTAGAGAGGAAAAAAAAAACCTTTCAACTTCTATACGATCAATCTTCGCGTGTGCTCGTGCGGGGTGATTACCGAGGCAACCAACGTTGTTTTCCTAGCGACTAGGAGTACCTAAGGTGAGGGAAGCATGTTATTTGCGCATTTATACGTTGTGTTAGTTAACTTTATCAGTTTTTAGATTTATCCGTAGATCGTTATTTAAAGCGAATTGATGCTTCTAGAATGTTCCTTAGCATTGGTAGAACATGTATTTATGGCTTTGTAATATTTTCTGCGGTTAATTGTTGTGATTCAAAATTGAATTGTGATATGAATAGTACCTTGTGAATAGTAAAACCTTGAAACATTGAAGTTGCGCTGTTATGCTTTCCGTTGATGTAGAAACGTGCTAGGTATGCTAGAATGCTAAAATGTGTGGTTTGTTTGGGTTGCGTAGTGGAAAAAACGAGAATTAAGCCTTTGGGAAAGTCGGGGTCGTTTAGGTCGACTTTGGCGTTTTCTCGTTTTGCGTGTTGGCATTGCTTCGGGAGGCCATGGAAGCACTTTTGGTGCGATTATGGCATTGGTTGGGTGTTTGGTTGTTGTAGTTGTAGTTCAAACGAGAAAGGGGGAAATCAGGACTTTGCGCGAGTTCTAGGGTAAAGTAAGGTTTCGGGGTCTTTAGACGTGCCTTATGGTAACCTAGGAGGGTTGGCGAAGTCGGTTTCCAGAACCCGTGGCTCGTTTGGAAATGGTAGTGTTTTGATAGTTGGGGCTGATTTGTGTTTTTGTGTGTTTACTTGTCTTTATGCTTATAGAATGCTTAGAATTACTTGAATTACTTGTTTGAGTTGTTTTGGATTGAATTGCTTATCAAATTGCTGCTATCGCGTGCGAGAGTAACCTACTTTGTTATTCTCCCACGTGTGGCTTTATCGCTGGTTTATCGCTTGTGTATCGCTTGTTTATTGTCTTGTATCGAGTCTTGCATTGCATAGTGTCTCGCGCGTGAGTGATGGGCCTCTCTGGGTAGCCTTGGGTTGCCAGTGTTGGTTGCTCTAGCTCCGCTGCTATTCCCTTTCTCGCTTGGGTTGCCTCCCAGGGAGATTTGGGTCGTAGGATTGATGGATACTTCCGGAGTATTCCAAACTGGTGTTATAAGGTGGTTTGGGCCGGCGCGTCGTCATCGAATTCGTGTTTGAAAGTGGTTAGTGAAAAGAGTATCGTATCCTTTGATTGAGTGTTTGCAGCTTTAAATACTTGCCTTGCTTTATTGTTGGCTTTGGATATATCTTTATATGTTTTGTATGTATTGCTTGGCTAATTGCATTGCATACTCCTCTCATCTCCGTCCTTGAGACCAATTGCCCTCGCTGAGCAATAGTTTTTGCTCATTCCTCTCTATACTATGTTTTTACAGGAGTAGTTGAGGCAGACCCTCTCGAGGTAATTGAGGAGGAGGAGCAGGTGGAGGTGTTTCCGTGATAGCACTTACCTGCTTTACTGGTGGTTGGTTACCAGTTTTGTGCAAACCTTGCTGCTATGTATATTGCGTGAGGAACGCTTAATTTTGAGGCTTGTAGCCTTGTATATATATTTTCTAGTTGAGATCTTTATTAGTCTTATGTTGAAATGGATTAAAGTTTGTAAGTTGTAAACTTATACTCGGATGACAAGTGAAGAATGCATGCTAATGGCTAATGGTTTAGTGGCATAAGTACTTGTGTAGTATGCATATCATTTTTGGTTTGGAAAGTTGGATAATAAGAAATGTATGTTTTATAGAAAGTTGGCTTGTTTTGATTATTTTATAGCTTTCGCAAGTGTTATATTGTTTTTAGGGTTTTCGGATTGTCCGCGGTACAGAGGAGACTCCGTCCGTGTGTCGGGTCCGGGCTTGGCCTTTTGCGGGGTTGGGTCGGGGCGTGACAACGACAACCTAATACATAACATTTCTATTACCGAATCTCACGGCACCTTGGGCGGGGGAACTTCATTTCTCGTAGAGGCTAGGCCCGCAAAGCGAGGGAGTGGGGCTTGTAACCAGGTATCCGTCGCTCCAGTGCCAATAACTTTTGATTCGTAAGAAGTTACGCGGCGCACATCATACCGTTAGAAAGCTCTCCGGGAGCTCTACGACGGGGGCAGCAAGTCTGCTTGGCTGCGCCTATTTTCGGAGCCGAAAATCGAACATTTTCATTAGTTTCAGGACATTTTTTGTCTTTTCTGCTATTTTTCAGATCGTACGTCGTGAACTGCGAAAAGGATGACAACCTAATCCATCAGATTTCTATTATAGAATCCCACTGCACATTGGGCAAGAGAAATTCATTTAACATAGAGGCTAGGCCCGCAAACCGAGGGCGTGGGGCTTGTGACCAGGTATCCGTCGCTCTGGTGCCCATAACTTTTGAACTGTAAGGCGTTACACGGCACACACCATGCCGTTGGAAAGCACTTCGAGAGCTCTACGATGAGGGCAGCAAGCCTGCTCAGCTGCGCCTATTTTTGGAGCCCAAAATCCAACATTTTCATCAGTATTGGGATACTTTTCTTCTTTAGCGCTGTTTTTTCATCCCGGATCGTACCTCGTGAGCCGTGAAAGGGACAAAAACCGAATCCCTACTGTACCTTGGGTGAGAGAACTTCAATTCTCATAAAGGCTGGGCCCGCAAACCGAGGGAGAGGGGCTTGTAACCAGGTATCCGTCGCTCCGGTGCCCATAACTTCTGATCTATAAGGAGTTACGCGGAGCACAGCATACTGTTGGAAAGCTCTCCAAGAGCTCTAAGACGGGGGCAGCAAGCTTTTTTGCCTGCGCCTATTTTCAGAGTAAAAAATCGAATGTTTTCATCAGTTTCGGAACACTTTTCTTCATTTACGCTATTTTTCCGTCTCCGATCGTACGTCCTGAGCCTCGAAAAGGCCGACAACCTAATCCATCATATTTATATTACCAAATGCCATGGAACCTTGGGCAAGAGAACTTCACTTCACGTAGAGGCTGGGCCCACAAACCGAGGGCGTGGGGCCTGTGACCAGGTGTCCGTCGCTCCGGTGACCATAACGTTTGATTTGTAAGGAGTTACGTGGCGTACAGTATATCGTTGGAAAGCTCTCCGAGAACTCTACAACGGGGGCAGCAAGCCTGCTCAGTTGCGCCTATTTTCAGAGCCCAAAATCTAGCGTTTTCCACAGTTTTGGGGCACTTTTCTTCTTTTGCGCTATTTTTTCATCCTAGATCGTACGTCGTGAGTTGCAAAAAGGACGACAACCTAATCTATCACATTTCTATTACCGAATCACACGGTACCTTGGGTGAGAGAACTTCATTTCTCGTAGAGGCTAGGCCCGCAAACTGAGGGAGTGAAGCTTGTAACCAGGTATCCGTCGCTCCGGTGCCCATAACTTTTGATTTGTAAGGAGTTTCGCGGCGCACATCATAACATTGGAAAGCTCTCTGAGAGCTCTAAGACGAAGGCAGCAAGCTTGTAGGGCTTCACCTGTTTTTGGAGCCCAAAATCGAACGTTTTCATAAGTTTCGGGATATTTTTCTTCATTTGCGATGTTTTTTCGTCCCAGATCGTACGTTTGTGAGCCGCGAAAAGGACGACAACCTAATCCTTCACATTTCTATTACCGATTCCTATGGCACCTTAGGCAAGAGAACTTCACTTCACATAGAGGCTGGGCCCGTAAACTAAGGACATGGGGCTTGTGACTAGGTATCCGTTGCTCCGGTGCCCATAACTTTTGATCCGTAAGGAGCTACGCACTGCACAGCATATCGTTGGAAAGCTCTATGAGAACTCTACGATGGGGGCAACAAGCCTTCTTGGCTGCGCCAGTTTTCAGATCCCAAAATTGAACATTTTCATCAGCTTCGGGATAGTTTTCTTCTTTTGTGCTATTTTTCTGTCCCGAATCGCACGTCCTGAGCTGCGAAAATGATGACAACCTAATCCATCGCATTTATATTACAGAATCCCATTGCATCTTGGACAAGAGAACTTCACTTCATGTAGAGGTTGGGCCCGTAAATCGAGGGTGTGGGGCTTGTGACCACGTATCCGTCACTCCGGTGCCCATAACTTTTGATCCGTAAGGAGTTACGCGGCGCACAACATACAGTTGGAAAGCTCTCCGAGAGCTCTACGAATAGGGTAGCAAGCCTACTCGGCTGTGCCAAGTTTCAAAGCCCAAAATCGAACGTTTACATCAGTTCTGGGACACTTTTTATTTTCTGCTCTGTTTTTTAATCCCGGATCGTACGTCGTGAGCCGGGAAAAGGACGACAACCTAATCCATTACATTTCTATTATAGAATCCCGCGGCACCTTCAGGAAGAGAACTTTTCTTCACGAAGAGGCTGGGCTTGCAAACCGAGGGCGTGGGGCGTGTGACAAGGTATTAGTCGCTTCGGTGCCCATAACTTTTGATCCGTAAGGAATTATGCGGCGCACAGCATAGCGTTGGAAAGCTCTCCGAGAGCTCTACGACGGGGGCAGCAAGCTTGCTCGGCTGGGCCTATTTTCAGAGCCCTAAATTGAACATTTTCATCAGTTTTTGGATATTTTCTTCTTTTGTGATGTTTTTTCTTCCCGGATCCTACGTCGTGAACTGCGAAAACGATGACAACCTAATCTTTCACATTTCTATTATCGAATCCCATGGTACCTTGGGCAAGAGAACTTCACTTCAGGCAGAGGTTGGGCTCGCAAACCGAGGCGGTAGGGCTTGTGACCAAGTATCCGTCGCTCCCGTGCCCATAACTTTTGATCCATAAGTAGTTGTACGGTGCACAGCATACCGTTGGAAAGCTCTGTAAGAGCTTTACGGCGGGGGCAGCAAGCCTGCTCGGCTGAGCCTATTTCTGAAGCCCCAAATTGAACGATTTCATCATTTCCGGGATACTTTTCTTTTTCTACTTTGTTTTTCGGTCCCAGATCGTACGTCGTGAGCGACGAAAAGGATGATAACCTAATCCATCACATTTCTATTACCGAATCCCACAACACCTTGGGCAAGAAAACTTCACTTCACGTAGTGGCTACGCCCGTAAACTGAGGGTGTGGGGCTTGTGTCTAGGTATCTTTCGCTCTGGTGCCCATAACTTTTGATCCGTAAGGAGTTAGTAGCGCACAGCATACCGTTGGAAAACTCTCCGAAAGCTCTACGACAAGGTCAGCAAGCCTTCTTGGTTGCGCCTGTTTTCGGTTTTCATCAGTATTGGGAGACTTTTCTTCTTTTGCACTATTTTTTTGTCCCGAATCGTATGTTGTAAGCCTCGAAAAGGACGACAACCTAATCCATCACATTTCTATTGCCGAATCCCTTGGCATCTTGGGTGAGAGAACTTCAATTCTCGCAGAGGCTGGGCCCGTAAACCGAGGGAGTGGGGCTTGTAACCCGGTATCCGTCGCTCCAGTGCCCATAACTTTTGATCTGTAAGAAGTTACGCGACGCACTTCATATTGTTGGAAAGCTCTCCGAAAGCTCTACGACTGGGGACAACAAGCTTGAATGGCTGTGCCTATTTTCGGAGCTCATAATCGATCGTTTTCATCAGTTTCAGGATACTTTTCTTCATTTGCGCTCTTTTTTTGTCCCGGATCGTACGTTGTGAGCCGCGAAAAGGACGACAACCTAATCCATCCCATTTCTATTACCGAATCCCATGGCACATTGGGCAAGAGAACTTCACTTCACGTAGACGCTGGGCCCGTAAACCGAGGGCGTGGGGCTTGTGACCAAGTATCCGTCGCTCCGGTGACCATAACTTTTGATCCATAAGGAGTTACGTGGCGCACAACATATTGTTGGAAAGCTCTCCGAGACCTCTACAATGGGGGTAGAAAATTGCTCTGCTGCTCCTATTTTCGGAGCCCAAAATCGAACGTTTTCATCAATTTCGGGATACTTTTCTTCTTTTGCGCTGTTTTTTTATCCCAGATCGTACGTCGTGAGCCGCGAAAAGGACGACAACCAATTCCATCACATTTCTATTACCGAATCCCACACCACCTTGGGCGAGAGTACTTCATTTCTTGTAGAGGCTGGGCCCGCAAACTGAGGAAGTGGGCCTTATAACTAGGTATCCGTCGCTCCGGTGTCCATAACTTTTGATCTGTAAGGAGTTACGCGGCACATCATACTGTAGGAAAAGTTTTCGAGAACTCTAAGACGGGTGCAGCAAGCTTGCAGGGCTGTGCCTATTTTTGGAGGCCAAAATCGATCGTTTTTATCAGTTTCGGGATATTTTTCTTCATTTGTGCTGTTTTTTCGTCCCAAATCGTACGTCGTGAGCCACGAAAAGGACGACAACCTAATCCATCACACTTCTTTTACCGATTCCCATGGCACCTTGGGCAAGAGAACTTCACTTCACGTAGAGGTTGGGCCCGCAAACCGAGGGCATGGGGCTTGTGACCAGGTATCCGTCGCTCCGGTGCCCATAACTTTTGATCCGTAAGGAGTTATGTGGCGCACAGCTTACCGTTGGAAAGCTCTCTGAGAGCTCTATGACTGGGGCAGCAAGCCTGATTTCGTCGCCCATTTTTGGAGCCCAAAATCGAACATTTTCATCAGTTTTGGGACACTTTTCTTCTTTTGAGCTGTTTTTCCCTCCCCAGATCATACGTCGTGAGCCGCGAAAAGGACGACAACCTAATCCATCACATTTTCAATACAAAATCCCATGGAACCTTGTGTCACGCTCCAACCCGACCTATGGAGACTAGATTAGGGTGTGACCTAAATCATTATCGTTATTTCACACACTTAGCCTTTTGTTATGATTTAATGCTTAACGTTGGCCTAAAACTCCAAAAGTTTTTTTGAAAAACCGGCAGCATGACGACTATATTTAGGACCTTTGGTTTGACCTAATTTTCTAATACATCTCAAAACCTTTAATCATTGATTCAATTCCAACTAAAATTTTCTATTTTGTTATCAATAGATATGCCTACTAATTTATCTCGATAGTCTCATTTGATTGACAAGCCTAGCATGATAACTATGTCCCGTTTATTTGTCAGTTCCTGTCTTGAAAGTACTTATCATCCCTTAGCTTACGCATAAGCACCTAAGTGAGATTAGATAGAGTTTCATTATATGCTTCTTCACCCAGTGGTTTAAACACCTATGATAACTACTAATAAAGATAATGAAAGCAAACAACCAATAAAGAGTTCGTCCGGTTATAATCAGTACAACGAAAATTAGACCCAAATTACAACGGGATCATTTACATCAATAAAATGAACAGTTTGCAATCAAACACAACATCCATATAGCAACCACTTTCAGGCAAAGAACAAAAGCACGTAGTCACTCCAAGGAATCATCAACAAGCACATTTACTTCGGGTACCTATTCCAAATCTGTTGCACCTGTGACAAAAAAGAGGGTGAGTCCTTATGAACTCAGCGAGGGGGAACGAGAGATAACGTTTTGAAATTCTTTTCCGGTTAAACTTATGAAAACTCATTTGGAAACATGTCAATTAGAATAAATAAGTTCATAACATAACATAAATATAAATGAACACATTTACCCGTCTTTCTTCCCCCAGGTCCTCTTCGAACCAAGCGACAGTACTTAAAACACATAACAAAAGGATACGATTTTATACGTACAGGACTCTAGAGGTCCCCCATACGAGCTCAAGAGGTAGCTCCCACCACATTTAGGTGGAGGACTTTCCCCCGCATAGCACTTACTTCCTGCCGTTCAAGTTCATTTTCAATAATAGTTGTTGCGGCCGGCTTCAATCATCCACTTTTCATGCCAAATAGGTGTACTTCGGATGTATCCTGAAATCCTACGACCCAACTCTCCGAGGAAGTCTAGCCCCCAAGCGAGAGAGGGAATTGGACTATGGTAGTCACGGTAGCACCGACAAACCCGATGCCGCTCGGCGTGCGTGAAATGCTACCATGCCAAAATGAAAGGCTGCAACCTTGTATGCAATGCACATTTATGCCATTTAACATTTCACATTAGGAGGTTAACAAAGTAGGTTGCCTCCGAGCAAGTATAATGTCACATTTTGACATATTGACATATAAGGCATTGTAAGAACATGTAATCATTTCATATATCAATTCGAAAGCAATTAAACTTTCACGGGCAGCCAAGTAACCATGTTCAAATAAGCCATAGCATGTCTTTTAACAATTCACATTAGGAGGTCAACAAAGTAGGTTGCCTCCGAGCAATTATAAGATCACATATCGATAAGTAAACATACAAGGCATGCTTTGACATGTATATTCACTTGTAGTACACATAGAGTTATATGATCATTAAACGGGCAGCCAAGTATCACATTTAAACCAAGTCATATAACTCATTTCGGGGTTCACGTATCAAGCATTAACATTATACAAGCATGCAATGACATTTATACGAGACCGGATGCAAGAATAGCTCACTTAGCAACATGCAATCTTCGGAAATCACATTTAAAGCTATAAGGACAATTACGGGCAGCCTATTAATCACATAATTTAACACATTTAACCATAAGTTCATTCCTTAGCAAAAAGTCAATAGCATTAGGGCCTCAATTCCGTGCTTAAACATGCGGTTAAGCAAACCATTCATCAATTAACGATCCCAAGTCATACATCATACATCAATCAGATTAAGCAACCTCAACCAGCCACAACACTCCATACAACATCTAAGTGCCACAATTCCAAGCATTCAATACCTTAAGCAAGGTCTCAACATGATTCTAAGCATATCACTAAACAAAAATCTCACTGCAATGGTCTATTTTCCCACATTCATTTAGACAATCAAAAAATCTCCAATTTTAGTGAACAAAATATCAAATTAAAGCTTAATGAGTTATTTAAATCCAGAAATAAACCTCAAATCATTTGGAGTTCGGATTCAAGTGTTATAGCCAAAACCGTGAGACTACGCAAAACTCTCCAGATTTGTACACATTTCAATACTTTCCATTTTTTAGGGTCTTAGGGTCCGATTTAGCCTTAGTCTATTTCTGACAAAAATGTCCAGAACTGAAAAATATAGCAACCTACCAAATTTCATACAATTTTACCAACATTTACTAGGTCAAAAATTCTTTGTTATACATAGTCAGTAATCTGCCAGAAATCTATTTCATTTTTCCAATTCTTCCAGATTTAGACACCTCAAGATGTTTAACCATTTTGGACGCCTTAGAGTCAGAATTGGCCTTGGCCTATTTCTATGAAAAATTCTCAAAACTGGAAAAAATAGTGACCTACCAATTTTCATGCATTTTTTACATCATTTTCTAGGCTAAAACTGTTTTGTTCCACAAGGTCAGAAGGCTGCCAGAACCTATTCCATATTTCCAGATTTAGACACCTTTTGATATTTGACCATTTTAAGGGTCTTAGAGGAAGAATTGGCCTTGGCCTATTTCTACGAAAAATGTTCAAAACTGACAAAAATAGTGACATACCAATTTGCATGCATTTTTGACATCATTTACTAGGCTAAATACACTTCACACTACCTAGTCAGAAATCAGCCAGCTACGCAATTTTTACTTATCTTCAAGTTCTAGCCAAAAATCTAGCCATGCATGGTCATATAAGCTCATGTACACACATATACAACAACTACAGAGGTAAATATAGTCATATGAAGGCATGCATGTGATTTTTGAAAGCTTTTAAAAGAGTTTAACCCTCACCTTGGCAAGTTAATAGATGAAGATGCACAATGTTCTTGAAGATGCACCAATGGAGCTTCTTTCTTGCTTCTTGCTTGCTTGGGCTGCTATGGCCGAGCTTGGGAGAGATCTTGAGAGCATGCTTGAGGTCTTGGAAGGTCAAGAGGCAGCCATGGTCGAAATGGAGAGAGAATGAGAGCTTGAGAGGGTTTTTGAGAGGAAAAATGAAGTTTTAGTATGTGTGTGTGTATGTGCTCGGTTTTGCAGAATTTTGTGTGTCAAATGGCTTCTAAAGTTGCTGAATATTGTGCCTATGAAATGTAGTGTGTAAAGAATAAGTGCATGAGCCGGTTGGAGGCTTAGGATTTAGCAAAAAAGGCATAGAACTTAGGAAAAGTTATGACATGGTGTAAGAGAATGTTGGGTAGAATAGAATATTTTATAGTTAGTGGGATTTGTAGAGAATTTGAATTAGGAATATAATATTGGTTAGTGGATTGTATAGGATTATTTTAGTGTCTTGTGCTTTGTGTAGGAATCTTTATTGATTAGCGTGCATGCACGCATTCCTAGGTCTAGGGTACACACTACGAGGTAAGACACATACTTCAAGGTAAATGCAAAAATTTCTATGTAAATGCACGTAATTCTGGGTAAGTGCATGCAAACCAATGCAAGGTACGTAATTCAATGTAATGCACAAAAAATCAAGGTATGGCGCTTAAACCTAGGTTAGGGCACGCAGTTCAAGGTTATGGCATATGAAACGAGGAAACACACACAAATCGAGGTCTCGCACGTAATTCAAGGTCAGGGCACGTATATCTAGGTATACACGTACATCGAGGATTAGGGCACACAATTCTAGGTCAAAGCACGTATGACGAAGCATGCATAAAAACCAAGACAGGGCACACAATCCAAGATCAATCATATAATTCTGGGTCCAAGGTACGCAAATTGAGGTAAGACACGTTATTCGGGGTTGGGCCTTACATCTACGACTGAGGCAGCAAGCTTTCTCGGCTGCGCCAATTTTCAGAGCTCAAAATCGAACGTTTTCATCAGTTCCGGGATACTTTTCCTTTTTTGCTATGTTTTTCTGTCCCGGATCGTACGTCGTGAGCCGCAAAAAGGACGACAACCTAATCCATCACATTTCTTTTACAGAATCTCACGGCACCTTGGGCAAGAGAACGTTACTTCACATAAAGGCTGGGCTCACAAACCGAGGGCGTGGGGCATGTGACCAAGTATCCGTCGGTCCGAGGCCCATAACTTTTGATGTTACGCGGTGCACGGCATACCGTTGGAAACCACTCCGAGAGCTCTACCACGGGGACAGCAAGCCTGCTCGGCTGCGCCTATTTTCAGAGCCCAGAATTGAACGTTTTCATCAGTTTTGGGACACTTTTCTTCTTTTGCGCTGTTTTTCCATCCCGGATCGTACATCGTGAGTCGCGAAAAGGATGACAATCTAATCCGTCACATTTCTATTACCGACTCCCACGGCACCTTGGGCAAGACAAATTCACTTCACGCAGAGGATGGGCCCGTAAACCGAGGGCGTGGGGCTTGTGACAAGTATCCGTCGCTCCGGTGCCCAGAAAGTTTGATCCGTAAGGAGTTATGTGGCGCACAGTATATCGTCGGAAAGATCTCCAAGAGCTCTATGACGGGGATAGCAAGCCTGCTCGACTGTGCCTATTTTCGTTGCCCAAAATCGAATGTTTTCATCAGTTTCGGGATAGTTTTCTTCTTTTGCGCTGTTTTTTTATCCCGGATAGTACGTCCTGAGCTGCGAAAAGGACGACAACCTAATCCATCACATTTCTATTACAGAATCACATTGTATCTTGGACAAGAGAACTTCACTTCACGTAGAGGCTGGGCCCGCAAATTGAGGGTGTGGGGCTTGTGACCACGTATCCGTCGCTCCGGTGCCCATAACTTTTGATCTGTAAGGAGTTACGCGACGCACACCATACAGTTGGAAAGCTCTCTGAGAGCTCTACGAATGGGGCAGCAAGCCTACTCGGCTGCGCCAATTTCCAAAGCCCAAAATCGAACATTTACATTAGTTCTGGGATACTTTTCCTTTTTTGCTATGTTTTTCAGTCCCGGATCGTACGTTGTGAGCCGCAAAAAGGACGACAACCTAATCCATCACATTTCTATTACCGAATCAAACTGCACTTTGGGCAAGACAACTTCACTTCATGTAGAAGTTGGCCTCGCAAACCGAGGGCGTGGGGCTTGTGACTAGGTAACCGTCGCTTCGGTACCCATAACTTTTGATCCGTAAGGAGTTACGTGGCGCACAACATAGCGTTGGAAAGCTCTCCAAGAGCTCTACAACGGGGGCAGCCAGCCTGATCGGCTGCGCCAATTTTTGGAGCCCAAAACCGAATGTTTTCATCAGTTTCGAAACACTTTTCTTTTTCTACGCTGTTTTTCTGTCCCGGATCGTACGTCGTGAACCGCGAAAAGGACGACAACCTAATCCATCACATTTCTATTACAGAATACCCCGGCAAGTTGGGCAAGAGAACTTTACTTCATGTAGAGGCTTGGCCCGCAAACCGAGGGCGTAGGGCTTGTGACCAGGTATCCGTCACTCTGGTGCCCATAACTATTGATCCGTAAGGAGTTATGCGGCACACAGCATACCGTTGGAAAGTACACCGAGAGCTCTACGATGGGGGTAGCAAGCTTGCTATGCTACGAAGGTTTTCGGAGACCAAAATCTAACATTTTCATCAATTTTGGGACACTTTTCTTTTTTTGCGCTATTTTTCTCTCCTGGATCGTAAGTCGTGAGCCGCGAAAAGGACGACAACTTAATCCATCACATTTCTATTTCTGAATCCCATGGCATATTGGGCAAGAGAACTTCACTTCACATAGAGGCTGGGCCCGCAAACCTAGGGCGTGGGGCTTGTGACCAGGTATCCGTCGCTCCGGTGACCATAACTTTTGATCCGTAAGGAGTTACGCGGTGCACAGCATACCGTTGGAAAGCTCTCCGAGAGCTTTACGACTTGGGCAGCAAGCCTGCACGGCTGGCCTTGTTTTCGGAGCCCAAAATTCAACATTTTCATTAGTTTCGGGATACTTTTATTCTTTTGCGCTGTTTTTCTATCCCGGATCGTATGTCGTGAGCCACGAAAATGACGACAACCAAATCCATCACATTTCTATTACCGAATCCCACTGCACCTTGGGCAAGAGAACTTTACTTCACATAGAGGCTGGGCCCGCAAACCGATGGCGTGGGACTTGTGACTAGGTATCCGTTGCTCCGATGCCCATAACTTTTGATTCGTAAGGAGTTACACGGTGCACAACATACCATTGGGAAGCTCTCCGAGAGCTCTACGACGGGGGCAGCAAGCCAGCTTAGCTGCCCCTATTTTCGGAGCCGAAAATTGAAAGTTTTCATTAGTTTCGGCGTACTTTTCTTTTTTTACGCTATTTTTTCATCCCGGATCGTACATCGTGAGCTGCGTAAAGGACGACAACCTAATACATCACATTTCTATTATAGAATCCCATGGCCCTTTGGGCAAGAGAACTTTACTTCACGTAGAGGCTGGGCCCGCAAACCAAGGGCGTGGGGCTTGTGACCTGCTATCCGTCGCTCCGGTGCCCATAACTTTTGATGCGTAAGGAGTTACGCAGTGCACAGCATACCGTTGGAAAGCTCTCCGAGAGCTCTACGATGCGGTCAGCAAGCCGGCTTGGTTGTGGCAGTTTTCGAAGCCCAAATTCCAACGTTTTCATTAGTTACGGACACTTTTCTTCTTTTGCGTTGTTTTTCCGTCCCAGATCGTACATCGTGAGCCGATAAAAGGACGACAACCTAATCCATAACATTTATATTACAGAATCCCACGGCATCTCGAGCAAGAGAACTTCACTTCACGTAGAGGCTAGGCCCGCAAACCGAGGGCGTGGGGCTTGGGACCATGTCTCCGTTGCTCCGGTGCCGATAACTTTTGATCCGTAAGGAGTTACGTGGCGCACAACATACCGTTGGAAAGCTCTTTGAGAGCTCTACGACGAGGGCAGCAAGCCCGCAAGTCTGTGCCTATTTTCGAAGCCCAAAATTGAACGTTTTCATCAATTTCGGGATACTTTTCTTATTTTGCGCTGTTTTTCCATCCCGGATCGTACGTCGTGAGCCTAAAAAAGGACGACAACCTAATCAATCACATTTCTATTTCAGAATCCTATTGCCCCTTGGACAAGAGAACTTCACTTCCCATGGAGGTTGGGCCCGCACATCGAGGGCGTGGGGCTTGTGACCAGGTATTCGTCGCTCTGGTGCCCATAACTTTTGTTCCGTAAAGAGTAGCGCGGCGCACAACATACCGTTAGAAAGCACTCCTAGAGCTCTACGACGGGGGTAACAAGCTTGTTTGGCTGCGCCTATTTTCGGAGACCAAAATTTAACGTTTTCATCAGTTTTGAGATACTTTTCTTCTTTTTCGTTGTTTTTCGGTCCCGGATTGTACGTCATGAGCCGCGAAAAGGACGACAACCTAAACCGTCACATTTCTATTACCGAATCCCATGACACCTTGGGCAAGAGAACTTCATTTCACATAGAGGCTGGGCCTGCAAACTGAGGGTGGGGGGCTTGTGACCAGGTATCCATTGCTCTAGTGACCATAACTTTAGATTCGTAAAGAGTTACGCGGCGCACAACATACCGTTGGAAAGCTCTCTGAGAGCTCTACGATGAGGGCAGCAAGCCTGCTAGGCTACGCCTATTTTGGAGCCCAAAATTGAATATTTTCATCATTTTCGGGACATTTTTCTTCTTTGGCGCTATTTTTTTGTCCCGGATCGTACGTAGTGAGCCTAGAAAAGGACGACAACCTAATCCATCACATTTCTATTATAGAATCCCATGGCACCTTGGGCAAGAGAACTTCACTTCAAGTAGAGGTTGGGCCCGCAAATCGAGGTGGTTGGGCTTGTAACTAGGTATCCGTCGTTCCGGTGCCCATAACTTTTGATCCATAAGGAGTTATGCGGCGCACAGCATACCGTTGGAAAGTTCTCTGAGAGTTCTACGACGGGGGCAGCAAGCCTGATTGGCTGTGCCTATTTTCGGAGCCCAAAATCAAACATTTTCATCAGTATCGGGATACTTTTCTTCTTTTGTGCTGTTTTTTCATCCCGGATCATACGTCGTGAGCTGCGAGAAGAATGACAACCTAATCCATCATATTTCTATTACTGAATCCCACGGTACCTTGGGCAAGAGAACTTCACTTCACGTAGAGGCTGGGCCAGGAAGCCGAGGGTGTGGGGCTTAGAAGCAGGTCTCCGCCATTTCGGTGCCCATAACTTTTGATCCGTAAGGAGTTACGTGGCGCACAACATATCATTGGAAAGCTCTCTGAGAGCTCTACAACAATGGTAGAATTTCTGCTCAGCTGCGCCTATTTTCGGAGCCCAAAATTGAACATTTTCAAAAGTTTTGGGACACTTTTCTTCTTTTACGCTGTTTTTCTATCTCGGATCGTACGTCGTGAGCCACGAAAAGGATGACAACCTAATCCATCACATTTCTATTACCGAATCCCACAGCACCTTGGGCAAGACAACTTCACTTCATGTAGAGGCTGGGCACGCAAACAGAGGGCGTGGGGCTTATGACCAAGTATCCGTCGCTCCGGTGCTCATAACTTTTGATCCCTAAGGTGTTAGGCGGCACACAGCATACCGTTGGAAAGCTCTCCGAGAGCTCTACGACGAGGGCAGCAAGCTTGCTCGGTTGTGCCATATTTCAAAGCCCAAAATCGAACGTTTTCATCAGTTTTGGGCCACTTTTCTTCTTTTGCGCTATTTTTCGGTCCCAGATCATACGTCGTGAGCCGCGAAAAGGACGACAATCTAATCCATCACATTTCTATTACAGAATCCCATGACATATTGGGCAAGAGAACTTTACTTCACGTAGAGGCTGGGCCCGCAAAGCGAGGGCGTTGGGCTTGTGACCAGGTATCCGTCATTCTGGTGCCCATAACTATTGATCCGTATGGAGTTACGCGGCGCACATCATATCGATGGAAAACACTCCGAGAGCTCTACGATGGGGGCATCAAGCCAGCTATGGTGCGCTGATTTTTGAAGACCAAAATCGAACGTTTTCATTAGTTTCAGGACACTTTTCTTCTTTTGCGTTGTTTTTCTGTCCCGGATCGTACGTCGTGAGCCGCGAAAAGGACTACAACCTAATCCATCACATTTCTATTACCGAATCCCTCGACACCTTGGGGTAGACAACTTTACTTCACAGAGTGGCTGGGATCGCAAACCTAGTGCGTGGGGTTTGTGACCTATTATCCGTCGCTCTGGTGCCCATAACTTTTGATCCGTAAGGAGTTACGCGACGCACAGCATACCATTGGAAAGCTCTCTGAACTTTATTTTTTTTGAGTGAGCTTTGTAAGCGGTCTTGCAATCTTTGAGAAATCCTTTACGAACCTCTGATAATAGCCGGCTAAACCGAAAAAACTCCGAACTTCTATAACATTTTCCGGCTTCTTCCAAGACATCACCGTTTGTATCTTTGCTGGGTCCACCGCTATTCCCTCTTGGGATATGATGTGTCCCAAGAATGCTATCTGCTGCAACCAAAATTCTCATTTGCTAAATTTCGCATACAATTGATGTCCTCTAAGTTTCTGCAATACCAATCGGAGATGTTGTTCATGCTCAGCCTCGGGTTTTGAGTATACCAATATATCATCAATAAAGATCACCACAAATTGGTCCAAGTAGGGTTGAAACACCCTGTGCATGAAGTCCATAAAAGCTGCAGGGGCATTAGTTAGTCCAAATGGCATCACCACAAATTCATAATGGCCATATCTCGTCCTAGAAGCCATTTTAGGCACGTCCTCCTTTTTGATTCGCAACTGGTAGTACCCTTGCCTCAAGTCGAGCTTCGAATACACTTTAGCTCCCTGAAGTTGATCAAACAACTCATCGATCAGTGTAAGTGGGTATTTATTCTTGACGGTCACTTGGTTCAATCCTCGATAATCGATGCATAGCCTCAATGTTCCGTCTTTCTTCTTTACAAATAGGACTGGTGCACCCCACGGAAATGAACTTGGTTGAACAAATCCCTTCTTTAACAATCCTTGCAATTGGTCCCTCAGTTCTTGTAGCTCGGCTGGTGCCATACAATAGGGAGCTTTAGATATCGGCTGGGTGCCAGGCAGTAATTCTATTATGAACTCGATCTCCCGATCCAGAGGCAAACCCGACAATTCTTCTGGAAACACATCTGCATAATCTTTAATCACTGGCATCTCTTCCAACTTAGCTTTGTCCAATGGCTTGTTGATGAGATAAGCTAAGTATCCATTACACCCTTTTCTCAAGGACTTCACTGCTTTCGTAGAGGAAATAATGGAACTCCCGGTGAAGTCTCTTCGACCCTTTACCTCTAATATTGGTTGACCAGGTATCTGGAATGTTACAATCTTCGTTCGACAATCTAGTTGTGCATGATGCTTTGCCAACCAGTCCATCCCTAAGATGACTTCATAGTCTCGAAAGGGTAATACAATAAGATTGGCTGAGAATTCCTTATCTTTAATTTGGATTTTACATGCTTTACAAGCTGAGCGAGTAACAAGTTTAGAACCCATCGGAGCACCAACTTCATACAGCTCGTAGTTTCACACGTTGCACACATAAGGGAGTAATAAATGAATGAGTAGCACCTGGATCAATTACCACCCTAACAGGTTGATTCAGTATCAAGAATGTACCTTCAACAACAGCGATCTCCTCAGGAAGCTCGTCACACTCAATAGCATAAGCTTGAGCCTAAACTCTACGAACTGGAATCTTGCCTCTACCAGCTGGTTTAATCTGATTTTGTCCTCCTTGCCATTTAGGACAATCCTTGACCTGGTGTTGATCGCTGCCACACCCTACACATTGTCCCGATTTCCTCCAACACTGGGTCTCGGTATGACCCTTCCTGTTACAGTCAGAACAGGTGACGGTTTGAGTAGCAGGTGAACTACCTGTGGATCCGCGGGTGGAAGAGGCTGATGGTGCTTTAGTCGGGCCACGGTTATTGACAGGTCTGTTCTGGCTCTGGCCCTGACTACGACTCTGAGTCTGGAATTTCATCTGTTGTCCTGGAGGTTGATATGGTTTCTTGTTCGGCTGGCTTGAACCGGCTCTATCAAGTTTCCTCTTCTCAACTCGGGAAGCAGCAGCAAGGAGAGCAGAATAGGTAGTGAAGTCATGCGAAGCCAACTGGTCCTGAATTTCTGGCCTCAACCCATTCGTAAATTTCCACATTTTTGCCTTAGGGGTACTGACCATATATTGAGCATAACGGGACAGTTTGTCAAAGCGAGCCTCATACTGGGCCACCGTCTTGTTACCTTGGTTCAAGTGCATGAATTCTTCAATTCGCCTCTGCCTGGAAACTGCAGGTACGTATTTCTCCTTGAATGCCTTAACAAAATTACCCCACAAATGAGGTGTATGATCAGTTTCCCAAAGTGCCTCCACCGTGTGTCACCAATGCTCAGCATCCCCGTGCAACAGAAACACAGCGAACTCAACCTTTTCTTGGACAGCCAAGCCTCTACCTTTTTATCATCAGCTTCCCTGTAGAATTTGAACGGGTGAAAGTCAAGGAACTCCCGCATTCTGTTGTTTCTCCCATTGTTACCACCTTTTCGGTTGTTGTTGTTGTTGTTGTTTGTTTCACGTGTATCTTGACGTTCCATCACTCGCGACACGCGATCCATAGCATTCGCCATCAAGTTAAACATAGCCATGCTGGGATTAGTTTGATGAGCATCTCCGGCTTCTTGAGGCTCACCGCATCTATTAGTATTGCGGGTACTAGGGCCAGCCATCTATAGGCACAGATTATTATGCACAATTTATTAGAATATGACAAGACAAGAATTAAATGTATAAGGTATGCGACATACAATTTTACATAGACACACAACTTTCGAAACAGTTAAGACATGTTAATCACATAAGCACATAGAAACAGAGAAGGCACAATTGATATTGTCACACATAACACGCATAAACAAGTCATCCCGATAATCTTAGGGCTTCTACCCATGGTCCGAGAGTTAAACCTGGCTTAAGCAATCTAAGCTCTGATACCATTAATATAAGATGTCACGCCCCAACACGACCTATAGAGGTTAGACTAGGGTGTGATCTAAACATTCATATCATTTCACGTACTTAATCGTTCATTAAGGTTTAACGCTTGACGTTTTCCTAGAGCTCCAAAAGACTCCCGGAAAATTGGCAACATAACGGCTGTAATTGGCTCTTTAGTTTGACCTAATTCTCTAAACGCCTCAAAACTTTCAATCTCAAATTCATTTTCAACTAAGATTACTATTTATCACCAATCAGAGTGCCTACTAGTTATCTCGAAGC
Source organism: Ehretia macrophylla (assembly GCA_037974665.1). Taxonomy (NCBI): domain Eukaryota; kingdom Viridiplantae; phylum Streptophyta; class Magnoliopsida; order Boraginales; family Ehretiaceae; genus Ehretia; species Ehretia macrophylla. The sequence goes on along the minus strand of CM075776.1, from coordinate 10,710,804 downwards.
CTCGTTTGATTAACAACCTAGCATGATACTATGTCTCATTTATTTGTCAATCCAGTTACACAAGTACCTGTTGATCTTAGCTTACAAATGAGTACCTGCTTAAGATTGGATAAATTCATTTTACTTAACTCTTATCTAGTACTTCATGAATCTGTGATAGATACTAAACCAAAGTAGCGATAGCAAAATGACCAGAAGAGTGTGTATCTAGTTATGATCAGTACAAGCCAAAATTAGACCCCAAATTACAACGAAGGTCATTTTCAATACAACAACAAGCAACATAAGAAATAGTCTTCAAGCAACATATCGTTCACAAAATGGTCATAGTCAAGTAAGGCACGTAGGGCAAGCAATCATTCCAAGGAGTCATCAATAGGCACGTTATCCTCGGGTACGTGTTCTTGGTCTTCTTCACCTGTGATGATAAAAGAGGGTGAGTCCTTATGAACTCAGCGAGGGGGAATGAGAAATACATTTTGAAACTCTTTTTTCAGTTAACTTATGAAAAGTCCCTTTTGAAAACATGTCACGTATTACAAGTAATAAGGTACGCAAAGTATAAGAATCAAATTGAGCAACAGATACAATTACCAATCATTTCAAGGATACGGTGAGCATTTGCTCTCAATATCGATTTCGATACGATTGTTGCATCCGACTTCAATAATTCACTTATCGCTCCCATTTGGGTGTACTCCAGATGTACCCCGAAAAAAAAACCTACAACCCAACTCTCCGAGGGTGGAAAGCCAAGCGCGAGAGGGAATTGGACCATGGTAGTCACAGTAGCACCGGCAAGCCCGATGCCACCCGGCGTGCGTGAAATGCTACCATGCCACAATGAAATGTTGCAACCTTGTATGCAATGTGCATTTATAACATTTAACATATCACATTAGGTGGACAACAAAGTAGGTTGCCTCCGAGCAGTTATAAGATCGCACGTTGACAAGTAAACACACAAGGCATGCTATGACAGGTAATTTCACTTGTAAGGCACATGGAGTTACATGAATATTAAACGGACAGCCATGTAACACATGTGAATCAAGTCATATAACTCATTTCGGGGTTCATGTAATCAAATAATAAGGTCATACAACATGCAACGATGTCTACGTGGGACCGGGTGCAAGAAAGGTCTACTTGTCAACATGTAATCATCGGAATCACATTTAGGGCTATAAGGACAACTAAGGGCAGCCCACTAATCACATAATTAGACACGATAACCATAGGATCAACACTTAGCAAGTTTTCATAGTCACTAGGGTTTCAATTCATGCTTACCCGTGCGATTAAGCCACAAGTTGTCACGTAATTAAACCAAAGCCATGCATCGATTAATTAAACATCCTCAATCATTCAAAACAGTCCACACAACATCCAAGTGCCACAATCCAAAGCATTTAATACCACAAGAGAAGTTACAAGAATAATTTTCAAAGCATATCACTAGATAAAAACCTCACTGCAATGGTCTGTATTCCCACAATCATTTAGACAAGCAAAAAATCTCCAATTCCAGTGAACAAAATGTCAAATTAAATCTTATTAAGTGAACTAAATCCAGAAACAAACCTCGCATCATTTGGAGTTCGGATTCAAGAGTTATAGCCAAAACCGTGCGACTACATAAAACTGTCCAGATTTGTACACATTTCAATACTTGTCATTTTTGAGGACCTTAGGGTCAGATTTAGCCTTAGTCTATTTCTGACAAAAATGTCCAGAACTGAAAAATATAGTAATCTACCAAATTTCATACATTTTAGATATCATTTACTAAGTTAAAACTGGTTCGTTCTACGAGGACAGTGAACTGCCAAAAACCTGCTTCATTTTCCAGATTTTCCAGATTTTCCAGATTTTCCAGATTTAGACACCCTTCGATGTCTTGCCATTTTGGAGGCCTTAGAGTCAAAATTGGCCTTGGCCTATTTCTATGAAAAATTCTCAGAACTGGCAAAACTAGTCACCTCCCAATTCTCACGCATTTTCAACATTGCTTACCAGGCCAAATACACTTTGTCTTAACAAGTCAGAAATCTGCCATTTTCTCGATTTCACGTATCTTCAAATTCTAGCTAAATATCTTGCCATGCATGGTTACAAAAGCTCATGTACACACATATATCACAAGTACAGAGGTAAAAATAGATATTTAAAGGCATGCATGTGGTTTTGGAAAGCTTTTAAAATAGATTAACCCTCACCTTAGCCTATTGACAACAAATAATGCACAAATGGTCTTCTCTCCTTGTTTGGCCGACAGTTTTTGCTTGATTTCTTTAGTTCCTAGCTAATTTACCATGTCCTTAGTATGTACATGTGGTTAGAACAAAAAGGAAATGAAATATAAGCTATCAAACATACCTAAGCCGAAATGAGTATTCTATGAGCTTGCATGCATGTTTCTTTGCTTCTAGCTTGCTTGGTCGAGCTTCCTAGAGCCTTGAGTGTCTTGATAAACCTTAGGATGATGAGCTTAAGCTATGGAGAGGTGATGAAGCAGCCTAGGCCGAGAGATAGAGAGAATGAGAGCTTGAGAGAATGTTTGCAAAGAATGAAATGTTGGTATTTGTGAGTGTGTCGGCCTTGAGCTTCAAAATTTCTGATTTTTGTGTCTTCAAGAGCATATTTTGAATTGTCTAGCATGGGCATTGAATGGATCGAAAAGGTGAAGCATGGTGGAGGATAAAATAATGCTTTGGTTTCATTTTTTTTTTTTTTACATTGTGTCATAACTTGTCTAAGTTTGATTTAAAATTGCAAAGCATGCACAAAACCCTTCACATGGTCGGCCAAGGCTTGATCAAATCTGAATTTTTTTGTCTTGTTTGTGCTTATTTTATTGTGTGCTTGGGATGTGCAAAAGAATAAGGAATAAAGAATAAGAATATTTAGCTTTTGGTGAAATTTCATCTTCTAGTGAGTTGAATTAGCATTTTAATATTAGTTAGTGGAGTTTGTAGGATTAATTAATAATTTAGTGCTTCATGCAAGATGCTTTCTTGATTAGCGTACGGGCACGCATTCCTAGGTTTAGGGCACGCACTACGAGGTAAGGCACGAACTACGAGATGAATGCATGTTTTCCAAGTAAATGCATGCGGCTCTAAATGAATGCACGTAATTTAATGCAAGGCACATAAAACGAAACACGACTCTTAAACCTAGGTCAAGGCATGCAAATGTAGGTTAGGGCGCACGAAACGAGGTATCGCATGCAAATCGAGGTCGGGCCTCACAAGTTACGCGGCCCATAGCATACCGTTGGAAAGCTCTCTGAGAGCTCTACGACAGGAGCAGCAAGCTTGCTTAGCTGCGCCTATTTTTGGAGCACAAAATCGAACGTTTTCATCAGTTTCGGAACACTTTTCTTTTTCTGCGTTGTTTTTCCATCTCGGATCGTACGTCGTGAGCCGCGAAAAGGACGACAACCTAATCCATCACATTTCTATTATAGAATCCCACGGCACGTTGGGCAAGAGAACTTTACTACATGTAGAGGCTGGGCCTGCAAACTGAGGGCATGGGGCTTGTGACCAGGTATCCGTCACTCCAGTGCCCATAACTATTGATCCGTAAGGATTTACGCGGTGCACAGCATACTGTTGGAAAGCACACCGATAGCTCTACGATAAGGGCAGCAAGCTTGCTATGCTGCACCAGTTTTCAGACACCAAAATCCAACATTTTCGTCAGTTTCAGGACACTTTTCTTCTTTTGCGCTGTTTTTTCGTCCCGGATCGTACGTCGTGAGCCGCGAAAAGGACAACAACCTAATCCATTGCATTTCTATTACAGAATCCCACTGCCCCTTGGGCAAGAGAACTTTACTTCACGTAGAGGCTAGGCATGCAAACCGAGGCTGTGGGGCTTGTGACTAGGTATTCGTCGCTCTGGTGCCCATAACTTTTGATGCGTAAGGAGTTACGTGGCGCACAACATACCGTTGGAAAGCTCTCCGAGAGCTCTACGATGCGGTCAATAATCCTGCTCAGCTACGCCAATTTTCGTAGCCCAAAATCCAAAATTTTCATCAGTTTCGGGACACTTTTCTTCTTTTGCGCTGTTTTTCCATCCCGGATCGTACATCGTGAGTCGCGAAAAGGACAACAACCTAATCCATCACATTTCTATTATCGATTCCAAAGGTACCCTGGGCAAGAGAACTTCACTTTACATAGAGGCTAGGCCCGCAAATCGAGGGCGTGGGGTTTGTGACCAGGTATTCGTCGCTCCGGTGCCTATAACTTTTGATCCGTAAGGGGTTACACGGCGCACAGCATACCGTTGGAAAGCTCCCTGAGAGGTCTACAACGTGGGCAGCAAGCCAGCATGTTTGTACTTATATTCGTTGCCCAAAATGGAACGTTTTCATCAGTTTCGGTATACTTTTCTTCTTTTGCGCTGTTTTTTCGTCCCGGATCGTACGTCATGAGCCGCGAAAAGGATGACAACCTAATCCATCACATTTATATTACCAAATCCCACGGTACCTTGGGCAAGACAACTTCACTTCACGTAGAGGCTGGGCCCGCAAACCGAGGGCGTAGGGCTTGTGACCATGTATCCGTCGCTCCTGTGCCCATAACTTTTGATCCTTGAGGAGTTAGCGGTGCACAACATACTGTTGGAAAGCTCTCTGAGAGCTCTACGATGTAGGTATCAAGTCTGCTCGGCTGCGCCTGTTTTCAGAGCCCAAAATTGAATGTTTTCATCAGTTTTGGGACACTTTTCTTCTTTTGCGCTGTTTTTCCTTCCCGGATCGTACATCGTGAGCCGTGAAAAGGACGACAACCTAATCCATCACATTTCTATTACAGAATCCCACGGCCCCTTGGGCAAGAGAACTTTAGTTCACATAGAGGCTGGGCCCGCAAACCGAGGGCGTAAGGCTTGTGACCAGGTATCCGTCGCTCCAATGCCATTAACTTTTGATCCGTAAGGAGTTACATGGCGCACAGCATACCGTTGGAAAGCTCTCCAAGAGCTCTACGATGGGGTTAGCAAGCCTGCTATGCTGCGCCAGTTTTCGAAGCCCAAAATCCAACGGTTTCATCAGTTTCGGGACACTTTTCTTCTTTTGCGCTGTCTTTCCGTCCCGGATCGTACATCGTGAGTCGCAAAAAGGATGACAACATAATCACATTTCTATTACCGAATCCCACGGCACCTTGGGCAAAAGAACTTCACTTCACGTAGAGGTTGGGCCCGCAAAACGAGGGCGTGGGGCTTGTGACCAGGTATCCGTCGCTCTGGTGCCCATAACTTTTGATCCGTAAGGAGTTACGCAGCTCACAGCATACCGTAGGAAAGCTCTCCGAGAGCTCTACAACGTGGGCAACAAGGTTTCTCAGCTGTGCCTATTTTTGGAGCCCAAAATTGAACGTTTTCATCTTTTTCGCGATACTTTTCTTCTTTTACGCCGTTTTTCCATCCCGGATCGTACGTCGTGAGCCACGAAATAGACGACAACCTAATCCATCACATTTCTATTACAGAATCCCATTGCACCTTGGACAAGAGAACTTTACTTCACATAGAAGCTGGGCCCGCAAATTGAGGGCGTGGGGCTTGTGACGAAGTATCCGTCGCTCCGGGGCCCATAACTTTTCGGAGCCCAAAATCGAACGTTTTCATCAGTTTTGGAATACTTTTCTTCTTTTGCGCTATTTTTCCATCCCGGAACGTAAGTTGTGACCGCGAAAAGGACGACAACCTAATCCATCACATTTCTATTACAGAATCCCATTGCACCTTGGACAAGAGAACTTCACTTCACATAGAGGCTGGGCCCGCAAATCTAGGGCTTGGGGCTTGTGACCAGGTCTCCGTCGCTCCATGCCCATAACGTTTGATCGGTAAGGAGTTACGCAGCGCACAACATATCGTTGGAAAGCTCTGCGAGAGCTCTACGACAGGGGAAGCAAGCTTGCTCAGCTGCACCTATTTTCGGAGCCCAAAATTGAACGTTTTCATCAGTTTCAGAACACTTTTCTTCTTTTGCGCTATTTTTTCTTCCCGGGTCGTATGTCATGACCCGCAAAAAGGATGACAACCTAATCCATCCCGCTTCTATTACAGAATCCCGCGACACCTTGGGCTAGAGAACTTCACTTTATGTAGAGGCTGGGCCCACAAACCGAGGGCATGGGGCATGTGACCAGGTATCCATCGCTCCGGTGCCCATAACTTTTGATCCGTATGAAGTTACGCGATCCACATTATACCGTTGAAAAGCTCTCCGGGAGCTTTACGACGGGGGCAGCAAGTTTGCTCAGCTGCACCTATTTTCGGAGCCCAAAATTGAACATTTTCATTAGTTTCAGGACACTTTTCCTCTTCTGCTCTACTTTTCCGTCCCGGATCTTACGTCGTGAGCCGCGATAGGGATGACAACCTAATCCATTACATTTCTATTACCGAATCAAATGGCTCCTTGGGCAAGACAATTTTACTTCACATAGAGGCTGGGCCCGCAAACGGAGGGCGTGGGGCTTGTGACCAGGTATTCGTCGCTCCGGTGCCCGTAACTTTTGATCTGTAAGGAGTTACGCAGCGCACAACATACCGTTGGAAATCTCTCTAAAAGCTCTACGATGGGGCAGCAAACCTGCTCTGCAGCGCCTATTTTCGGAGCCCAAAAAGAAAATGTTTTCATCTTTTTTGGGACACTTTTCTTCTTTTGTGCTATTTTTCCATCCTGGATCGTACGTCGTGTGCCGCAAAAGGACGACAACCTAATCCATTACATTTCTATTACCGAATCCAACGGCACCTTGGGCAAGAAAACTTCACTTCATGTAGAGGCTGGGCCCGCAAACCTAGGGCGTGGGGCTTGTAACTAGGTATTCGTCGTTCCGATGCCCATAACTTTTGATCCGTAAGGAGTTTCACGGCGCAGAACATATCGTTGGAAAGCTCTCCGAGAGCTCTAAGACTAGGGTAGCAAGCTTGCTCAGCTGCGCCTATTTTCGGAGCCCAAAATTGAACATTTTTATCAGTTTTGCGATACTTTTCTTCTTTTGCGCTATTTTTCCGTCCCGGATCGTACGTCGTGAACGGCGAAAAAGACGACAACCTAATCCATCACATTTCTATTACATAATCCCACTACCCTTTGGGCAAGAGAACTTTACTTCACGTAAAGGTTGGGCCCGCAAACCAAGGCCGTGGGGCTTGTGACCAGTTATCCGTCACTCCGGTGCCCATAACTTTTGTTCCGTAAGGAGTTACGCGGCGCACAGCATACCTTTGGAAAGCTCTCTGAGAGTTCTACGACGTGGGCAGCAAGCTAGCATGGCTGTGCCTATATTCGGAGCCCAAAATGGAACGTTTTCATCAATTTCGGGATACTTCTCTTCTTTTGCGCTATTTTTTCATCCGGGATCGTATGTCGTGAGCCGCAAAAGGGACGACAATCTAATCCATCATATTTCTATTATAGAATCCCACGACCCCTTGGACAAGAGAACTTTACTTTAGGTAGAGCTTAGGCCCACAAACCAAGGGCGGGGGGCTTGTGACCAAGTATCCGTCGCTCCGGTGCCCATAACTTTTGGTGCGTAAGGAGTTACGCGGTGCACAGCATACCATTGGAAAGCTCTCTAAGAGCTCTACGATGTTGTCAACAAGCCTACTCGGCTGCGCCAATTTTTGGAGCCCAAAATTCAACGTTTTCAACAGTTTCTGACACTTTTTTTCTTTTGGGCTATTTTTCCGTCACGGATCGTACGTCGTGAGCCGCGAAAAGGATGACAACCTAATCCATCATATTTCTATGACAGAATCCCACGACGCCTTGGGCAAGAGAACTTTACTTCACGTAGAGGTTGGGCCCGCAAACCGAGGGCGTAAGGCTTGTGACTAAGTATCCGTCGCTCCAGTGCCCATAACTTTTGATCCGTAAGGAGTTACGTGTCACACAACATACCGTTTGAAAGCTCTCCGAGAGCTCTACGATGGGGTCAACAAGCCTCCTATGTTGCGCCTGTTTTCGGAGCCCAAAATCCAATGGTTTCATCAATTTTGGGACATTCTTCTTCTTTTGTGCTGTTTTTCCGTCCTGGATCGTAAGTCGTGAGCTGCAAAAAGGACGACAACCTAATCCATCATATTTCTATTACCGAATCCCATTGCACCTTGGGCAAGACAACTTCACTTCATGTAGAGGTTGGGCCAGCAAACCGAGGGCGTGGGGCTTGTGACCAGGTATCCGTCGCTCCAGTGCCCATAACTTTTGATCCCTAAGGAGTTACACGGTGCACAACATAACGTTGGAAAGCTTTACGAGAGCTCTACTACGTGGGTGGCAAGCCTGCTCGGCTGGGCTTGGTTTCAGAGCTTAAAATTGAACGTTTTCAACAGTTTCAGGATACTTTTCTTCTTTTGCGCTATTTTTCCGTCCCGGATCGTACGTCATGAGCTACGAAAAGGACGACAACCTAATCCATCATATTTCTATTACTGAATCCCATTGCACATTGGACAAGAGAACTTCACTCCACCTAGAAGCTGGGCCTGCAAATCGACGGCGTGGGGCTTGTGACCAGGTATCCATCGCTCTGATGCCCATAACTTTTGTTCCGTAAGGAGTTATATGGCGCACAGCATACCGTTGGAAAGCTCTCCGAGAGCTCTACGACATGTGTAGCAAGCTTGCTTGGTTGTGCCTATTTTCGGAGCCCAAAATGGAACATTTTCATCAGTTTCGAGATACTTTTAATCTTTTGCGTTGTTTTTCCATCCCGGATCGTACGTCGTGAGCTGTGAAAAGGACGACAACCTAATCCATCACATTTTTATTACCGAATCCCATTGTACCTTGGACAAGAGAACTTTACTTCACATTGAGGCTGGGCCCGCAAACAAAGGGCGTGGGGCTTGTGACCAAGTATCCGTCGCTCCGGTGCCCATAACTTTTGTTCCGTAAGGAGTTATGTGGGGCACAGCATACCTTGGAAATCTCTCCGAGAGCTCAACGACGGGGGTAGCAAGCTTGCTCAACTGCGCCTAATTTCTGAGTCCAAAATTGAACATTTTCATCAGTTTCGTTACACATTTCTTCTTTTAAGCTATTTTTCTGTCCCGGAACGTACGTCATGAGCCGCAAAAAGAACGACAACCTAAACCATCACATTTCTATTACCGAATCCCATGGCACCTTGGGCAAGAGAAGTTCACTTCACGTAGAGGCTGGGCCAGCAAACTGAGGGCGTGGGGCTATTGACCAGGTATCCGTCACTCCGGTGCCCATAAATTTGATACATAAGGAGTTACGCAACGCACAGCATTCCGTTGGAAAGCTCTTTGAGAGCTCTACGACTGGGGCAGCAAGCCTTCGCGGCTGTACCTATTTTCGGAGCCCAAAATCGAACATTTTCATCAGTTCCAGGACACTTTTCCTCTTCTGTTCTGTTTTTCAATCCCGGATCGTACGTCGTGAGCCGCAAAAAGGAGGACAACCTAATCTATCACATTTCTATTACCGAATCCCACGGCACCTTGGGCAATAGAACTTCACTTCATGTAGAGGTTGGGCCAGCAAACCGAGGGCGTGGGGCTTGTGACCAGGTACCCGTCACTCCGGTGCCCATAACTTTTGATCCGTAAGGAGTTATGGAGCGCATAGCATACCGTTGGAAAGATCATCGAGAGCTCTACGACGGGGCCAGCAAGCCTGCTCGGCTGCGCCTATTTTTGGGTCACAAAATCGAACATTTTCATCAATTTTGGGCCACTTTTCTTTTTCGATGTTTTTTCATCCCGGATCGTACGTCATGAGCCGCGAAAAGGATGACAAACTAATCCATCATATTTCTATTATAGAATCCCACGGTACCTTGGGCAAGAGAACTTCACTTCACGTAGAGGCTAGGCCCGTAAACCGAGGGGGTATGGCTTGTGAACAGGTATCCGTCGCTCTGGTGCCCATAACTTTTGATCTGTAAGGCGTTATGCGGCGCACATCATATCGTTGGAAAGAACTGAGAGAGCTCTACGACGCGGGCGACAAGCCTCCTCGGCTACGCCTATTTTTGGATCCCAAAATCGAACGTTTTTATTAGTTTTGGAACACTTTTCTTCTTCTGACCTGTTTTTCCGTCCCGGATCGTATGTCGTGAGCCACGAAAAGGACGACAACCTAATCCATCACATTTCTATTACAGAATTCCTCGACACCTTGGGCAAGAGTACTTTACTTCACGTAGAGGCTGGGCCCGCAAACTGAGGGCATGGGGTATGTGACCAGGTATCTGTCGCTCCGATGCCCATAACTTTTGATTCGTATGAAGTTACGTGGCACACATTATACCGTTGGAAAGCTCTCCGGGAGCTCTACGACGGGGGCAGCAAGTCTGCATAGCTGCACCTATTTTGGGAGCCCAAAATCGAACATTTTCATTAGTTTCGGGACACTTTTCCTCTTCTGCTCTATTTTTCCGTCCCAGATCTTACGTCGTGAGCTGCGAAAGGGACGACAACCTAATCCATCAAACGGCACCTTGGGCAAGAGAAATTAACTTCACGTAGAGGCTGGGCCCGTAAACCGAGGGCGTGGGGCTTATGACAAAGTATCCGTCGCTCCGGTCCCCCTAACTTTTTATCTATAAGGAGTTATGCGGCGCACAGCATACCGTTGGAAAGCTCTCTGAGAGCTCTACGACGAGGGCACCAAGCCTGCTCGGCTATGCCTATTTTCGAATCCTAAAATTGTACATTTTCATCACTTTTGGGATACTTTTCTTCTTTTGCTCTGTTTTTTCATCCCGGATCGTACGTCGTGAGCCGCGAAAAGGACGACAATCTAATCCATAACATTTCTATTACAGAATCCCATTGTATCTTGGATAAGAAAACTCTACTTCACATAGAGGCTGGGCCCGCAAACCGAGGGCGTGGGGCTTAGGACCAGGTCTCCGTCGCTCCGGTGCCCATAACTTTTGATTCGTAAGGAGTTATGCAGCGCACAACATACAGTTAGAAAGCTCTCTGAGAGCTCTACGATGGGCCAGCAAGCCTGCTTGGCTACACCTATTTTCGGAGACCAAAATCGAATATTTTCATTAGTTTCGGGATACTTTTCTGGTTTTGCGTTATTTTTCTGTACCGAATCGTACATCGTGAACTGCGAAAAGGACGACAACCTAATCGATCACATTTCTTTTATAGAATCCCATAGCACCTTGGGCAAGAGAACTTCACTTCACATAGAGGCTGGGCTCGCAAACTGAGGGGGTGGGGTTTGTGACAAGGTATCCGTCGCTCCTGTGCCTATAATTTTTGATCCATAAGGAGTTACGCGGCACACAGCATACCTTTGGAAAGCTCTCTGAGAGCTCTACGATAGGGGCAGCAAGCCTGATCGGTTGTGCCTATTTCTGGAGACCAAAATCGAACGTTTTCATCAGTTCTGAGACACTTTTCCTCTTTTGCTCTGTTTTTTAGTCCCAGATCGTACGTCATGAGCCGGGAAAAGGACGACAACCTAATCCATCACAATTCTATTACCGAATCAAACGGCACCTTGGGCAAGAGTACTTCACTTCACGTAGAGGCTAGACCAGCAAACTGAGGGCGTGGGGCTTGTGACCAGGTATCCGTCGCTCTATTGCCCATAACTTTTGATCCGTAAGGAGTTACGTGGTGTACAGTATACCACTGGAAAGCTCTCTGAGAGCTCTACGACGGGAGCAGTAAGCCTGATTGTTTGCGCCTATTTTCGGAGCCCAAAATCGAACATTTTCATAATTTTCGGGACACTTTTCTTCTTTTGCTCTGTTTTTCCATCCAGGATCGTACATCATAAGCCGCGAAAAGGACGAAAACCTAATCCATCACATTTCTATTACCGAATCCTATGGCACCTTGGGCAGGAGAACTTCACTTCACTTAGAGGCTGAGCCCGCAAACCGAGGGTGTGGGGCCTGTAACCAGGTATCCGTTGCTTCGGTGCCCATAACTTTTGATCCGTAAGGAGTTACGCGGCGCACAGAATACCGTTGGAACTCTCTCCGAGAGCTCTACGACGGGGGCAGCAAACCTGCTTAGCTGCACTTGTTTTCAGAGCCCAATATCGAACGTTTTCATCAGTTTTAGGACAGTTTTCATTTTCTGCGCTGTTTTTCGGTCCCGGATCGTACGTCGTGAGCCGCAAAAAGGACGACAACCTAATCCATCACATTTCTATTATAGAATCCCACGGCACGTTGGGCAAGAGAACTTTGCTTCACATAGAGGCTGGGCCCGCAAACCAAGGGCATAGGGCTTGTGAGCCGGTATCTGTCACTCTGGTGCCTATAACTATTGATCCGTAAGGAGTTACGAGGCGCACAGCATACTGTTGGAAAGCAATCCGAGAGCTCTACAATGGGAACAGCAAGCCTGCAAAGCTGCGCCATTTTTTAGACACCAAAATCATACGTTTTCATCAGTTTCGGGACACTTTTCTTTTTTGTGCTGGTTTTTCATCCCGGATCATAGGTCGTGAGCCGCGAAAAGGACGACAACCTAATCCATCACATTTCTATTACCAAATCCCACGGCACCTTGGGCAAGAGATCTTCACTTCACGTAGAGGCTGGGCCTGCAAACCTAGCGCGTGGAGCTTGTGACCAGGTATCCGTCGATCCGGTGCCCATAACTTTTGATCCGTAAGGAGTTACGCGACGCACAGGATACTGTTGGAAAGCTCTCCATGAGCTCTACGATGGGGTTAGCAAGCCTACCATGTTGTGCCGGTTTTTGGAGCCCAAAATTCAGCGTTTCCATCAATTTTGGACACTTTTCTTCTTTTGCGCTATTTTTTCGTCCCGGATCGTACGTCGTGAGCTACGTAAAGGACGACAACCTAATCCATCACATTTATATTACCGAATCGCACAGCACATTGGGCAAGATAACTTCACTTCATGTAGAGGCTGGATCCTCAAACCGAGAGCGTGGGGCTTGTGACCAGGTATCCGTCGCTTCAATGCCCATAACTTTTGATCCGTAAGGAGTTACGCAGCGCACAGCATACCGTTGGAAAGCTCTCCGAGAGCACTACGATGTGGGCAGCAAGCTTGCTCGGCTGTACCTATTTTCGGAGCCCAAAATGGAACATTTTCATTAGTTTCGGGATACTTTTCTTCATTTGCGCTGTTTTCCATCCCGGATCGTACGTCGTGAGCTGCGAAAAGGACGACAACCTAATCCATCACATTTCTATTACAGAATCCCATTGCACCTTGGACAAGAGAACTTCACTTCACAAATGGGCTGGGCTCGCAAATCGAGGGCGTGGGGCTTATGACCAGGTATCCGTCGCTCCGGTGCCCATAACTTTTGATTTGTAAGGAGTTATGCGGCGCACAGCATACCCTTGGAAAGCTATCCGAGAGCTCTGCGACGGGGGTAGAAAGGCTACTCGTCTACACCTATTTTCGGTGCCCAAAATCGAACATTTTCATCATTTTCGTGACACTTTTCTACTTTTGCACTATTTTTCTGTCCCGGATCGTACATCGTTAACCGCGAAAGGGACGACAACCTAATCTATCATATTTCTATTATAGAATCCCACAACACCTTGGGCAAGAGAACTTCACTACATGTAGAGGCTGGGCTCGCAAATCGAGAGGGTGGGGTTTGTGACCAGGTATCCGTCGCTCCAGTGCCCATAACGTTTTATCCATAAGGAGTTACGCGGCGCATAACATACTGTTGGAAAGCTCTCTGAGAGCTCTACGATAGGGGCAGCAAGCCTGATTGACTGAGTCTATTTTCGGAGAACAAAATCGAACGTTTTTATCAGTTTCGGGACACTTTTCCTCTTCTGCTCTGTTTTTCAGTCCCAGATCGTACATCGTGAGCCGCAAAATGGATAACAACCTAATCCATCACATTTCTATAACCATACCGAACGACACCTTGGGCAAGAGAACTTCACTTCACGTAGAGGCTGGGCTCGCAAACCGTGGGTGTGGGGCTTGTGACCAGGTATCCGTCGCTCCAGTGCCCATAACTTTTGATCTGTCAGGAGTTACGCAGCGCATAGCATACCGTTGGAAAGCTCTATGAGAGCTCTATGACAAGGGCAGCAAGCCTGATCAGCTGCGCTTATTTTCAGAGACCAAAATTGAACATTTTCATCTATTTCAGGACACTTTTCTTCTTTTGCGTTGTTTTTCCATCCAGGATCGTACGTCGCGAGCCGCGAAAAGGACAACAATGTAATCCATCACATTTCTATTACCGAATCCTATGGCACCTTGGGCAAGAAAACTTCACTTCACGTTGAGGCTGGGTTCGTAAACCGAGGGCGGGGGGCTTATGACCAGGTATCCGTTTCTTCGGTGCCTATAACTTTTGATCCGTAAAGAGTTCCATGACGCACAGCATGCCGTTGGAAAGCTTTACAAGAGCTCTACAATGTGGGCACCAAGCTTGCTTAGCTGTGCCTATTTTCGGAGCCCAAAATCGAACATTTTCATCAATTTTGGGATACTTTTTTTTTCTGCACTGTTTTTCTATCCCGGATCGTACGTCGTGAGCCGCGAAAAGGACGACAACCTAATCCATCACATTTCTATTACAGAATCCCACGACACGTTTGGCAAGAGAACTTTGCTTCATATAAAGGCTGGGCCCGCAAACCGAGGGCGTGGGGCTTGTGACCAGGTATCCGTCACTTCGGTGCCCATAACTATTGATCCGTAAGGAGTTACGTGGTGCATAGCATTCCGTTGGAAAGCTCTTCGAGAGCTCTACGATGGGGGTAGCAAGCCTCCTATGCTGTACCAGTTTTCAGAGCCCAAAATTCAAAGTTTTCATCAGTTTTAGGACACTTTTCTTCTTTTGCGCTATTTTTTCATCTCCGATCATACCTCGGGAGTCCCGAAAAGGACGACAACCTAATCCATCACATTTCTATTACCGAATCCCACGACACCTTGGGCAAGAGAACTTCACTTCACGTAGAGGCTGGGCCCGCAAACCGAGGGCGTGGTGCTTGTGACTAGGTATCCGTTGCTCCGGCGCCCATAACTTTTGATCCGTAAGGATTTACGCGGCGCACAGCATACCGTTGGAAAGCTCTACGAGAATACTACGACGTGGGCAATAAGCCTGCTTGGCTGTGCCTATTTTCGGAGCCTAAAATGGAACATTTTCATTAGTTTCGGGATACTTTTCTTCTTTTGCGCTGTTTTTCCATCCCGGATCGTACGTCGTGAGCCCCGAAAAGGACGGCATCCTAATCCATCAGATTTCTATTACAGAATCCTATTACACCTTGGACAAGAGAACTTCACTTCACATAGAGGCTGGGCCCGTAAATCGAGGGCATGGGGCTTGTGACCGGGTATCCGTTGCTCCGGTGCCTATAACTTTTGTTCCGTAAGGAGTTACGCGGCGCATAGCATATCATTGGAAAGCTCTCCGAGAGCTCTACGACGAAGGCAACAAGCTTGCTCTATTGTGCCTATTTTCGGAGCCCAAAATTGATCATTTTCATCAGTTTCGGAACACTTTTATTCTTTTGCTCTATTTTTTCGTCTCGAATTGTATGTCATGAGCCGCGAAAAGGATGACAACCTAATCCATCATATTTCTATTACTGAATCCCACTACACCTTGGGCAAGAGAACTTCACTTCACGTAGAGGCTGGGCCTACAATCCGAGGGTGTGGTGCATGTGACCAGGTATCCGTCGCTCTGGTGCCCATAACTTTTGATCCGTAAAGAGTTACGCCGTGCACAACATACTGTTGGAAAGCTTTCCGAGAGCTCTACGACGAGGCAACAAGACTTCTTGGCTGCACCTATTTTTGGAGCCCAAAATCGAACATTTTCATCAGTTCCGGGACACTTTTCCTCTTCTGCTCTGTTTTTCAGTCCCGGATTGTATGTCGCGAGCTGCGAAAAGAAGGACAACCTAATCTATCACATTTATATTTCTGCATCCCATGGCACCTTAGGCAAGAGAACTTCACTTCACGTAGAGGCTGGGCCTGCAAACCGAGGGCGTGGGGCTTGTGGCCAGGTATCCGTCGTTCTGGTGCCCATAACTTTTGTTCCGTAAGGAGTTACGTGGCGCATAGCATACCGTTGGAAAGCTCTCCAAGAGCTCTACGACGGGGCCAACAAGCCTGCTCGGTGACTGTGAGGCCCGACCTCGATTTGATTGCGATATGTTGATTCATGTGCCCTAACCTAGAATTGCATGCCTTGACCTAGGCTCAAGTGTCGTGTCTCGTTTTATGTGCCTTGAATCAAATTACATGCATTCATTTAGAGTTGCGTTCAATTAATTGGTAAATGTGCATTCATCTCGTAGTTCGTGCTTTACCTCGTATTGCGTCCCTAAACCTAAGAAAGTGTGCCCGGACACTAATCAAGAAAACATCTTAAACGAAGCACTAAATTATTAATTAATCATACAAACTCCACTAACTAATATTAAAATGCTAAGTTAATGCACTAGAAGACAAAATTTCACCAAAAGCTAAACATTCTTATTCTTTATTCCTTATTCTTTTGCATATCCCAAGCACACACAATAAAATAAAGCTCAAACAAGCCAAAAAAATTCAGATTTAAACGTGCTTTGGCCGACCACTTCTTGCATTTTAATAAGCTTGCATAATTTAAAAACTTTCCTAGACAAGCCTATGACAATTACATCAAACAATGCATTAAAAAATGACCTAAAACCCTACCCAATGCTCCATATTCTTGGCCCACTCAATTGCCCATGCTAAGATAATTCAAATGCTCAAAAGAAATGGGAAAAATCAGATTTGTAGAAGCTCAAGGCTGACCATATGCTCAAACACATCATTGTCTTTCTCTCAACTCTCATTCTCTCATTTTTTTTTCTCTCTCTCTCTCGGCCAAAGCTGCACCCTCAAGTTCCATATCTTAAGCTCATCTCCTAAAGCTCACCAAGACACTCAAGTACCCTAGGAAGCTCGACCAAGCAAGCTAGAAGCAAGAAAAGATGCATGCAAGCTCATAGAACACTCATTTCGGCTTAGGTATGTTTGATAGCTTCTATTTCATTTCTTTTTCGTTCTAACCACATGCACATACTAAGGACATGATAACTCAGCTAGGAATTAAGGAAATCAAGCAATATCTCTCGGCCAAACAAGGAGAGAAGACCATTTGTGCATCTTGAAGAGTTTTGAGCATCATTTGTTGTTAATAGACTAAGGTGAGGGTTAATCCTTTTTAAAAGCTTTCAAAAATCACATGCATGCCTTCATATGTCTATTTTTACCTCTGTACTTGTGGTATATGTGTGTACATGAGCTTTTGTAACCATGCATGGCAAGATATTTAGCTAGAACTTGAAGATAGGTAAAATCGCGAAAATGTCAGATTTCTGACTTGTTAGAATGAAGTGTATTTGGCTTGGTAAATGATGTTGAAAATACGTTAAAATTGGTAGGTGACTAGTATTGCCAGTTCTGAGCATTTTTCATAGAAATAAACCAAGGCCAATTTTGACTCTAAGGTCTCCAAAATGGCAAAACATCGAAGGGTGTCTAAATCTGAAAAATCTGGGAAATTGGAGCAGGTTTTTTGGCAGTTCATTGTCCTTGTAGAACAAACCAGTTTTGACTTAGGAAATGATATATAAAATGCATGAAATTTTGTATGTTTCTATATTTCTCAGTTCTGGACATTTTTGTCAGAAATAGACTAAAGCTAAATCTGACCCTAAGACCCTAAACAATGGCAAGTATTGAAATATGTACGAATCTGGACAGTTTTGCGTAGTCTCACGGTTTTAGCTATAACTCTTGAATCCGAACTCCAAATAATGCAAGGTTTGTTTCTGGATTTATTTCACTCAATCAGATTTAAATTGAAATTTTATTCACTGGAATTGGTGATTTTTTTCATGTCTAAATGATTATGGGAAAATAGACCATTGCAGTGAGGTATTTATTTAGTGATATACTTTGAAAAAATATTGTAACTTCTCTTGTGATATTGAATGCTTGGGATTGTGGCGCTTGGATGTTGTGTGGACTGTTTTGGATGATTGAGGGTGTTTTAATAAATCGATGCATGGTTTGGGTTAGTTACGTGATAACTTGTGGCTTAAATCGCACGTGTAAGCATGAATTGAAAACCTAGTGACTATGAAAACTCGCTAAGTGTTGATCCTATGGTTATTGTGTCTAATTGTGTGATTAGTGGGCTGCCCGTAGTTGTCCTTATACCCCTAAATGTGATTTCTGATGATTACATGTTGATGAATAGAGTTTTCTTGCACCCAGTCTCAGGTAAACGTCGTTGTATGCATGTATAACCTTATTACTTGGTTACGTGAACCCCGAAATGAGTTATTTGACTTGATTTACATGTGTTACTTGGCTGCCCGTTTAATATCCATATAACTCCATGTGCTTTACAAACGAAATTACATGTCAAAGCATGCCTTGTGTGTTTACTTGTTAATGTACGATCTTATAACTGCTCGGAGGCAACTTACTTCGTTGTCCTCCTAATGTGATATGTTAAATGTTATAAATGTGCATTGCATACAAGGTTGCAACCTTTCATTCTGGCGTGGTAGCATTTCACGCACACCGGGCAGCATCGAGCTTGCCGGTGCAACCGTGACTACCATTGTCCAATTCCCTCTCTCGCTTGGGGGCTAGACTTCCTCGGAGAGTTGGGTCATAGGATTTTGGGGTACATCCGGAGTACACCCATTTGGCGTGATAAGTGGATGATTTGAAGTCGGTCGCAACAACTGCTATTGGAAATGAATTGAGAACAAAAGCTCACTGAATCCTTTTCACTATATGTATAAGTACTCTCGCTTGGTTCCTAGAGGACCTCGGGGAGGAAAGATGAGTAATTGTGTTCTTTTACTTTTATATTACATTATGAACTTACTTGTGTTATATGTCATCCTTTCAAAAAGGGTTTTTCATAAGTTGAATTGGAAAAAGAGTTTCAAAACTTATTTCTCGTTCCCCCTCGCTGAGTTCATAAGGACTTATCCTCTTTTATCATCTCAGGTGAAGAAGATTAGGAATAGGTACCTGAGGACAACGTGCCTAATGATGACTCTTTGGAGTGATTGCATGCCCTACGTGCCTTACGTGAATGTGGCTGTTTTGTGAACGATATGTTGTTTCGAATACTATTTCTTATATTGCTTGTTGTTGTTATTGTAAAAGACCCCCATTGTAATTTGGGGTCTAATTTTGATTTGTACCGATATTAACTAGACAGATACCCTATTCGCTCGTTTTACTACTTTGATTAGTAACTACTACAGGTTGTGAAGTATTAGGCAAAGGGCTAAGTAAAATTAATCTATCCAATCTTAAGCAGGTACTCATGTGTAAGCTAAGACCAACAGGTACTTGTGTAACAGGAATTGACTCATAAACGAGACATAGTTGCTATGATAGGTGTTAATCAAACGAGAATTGAGATAAATAGTAGACATTTTGATTGATGATAAATAGTAATCTTAGTTGGAATCAAATTTGAGATTGAAAGTTTTAAGGCGTTTCGGAAATTAGATCAAACTAAAGAGCCAATTACAGCCGTTATGCTGCTAGTTTTCTGGAGAATTTTGGAGTTCTAGGCTAACGTTAAGCGTTAAACCTTAATGAACGATTAAGTACGTGAAATGATATGAACGTTTAGATCACACCCGAGTCTAACCTCTACAGATCGTGTTGGGGCGTGACACCTTATAGAATGGTATCAGAGCTTAGATTGCTTAAGCCAGGTTTAACTCTCGGACCATGGGTAGAAGAAAGAAGCCCTGAGGTTATTGGGATGACTTGTTTATGTGTGTTAATGTGTGACAATATCAGTTGTGCCTTCTCTGTTTCTATGTGCTTATGTGATTAACATGTCTTAATTGTTTCAAAAATTGTATGTCTATGTAAAATTGTATGTTGCATACCTTATACATTAAATTCTTGTCTTGTCGTATTCCAATAAATTGTGCATCATAATCTGTGCCTATAGATGGCTGGCCCTAGTACCCGCAATACCAATAGGAGCGATGAGCCTCAAGGAGCCGGAGATGCTCATCAAACTAATCCCGGCATGGCCATGTTTAACATGATGACGAATGCTATGGATCGCGTGTCGCGAGTGATGGAACGTCAAGATGCACGTGAAGCAAACAACAACAACAGGAATGGTGCTAACAATGGGAGAAATAGAAAAATGCGGGAGTTCCTTGACTTTTGCCCGTTCAAACTCTACGGGGAAGCTGATGATGAAAAGGCAGAGGCTTGGCTGTCTGAGATTGAAAGGATTTTTAGGCCACTTGACTATACTGATGAAGAAAAGGTTGAGTTCGCTGTGTTTCTGTTACACGGGGATGCTGAGCATTGGTGGCACACTATGGAAGCACTTTGGGAAACTGATCATACACCTCGCTTGTGGGGTAATTTCGTTAAGGCATTCAAGGAGAAATACGTACCTGTAGTTTCCAGGCAGAGGCGAATTGAAGAATTCATGCACTTGAACCAGGGTAACATGACGGTGGCTCAGTATGAGGCTCGCTTTGACAGACTATCCCGTTATGCTCAATACATGGTTAGTACCCCTGAGGCAAAAATGTGGAAATTTACGATTGGGTTGAGGCCAGAAATTCAGGATCAGTTGTCTTCGCATGACTTTACTACCTATTCTGCTCTCCTTGCTGCTACCTTCTGAGTTGAGAAGAGGAAACTTGATAGAGCCGGTTCAAGCCAGCCGAACAAGAAACCATATCAGCCTCCAGGACAACAGAGGAAATTCCAGACTCAGAGTCACAGTCAAGGCTAGAGCTAGAACAGACCAGTCAATAACCGTGGCCCGACTAAAGCACCATCAACCTCTTCTACCTGTGGATCCACAGGTAGTTCACCTGCTACTCAGTTTGTCAACTGTTCCAATTGTGACAAGAAGGGTCACACCGAGGCCCAGTGCTGGAACAAGTCTGGACGATACGTGCAGTGTGGCACTGATCAACATCAGATCAGGGATTGCCCTAAATGGAAAGGAGGAAAAATCAAAATACACCAGCTAGTAGAGGCAAGACTCCAGTTCCTAGAGTTCAGGCCCGAGCTTATGCTGTTGAGTGCGAGGAGCTTCCAGAGGAGACTGCTGTCGTTGAAGGTACATTCTTGACACTGAATCAACCTGTTAGGGTGCTAATTGATCCAAGTGCTACTCATTCGTTTAAAACTCCCTTATGTGTGCAACGTGTGAAATTACGAGTTGTATGTTTGCCTTACAAAGTAGAAGTTGGTACTCCGATGGGTTCTAAACTTGTTACTAGCTCAGCTTGTAAAGCATGTAAAATCCAAATTAGGGATAGGGAATTCTCAGTGTAATACCCCGATCCTTCTCGAGACGGGGAGTTCTATCAATCGATCTAAACACAACCCAAACCAAACCCGGGCATAAATTTTCAGGGAAAACGGACAGAGTCTCCCCTGTTACTAGGCGAAAAGTAAAACCTGCGACAACATATAAGTGAACCAATACCATGTCCAAACATTCAACCACCTCAAGGCCATCCGAGCCTTGGTTCACAACAAGCAAAATACAAGTAAATATACATTCAAGCTTAGCAATTAAACTACACCAACCTATATCATAAGCTAGACTATCATACCTTTCTATCTCTTTTCCTTTGTCATTACAAATATACATTGAAGTTAAGCTACATTAACTAAATACATAATCTAGTGAAACTTAAATTACATCCCCTTTAACATTAAATACATATAATACATAAAAGCATACAACTTTACAACTTTGACAACTCAAGTCACATAGGCACACAAGACAACTCTTCAAGCACGGACTTTCACGAAATCACGAACTTTCCAGCTAACATGGCATTTCCTGAAATGTGGTGGTGAGGAGTGAGTATACACAACACGTATACTCAGTGAGGGCGAGACATATATCGAATTGGAGAGAAAGAAAGTCGTGCAATGCAAATAAGACAGTTAAGCAATATAACTGATAAATAAGCAACCAAAACAAATAATCAATACAATAAGCAATTACTGAAAGCATTAACACAACCATTCAAAGCTATACCACACTTTGAAGGCTATGGTTCACTCATATGAGCAATGTACCATTTCACGAGCGATACATCAATCTCGAGCTTGATGTTGACAACGATGACAATAAGCGCGCATCCACCTTATAACACCAGTTTGGAATACCCCGAAAGTATCCATCAATCTACGACCCAAATCTCCCTGGGAGGCAGCCCAAGCGAGAAGAGGGAATAGCTACGGAGCTAGAGCAACCAACATTGGCAACCCGAGGCTACCCAGAGAGGCCCATCACTCACGTGCTGACACTATGCAATGCAAGACTCGATACAAGGCAATAAACGAGCGATAGCACAACAATACAAACTAGTGACAACAAACGAGATAACAAGCAATCACAATCAATACTAGCATTCAACTAACTTTTCAAGCATAACAAGCAATAATAAGCAACAATAACACCAATTAAACAAGTATATCAAGCAACCCTAAGCATTCTATAGGCATAATATCAAGATAACAAGCAAAATCACAAATCAGCCCCAACTATCAAAGCACTACCATTTCCAAACGAGCCACGAGTTTTGGAAACCGACTTCGCCAATCCTCCTAGGTCACCATAAGGCATGTCCAAGGACCCCGAAATCCTACTTTACCCTAGAATTCGCGCAAAGCCCCGATTTCCCCCTTTGCTCGTTTGAACTACAACTATACCAACCAAACACCCAACCAATGCCATAATCGCACCAAAAGTGCTTCCATGGCCTCTCGAAACAATGCCAACACGCAAAACACGCCAAACTCGACCTAAACGACCCCGACTTTCACTAAGCCGTTTTTCTCTGTTTTTCCATTACACATTCCAATTAAACCACACATTTAGGCATTCTAGCATATCTAGCATCTTCCTACATCAACAGAATGCGTAACGGAGCAATTTCATTGAAACGGGGGTTTACTGTTCATAATTTACTATTCATCAACAATTTATATTTCAATTCCAATATTTAACCGCAAAAAATGTTAAAAAGCTATAAATACATGTTCTACAATCAACAAGGAACATTCTTTAAGCAACAAAACGATTAAAACAACAATCTACGCATAAAATTCAAAAATCAAAGTTTAGATACAAATATTTCAAATGCGCAAATAACGATGAAACCCTCACCTTAGACGCTCCTAGACGCTAGGAAAACCTCGTAGAGTGCCTTAGAAACCACCCCGCACAAGCCCACGT
The DNA here is from genome assembly GCA_037974665.1 of Ehretia macrophylla. NCBI lineage: Eukaryota > Viridiplantae > Streptophyta > Magnoliopsida > Boraginales > Ehretiaceae > Ehretia > Ehretia macrophylla. Next base: position 10,687,518 of record CM075776.1, on the reverse strand, counting down.
GAAGAATCGAAGATTTGAAGTTGAGATTTTCTTTTTTCTTTTCTCCTTCTTTTCCTCATGGTTTCACGCCTTTTTTTCTCTCTTTTTTTCGTGTGCATTCTGCTTATTTAGAAAAAAAATTGACAAGAAGTCAAAGGTCAAAATTCGGTCAACCCGCTAAATCAAAACAGCTATGCGCGACCTTACGAAAACGGCCATAACTTCTTCTAAAAAACTCCAATTCACGAACGGTTTGAAGCCTCAGAAACTAGACTCATAGAGCTTTCCAACCATATATAATTTGATACCTAAATCTTCCCCAATTGGTTCAGATTTAATTCCAAAGTTGACCCAAAATTTGACTAACTTAACATTGCATTTTTTTATTTATAATCCCAAGTTTGCCTTTTATTAAACATTTCAAAAATTCCCACCTTGTCCTAGTTGGTCAATGTAGATGAAAAGTCAACTAGTTTGGTCAAAGAAGGTGAAAGGTCAATAAAATGCAATTTAAATGAACTTTAAATGCTATTGAATACATGCCAGGTTCGGGGTATCACACTCAGCCAATCTTATAGTGTTACCCTTTCGAGACTATGAAGTCATCTTAGGGATGGACTGGTTGGCAAAGCATCATGCCCAACTAGATTGCCGGACGAAGATTGTAACATTTCAGATACCTAGTCAACCAATATTGGAGTTAATGGGTCGAAGAGACTTCACCGGGAGTTCCATCATTTCATCTACGAAAGCAATGAAGTCCTTGAGAAAAGGGTGTAGTGGATACTTAGCTTACCTCATCAACAAGCCATCAGACAAAGCTAAGTTGGAGGAGATGCCAATGATTAAAGATTATGTTGACGTGTTTCCAGAAGAATTGCCTGGTTTACCCCCGGATCGGGAAATCTAGTTTATAATAGAAGTACTGCCTGGCACCCAGCCGATATCTAAAGCTCCCTATCGTATGGCACCAGCCGAGCTACAAGAATTGAAGGACCAATTGCAAGGATTATTGAAGAAGGGGTTTGTTCAACCAAGTTCTTCTCCGTGGGGCGCACCAGTCCTATTTGTAAAGAAGAAAGACGGAACGTTGAGGCTATGCATCGATTACCGAGGATTGAACCAAGTAACCGTTAAGAATAAATACCCACTTCCACTGATCGACGAGTTGTTTGATCAACTTCAAGGAGCTAAAGTGTATTCGAAGCTCGACTTGAGGCAAGGGTACTATCAGTTGCAGATCAAAAAGGAGGACGTGCCTAAAACGGCTTTCAGGACGAGATATGGGCATTATGAATTTGTGGTGATGCCATTTTGGCTAACTAATGCCCCTGCAGCTTTTATGGACTTGATGCATAGGGTGTTTCAACCCTACTTGGATCAATTTGTGATGATCTTTATTGATGATATTTTGGTATACTCAAAATCTGAGGCTGAGCATGAACAACATTTGCGATTGGTATTGCAGAAACTTCGGGAGCATGAATTGTATGCAAAGTTTAGCAAATACGAATTTTGGTTGTGACAGATTGCATTCTTGGGGCACATCATATCCCAAGAGGGAATAGCGGTGGACCCAGCAAAGATAGAAGTGGTGATGTCTTAGAAAAAGCCGAAAAATGTTACGGAAGTTCGGAGTTTTCTCGGTGTAGCCGGCTATTATCGGAGGTTCGTAAAGGATTTCTCAAAGATTGCAGGACCGCTTACAAAGCTCACTCAAAAGAAAACAAAGTTCGTGTAGGATGACAAGTGTGAGAATAGCTTTCAAGAATTGAAGAAAAGATTGACAACCGCACCTATTCTTGCATTGCCTAAAAGGAGTCAAGGCTTTGTAATCTATAGTGATGCTTCTAAGGAAGGACTGGGTTGTGTATTAATGCAAAATGGTAGAGTGATTGCGTATGCCTCTAGGAAACCAAAACCGTATGAATTGAATTACCCAACACATGATTTGGAGTTAGCGGCTATTGTGTTTGCACTCAAGAAATGGAGGCACTATCTGTGGGGTAACAAGTTTGAAGTGTTTACTGATCACAAGAGCTTGAAGTACTTGTTCTCACAAAAAGAGTTGAACATGAGGCAAAGACGGTATATGGAACTTTTGGATTATTATAACTGCACAATGAATTATGTGCCCGGTAAGGCGAATGTAGTTGCAAATGCCTTAAGCCGGAAGGCGAGCATGGCAAAACTGGAAGTTAAGGTGCAGGAGTTGTTAGAGGAAGCATTTTTGTGGAATCCACAATTGACTCAAAAAGGGTTACTATTTGCCACTACACAAGTTCAGTCGACCTTATTGTCTGAATTACGAGAGGCTCTACAGAAGGACCAACAGTTTCAGAAGATTAAAGAAAGCAACACAGATTTCAAGTTTCATAATGATGGTATTTGGAGGTTCAGGAATCGGATTTGTGTTCCTAATGAGTTAGAGTTGAAAAAGAAGATTCTTGAAGAAGCCCATAATTTAAGATACACTATTCACCCCAGCGGAACAAAGATGTACCGGGATTTGAAGCAACACTATTGGTGGAATAACATGAAGAGGGAGATCGTGGAGTTTGTGGCACGATGTTTAACTTGTCAGAGAGTCAAAGCAAAACATAAACGACCGACAGGTTTGCTTCAACCGTTGGAAATTCCCCGATGGAAATGGGAACATATAACTATGGACTTTGTCATGGACCTACCCAGGTCACAAAAGGGTTATGATGCCGTTTGGGTCATAGTGGATAGATTGACCAAGTCAGTGCACTTCGTACCGATGAACAAGGAGGATAGCCTTGAGAAACTGGGAGATATGTATGTGGCGAATATTGTAAGGTTGCACGGGATGCCCGTGAGTATTGTATCAGATAGAGATCCTCGTTTTACTTCCCGATTTTGGAAGAGATTGCAAGAAGTTTTGGAAACCAAGTTGAGTTTCAGTACAACTTATCACCCACAGACGGACGGACAATCTGAGAGAACTATTCATATTCTGGAAGATATGCTGAGGGCGTGCATTCTAGACTTTGGAAAAGGTTGGGAGAAATATTTGTCTCTAGCGGAGTTCGCTTATAATAACAACTATCAGGCCACTATCGGGATGCCCCCATTTGAGGCATTATATGGGCGCAAGTGTCGATCCTCAATATACTGGGATGGAGTAGGTGAGACAAAAACTTTTGACCCGACCCTTCTACTTGAACTTACGAAGACTATTGATAATGTCCACCTCATCTGGAAACGGATGCTTACTGCTCAAAGCAGGCAGAAAAGTTATGCAGACTGACGGAGACGGAGTCTAGAGTTTGAGGTCAGCGACAAGGTGTTCTTGAAGTTATCACCTCGGAGGGGACTGATTAAACACGGCAAGGGTAGAAAGTTGAGCCCGAGGTTTGTAGGACCATTTGGGATAATTGAGAAGGTTGGCAAATTGGCGTATCGTCTGGAACTACCCCAAAACCTCTCCAATATTCATGATGTCTTCCATGTCTCAATGCTACGGAAGTATCACCCTGATCCATCACACATCTTGGAGCCCGAGCCGTTGCAACTTCGGGAGAACTTGTCTTATGAAGAAAAGCCTATCCAGATCCTAGACGAGCAAGATCGAGAGTTGCGCAACAAATCTATACCGATGGTAAAAGTGTTGTGGGATCACCATGGAGTTGAAGAAGCAACGTGGGAAAGACGAGACTAGATGGAGCAACAGTATCCAGTACTATTTCAAAGGTAATATTAAATTTTGGGACGAAATTCTTATAAGGAGGAGAGGATGTGAGGCCCGACCTCGATTTGCGTGCGATATGTCATTTCGTATGCCCTAACCTAGAATTTCGTGCTTTGACCTAGGTTTAAGAGTCGTGTCTCATTTTATGTGCCTTGCATCGAATTACGTGCATTCATTTAGAGTTATATGCATTTACTTGGGAAATGTGCATTCATCTCGTAGTTCGTGCTTTACCTCGTAGTGCGTGTCCTAAACCTAAGAAAGCGTGCCTGCACGCTAATCAAGAAAGAATCTTACACGAAGCACTAGATTATTAATTAATCCTACAAATTCCACTAACTAATATTAAAATGCTAAATCAATGCACTAGAAGACAAAATTTCACCAAAAGCTAAACATTCTTATTATTTATTCTTTATTCTTTTGCATATCCCAAGCACACACAATAAAATAAAGCTCAAACAAAAAAAAATTCAGATTTGAGCATGCTTTGGCCGACCACTTCTTGCATTTTAATAAGCTTGCATAATTTAAAAACTTTCCTAGACAAGCCTATGACAATTACTTCAAACAATGCATTAAAAAAATGACCGAAAACCCTACCCAATGCTCCACATTCTTGGCCCACTCAATTGCCCATGCTAAGATAATTCAAATGCTCAAAAGAAATGGCACAAATCAGATTTGTAGAAGCTCAAGGCCGACCATATGCTCAAACACATCATTGTCTTTCTCTCAACTCTCATTCCCTCATCTCTCTCTCTCTCTCTCTCTCTCTCTCTCTCTTGGCCAAAGCTGCACCCTCAAGTTCCATAGCTTAAGCTCATCTCCTAAAGCTCACCAAGACACTCAAGTACCCTAGGAAGCTCGACCAAGCAAGCTAGAAGCAAGAAAAGATGCATGCAAGCTCATAGAACACTTATTTCGGCTTAGGTATGTTTGATAGCTTCTATTTCATTTCCTTTTTGTTCTAACCACATGCACAAACTAAGGACATGATAACTCAGCTAGGAATTAAGGAAATCAAGCAATATCTCTTGGCCAAACTTGTTTCCAAAGTCCAAAAGCAAACGTTTTCATTAGTTTTGGGCTATTTTTCTTCCTTTTGCGCTGTTTTTTCATCCTGGATCGTTCGTCGTGAGCCGCGAAAAGGACAACACATAAGGGCTTTACACCCTCAACATGACAGGTGCGATCGTACCCGCACTAATACACCGCATCCCATCAGAACTAAGAAGTTAAGAGTGCTTGGGCGAGAGTAGTACTAATATGGGTGACCTCTTGAGAAGTCTGCGTGTTGCACCTCCCTTTTTGTTTTGTTTTTTTGCCACGTTCAGGCTTGCCAATATGCTTTATCCGTGACATTTCTATTATCTAGTCCCATGGCATCTTGGGCAAGAAAACTTCATTTCGCGTAAAGGTTGGGCCCGCAGACCGAGGGCGTGGGGCTTGGGACCAGGTCTCCGTCGCTCCAGTGCCCATAACTTTTGATTCGTAAGGTGTTATGCGGAGCACAGCATACCGTTGGAAAGCTCTCCAAGAGCTCTACGACGGAGGCAATCAGCCAACTTGGCTACGACAGTTTTTAGAGCCCAAAAGCAAATGTTTTCATCAGTTTCGGGCTACTTTTCTTCCTGTTGCGCTGTTTCTTCATCCTGAATCATTCGTCGTGAGCAGCGAAAAGGTCGACACATAAGGGCTATGCGCCCTCAACTTGACAGGTATGATCATACCATCACTAATGCGCCGCATCCCATCAGAACTATGAAGTTAAGCATGTTTGAGCGAGAGTAGTACTAGGATGGGTGACCCCCGAGAAGTCCTCGTGTTGCACACCACTTTTCATTTTGTTTTTTTTACCCCGTTCAGGCTTGCCAAGATGCTTTATCCATCACATTTCTATTCACAAGTCCCACGGCATCTTGGGCAAGACAACTTCACTTCTCGTGGAGGGTAAGCCCGCAAACAGAAGGTGTCGGGCTTGTGACTAGGGCTCCGCCGCTCCGGTGCCCTTAACTTTTGATCCGTAAGGAGTTATGCAGCGTACAGCATGCCGCTGGAAAGCTCTCCGAGAGCTCTACGAAGGGGGCAGTAGGCCTGCTTGGCTGCGCTAGTTTTCGGAGCCCAAAAGAAAATGTTTTCATCAATTTCGTGCCACTTTTCTTCTTTTTGCGTTGTTTCTTTGTCACGGATTGTTCGTCGTGAGCCACAAAAAAGACTACACATATGGGCTTTGCGCCCTCAACATGATTGGTGCGATCACACCAGTACTAATACACCTTATCCCATAAGAACTCTAAAGTTAATTGTGCTTGGGTGAGAGTAGTACTAGGATAGGTGATCCCCTGGGAAGTCCTCGTGTTGCACCCCCCTTTTCGTTTTGTTTTTTTGCCCCGTTCAGGCTTGCCAAGATACTATATCCGTCACATTTCTATTATCAAGTCCCACTGCATCTTGGGCAAGACAAATTCACTTCGCGCAGACGCTGGGCTCGTAAACCGAGGGCGTCGAGCCAATGACCAAGTCTCTATCGCTCCAAAGCCCATAACTTTTGATCCGTAAGGAGTTATGCGGTGCACAACATACCGTTGGAAAGCTCTCTGAGAGCTCTACGATGGAGGCAGTAAGCCAGCTCTGCTGCGCCTATTTTCGGAGCCCAAAAGCAAACTATTTCATCAGTTTTGGTTCACTTTTCTTCTTTTTGCACTATTTTATCATCTCGGATCGTTCGTCGTGAGCTGCGAAAAGGACGACCCAAAAGGGCTTTGCGCCCTCAACATGACAGGTGCGATCATACCAGCGGTAATGCACCGTATCCCATCAGAACTACAAAGTTAAGCGTGCTTGGGCGAGAGTAATACTAGGATGGGTGACCCCATGGGAAGTCCTCGTGTTGCACCCCACTTTTCGTTTTATTTTTTTTTCCCGTTCAGGCTTACCAAGATGCTTTATTTGTCACATTTCTATTATCAAGTCCCACGGCATCTTGGGCAAGAAAACTTCGCTTGACGTAAAGGTTGGGCCCGCAAACTGAGGGCGTCGGGCCAGTGACCATGTCTCCGTCGCTCTAGTGACCATAAGTTTTGATTTGTAAGGAGTTATGCGGCACACAGTATAGCATTGGAAAGCTCTCCGAGAGCTCAACAACGAGGGCAGTAAGCCTGCTCTATTGAGCCTGTTTTCTAAGCCCAAAAACAAACGTTTTCTTCAATTTTGGGTCACTTTTCTTCTTTTTGCGCTGTTTCTTCGTCCCGGATCATTCGTCGTCAGCCACAAAAAAGACGACACATAAAGGCTTTGCGCCATCAACTTGACGGGTGCGATCATACCAGCATTAATGCGCTGCACCCCATCAGAACTATGAAGTTAAGCGTGCTTGAGTGGGAGTAGTACTAGGATGGGTGACCCCCTTAGAAGTCCCCGTGTTGTACCCCCCTTTTCGTTTTGTTTATTTGCCCCATTCAGGCTTGCCAAGATAGTTTATCCGTCACATTTCTATTTTCGAGTCCCACGGTATCTTGGGCATGACAACTTCGCTTCAATAGAGGCTGGGCCTCCAAACCGATGGTGTCGGGTCTGGGACCAGGTCTCCGTCGGTCCAGTGCCCATAACTTTTGAGCTGTAAGGAGTTATGTATCGCACAACATACCGTTGGAAAGCTCTCCGAGAGCTTTACGACAGGGGTAGTAAGCCTGGTCGACTACGCTAGTTTTTAAAGCCTAAAAGCAAACGTTTTCATCAGTTTTGAGCCACTTTTCTTCTTTTCGCGTTGTTTATTTGCTCTGGATCGTTCGTCGTGAGCAGCAAAAAGGACAACACATAAGGGCTTTGCGCCCTCAACATGACGAGTGCGATCATACCAGCACTAATGCACCGGATCCCATCAGAACTCCAAAGTTATGTGTGCTTGGGCGAGACTAGTACTAGGATGTGTGACCCCCTGGGAAGTTCTCGTGTTGCACCCTCTTTTCGTTTTGTATTTTTGCCCCATTCAGGCTTTCCAAGATGCTTTATCCATCACATTTCTATTATCGAGTCCGACGGCATCTTGGGCAAGAAAACTTCACTACGCGTAGAGGCTGGGCCCACGAACCGAGGGCATGGGGCCTATGACCATGTCTCCGTTGCTCCATTGCCCATAACTTTTGACCCATAAGGAGTTGTACGTCACACAACAAATCGTTGGAAAGCTCTCCGGGAGCTCTACGACGGGGGCAGCATGCCCGCTTGGCTGCGCCTGTTTTCAGAGCCCAAAATCGAATATTTTCATCAGTTTTGGGACACATTTCTTCTTTTTATGCTTTTTCTTCTTTCCGAATCGTTCATCGTGAGCTGCGAATAGGATGACACATAAAGGCTTTGCACCCTCCACATGACAGGTGCGATCATACCATCACTAATTCGCCGCATCCCATCAAAACTATGAAGTTAAGCGTGCTTGAGCGAGAGTAGTCCTAGGATGGGTGACCCCCTGGTAGTGCTCGTGTTGCACCCCTCTTTTTGTATTGTTTTTTTGCCCCATTCTGGCTTGCCAAGATACTTTATCCGTCACATTTCTATTATCAAGTCCCACGACTTCTTGGGTAAGACAATTTCGCTTCGCGTAGAGACTGGGCCCAAAAACCGAGGGCGTTGGGCATGTGACTAGGTCTCTGTCGCTTCAGTGCCTATAACTTTTGATCGGAAAGGAGTTACGCGGCGCACAGTATATTGTTGGAAAGTTCTCCAAGAGCTCTACGACGGGGGTAGCAAGCCTACTCGGCTGCGCCAATTTTTGAAGCCTAAAAGCAAAAGTTTTCATCAGTTTCGGCCCACTTTTATTCTTTTTACGCTGTTTCTTCGTCCCGGATCATTCGTCGTGAGCTGCAAAAAGGATGACACATAAGGGCTTTGTACCCTCAATATGACGAGTGCGATCATACAATCACTAATGCATCGCATCACATCTGAACTATGAAGTTAAGCGTGCTTGAGCGAGAGTACTACTAGAATGGGTTACCCCCGGGAAGTCCTCGTGTTGCACCCCACTTTTCGTTTTGTTTTTTTGCCCCGTTCAGGCTTGTCAAGATGCTTTATCCATCACATTTCTATTATCGAGTCCTACAGCATCTTGGGTAAGACAACTTCGCTTCGCGTGGAGGCTGGACCCGCAAACCGAAGGTGTCGGGCCTGTGACCAGGTCTCTGCCGCTCCAATGACCATAACTTTTGATCCGTAAGAAGTTATGCAGTGCACATCATACAGTTGGAAAGCTTTCCGAGAGCTCTACGACGAGGGTAGTAAGCCTGCTAGGCTACGCCTATTTTTCGAGCCCAAAAGCAAACATTTTCATCAGTTTCGGGCTACTTTTCTTCTTTTTGCGTTATTTTTCATCCCGAATCGTTCGTCGTGAGCGACGAAAAGGATGACACATAAGGGCTTCGCGCTCTTAACATGACGGGTGCAATCATACCAGCACTGATCCCCCTCATCCTATCAGAACTACGAAGTTAAGAGTGCTTGAGCGAGAGTAGTACTAGGATGAGTGACCCCCAGGGTAGTCCTCTTGTTGCACCTCCCATTCCGTTTTGTTTTTTTGCCCCGTTCAGGCTTGACAAGATGCTTTATCCGTCACATTTCTATTATCAAGTCCCACGACATCTTGGGCAAGACAACTTCGCCTCGCGAAGAGGCTGCGCCCGCAAATCGAGGGCGTCGGGCCAACGACCAGTTCTCCATCGCTCCGGTGCCTATAACTTTTGATCCGTAAGGAGTTATGCGGCGTACATCATACCGTTGGAAAGCTCTCCAAGAGCTCTACGGTGGGGGTAGTAAGCCTGTTCGGCTGTGCTAGTTTTCGTAGCCCAAAAGTAAAAGTTTTCATCAGTTTATGGCCATTTTTCTTCTTTTTGCACTACTTCTTCTTCCTGAATCATTCGTCGTGAGTCGCGAAAAGGACGACACATAAGGGCATTGCACCATCAATATGATGGGTGGGATCATACAATCATTAATTCGTCGCATCCCATCAGAACTACAAAGTTAAGCGTGCTTGAGCGAGAGTAGTACTAGGATGGGTGACCCCCGGGAAGTCGTCGTGTTGCACCTTACTTTTCGTTTTGTTTTTTTGCCCCGTTCAGGCTTGCCAAGATGCTTTATATGTCACATTTGTATTATCGAGTCCCACGACATTTTGGGCATGACAACTTTGCTTCGCGTAGAGGCTGGGCCCGCAAACCAAAGGTGTTGGCCCTGTGACAAAATTTTCGCGGCTCCAATGCCCTTAACTTTTGATCCATAAGGAGTTATACGCCGCACAGCATCGTCAGAAAGCTTTCTGAGAGATCTACGACTGGGGTAGTAAGCCTGCTCGGCTACGCCTGTTTTCAGAGCCCAAAAGCAAAAGTTTTCATCAGTTTTAGGCCACTTTTCCTCTTTTTACGCTATTTTTTCATCCCGGATAGTTCGTCGTGAGCCACGAAAAGGACGACACATAAGGGCTTTTTGCTCTCAACAAGATGGGTGCGATCATACCCGCACTAATGCGCCTCATCCCATCAGAACTATGAAGTTAAGCGTGCTTGAGCGAGAGTAGTACTAGGATGGGTGACCCCGTGGGAAGTCCTTGTGTTGCACCCCCCTTTTTGTTTTGTTTTTTTGCGCCGTTCAAGCTTGAAAAGATGTTTTATCTGTCACATTTCTATTATTGAGTCCCACGGCATCTTGGGCAAGACAACTTCGCTTCGCGTAGAGGGCAGGCCCGCAAACCGAGGGCGTGGGGCCAGTGACTAGGTCTCCGTTGTTCCAGTGCCCTTAACTTTTGATCCATAAGGAGTTATGCGGCGCACAGTATACCATTGGAAAGCTCTCCGAGAGCTCTACGACGTGGGCAGTAAGCTTGCTCGGCTGTGCCAGTTTTTGGATCCTAAAAGCAAATGTTTTCATTTGTTTCGGGCCACTTTTCTTCCTTTTGCCCTGTTTTTTCATCCTGAATTTTTTGTCATGAACCGCGAAAAGACGACACATAAAGGCTTTGCACCCTCAACATGACGGGTGCGATCATATCAGCACTAATGCACAACATCCCATCAAAACTACGAAGTTAAGCGTGCTTGGGCGAGAGTAGTACTAGGATGGATAACCCCCTGGGAAGTCCTCGTGTTGCACCCCCCCTTTTCGTTTTGGTTTTTTGCCCTATTTAGGCTTGCCAAGAAGCATTATGCATCACATTTCTATTATCAAGTCCCACGGCATCTTGGGCAAGAAAACTTTGCTTCGCGTAGAGGCTGAGCCCGCAAATCGAGGGCGTCGGGCCTGTGACCAGGTCTCCGTCGCTCCAGAGCCCTTAGGTTTTGATTTGCAAGGAGTTATCCAGCACACAGTATACCGTTGGAAATGTCTCCGGGAGATCTACGACGGGGGCAATAAGCCTGCTTTGCTACACCAGTTTTCGGAGCCCAAAAACAAACATTTTCATCAGTTTTGCGATACTTTTCTTCTCTTTGCGTTGTTTTTTCATCCCGGATTGTTTGTCGTGAGCCGCGAAAAGGATGACACATAAGGGCTTTACGCCCTCAACATGACAGGCGCGATCATACCATCACTAATGTGCCGCATCCCATCCGAACTACGAAGTTAAGGGTGCTTGAGCGAGAGCAGAACTAGGATGGGGGACCCCCGGGAGTCCTCGTGTTGCACCCCACTTTTCATTTTATTTTTTTGGCTCGTTCAAGCTTACGAAGATGCTTTCTCCGTCACATTTCAGTTATCAAGTCCTATGGCTTCTTGGGAAAGAAAACTTCACTTCGCGTAAAGGCTGGGCCCGCAAACCGAATGTGTCGGGCCTGTGACCAGGTCTCCGTCGCACCAATGCCTATAACTTTTGATTCGTACGGAGTTATGTAGCGCACAGCATGCCGTTGGAAGGCTCTCTGGGTGTTCTACGACGGGGGTAGTAAACCTTCTCAGTTGCACCAGTTTTTAGAGCCCTAAGGCAAACGTTTTCATTAGTTTTGGGCTACTTTTCTTCTTTTTGCACTATTTTTTTGTTCCAGATGGTTAGTCGTGAGCCGCGAAAAGGACGACGCATAAGGGCTTTCTGCCCTCAACATGACGGGTGAGATCATACCAGCACTAATGCACTGCATCCCATCAGAACTACGAAGTTAAGCGTGCTAAAGCGAGAGTAGTACTAGGATGGGTGACCCCCGAGAGGTCCTTGTGTTGCACCCCACTCTTCGTTTCTTTTTTTTGCCCTGTTCTGGCTTGCCAAGATGCTTTATCCGTCATATTTCTATTATCAAGTTCCACGGCATTTTGGACAAGACAACTTCGCTTCGCATAGAGGTCCTCGTGTTGCACCCTCTTTTTCATTTTGTTTTTTTGCCCCGTTCAGGCTTGCCAAGATGCTTTATCCATTACATTTATCTTATCGAGTCCTACGACATCTTGGGCAAGACAACTTCGGTTTTTGTAAAGGCTGGGCCCGCAAACCGAGGGCGTCGGGCCTATGACCATAATTTTTGATCTGTAAGGAGTTATGCGATGCACAACATACTGTTGGAAAGCTTTCAGATAGCTCTACGATGGGGGCAGCATGCATGTTCAACTGCGCCTGTATTCGTTGCCCAAAAGCAAAACTTTTCATCAGTTTCAGGTAATATTTTTTCTTTTTGCGCTGTTTCTTCATCTCGGATCGTTCGTCGTGCGCAACAAAAAGGACGAAACATAAGGGATTTGCGTCCTCAACATGAAGGGTGCGATCATGCCAGCACTATTGCACCGGATCTCATAAGAACTCTGAAGTTAAGCGTGCTTGGGCGAGAGTAGTACTAGGATGGGTGACCCCCTGGGAAATCCTCGTGTTGCGCCCCCATTTTCATATTTTTTTTACCCCGTTAAGGCTTGCCAAGATGCTTTATCCGTCATATTTCTATTATCAAGTCCCACGGCATCTTGGGCAAGAAAACTTCGCTTCGCGGAGAGGCTGGGCTCGTAAACCGAGGGCATCGGGCCTCTGACCAAGTTTTCGTCACTCTAGTGCCCATAAGTTTTGATTTGTAAGGAGTTATCCGGCGCACAGTATACCGTTGTAAAGCTCTCTGAGTAATCTACGATGGGGCAGTAAGCCTGCTTTGCTGCGCCATTTTTTGGAGCCCAAAAACAAACGTTTTCATCAGTTTCAGAAAACTTTTCTTCTTTTTACGCTGTTTCTTCGTCCCGTATCGTTCGTCATGAGCCGTGAAAAGGACGACACATAAGGGCTTTGTGCCCTCAACATGACAGACATGATCATACCATCACTAATGTGCTGCATCCCATCAGAACTCCGAAGTGAAGCGTGCTTAGGCGAGAATAGTACTAGGATGAGTGTCCCACTGGGAAGTCCTCGTGTTGAACCCCCCTTTTTGTTTTGTTTTTGTGTACTGTTCAGGCTTGCCAAGATGCTTTTAGCATCACATTTTTATTATCGAGTCCCACGGCATCTTGAGCAAGACAACTTCGCTTCGCGTAGAGGCTGGGCTCGCAAACCGAGGGCGTCGTGCCAGTGACCAGGTTTTTGTCGCTCCAGTGCCCATAATTTTTGATCCGTAAGGAGTTATGCGACGCACAGCATACCATTGAAAAGCTCTCAAAGAGCTCTACGACGGGGGTAACAAACCTGTTCAGCTGCGCCTGTTTTTGAAGCCCAAAAGCTAATGTTTTCATTAGTTTCAGGCCACTCTTCTTCTTTTTGTGCTGTTTCTTCGTCCTGAATCGTTCGTCGTAAGCCGCAAAAAGGATGACACATAAGGGATTTGTATCCTCAACATGACGGGTGCGATCATACCTGCACTAATGCACATCATCCCATCAGAACTCCGAAGTTATGCGTGCTTGGGCGAGAGTAGTACTAGGATGAGTGACCCCTTGGGAAGTCCTCGTGTTGCACCCCCCCTTTTCGTTTTGTTTTTTTGCCCCGTTCAGGCTTGGCACGATGCTTTATCCATCACATTTCTATTATCGAGTCCCAAGGCATCTTGGGCAAAAAAACATCACTTCGCGTAGAGGTTGGGCCCGCAAACTGAAGGCGTGGGGCCTGTGACCAGGTGTCCGTCGCTCCAATGCCCATAACTTTTGATACGTAAGGAGTTATGCGACACACAACATACCGTTGGAAAGCTCTTTGGGAGCTCTGCGACGGGGGTAGTAAACATTCCCGGCTGCGCCAATTTTTAGAGCACAAAAGCAAATGTTTTCATCAGTTTTTAGCCATTTTCTTCTTTTTGCGTTGTTTCTTCGTTCTGGATGGTTCATCGTGAGCCGCAAAAAGGTTGACACATAAGGGCATTCCGCCCTCAAAATGATAGGTGCGATCATACCAGCACTAATCCACCGCATCCTATCAGAAGTACGAAGTTAAGTGTGCTTGAGCGAGAGTAGTACTAGGATGGGTAACCCCCGGGAAGTCCTCGTGTTGCACCCCACTTTTTGTTTCTTTTTTTTGACCCGTTCTTGCTTGCCAAGATGCTTTATTCGTCACATTTCTATTATCGAGTCCCACAGCATCTTGGACGAGACAACTTTGCTTCACGTAGAGGCTGGGCCCGCAAACCGAGGGCGTCGGGCCAATGACCAGGTCTCCTTCGCTCCAAAAATCATTACTTTTGATCCGTAAGGAGTTATGCGGCGCGCAGCATACCGTTGAAAGCTCTCCGAAAGCTCTACGACGGGGGCAGTAAGCCTACTCGGCTGGGCCAGTTTTCGGAGCCGAAAAGCAAACATTTTGATCAGTTTTGGACCACTTTTCTTCTTTTTGTGCTGTTTCTTCATCCCATATCGTTCGCCGTGAGCCGCAAAATGGACGGCACATAAGAGCTTTATGCCCTCAACATGACGGGTGCAATCATACCAGCACTAATGCACCGTATCCCTTCAGAACTACGAAGTTAAACGTGGTTGGGCGAGAGTAGTACTAGGATGGGTGACCCCCTGGGAGGTCCTCGTGTTGCGCCCCCTTTTTCATTTTGTTTTTTTGCCCCATTTAGGCATGCCAAGGTGCTTTATCCGTTACATTTCTATTATCAAGTCCTGTGGCATCTTGGGCAAGACAACCTCGCATTGCGTAGAGGCTGGGCCCGCAAACCGAGGGTGTGGGAATTGTCACTAGGTCTCTATCACTCTATTGCCCATAACTTTTGATCCGTAAGGAGTTATACGACGCACAACATACCGTTGGAAAGCTCTCAGATAGCTCCACGACGAGGGCAGCATGCTTGTTCGGTTGCGCCTGTGTTCTATACCCAAAAGCAAAAGTTTTCATTAGTTTTGATCCACATTTCTTATTTTTGCGCTGTTTCTTCATCCCGGATCGTTCGTCGTGAGCTGTGAAAAGGACGACACATTAGGGATTTGCGTTCTCAACATGACGGGTACAATCATAACAGCACTAATGCACAGCATCCCATCAGAACTATGAAGTTAAGCCTGCTTGGGTGAGAGTAGTACTAGGATAGGTGACCCCTTGGGAAGTCCTCGTGTTGCACCCCCATTTTTGTTTTTTTTTTTTGCCCCCTTAAGGCTTGCCAACATGCTTTATTCGTCACATTTCTATTATCAAGTCCCACGGCATCATGGGCAAGAAAACTTCGCTTTGCGGAGAGGCTGGGCTCGTAAACCGAGGGCGTCGGGCCTGTGACCAAGTCTCCGTCTCTCTAGTGCCCATAAGTTTTGATTTGTAAGGAGTTATCCGGCGCACAATATACCGTTGTAAAGCTCTCCGAGTGATCTACGATGAGGGAAGCAAGCCTGCTTTGCTGTGCCATTTTTTGGAGCCCAAAAACAAACGTTTTCATCAGTTTCAGGATACTTTTCTTCTTTTTGCACTATTTTTTCATCCCGTATCGTTCGTCGTGAGCCGTGAAAAGGACGACGGATAAGGGCTTTGCACCCTCAACATGACGGGCGCGATCATACCATCACTAATGTGTCGTATCCCATCTGAACTACGAAGTTAAGGGTGCTTGAGCGAGAGGAGTACTAGGATGTATGACGCCCGAGGAAGTCCTCGTGTTGCACATCCCTTTTCATTTTGTTTTTTTACACCGTTCAGGCTTGCCAAGATGCATTATCCGTCACATTTCAATTGTCGAGTCCCACGGCATATTGGGCTAGACAACTTCGCTTTGCGTAAAGTCTAGGCCCACAAACCGAGGGCGTGGGCCTGTGAGCTGGTCTCTATCATTCCAGTTCCCATAAGTTTTGATCCGTAAAGAGTTATGCGGTGGATAACATACCGTTGGAAAGCTCTCTGAGAGCTCTACGACGGGGGTACCAAGCCTACTCAGCTGCACTTGTTTTCAGAGCCCAAAAGCAAACGTATTCATTAGTTTCGGGCCACTTTTCTACTTTTTGTACAGTTTCTTTGTCCCGGATAGTTCGTTGTAAGCTGCGAAAAGGATGACACATATGGGATTTGCGCCCTCAACATGACGGGTGCGATCATACCCGCACTAATGCACATCAACCCATCAGAACTACGAAGTTAAGCGTGGTTGGGCGATAGTAGTACTAGGATGGGTGACCCCCTGGGAAGTCTTCGTGTTGCACCCCCATTTTTGTTTTTTTTTTTTGCCCCGTTAAGGCTTGCCACGATGCTTTATGCATCACATTTCTATTATCAAGTCCCACGACATCTTGGGCAAGAAAACTTTACTTCGTGGAGAAGCTGGGCTAGTAAACCGAGGGCGTCGGGCCTGTGACCAAGTCTCTGTCACTCCAGTGCCCATAAGTTTTGATCTGTAAGGAGTTATCCGGCGCAAAGTATACCGTTGTAAAGATCTCCGAGTGATCTACGTTGGGGGCAAAAAGCCTGCTTTGCTTCTTCAGTTTTCGGAGCCCAAAAGCAAACATTTTCATCAGTTTTGGGACACTTTTCTTCTTTTTGCATTGTTTCTTCGTCCCGGATCGTTCGTCGTGAGCCGTGAAAATGATGACACATAAGGGCTTTGCGCCCTCAACATGACGGGTGCGATCATACCACCACTAATGTGTCGTATCCCATTAGAACTACAAAGTTAAGGGTGTTTGTGCGAGTGTAGTACAAGGATGTGTGACCACGGGAAGTCCTCGTGTTGCACCCCCCTTTTTGTTTTGTTTTTTTGCCCCGTTAGGGCTTGCCAAGATGCTTTATCCATCACATTTCTATTATCAAGTCCCACAGCATCTTGGGCAAGAAATCTTCGCTTCGCGTAAAGGCTGGGCCCGCAAACCGAGGGCATCGTGCCTGTGACCAGGTCTCTGTTGCTCCAATGCCAATAGGTTTTGACCTATCAGGAGTTATCCGGCGCACAGTATACCATTGGAAAGCTCTCTGAGAGCTCTACGATAAGGGCAGTAAGCCTGCTTGGCTGCACTAGTTTTCGGAGCCCAAAAACAATTATTTTCATATGTTTCGGGATACTTTTCT
This sequence comes from Ehretia macrophylla, assembly GCA_037974665.1. Classification (NCBI taxonomy): domain Eukaryota; kingdom Viridiplantae; phylum Streptophyta; class Magnoliopsida; order Boraginales; family Ehretiaceae; genus Ehretia; species Ehretia macrophylla. The sequence goes on along the minus strand of CM075776.1, from coordinate 10,670,401 downwards.
TATTTTTTCGCAGTTTCTTCGTCCCGGATTGTTCGTCGTGAGCAACGAAAAGGACAACACATAAGGGTTTTGTTCCATTAACAAGACAGGCGGGATCATACCATCACTAATGTGTCGTGTCCCATCAGAACTACGAAGTTAAGGGTGCTTGAGTGAGAGTAGTACTAGGATGGGTGACCCCCGCGAAGTCCTCGTGTTGCACCCCACTTTTCGGTTTTTTTTTTGCACCGTTCAGGCCTTCCAAGAGGCTTTAACAGTCACATTTCTATTATCGAGTCCCATAGCATCTTGAGCAAGACAACTTCGCTTCGCGTAGAGGCTGGGCCCAAAAACTGAGGGCGTGGGGACTGTGACCAGGTCTCCGTCGCTCTGGTGCTCATAACTTTTGATCTGTAAGGAGTTATGCGGCACGCAGCATACCGCTGGAAGGCTCTCCGAGATCTCTACGATGGGGGCAGCAAGCATGCTCGGCTGCATCTATTTTCGAAGCCCAAAACCAAACGTTTTCATTAGTTTCGGGTCACTTTTCTTCTTTTTACATTGTTTCTTCATCCCAGATCGTTCGTCGTGACCCACGAAAAGGCTGACACATAAGGGCTTTGGTCCCTCAACATGGTGGGCGCGATCATACCATCATTAATGCACAGCATCCCATCAGAACTATGAAGTTAAGCGTGCTTGGGTGAGAGTAGTACTAGGATGGGTGACCCCCCGGGAAGTCCTTGTGTTGCACCCCCCCTTTTCGTTTAGATTTTTTGCCCAGTTAAGGCTTGCCAAAATTCTTTAGCCGTCACATTTATATTATCGAGTCCCACGGCATCTTGGGCAAGACAACTTCGCTTCGCGTAGAGGTTGGGCCCGCAAACCGAAGGTGTCAGGCCAGGGACCAAGTCTCCGTCGCTCCAGTGCCCATAACTTTTGATCCGTAAGGAGTTATGCGGTGCACATCATATTATTGGAAAGCTCTCCGAGAGCTCTACGGTGGGGGAAGTAAACCTGCTCGGTTGCGCCAGTTTTTATAGGCCAAAAGAAAACGTTTTCATCAGTTTCGGGCCACTTTACTTCTTTTTGCCATTTTTCTTCGTTCTGGATCGTTCGTCATGAGCCGCGACAAGGACGATACATAAGGGTTTTCTGCCCTCAACATCACGAGTGAGATCATACCAGCACTAAAGCACCGCATCCCATCAAAACTATGAAGTTAAGTGTGCTTGAGCGAGAGTGGTACTAGGATAGGCGACCCCCGGGGAAGTCCTCGTGTTGCACCCCCTTTTTCGTTTTGTTTTTTTGGCCCGTTCAGGCTTGCAAAGATGCTTTATCCATCACATTTCTACTATCAAGTCCCACGGCGTCTTGGACAAGACAACTTCGCTTCACGTAGAGGCTGGGTCCGCGAACCGAGGGCGTTGGGCTAGTGACTAGGTCCCCATTGCTCTAGTGCCCATAACTTTTGATCCGTAAAGAGTTATGTGGTGCACAACATACCATTGGAAAGCTCTTCGAGAGCTCTACAACGGGGACAATAAGCCTGCTCGGCTGCGCCAATTTTCGGAGCCCAAAAGCAAGCATTTTCTTTAGTTTTGGGCCCTTTTTCTTCTTTTTACGCTGTATCTTCATTCTGGATCGTTCGTCGTGAGCCACAAAAAGGACGACACATAAGGGCTTTGTTCCCTCAACATGACGGGTGCGATCATACCAGTACTAATGCAATGTATCCCATCAGAACTATGAAGTTAAGCGTTGTTGGGCGAGAGTAGTACTAGGATGGGTGACACCCTGGGAAGTCCTCGTCTTGCACCCCCCTTTTCGTTTTGTTTTTTTGCCCCGTTCAGGCTTGCCAAGATGCTTTATCCATCACATTTCTATTATCAAGTCCCATGGCATCTTGGGCAAGAAAACTTCGATTCGCGTAGAGGCTGGGCCCGCAAACCAAGGGCGTCGGGCCTATGACTAGGTTTCCGTCGATCCAGTGTCGATAATTTTTTATCCGTAAGGAGTGATGTGCCGCACAACATACTGTTGGAAAGCTCTCAGAGAGCCCTACGACAAGGGCAGCAAGCTTGCTCGGCTGTGCCTATTTTCAGACTCCAAAAGCAAAAATTTTCATTAGTTTTGGGCCACTTTTTTTCTTTTTGCGTTGTTTCTTCGTCCCGAATCGTTCGTCGTGAGCAGCAAAAAGGATGACACATAAGGGCTTTGCGCCTTCAACATGACGGGTGCGATCATACCTGCTCTAATGCACCGCATCCTATAAGAACTACGAAGTTAAGCGTGCTTGGGCGAGAGTAGTACTAGGATAGGTGACACCCTGGGAAGCCCTCGTGTTGCACACCCCTTTTCATTTTGTTTTTTTGCCTCGTTTAGGCTTGCCAAGATGCTTTATCCGTCACATTTCTAATATCAAGTCCCACAGCATCTTGGCCAAGACAACTTCTCATCGCATGGAGGCTTGGCCTGCAAACCGAGGGCTCGGGCCTGTGACCATGTCTCCGTCGCTCCAGTGCCCATAACTTTTGATCCGTAAGGAGTTATGTGGCACAAAGCATACCGTTAGAAAGCTCACCGAGAGCTCAATGATGGAAGCAATAAGCCTGCTCGGCTGCGCCTATTTTCGGAGCCCAAAAGCAAATGTTTTCATCAATTTTGGGCCACTTTTCTTCTTTTTGCGCAGTTTCTTCGTCCCAGATCATTCGTCGGGAGCCACGAAAAGGATGACAAATAGGGGTTTTGCGCCCTCAATATGACGGGTACGATCATACCAGCACAAATGCGCGATTATACAGGCACAAACGCCACTCTGAAGTTAAGCGTGCTTGAACGAGAGTAGTACTAGGGTGGGTGACCCCTGGGAAGTCCTTATGTTGCACCCCTCTTTTCGTTTTGTTTTTTTGCCCCGTTCAGGATTGCCAAGATGCTGTATCCGTCACATTTCTATTATCGAGTCCACGGCATCTTGGGCAAGACAACTTCGCTTCACGTGGAGGCTGGGCTCGCAAACCTAAGGTGTCGGGCCTGTCACAAATTCTCCGTCACTCCAGCGGTCATAACTTTTGATATGTAAGGAGTTATGCGGTGCGTAGCATACCGTTGGAAAGCTCTTTGGGAGCTCTATGACGGGGGCAATAAGCCTGCTCGGCTGCGCCAGTTTTTGGAGCCCAAAAGCATATGTTTTCATCAATTTCAGGCCACTTTTCTTCTTTTTGCATTGTTTCTTTGTCCCGGATCGTCCGTCGTGAGCCGCGAAAAGGACGACACATAAAGACTATGTGCCCTCAACATGACGGGTGCGATCATACCAGAACTAATGCGCCCTACACCATCAGAACTACAATGTTAAGCGTGCTTGGGAGAGAGTAGTACAAGGATTGGTGGCCCCCTGGGAAGTCCTTGTGTTGCTCCACCTTTTTGTTTTGTTTTTTTGCCCCATTCAGGCTTGCCGCAATGTTTTATCCATCATATTTCTATTATTGAGTCCCACAGCATATTGGGCAAGACAACTTCGCTTTGCTTAGAGGCTGGGCTCGTAAACCGAGGGCGTCAGGCCAGTGACCAGGTCTCTGTTGCTCCAGTGCCCATAATTTTTGATTCGTAAGGACTAATGCGGTGCACAGTATACCGTTGCAAAGCTCTCAGAGAGCTCTACGACGGGGGCAGTAAGCTTGCTCAGCTGCGCCTATTTTTGGAGCCCAAAGGCAAATGTTTTCATTAGTTTCGGGCCACTTTTTTTCTTTTTGTACTATTTCTTCGTCCCTGATCGTTCGTCGTTAGCCGTAAAAAGGACGACACATGAGGGCTTTGCACCTTCAACATGACGAGTGCAATCATACCAGCACTAATGCACCGCATCCCATCAGAACTACGAATTTAAGCGTGCTTGGGCGAGAATAGTACTAGGATGGGTGCCCCCCTGGGAAGTCCTCGTGTTGCTCCCCCCTTTTCATTTTGTTTTTTTGCCCCGTTGACGCTTGCCAAGATGATTTATCCGTCACATTTCTATTATCGAGTCCGACGACTTCTTGGGCAAGACAACTTCGCTTCGCGTAAAGGCTGGGCCCGCAAACTAAAATTGTCGGGCTTGTGACCAAGTGTCCATCGCTCCAGCGCCCGTAACTTTTGATCCGCAAGGAGTTAAGTGGCGTACAACATATCGTTGGAATGCTCTCCAAGTGCTCTACGACGGGGGCAATAAGCCTGCTCGGTTGCGCCTATTTTCGAAACCCAAAAGCAAATGCTTTAATATTTTTCAGGCCACCTTTCTTCTTTTTACGCTGTTTCTTCGCCCCGTATCATTCGTCGTGAGTGGCGAAAAGGCAGACAGATAACGGCTAAGCGCCCTCAACATGATGGGTACGACCATACCAGTACTAATGTGTCATATTCCATCAGAACTACGAAGTTAAGCATGCTTGACCGAGAATAGTACTAGGAAGGGTGACCCCCTAGGATGTCCTCGTGTAGCACCCCCCCTTTTTCTTTTGTTCTTTTGCCCCGTTCAGGCCTGCCAAGATACTTTATCCATCACATTTCTATTATTGAGTCCCATGGCATCTTGGGCAAGACAACTTCGCTTCCCATAGAGGCTGGGCCCGCAAACTGAGGGCGTGGGGCCTGTGACCACGTCTCTATCGCTCTGGTGCCCATAACTTATGATCCGTAAGGAGTTATGCGGCGCACAACATACCGTTGGAAAGATCTCAAAGAGCTCTACGATGGGGGCAGCAGGCCTGCTCAGCTGCGCCTGTTTGCCGAACCAGAAAGCAAATATTTTCATTAGTTTTGTGCCACTTTTCTTCTTTCTATGCTATTTCTTCGTCACTGATCGTTCGTCGTGAGCCGCGAAAAGGATGACACAAAAGGGCTTTGCGCACTCAAAATGACGGGTGCGATCATAACAGCACTAATGCACTGCATCCCATCAGAACTACGAAGTTAAGCGTGCTAGGGCGAGAGTAGTACTAGGATTGGTGACCCCCTGGGAAGTACTCATGTTGCACCCCCCATTTTCGTTTTGTTTTTTTGCCCCGTTCATGCTTGCCAAGATTGTTTATCCATCACATTTCTATTATTGAGTCTAACGGCATCTTGGGCAAGAAAACTTCACCTTGCGTAGAGGCTTGGCCAGCAAACGGAGGGCATGGGGCCTGTGACCAGGTCTCCGTCGCTCCAGTGTCCATAACTTTTGATCCGTAAGGAGTTATGCAGCGCACAACATACCGTTGGAAAGCTCTCTGGGAGCTCTACGACGTGGGCAGCAAGCTTGCTCGGCTGCACCTATTTCCAGAGCCCAAAAGCAAATATTTTCATCAGTTTGAGACCATTTTTCTTCTTTTTGCACTATTTTTTAGTCCTGGATCGTTCGTCGTGAGCCGCAAAAAGGACGACACCTAAAGTTTTTCCGCCCTTAACATGACGGGTACGATCATACCCGCACAAATGCACTGCATCACATCAGCACTATGAAGTTAAGCATGCTTGGGTGAGAGTAGTACTAGGATGGGTGACCCACTGCGAAGTCATCGTGTTACACCCCCCTTGTCGTTTGGTTTTTTTGCCCCGTTTAGGCTTGCCAAGATACTTTATTCATCACATTTCTATTATCGAGTCCCTCAGCATCTTGGGCAAGACAACTTCGCTTCGCTTAGAGGCTGGGTGCGCAAACCGAGGGTGTCAGGCCTGTGACCAGGTCTCCGTTGCTCTAGTGCCCATAACTTTTGATCCTTAAGGAGTTATGCGGCGCACAGCACACCGCTGGAAAGCACTCCGAGAGCTTTAAGACGGAGGCACTAAGCCTGATCAGCTACTCTAGTTTTCGGAGCCCAAAATCAAATGTTCTTATCAGTTTCGGGTCACTTTTCTTCATTTTACGATGTTACTTCGTCCCATATCGTTCGTCGTGAGCCGCGAAAAGGACGACACCTAAGGGCTTTGCGCCATCAATATGATGGGTGCAATCATACCAGCACTAATGCACTACATCCCATCAAAACTACGAAGTTTAGCGTGCTTGTGCGAGAGTAGTACTAGGATGGGTGGCCCCGTGAGAAGTCCTCGTGTTGCACAGCCCTTTTCATTTTGTTTTTTTGCCCCGTTCAGGCTTGCCAAGATGCTTTATCTGTCACATTTCTATAATCGAGTCTCACGGCATCTTGGGCGAGACAACTTCGCTTCGCATAAAGGCTGGGCGGGAAAACCGAAGGCATCGGGCCTATGACCTGGTCTCCATCGCTCCAGTGCCCATAACTTTTGATTCGTAAGAAGTTATGCAGTGCACAGCATACCGTTGGAAAGCACTCCGAGAACTCTACGATAGGGACATCAAGCCTGCTCAACTGCACCTATTTTCAAAGCCTAGAAACTTATATTTTTATCAGTTTCGGGCCACTTTTCTTCTTTTTGCGCTATTTTCACATCCTGGATCGTTCGTCTTGAGCAGCGAAAAGGACGACATATAAGGGCTTTGCACCCTCAACTTGACGGGTGCGATCATACCAGTACTAATGTACCAGATCCTGTCAAAACTCCAAAGTTAAGCGTGCTTGGGCGAGAGTAGTACTAGGATGGGTGACCCCCTGGAAAGTCCTCGTGTTTCACCCCCCTTTTGGTTTTGTTTTTTTGCCCCGTTCAGGCTTGGGCAAGACAACTTCGCCTCGCGAAGAGGCTGCGCCAGCAAACTGAGGGCGTCGGGCTAGCGACTAGTTCTCCGTCGCTCCGGTGCCTATAAACTTTGATCTATAAGGAGTTATGCGGCGTACAGCATACCGTTGGAAAGCTCTTCAAGAGCTCTACGACGGGGGTAGTAAGCCTATTCGGCCGTGCCATTTTTTGTAGCCCAAAAGCAAAAGTTTTCATCAGTTTTGGGCCAATTTTCTTCTTTTTACCCTACTTCTTCGCCCCGGATCATTTGTCGTGAGTCGCGAAAAGGACGACATATAAGGGCTTTGCGCCCTCAATATGACGGGTGGGATCATACAATCATTAATGCGCCGCATCCCATCAGAACTACGAAGTTAATCAAGCTTGAGCAAGAGTAGTACTAGGAGGGGTGACCCTCGAGAAGTCGTCGTGTTTCACCCCAGTTTTCATTGTGTTTTTTTGCCCCGTTCAGGCTTGCCAAGATGCTTTATCTGGCACATTTGTATTATCGAGTCCCACGACATTTTGGGCATGAAAACTTCGCTTCGCGTAGAGGTTGGGCCCGCAAACCGAAGGTGTCGGCCCTGTGACCAAATCTTCGTCGCTCCAATGCCCATAACTTCTGATCCGTAGGAAGTTATACGGCGCACATCATACCGTTGGAAAGCTCTTCGAGAGCTCTACGACAGGGTTAATAATCCTGCTCTGCTACGCCTATTTTCTGAGCCCAAAAGCAAATGTTTTTATCAGTTTTGAACCATTTTTCTTCTTTTTGCACTATTTTTTCACCCCGGATCGTTCGTCGTGAGCCACGAAAAGGACGACACTTAAGGGCTTTATGCCCTCAACATGACGGGTGCGATCATACTGGTACCAATGCACCGGATCCCATTAGAACTCTGAAGTTAAGCGTGCTTGTGCAAGAGAAGTACTAGGATGGGTGACCCCCTGGGAAGTCCATGTGTTGCACCCCCCTTTTTCGTTTTGTTTTTTTTCCGCGTTCAGGCTTGCCAAGATGCTTTATCCATCAAATTTCTATTATCGAGTCCCACGGCATCTTGGGCAAGACAACTTCGCTTTGCATAGACGCTGGGCACGCAAACCGAGGGTGTGGGGCCTGTGACCAGGTCTCCGTCGTTCCAGTGCTCATAACTTTTGATCCGTAAGGAGTTATGCAGCACACATCATACCGTTGGAAATCTCTTCGAAAGCTCTATGATGGGGTCAGTAAGTCTGCTTAGCTGCGCCAGTTTTCGGAGCCCAAAAGCAAACGTTTTCATCAATTTTTGGCCACTTTTCTTCTTTTTGCACTGTTTCTTTGTACTGGATCGTTCGTCGTGAGCCGCGAAAAGGACGACACATAAGGGCATTGCACGCTCAAAATGACAGGTACGATCATATTAGCACTAATGCACTACATCCCATCAGAATTACGACGTTAAGCGTGCTTGGCCGAGAGTAGTTCTGGGATGGGTGACCCCTTGAGAAGTCCTCGCGTTGCACCCCGCTTTTCGTTTTGTTTTTTTGCCCCGTTCAGGCTTTTCAAGATGCTTTATCCATGACATTTCTATTATCGAGTCCCACGGCATCTTGGGCAAGACAACTTCGCTTCGCGTAGAGGCTGGGCCCGAAACCCGAAGGTGTCGGGCCTGTAACCAAGTCTCCGTCGCTCCAGTGCCCATAACTTTTGATCCGTAAGGAGTTATGTGGCGTACAACAAACCTTTGAAAAGCCCTCCGAGAGCTCTACAAAGGGGGCAGTGAGCCTGCTCGGCTGCGCTAGTTTTTAGAGCCCAAAGGCAAATGTTTTCATTAGTTTTGGGCCACTTTTCTTCATTTTGCGTTGTTTTTTAGTTTTGGATCGTCCTTCGTGAGCCACGTAAAGGACGACATATAAAAGCTTTGCGCCCTCAACATGACTGGTGCAATCATACCATCACTAATTCACTGCATCCCATCAGAATTATGAAGTTAAGCGTGCTTGAGCGAGAGTAGTACTAGGATGGGTGACCCCCGGGAAGTCCTAGTGTTCCACCCCCTTTTTCGTTTTGTTTTTTTGCCCCGTTAAGGCTTGCCAAGATGGTTTATCTGTCGCATTTCTACTATCAAGTCCCACGGCATCTTGGGCAAGACAACTTCGCTTTGCATAGATGCTGGGCCAGCAAACCGAGGGCGTCAGACTAGTGACCAGGTCTTCGTCGCTCCAATTCCCATCACTTTTGATACGTATGGAGTTATATGGCGTACAACATACTGTTGGAAATCTCTCCAAGAGCTCTACGATGGGGGAAGCAAGCCTGCTCGGCTGTGCCAGTTTTCGGAGCCCAAAAGAAATATTTTCATAAGTTTTGGGCCATTTTTCTTCTTTTTGCACTGTTTCTTCGTCCCGGATCATTGGTCGTGAGCCACGAAAAAGGACGACACATAAGGGCTTTGCGCCCTCAACATGACTTGTGCGATCATACCAGCACTAATACACCAGATCCCATCAGAACTGCGAAGTCAAGCGTGCTTGGGCGAGAGTAATACTAGGATGGGTGGCCCCTTAAGAAGTCCTCGTGTTGCACCCTATTTTTTGTTTTGTATTTTTGCCCCGTTCAGGCTTGCCAAGATGCTTTATCCATCACATTTCTATTATCAAGTCCCACGGCATCTTGGGCAAGACAACTTCGCTTCCGTAGAGGCTGGGCCGGCAAAATGAGGTCGTCAGGCCGGTGACCAGGTCTCCGTCGCTCCAGTGCCCATAACTTTTGATCCGTAAGGAGTTATGCGGTGCACAGCATACCGGTGGAAAGCTCTCCGAGAGCTCTTCGACGGGGGCAGTAAGCCTGCTCGGCTGCCCACTTTTCTTCTTTTTGTGCTGTTTGTTCATCCCAGATCGTTCGTCGTGAGCCGTCAAGATGACGGGTACGATCATACCAGCATTAATGCGTCGCATCCCATCAGAACTCCGAAGTTAAGCATGCTTGGGCGTGAGTAGTACTATAATGGGTAACCCCCTGGGAAGTCCTCGTGCAGCAACCCTTTTTCGTTTTTTTTTTCCCCCGTTCAGGCTTGCCTAGATGCTTTATCCGTCACATTTCTATTATCGAGTCTCACGGCATCTTAGGCAAGACAACTTCACTACCCGTAGAGGCTGGGCCAGCAAACCGAGTGCGTCAGGCCTGTGACCAAGTCTCCGTCGCTCTAGTTCCTATAACTTTTGATCCGTAAGGAGTTATGCGGCGCACAGCATACCGTTGGAAACTTTTCCGAGAGCTGTACGATGGGGGCAGCAAACCTGCTCGGCTACACCTATTTTCGGAGCCCAAAAGAAAATATTTTCATCAATTTTGGGCCATTTTTCTACTTTTTGCGCCGTTTCTTAGTACTGGTTCGTTCGTCATGAGCCGCGAAAGGGTCGACACATAAAGGCTTTGCGCCCTCAACATGACTGGTGTGATCATACCATCCCTAATACACCAGATCCCAATAGAACTCTGAAGTTAAGCATGCTTTGGCGAGAATAGTACTAGGATGGGTGACCCCCTGGGAAGTCCTCGTGTTGTACCGCCCTTTCCGTTTTGTTTTTTTGCTCTATTCAGGCTTGCCAAGATGCTTCATCCGTCACATTTCTATTACCGAGTCCCACGGTATCTTGGGCAAGACAACTTCGCTTTGCGTAGAGGCTGGGCTCGCAAACCGAGGGCGTCGGGCCTGTGACCAGGTCTCCGTCGCTCTAGTGCCCATAATTTTTCATCAATAAGGAGTTATACGGCGCACAACATACCGTTGAAAAGTACTCCGAGAGCTCTATGATGGGGGCAACAAGGATGCACGACTACGCCTATTTTCGAAGCCCAAAAGCAAATGTTTTCAATAGTTTCTAGCCATTTCTCTTCTTTTTACGCTGTTTCTTCGTCCCAGATCATTCGTTGTGAGCAGCGAAAAGGACGACACATAAGGGCTTTGCACCATCAACATGGCGGGTGTGATCATACCTGCAGTAATGCACCGGATCCCATCAGAACTCCAAAGTTAAGCGTGCTCGGGCGAGAGTAGTACTATGATGGATGACCCCCTGAGAAGCCCTCGTGTTGCACCCCCCTTTTTGTTTGGTTTTTTTCACCGTTCCGGCTTGCCAAGATGATTTATTTGTCACATTTCTATTATCAAGTCCCGTAGCATCCTTGGCAAGATAACTTCGCTTCGCGTAGAGGCTGGGCCCGCAAACCAAGGGCGTTGGGCTGGTGACCAAGTCTCTATCGCTCCAGTGCCCATAACTTTTGATCCGTCAGGAGTTATGCGGCGGACAGCTCACCGTTGGAAAGCTCTCCGAGAGCTCTACGACGGGGGCAACCAGCCTGCTCGGCGCGCCTTTTTTCATAGCCCAAAAGCAAATATTTTCATCAGTTTCGGGCTACTTTTCATCTTTTTGCGATGTTTCTTCATCCTGGATCGTTCGTCGTGATCTGCAAAAAGGACGACACGTAAGGGCTTTGTGCCCTCAACATGTCAGGTGCGATCATACCAGCACTAGTGTGCCACATCCCATCAGAACTACGAAGTTAGGCGTGCTTGAGCGAGAGTAGTACTACGATTGGTGACCCCCTGGGAAGTCCTCGTGTTGCACCCCCCTTTTTCTTTAGTTTTTTTGCCCCGTTCTGGCTTGCCAAGATGCTTCATCCATCACATTTCTATTATTGAATCCCACGACATCTTGGGCAAGATAACTTCGCTTCGCGTAGAGGCTGGGCCTGGAAACCGAGGGCGTGGGGCCGGTGACCAGGTCTCTGTTGCTCCAATGCCCATAACTTTTGATCCGTAAGGAGTTATACGCTGCAAAGCATGTCGTTAGAAAGCTCTCCGAGAGCTCTAAGACGGGGATAACAAGCCTGCTCGGCTGCACTTGTTGTTGGAGGCCAAAAGCAAACGTTTTCATCAGTTTCGGGCCACTTTTCTTCTTTATGTGCTATTTCTTTATCCTGGATCGTTCGTCATGAGCCGCGAAAAGGATGACCCATAAGGGCTTTGTGCCCTCAACAAGATGGGTACAATCATACAAGCACTAATGCGCCATATCCCATCAGAACTACGAAGTTAAGCATGCTTGAGTAAGAGTAGTACTACGATGGATGACCCCCTGTGAAGTCCTCGTGTTGCACCCTGCTTTTCATTCAGTTTTTTTGTCCCATTTAGGTTTGCCAAGATGCTTTATCCGTCACATTTCTATTATTGAGTCCCACAGAATCTTGGGCAAGATGACTTCGCTTCACGTAGAGTCTGGGCCCGCAAACCGAGGGCGTTGGGCCTGTGACCAGGTCTCCGTCGCTCTAGTGCATATAACTTTTGATCCGTAAGTAGTTATGTGGCGCACAGCATACCGTTGGAAAGCTCTTCGAGAACTCTACGACAGGGGCAGCAAGTCTGCCCGACTGCGCCTATTTTCGAAGCCTAAAAGAAAATATTTTCATCAGTTTCTGGCCTCTTTTCTTCTTTTTGCGCTGTTTCTTAGTCCTGGATCGTTCGTCGTGAGCCGCGAAAAGGATGACACGTAAAGGCTTTGCGCCCTCAACATGACTGGTGCTATCATACCAGCCCTAATGCACCAGATCCCATCAGAACTTTGAAGTTAAACGTGCTTGAGCAAGAGTAGTACTAGGACAGGTGACCCCCTGAGACGTCCTCGGTTTGCACCCCCCTTTTTGTTTAGTTTTTTTGCCTCGTTCAAGCTTGCCAAGATGCTTTATCTGTCATATTTCTATTATGGAGTCCCACGGCATCTTGCGTAAGACAACTTCGCTTTGCGTAGAGGCTGGGCCCGCAAACCGAGGGCGTCCGGCCTGTAACCAACTCTACGTCGCTCCAATGCCCATAATTTATGATCCGTAAGGAGTTATGCGGTGCACAACATACCGTTGAAAAGCACTCCCAGAGCTCTACGATGGGGGCAGCAAGCTTGCGCGACTGCGCCTATTTTTGAGGCGCAAAAGCAAACGTTTTCATTAGTTTCAGGCCATTTTTCTTCTTTTTGCACTGTTTCTTAGTCCCTGATCGTTTGTCATGAGCAGCGAAAAGGACGACACAAAAAGACTTTGAGCCATCAACATGATGAGTGCGATCATACCAGCACTAATGCACCGAATCCCATCAGGACTTCAAAGTTTAGCGTGCTCGGGAGAGAGTAATACTATGATGGGTGACCCCCTAAGAAGCCCTCGTGTTGTACCCCCCTTTACATTTTTTTTTTCACCGTTCTGGCTTGCCTAGATGCTTTATCTGTCACATTTCTATTATCAAGTCCTGCGGCATCTTGGGCAAGACAACTTCGCTTCGCGTAGAGGCTGGGCCCGCAAACCGAGGGCGTTGGGCTGATGACCAAGTCTCCGTCTCTCTGTTGCCCATAACTTTTGATCCGTCAGGAGTTATGTGGCGCACAGCTCACCGTTGGAAAGCTCTCTGAGAGCTTTACGTTGGGGGCAGTGGGCCTGTTTAGTAGCGCCTGTTTTCAGAGCCCAAAAGCAAATATTATCATCAGTTTTGGGCCACTTTTCTTCTTTTTATGCTATTTCTTCATCCTGGGTCGTTCGTCATGAGCTATAAAAAGGACGACACATAAGGGCTTTGCGTCCTCAACATGACGGGTGCGATTATACCAGCCCTAATGCACCGAATCCCATCAAAACTCTGAAGTTAAGTGTGCTTGGGCGAGAGTAGTGCTAGGATGGGTGACCCCCTGGGAAGTCCTCGTGTTGCACCCCCTTTTTCGTTTTGTTTTTTTGCCCCGTTCAGAATTGCCAAGATGCTTTGTTCGTCACATTCCTATTATCGAGTCCTACGACATCTTGGGTAAGACAACTTTGCTTCGTGTAGAGGTTGGGCCTACAAACCGTGGGCGTGGGGCCTGTTACTAGGTCTCCACCGCTCATGTGCCCATAACTTTTGATCCGTAAGGAGGCATACAGCGCAAAGCATATCGTTGGAAAGCTCTCCGAGAGCTCTACGATGGGGATAGCAAGCCTGCTCGACAGCACCTATTGTCAGAGCCCAAAAACAAATGTTTTCATCAATTTTGGACCACTTTTCTTCTTTTTGAGCTATTTCTTCGTCTCGGATCGTTTGTCGTGAGCCACGAAAGGGATGACTAATATTGGCTTTGTGCCCTCAACATGACGGGTAAGATCATACAAGCACTAATGTGCCGCATCCCATCAGAACTATGAAGTTAAGTATGCTTGAGCGAGAGTAGTACTGCGATGGGTGACCCCCTGTGAAGTCCTCGTGTTGCACCCGTTCAGGCTTGCCACGATGCTTTATCTGTCATATTTCTATTATTGAGTCCCAAGGCATCTTGGGCAAGACAACTTCGCTTCGCGTAGAGGCTGGGCCTGCAAACCGAGGGCGTGGGACCTGTGACCAAGTCTCTGTCACTCTAGTGCCCATAACTTTTGATCTGTAAGGAGTTATGCGGCGCATAACATACCGTTGGAATGCTCTCTGAGTGCTCTACGACGGGGGTGACAAGCCTACTCAGCTGCGCCTATTTTTGGAGCCCAAAATGGAATGTTTTCATCAGTTTTGGCCACTTTTATTCTTTTTGCATTGTTTCATCGTCACGGATCGTATGTCGTGAGCCGCGAAAAGGATTAACACATAAGGGCTTTGCGCCCTTAACATTACGGGTGTGATCATACCAGCCCTAGTGCACCAGATCCCATAAGAACTCCGAAGTTAAGCATGCTTGGGTAAGAATAGTACTAGGATGGGTGACCCCCTTGGAAGTCCTCGTGTTGTACCCCCCTTTTCGTTTAGTTTTTTTGCTCCGTTCAGGCTTGCCAAGAAGCTTTATCCGTCACATTTCTACTATTGAGTCCTACGTCATCTTGGGCAAGACAACTTCGCTTCGCGTAGTGGCTGGGCTCGCAAATCGAGGGCGTCGGGCCTGTGACCAGGTCTCCGTCGCTCCAGTGCCCATAATTTTTGATCCATAAGGAGTTATACGGCGCAAAGCATACCGTTGGAAAGCTCTCCAAGAGCTCTGCGATAGGGATAGCAAGCTTCCTTGGCAGCACCTATTGTCGGAGCCCAAAAGCAAATGTTTTCATCAATTTTAGACCACTTTTTTTCTTTTTACGCTATTTATTCGTCTCGGATCGTTCGTCGTGAGCCACGAAAGTGATGACTAATACGGGCTTTGTGCCCTCAACATGACGGGTACGATCATACCAGCACTAATGTGCCGTATCCCATCAGAACTACGAAGTTAAGCATGCTTGAGCGAGAGTAGTACTACGATGGGTGACCCCCTGTGAAGTCCTCGTGTTGCACCCCCTTTTCGTTTTGTTTTTTTCCCCCGTTCAGGATAAGATGCTTTATCCATCACATTTCTATTATCGAGTCCCGCAGCATCTTGGGCAAGACAACTTCACTATGCGTAGAGGCTGGGCCAGCAAATCGAGGGCGTCGGGCTTGTGACCAGGTCTCCGTCGCTCTAGTGCCCATAACTTTTGATCTGTAAGGAGTTATGCGTCGCACAACATACCGTTTGATAGCTCTCTGAGAGCTCCACGACAGGGGCAGCAAGTCTGCTCGGCTGCGCCTATTTTCTAAGCCCAAACTCCAACGTTTTCATTGGTTTTGGGCCATTTTTCTTCTTTTTGCACTGTTTATTAGTCCTGGATCGTTCGTCGTGAGGCGCGAAAAACATGACACATAAAGGCTTTGTGCCCTCAACATGACAGGTGTGAACATACCAGCCCTAGTGCACCAGATCCCATCAGAACTCCGAAGTTAAGCGTGCTTGGGCGAGAATAGTACTAGCATGGGTGACCCTCTTGGAAGTTCTCGTGTAGCACCTCCCTTTTCGTTTGGTTTTTTTGCCCATTTCAGGCTTGCCAAGATGCTTTAATCGTCACATTTCTATTATCGAGTCCTACGTCATTTTGGGCAAGACAACTTCGCTTCGCGTAGAGGCTGGGCTCGCAAACCAATGGCGTAGGGCCTGTGACCAGGTCTCGGTCACTCTGCTGCCCATAACTTTTGATCCGTAAGGAGGTATGCGGTGCAAAGCACACCGTTGGAAAGCTCTCCAAGAGCTCTACGATGGGGACAACAAGCCTACTCAGCAACACCTATTGTCAGAGCCCAAAAGTAAATGTTTTCATCAATTTTGGACCACTTTTCTTCTTTTTTCACTATTTCTTCATCTCGGATCGTTCGTCGTGAGCTACGAAAGGGATGACTAATACGGTCTTTGTGCCCTCAACATGACAGGTACGATCATACCAGCACTAATATGCCGCATCCCATCAGAACTACGAAGTTAAGCATGCTTGAGCGAGAGTAGTACTACGATGGGTGACCCCCTGTAAAGTCCTCGTGTTGCACCCCCCTTTTCGTTTAGTTTTTTTTGTCCCGTTTAGGCTTAACAAGATGCTTTATCCGTTACTTTTTTATTATCGAGTCCCACGGCATCTTGGGCAAGACAACTTCACTTTGCGTAGAAGCTGGGTTCGCAAACCGAGGGCATCGGGCTAGTGACCAGTTCTCCGTCGCTCCAATACCCATAACTTTTGATCCATAAGGAGTTATGTGCCGCACAGCATACCGTTGGAAAGCTCTCCGAGAGCTCTACGACAGGGTCAGCAAGCCTCCTCAGTTGCGCCTATTTTCGGTACCCAAAGCAAATGTTTTCATCAGTTTCGCGCCACTTTTCTTCTTTTTGCATTGTTTTTTCGTCATGGATCATTCGTCGTGAGCCGCGAAAAGGATGACACATAAGGGTTTTGCGCCCTTAACATGACAGGTCCGATCATACCAGCACTAATGCCCTAGATCCCATCAGAACTCCGAAGTTAAACGTGCTTGGGCGGGAGTAGTACTAGGATAGGTGACCCCCTGGGAAGTCCTAGTGTTACACCCCCTTTTTCGTTTTGTTTTTTTGCCCCGTTCAGGCTTGCCAAGATGCTTTATCCGTCACATTTCTATTATCGAGTCCCACATCATCTTGGGCAAGACAACTTCGCTTCGCGTAGTGGTTGGGCCCGCAAACCGAGGGCATGGGAACTGTGACTAGGTCTCCGTCACTCTAGTGCCCATAATTTTTGATCCATAAGGAGTTATGCGGTGCACAACATAACGTTGGAAAGCACTATGAGAGCTATACGATGTGGGCAGCAAGCCTATGCGACTGCTCCTGTTTTCGATGCCCAAAAACAAATGTTTTCATTAGTTTTCGGCCATTTTTCTTCTTTTTGCCCTGTTTCTTCATCCCGGATAGTTCGTCGTGAGCAGAGAAAAGGATGACACATAAGGGCTTTGCACCTGAACATGACGGGTATGATCATACCCACACTAATGTACCAGATCCCATTAGAACTCCGAAGTTAAGCATGCTCAGGCGAGAGTAGTACTAGGATAGGTGACCTTCTGGGAAGTCCTTGTGTTTCACCCTTCTTTTCGTTTAGTTTTTTTCCCCCGTTCAGGCTTGCCAAGATGTTTTTTCCGTCACATTTCTATTATCGAGTCTCACGACATCTTGGGAAAGACAACTTCGCCTCGCGTAGAGGCTGGGCCTACAAACCGAGGGCGTGGTGCTCTGACTAGGTCTCCGTCGCTCTAGTACCCATAACTTTTGATCCGTAAGGAGTTATGCGATGCACAGCATAACGTTAGAAAGCTCTCCGAGAGCTTTACGATTGGGGCAGCAAGCCTGCTCGGCTGCACCTATTTTTCAAATGCCAAAATCAAACTTTTGCATCAGTTTTGGGCCACTTTTCTTCTTTTTGCGCTATTTCTTCATCCCCGATCGTTCGTCGTGAACCGCGAAAAGGACGACACGTATGGACTTTGCGCCCTCAACATGACAGTGATGATCGTACCAGTACTAATGCGCCGTATCCCATCAGAACTACGAAGTTAAGCATGCTTGAGCGAGAGTTGTACTAAGATGGGTGACCCCTTGTGAAGTCCTCGTGTTGCACCCCCCTTTTCGTTTAGTTTTTTTGTCCCGTTCAGGCTTGCTAAGATGCTTTATCCATAACATTTCTATTATTGAGTCCCACGGCATCTTGGGCAAGACAACTTCGCTTCGCGTAGAGGTTGGGCCCGCAAACTGAAGGCGTGAGGCCTGTGACCAGGTCTCCGTCGCTCCAGTGCCCATACTTTTGATCCGTAAGGAGTTATGCGGCGCAGAGCTCACCGTTGGAAAGCTCTCCGAGAGCTCTACGACGGGGGTAGCCAGCTTGCTAAGCTGCGCCTATTTTCAGACACCAAAAGCAAATGTTTTCATCAGTTTTGGGTTGTTTTTCTTCTTTTTGCGCTGTTTCTTCATCCCGGATCATTCGTCGTGAGCCGCATAACTGATGACACATAAGGGCTTTGCACCCTCAACATGACGGGTGCGATCATATCAGCACTAATATGCTGCATCCCATCAGAACTACGATGTTAGGCGTGCTTGAGCGAGAGTAGTACTACGATGGGTGACCCCCTAGGAAGTCCTCGTGTTACACCCCCCTTGTTGTTTTCTTTCTTTGGCACGTTCAGGCTTGCCAAGATGCTCTATCTGTAACATTTCTATTGTTGAGTCCCACGGCATCCTGAGCAAGACAACTTTGCTTCACGTAGAGGTTGGGCCCGCAAACCGAGGGCGTTAGGCTTGTAACCAGGTCTTCGTCGCTCTGGTGCCCATAACTTTTGATTCATAAAGAGTTATGCGGCGCACAACATACCGTTAGGAAGCTCTCCGAGAGATCTATGACGAGGGAAGTAAGCCTGCGCGACTGCGCCTATTTTCGAAGCACAAAAGCAAACGTTTTCATTAGTTTCAGGCCATTTTTCTTCTTTTTGTCCTATTTCTTTGTCCCAGATCGTTCATCGTGAGTAGTGAAAATGATGACACATAAGGACTTTGCGCCCTCAACATGAAGGGCGCTATCATACCAGCACTAATGTACCAGATCCCATCAGAACTCCGAACTTAAGCGTGCTTGGGCGAGAGTAGTACTAGGATGGGTGACCCCTTGGGAAGTGCTCGTGTTGCACCCCCCTTTTTGTTTTGTTTTTTTGCATCATTCCAGCTTGCCGATATGCTTTATCCGTCACATTTCTATTATCAAGTCCAGCGGCATCTTAGGCAAGACAACTTCGCTTCGCGTAGAGGCTGGGCCCGCAAACCAAAGGGGTGGGGCCGGTGACCAATTCTCTGTCGCTCCAGTGCCCATAACTTTTGATCCATAAGGAGTTATGCGGTGCACAGCACACCGTTGGAAGGCTCTCCGAGAGCTCTACGACGGGGGTAGCCAGCCTGCTTGGCTGCACCTATTTTCAGAGCCCAAAAACAATTGTTTTCATCAATTTCAGGACATTTTTCTTCTTTTTGCGCTGTTTCTTTATCCAGGATCGTTCGTTGTGAGGTGCGAAAAGGACGACAAATAAGGGCTTTGCGCCTTCATCATGACGGGTGTGATTATACCAGCACTAATGCGCTGCATCCCATCTGAACTACGAAGTTAGGTGTACTTGAGCAAGAGTAGTACTACGATGGGTGACCCCCTAGGATGTCCTTGTGTTGCACCCCCCATTTCGTTGAGATTTTTGGCCCCGTTCAGGCTTGCCAAGATGCTTCATCCGTCACATTTCAATTATCGAGTCCCACGACATCTTGGGCAAGATAACTTCGCTTCGTGTAGAGGCTGGGCCTACAAACCGAGGGCGTGCGGCCGGTGACCAGATCTCTGTCACTACAGTGCCCATAACTTTTGATCCGTAAGGACTTATACGGCGCAAAGCATACCATTCGAAAGCTCTCTGAGAGCTCTACGATAGGGATAGCAAGCCTGCTCGGCTACACCATTTTTCGAAGCCCAAAAGCAAATATTTTCATCAGTTTTGGGCTATTTTTCTTATTTATGCGCTATTTCTTCGTGCCGGATCATTCGTTGTGAGCCGCGAAAAGGACGAACAATAAGGGCGTTGTGCCCTCAACATGACGGGTGCGATCATACCAGCATTAATGCACAGGATCCTATCAGAACTCCGAAGTTAAGTGTGCTCGGGTGAGAGTAGTACTAGGATGGGTGACCCCCTCGGAAGCCCTCGTGTTGCACCCCCCTTTTCGTTTTGTTTTTTGCACCGTTCTGGCTTGCCAATAAGCTTTGTCCATCACATTTCTATTATCAAGTTCAGCCGCATCTTGGGCAAGACAACCTCCCTTCGCGTAGAAGTTGGGCCCGCAAACCGAGGGCGTGGGGCCGGTGACCAAGTCTCCGTTGCTCCAATGCCCATAACTTTTGATCCGTAAGGAGTTATGCGGTACACAGCTCACTGTTTGAAAGCTCTACAGGAGCTCTACGATGAGGGCAGCCAGCCTACTCGGTTGCACCTATTTCCAGAGCCCAAAAGCAAATGTTTTCATCAGTTTTGGGCCACTTTTCTTCTTTTTGCACTGTTTCTTTATCCCAGATCGTTCGTCATGAGCCGAAAAAAGGACGACACATAAGGGCATTGCGCCCTCAACATGACGGGTGCGATCATACCAGCACAAATACACCACATCCCATCAGAACTACGAAGTTAGGCGTGTTGAGCGAGAGTAGTACTACGATCGGTGACCCCTCGGAAGTCCTCGTGATGCAGCCCCCTTTTCATTTATTTTTTTTCCCCGTTTAGCCTTGCCAAGATGCTTCATCCATCACATTTCTATTATCAGTCCCACGGCATCTTGGGCAAGACAACTTCGCTTCGCGTAAAGGCTGGGCTTGCAAACCGAGGGCGTAGGCCGGTCACTAGGTCTCTGTCACTCCAGTGCCCATAACTTTTGATCCGTAAGGAGTTATGCGGCGTACAGCTCACTGTTGGAAAGTTCTCCGGGAGCTCTATGACGGGGGCAGCCAGCCTACTCGGTTGCGCCTATTTTTAGAGCCCAAAAGTAGATGTTTTTATCAGTTTTGGGCTATTTTGCTTCCTTTTGTGCTATTTCTTTATCCCAGATCGTTCGTCGTGAGCCGCAAAATGGATGACACATAAGGGCATTGGCCCTCAACATGACGGGTGCGATGATACCAGCACTAATGCACCACATCCCATAAGAACTGTGAAGTTAAGTGTGCTTGAACGAGAGTAGTACTACGATGGGTGACCCCTTGGGAAGTCCTCGTGTTGCACCCCCCTTTTCGTTTAGTTTTTTTACCCCATTCAAGCTTGCCAAGATGCTTGAACCGTCACATTTCTATTATCGAGTCCGACGGCATCTTGGGCAAGACGACTTCGCTTCGCGTAGAGGCTAGGCCCGTGAACCGAAGGCGTCGGGCATGTGACAAGGTCTCCTTCTCTCCGGTGCCCATAACTTTTGATCCGTAAGAAGTTATGCGGGGTACAACATACCGTTGGAAAGCTCTCCAAGAGCTCTACGATAGGCGCAACAAGCCTACTCGGTTCCCCCTATTTTCGAAGCCCAAAAGGAAATATTTTCATCAATTTTGGACCATTTTTCTTCTTTTTGTGCTATTTCTTAGTCCTGGATTGTTCGTCGTGAGCCGCGAAATGGACGACACATAAAGGCTTTGCGCCCTCAACTTGACGGGTGTGATCATACCAAAACGAATGCACCGGATCCCATCAGAACTCTGAAGTTAAGCGTGCTTTGGCGAGAATAGCACAAGGATGGGTGACCCCTTGGGAAGTCCTCGTGTTGCACCCCCCTTTTCGTTTAGTTTTTTTGCTCCTTCAGGCTTGCCAAGATGCTTTATCCGTCACATTTCTATTATCGGGTCCCACGGTATCTTGGGCATGACAACTTCGCTTCGCGTAGAGGTTGGGCCCGTAAACTGATGGCGTCGGGCCTGTGACCAGGTCTTCGTCGCTCCAGTGCCCATAACTTTTGGTCTGCAAAGAGTTATACTTCGCACAACATACCGTTGAAAAGCTCTCCGAGAGCTCTACATCGGGGGCAGCAAGCTTGCTAGGCTGTGCCTATTTTCGGAGCCCAAAAGCAAATATTTTCATTAGTTTTGGGCCACTTTTCTTCTTTTTGCACTATTTGTGAGACCCCATATTTTGCTTTATCTCGATTTGCATGCTTAACCTCGTATTGCCTGAATTGACCTGATTATGTGCTATATGACTTAGAATGTGCTAATTATGTGATAAATACTCCTAACACATGCTAAGTGTACATTCATGAAATTTTCATAAAAAACAGAATCAGAAATTTTATCGTCAGTTTTAGTGAATAGTATTTTTGAACACCTGTCCGCTAAAATTTTTACAGGGGTGTTTTAAATATTTTAAAACTTAGTCCTCGGGTATTAATAGACCCGTGTTTGATTAAAACAGATTTGGAATCAGTTTTGAAATTTTAAAAAATTTTATACTTTCTTTGCAAGAAAACGAGTTTTAAGCCGATTCGGGTGAAACTATTTTAATGTAAAATTCTTTGTCACCTAAAATAAATTGTCTAGAATTAATTTAAGTGTTAATTTGTTAGTTGAGCAAGAAATACTCAAGAAATGAATTAAAAGACTAGAAAAACAATTAAAGGACTAAAAACTAACTTCGACTTTCTTTTATTTTTATTCGACCAAGCCTTATATGCATAATAATTCATCAACACACACAAAAAACAACACAAAACACACTCAAAAGACACACACATGGCCAAGAGCCATAGAGTAAAAAAAGACAAAGCTTTTCTTCAAGTTTTCAAAGCAATTTTTCATAGAAAAATCTAGTTTTTGTCTGTCGAATTTCGTGCCGAGTTGGATTCCACTTGTTGGGCACGCATTGCATGCATATCTAGGCTGATATCCCATCAAAGGTGAGAGAAAAATTCTAGATCTCAAAAGTCATATTTTATGTTTTTGCTCATAACTGCATTTTGAACCGTTATAATGTTAATTTGAAGTTATATTATTGCTCAGCACATGCTAGGGATCGTTTATGTGTATTACTACGAGATTTGAACCATTGTAGCGAAATTATTTATTTTCGGGAATTAAAAGTTGATTAATTAGCCATTTGATGATTATCTTGAGTTGTTGAGGTTGGAATCGATTGCCGTCTATTTCTAAAAGTTTGTTAATTACGTGGTAATGCCGTTGTAATGCTGAATTTTTGATTGCGATGTTTGGGTGAAAATCCAGAAATTTCAGCCTAGGTGCAATGAGGTTTTAGGGTTGTTGGGCTTGATTTTGATGTGTCTTGGTTGGTTTCCGAGAGGGTTAATGTAGTTGATTGAATGGGTGAGTGTTTGAAACTGATTTGGAGTTGTTTGGATTAGTAGAATGTAAGATATGATTGTTTGAAGTTTAGGTTATCTTTCTTTAAATTGTTGAATTGAGCCTTTTGTTGATTGGGTGGTATTTGAGTGATTGAATTGTGAGTTGTTAATGGTTAGACTAGGGTTAGATTACATGTTTCATGCATGTTAAGTTGCATGGCCTACTTTGTCATCTAACTTAGTTGTTTGTAGTTTAATTAAATATTGATGTTATATTGATGATTATATTGATGTTACATTGATGGAAATGGATGATTATTGATTATTGATTGATGATTGATGAACCGGGAGATAGGCAATTCTGCTAGATTGTCCTCCTGTGAATGATGTTTATTATTATTGTTGAGTCTTGGTATGTGTGCACCACCTCTCGGGCAGCACCGGGCTGTCGGGTTGATAACAACATGACTATCAGAGACTATCCCCAGCTCGGATGATGGAGGTGTCATGGAGGGAGGGGCTACTGAGGTACCTCGGGTGTGTGAGTAATGGGGAGTTACAAGAAGAATGGTTAAGATCGTGATGGCGTTTGGAGCTACACCAAATAGAGTATCCTTTATTGATTGGTCATTATAGTTATGTGATTATATTGTTATTAATGTTTATTTGTGTGTTTACTTGCTCAAAGGATTATTTCCAAGGAGTATAGTAAATACTGTTAGAGATATATCGGACCCTCGCTGAGCTTGTTTTATATAAGGCACTCTCTATTACTGCATGCATACAGGTGTCCTTGAGCAAGATTACGGGTATGTGCCTCCAGAAGGGGAAAATGTGCCTTACGTGGATGAGTCTTATGTGTAAGAGTCTTTGCCATGAGATTGTTTATAGTTATTGTAATATGATGTATTGTAAAACCTACCTTAGTATACAGACTTATGTATAATGGTTTAGTAGTCGTCTTTTGACCTTGTTTAGATTACTAAATTGGTTTATAGTCTATTTTGATATGTATGTTAAAGTTAAGGTATTATGTTGGAACGGAGGCGTATAACTATGAATGGTTCATCTAAGAATGATTGTTGTATAATAGTTATGTTGGTTGTTAATGGTATTAAGGAATTGATTGTCGTTTGGTTGAGGAGTTTGATTGTATGATGTTCTGAGAGGTTGGTTTAGAGCCTCGGTGTCATAATTACTGTCGTTATACTGCCGAAATTCCGTTGCGTCCTGATTGATTGTAGGTGGGGTCGAGTTGGGGCGTGACACTATTTCTTAGTCCTGGATCGTTCGACGTGAGCCGTAAAATGGATGACAAATAAGGGCTTTACGCCGTCAACATGATGAGTGCGATTATACCATCAGTAATGCACCGGATACCATCAAAACTCCGAACTTAAGTGTGCTTGGGCAAGAGTAGTACTAGGATGGGTGACCCCCTGGGAAGTCCTTGTGTTGCACCATCATTTTCGTTGTGTTTTTTTGCCCCGTTTAGGCTTGCCAAGATGCTTTATCCGTCTCATTTCTATTAGTGAGTCCCATGACATCTTGGCCAAGACAACTTCAGTTCACGTAGAGGCTGGGCTCTCAAACCGAGGGCGTCAAGCCTGTGACCAGGTCTCCGTCGCTCTAGTGACCTTAATTTTTGATCCGTAAGGAGTTATACGGTGCACAAACTACCGTTGGAAAGCACTCCGAGAGCTCTACTGTGATGCCCGAGAACATTGCCATGATTTTTTAACTGTTTCATCTACTTTTTGTGCATTTTCACTATCCATTTACTTGTTGCTTTCCTTTGTTACTATTCATTACATTTTCCAACTATCTATTTTCTTCGAATTAGCATTTTTCTTAAATCATATTAATTGTTTTAAGAATGAGAAAAATGTGCATTTGAGCTAAAAGAGATAGGAGCATCCGTTTAGAAAATAATTTGTTGAAACTAATTAATAGTATTACGTAACAAAATTATGTGTTTTGATTAGCTATCATTTAAATTACACTTAGGACTCACTTTAAGCTAGCTTAATTCATATTTTGACCAACATACTCACACTAAAATAAAACATATAGACTTATATATGCTCAACACCCACACTAAGCTCATAAGTTTGCAAAACACACACACACACACACAAAAAAGGAGAAGCTGAAAATACTGTAGCAAATCCGAAAATAGCATAGGAGGAGAAATAGAGATTTTTGCTCAACAAATCTTCATTCCAAGCCAAGACAAGCTTGGTGCAAGTGGTTTAGGGTGTTTACTAGCCTCCTAGGAGCTCCTACGCGTAATAGGTTCGGGATTTCATACCTATTTTTGCATTACAAAGATGTGACAACTTTTCTGAATCCCTTGTTATTCTCTTAAATGCTAATGCAATGCTCAAATATGCTTATGTATGTTATATATAAGTAGTAGAGACCTAATTTATGTTATTGTTTCATAGTTTCATCGGTTGAAATTGTTCGTTGAATATTTGGCATGAATAGTGACGAGAATGTTAGGGTTTTGTGAAATTGGACTTTATAGCTTGAATCAATGATCCTAATAGGTGCTTTAGATGTTAATGAAAGTAGTGTAAATGCCCCATACCATTTAATTGCTCATAACCTAGCAAAAGAATGAAATAGTCGACTTTTAGAAAGGGGTTTCGGGGTTATCGCGAATCCGGGTAAAATTGGCCTTCACTTTTGGTGTTCCTAGGCTAAGTAGACCCTAACTAAGCTTTGCTAGCTCCCATTTGAGTCCCGGTTGAGGTATGTGTAGTACAAAGTCAAAAGCGGAAATTTGGGACTTTCGGGCTAGATGCAGGTAATTGCATGACTTTGAGGTCCTAAGTGGTGTCATTAAGTGTCATTAAGAAGGTAGTATAGCTTGGTTGCATACCTTGAACTTCGTATTACGTTTGGAAGCTAATTAGCCTTGAATTGCAAAGGGGATGTTTTGACCAAGTTTGGAATTTGCTCGGTTTGAGTGTTGGCATTGTTTTGGGAGGTCATGAAAGCACTTTTGGTATGGTTATGGTATTAGTTAGGTGATTGGTTAACTTAATTGTAGTATAAATCAACTAAGGGGACGAATGGAGTTTTGTGATTGTTATAGTTTAAACGGGTTTTTATTGCATTTAAATGGATCAAAATATGGATAGGTTTGCGTGGTGAAAACGGATTTCTATTATCATAGCTCGTTGGGATGTGATAGCTTGAGAAAGTTAGAGAAAATAATAGTATTCTATTGAGTTTTTGTGACTTTGCTCAATTTATGTTTTTAGTGTTTCTATTAGGTGCCATTAATGCTAGATGGCTTAAATGTTTGCTTAAACCCATTAAAATATGGTTAGAAGTTGGTTAGAATGACTAGAACATAAAGATGTACATTTAGGGCAATTGGTTTGTTCTAGTGTTTTAGGTGTTTGTAGAACTTCCTTGTGGTTGGTTAGTGGCCGTTGAATGCTTGGAATGCTCGTAGTGTCCTCCTGTTGCTTAGAAGATCGTTTTTTAGTTGGGTTTACGAAAGGGGCTTTCGGAATAAAGTTGGGTTATTTGCTAAGTTTTGATTGGACTTGATGGGTGAGGTGGTTATGGGTGATTATCTAAGATATGGCGTTATTCGGAGAATGTTTCATGAACTAAATAGCATAATTGCTTTTCTAGAATTGAAGATTCTAAGTGAATTCTTGTTTATAGTAATTGTATTGCCATAGGTCTAAGTGTTTTCCTTGAGGTTTATATTTAGTTAATTGTAAAGAGAATAAGTATGGATTAATGGTTTTATAAATTGATAGTACTATTATGGAATTAAATATGGTTATCTATGCTTAAAATGCTCTTTAAAATGATTGTAGAACATGCTTATATCATGATTTTATTGTTTGTTAGTTATATTGTTTGTATATTAGATTACTTGAATGATTACTTGGTTGTATATTAATTAAGTAAACTATGAGTTAGCTAACCTAGTTGGATAATTAATGAATGTTGTAGTTAAAGAGTAATTGAAACAACGTTTAACTTTATGTTCAAGGGGATTGCGAGTGATTTGAAGCCAATCTTGAATTTTGGAGCTTGGTAGAGGTGAGGGAGTCTTCATCCTTATGTGCATAATAGTTTATTTACTTGTACATAGATTATGTTCCTTAATATAATTGTTAAACCATGTGCACTTATTGTCTATATATTGTGTGAGAGCAACCTACTTTGTTGTCCCTCAATCATGTGTTTATTGGGTTATTCTATTGTTATCATTTGAGTTCATTGCATCGTGGTTGCGCAACCATTTGGGCATGGTAGTGTCATAGAAACCGGGTGGCATCGGGCTTGCCGATCGACCTCAGCTACCATGGTTGCCCAGTCCCTTTCTCGCTTGGGATGCCGCCCAGGGAGAGTTGGGTCGTAAGATTCGGGGTACATCCGGAGTACACCCATTTTGGAGTTATAAGGGGATGCCGGCTTATCGATAACAATGTCATTATTACATCGGGATTTCAATTTGTGACTCGTGGTTCGTGATTGAAGAAAAAGTGAATCGTATCATTTTTAATGTGTGGTAACTTGTTGTTTCAATTGTTCTTTGTTTGTAAAATGCTTTATTTGTACTAACTGCTGCATTGCACGTCCCCGGTAGACCTTATCCCTCACTGGGCAATTGTGATTGCTCATACCTCGCTAAACATGTTTCAGGTGGTACAGTTGGAGGAGTTGACCTGATTGCTGTGTGTTATTACTTGAGATTTGAGTGATTGCTTGCTAAACTATGGAAGACCTTAATTAATCTACTTTATATTCTATTTTGGTGCCTAAGGGCTTATGTATATATATTTGAGTAGTTGCAAGTTTGAAAGCTAAGTGGATGTAGTAAGTGTTATGGATTTGTGGCATGTAATAACTTTTGCTTCTGCTTCTAGCTACGTTGCATGCTTGGGTGTGAATGAACGGGTGTATGGTTGGCTTTAATTCTAAGAATGTACAATGCTATCATGGAGTGGCATGATAAGCGGTTTTGTAAAAAAGTTAAGTTATGAATGCATGCTTGTGTGTATCTAAACTGTTTGTATGTCTTAAGGCTCGGATGGCCTTAAAGCTAAGATCTTTAGTTATAAATGAATGTCTTGTTATGTTGTGGCTTTATTGAGTGTTTACAGGTTTTCAGAATGTCCACGGTACAGGAAAGACTCTGTTCGTTTTTCCTAAATTTTGCGACCTAGTTTTGTATTGGGTTGAGAATAGTATGGTTATTAGAGCTTCCCGTCTCGTGAGGGATCGGGGTGTTACATCTATGACAGGGGCAACAAGCCTGCTCGATTGCGCCTGTTTTCGGAGCCCAGAAGAAAACGTGTTCATCAGTTTTGGGCCATTATTCTTCTTTTTGCACTGTTTCTTCGTCCCGGATCGTTCGTCGTGAGTTGCATAAAGGACGACACATAAGGGCTTTGCGCCTTCAACTTGATGGGTACGATCATACCAGCAGAAATGCACCGGATCCCATCAGAACTCCGAAGTTAAGCGTGCTTGGGCGAGAGTAGTACTAGGATAGGTAACCCCCTGGGAAGCCCTCGTGTTGCACCCCCCTTTTTGTTTTGTTTTTTTGCACCATTCGTCCTTGCCAAAATGCTTTATCCATCACATTTCTATTATCAAGTCGCACGACATCTTGGGGAAGACAACTTCGCTTCGCGTAAAGACTAGGCCCACAAACCGGGGGCGTGTGGCCTATGACCAGTTCTCCATCGCTCCGGTGCCCTTAACTTTTAATCCGTAAGGAGTTATGTGGCGCACAGCACACCGTTGGAAAGCCCTCCGAGAGCTCTACGATGGGGGTAGCCAGCCTGCTGGGCTGCGCCTATTTTTAGAGTCCAAAAGCAAATGTTTTCATCAGTTTTGGGGCACTTTTCTTCTTTTTGTGTTGTTTCTTCATCCCCGATCGTTCGTCGTAAGCCGTGAAAAGGACGACACATAAGGGATTTGCTCCCTCAACATGACGAGTGCTATCATACTAGCACTAATGCGCCACATCCCATCAGAATTACGAAGTTAGGCGTGCTTGGGCAAGAGTAGTACTACGATGGGTGACCCCCTAGGAAATCCTCGTGTTGCATCCCCCTTTTCGTTTTGTTTTTTTGCCTCGTTCAGGCTTGCCAAGATGTTTTATCTGCCACATTTCTATTATGGAGTCCCACAGCATCATAGGTAAGACAAATTCACTTCGCGTAGAGGTTGGGCTTGCAAACTAAGGGCGTGGGGCCGGTGACCAGGTCTATGTCACTACAGTGCCCATGACTTTTGATCCGTAAGGAGTTATACGGTGCACAGCATACCGTTAGAAAGCTCTTCGGGAGCTCTACGATGGAGGCAACAAGCATGCTCTGCTGTGCCTATTTTCAGAGCCAAAAATATAACATTTTCATCAGTTTTGGGCTACTTTTCTTCTTTTTACGCTATTTTTTCATCTTGGGTTGTTCGTCGTGAGCGGCGAAAAGGACGACCCATAAGGCCTTTGTGCCCTCAACATGATGGGTGCGATCATACCAGCACAAATACACTGCATCCCATCAGAACTACGAAGTTAAGCGTGCTTGAGCAAGAGTAGTACTACGATGGGTGACCCCCTGGGAAGTCCTAGTGTTGCACCCCCATTTCCGTTTGGGTTTTTTGCCCCGTTCAGGGTTGCCAAGATGATTTATCCATCACATTTCTATTATTAAATCCCCCGGCATCTTGGGCAAGACAAAATCACTTCGCGTAGAGGCTGGGACCAAAAAACCGAGGGCGTGGGGCCTGTGACCAGGTCTCCGTCGCTTCAGTGCCCATAACTTTTGATCCGTAAGGAGTTATGTGCCGCACAGCATACCATTGGAAAGCTCTCTAAGAGCACTATGATGAGTGTAGGAAGCGTGCTCGGTTGCGCCTATTTACGGAGCCCAAAAGCAAACATTTTCATCAGTTTCGTGCCACTTTTCTTCTTTTTACGCTGTTTCTTAGTCCTGGATCGTTCGTCGTGAGCCGCGAAAAGGATGACATATAAAGGCCTTGCTCCCTCAACAAGACGGGTGCAATCATACCAGCACTAATGCACCGGATCCTATCAGAACTCCGAAGTTAAGCATGCTTGGGTGAGAATAGTACTAGGGTGGGTGACCCCCTGGCAAGTCCTCATGTTGCACCTCCCTTTTCGTTTATTTTTTTTGCCCCGTTCAGGCTTCCCAAGATGCTTTATATGTCACATTTCTATTATCGAGTCCCACTGCATCTTAGGCAAGACAACTTCGCTTCGCGTAGAGGCTGGGCCTGCAAACCGAGGGCGTTAGGCTTGTGACTAGGTCTCCGTCGCTCTTGTGCCCATAACTTTTGATCCTTAAGGAGTTATGCGGCGCAGAACATACCATTAGAAAGCTCTCCGAGAGCTCTACGACGGGGGCAGTATGCCAGCTCAGCTGCGCCAGTTTTTAGAGCCCAAAAGCAAACGTTTTCATCAGTTTTGGGCCACTTTTCATCTTTCTGCGTTGTTTCTTCATCCCAAATCGTTCGTCGTGACTCGCAAAAAGGACGGCACATAAGGGCTTTGCGCCCTCAACATGACGAGTGCGATCATACCAGCACTAATGCGCCGCACCCCATCAGAACTACGAAGTTAAGCGTGCTTGAGCAAGAGTAGGACTAGGATGGGTGACCCCTTGGGAAGTCCTCATGTTGCACCCCCTTTTTCGTTTTATTTTTTTGCCCAGTTCAGGCTTGCCAAGATGCTTTATCCGTCACATTTCTATTATCGAGTCCCATGGCATCTTTGGCAAGACAACTTCGCTACGCGTAGAAGCTGGGCCCACAGACCGAGGGCATCGGGCCTGTGACCAGGTCTCTATCGCTCCAGTATCCATAACTTTTGATCCGTAAGGAGTTATGCAGTTAACAACATACCGTTGGAAAGCTCTCTAAGAGCTCTACGAAGCGGGTAGTAAGATTGCACGATTGCGCCTGCTTTTGGAGCCCAAAAGCCAATGTTTTCATTAGTTTTGGGCCATTTATCTTCTTTTTGCGCTGTTTTTTCGTCCCGGTTCGTTCGTCGTGAACTGCGAAAAGGTTGACACATATGGGCTTTGCGCGTTCGACATGATGGGTGCGATCATACTAGCACTAATGTGCCGGATCCCATAAGTACTCCGAAGTTAAGCGTGCTTGGGCGGGAGTAGTACTAGGATTGGTGACCCCATGGGAAGCCCTCGTGTTGCACCACCGTTTTCGTTTTGTTTTTTTGCCCTGTTCCTGCTTGCCAAGATGCTTTATCCGTCATATTTGTATTATCAAGTCCCACGGTATCTTGGGCAAGAGAACTTCGCTTCGCGTAGAGGCTGGGCCCGCAAACTGAGGGCGTCGGGCCTGTGACCAGGTCTCCGTCGCTCCAGTGCCATTAACTTTTGATCCGTAAGGAGTTATGTGACGTACAGCATACCGTTGGAAAGCCCTCAGAGAACTCTACGACGGGAACAACAAGCCTGCTAGGCTAAGCCTGTTTTTGGGAACCAAAAGCAAACATTTTAATTTGTTTCGGGACATTTTTCTTCTTTTTGTGCTATTTCTTCGTCCTAGATCGTTCATCATGAGCCGCGAAAAAGATGAAAAATAAGGGCTTTGCACCCTCAACATGATGGGTGCGATCATACAAGCACTAATGCTCCGCATCTTATCAGAACTACGAAGTTAAGCGCACTTGGACGAGAGAAGTACTAAGATGGGTGACCCCCTGGGAAGTCCTCTTGTTGTACCCCCCTTTTCGTTTTGTTTTTTTTCCCTGTTCAGGCTTGCCAAGATGCTTTATCCGTCAAATTTCTATTATAAAGTCCCACGGCATCTTGGCCAAGACAACTTTGATTCGCGTAGAGGCTGGGCGCGCAAACTGAGGGCGTCGGGCTTGTGACTAGGTCTCCATCGCTCTAGTGCCCATAACTTTCGATCCGTAAAGAGTTATGCGGCGCACAGTATACCATTGGAAGGATCTCCGAGAGCTCTACGATGAGGGCAGTAATCCTGCTCGGCTGCATTAGTTTTCGAAGCCCAAAAGCAAACATTTTCATCAGTTTCGGGCAACCTTTCTTCTTTTTGCACTGTTTCTTCGTCCCGGATCATTCGTCGTGACCCGCGAAAGGGACGACACATAAGGGCCTTGCACCGTCAACATGATGGGTGTGATCATACTAGTACTAATGCGCCGTATCCCATCAGAACTCTGAAGTTAAGCATGCTTGAGCTAGAGTAGTATTAGGATAAGTGACCCCCTGGCAAGTCCTTGTGTTGCACCCCCCTTTTTGTTTTGTTTTTTGGTCCCGTTCAGGCTTGCCAAGATGCTTTATCAGTCACAATTCTATTATCGAGTCCCACAGCATCTTGGGCAAGACAACTTCGCTTCGCGTAGAGGTTGGGCCCGCAAACCGAGGGCATGGGTCCTGTCACCAGGTCTCCGTCGCTCCAATGCCCATAACTTTTGATCCGTGAGGAGTTATGCGGCGCACAGCATACCGTTGGAAAGTTCTCCGAGAGCTCTACGACGGGGCAGCAAGCCTGCTAGGCTGCGCCTGTTTTTGGTGCCTAAAAGCAAACGTTTTCATTAGTTTCGGGACACTTTTCTTCTTTTTGCGCTGTTTCTTCATCCCGGATCGTTCGTCGTGAGCCGCGAAAAGGACGACACATAAGGGCTTTGCGCTCTCAACATGACGGTTGTGATCATACCAGCACTAAAGCACAGGATCCTATCAGAACTTCGATGTTAAGCGTGCTTGGGGGAGAATAGTACTAGGATGGGTGACCCCCTGGGAAGTCCTCGTGTTACACCCCCAATTTCGTTTTATTTTTTTGCCCTGCTCAGTCTTGCCAAGATGCTTTATCCGTCACATTTCTATTAACAAGTCCCACGGCATCTTGGGCAAGATAACTTCACTTCGCGTAGAGACTGGGCCCGCAAACCAAGGGCATCGGGACTGTGACCAGGTCTCCGTCGCTCCAGTGCCCATAACTTTTGATCCGTAAAAAGTTATGCGGTGCACAACATAGCGTTGGAAAGCTCTTCGAGAGTTCTACGATGGAGGCAGCAAGCCTGCTCGGATGTGGCAATTTTTGAATCCCAAAAGCAAAAGTTTTCATTTCTTTCCGGCCACTTTTCTTCTTTTTGCACTATTTTTTCATCCGGGATCGTTCGTCGTGAGCAACCTAAAGGACGACACAAAAGTGATTTGCGCCCTCAACATGACGGGTGCGATCATACCAGCACGAATGCACCACATCCCATCAGAACTTTGAAGTTAAGCGTGCTTGAGTGAGAGTAGTACTAGGATGGGTGAGCCCTTGGGAAGTCCTCTTGTTGCAAACCCCTTTTCGTTTTGTTTTTTTGCCTAGTTCAGGCTTGCCAAGATGCTTTATCCGTCACATTTCTATTATTGAGTCCACGGCATCTTGGGCAAGACAACTTCGCTACATGCGGAAGCTGGGCCCGCAAACCGAGGGCGTGCGGCCGGTGACTAGGTCTCCGTCACTCCAGTGCCCTTAACTTTTGATCCGTAAGGAGCTATGTGGCGCACAGCACACCGTTGGAAAGCTCTCCGAGAGCTCTACGATGGGGGCAGCCAGCCTGCTCGGCTACGCCTATTTTTGGAGCACAAAAGCAAACGTGTTCATCAGTTTTGGGCCACTTTTCTTCTTTTTGCGCTGTTTCTTCATCCCGGATCGTTCGTCGTGAGCTGCAAAAAGGACTACACATAAGGGCTTTGCTCGCCCAACATGACGGGTACGATCATACCAGCACTAATGCGCCGCATCCCATCAGAACTACGGCGTTAAGCGTGCTTGAGCTAGAGTAGTAATACGATGGGTGACCCCCTAGGAGCTCCTCATGTTGCACCCCTCTTTTTGTTTTGTTTTTTTGCCCCGTTCAGGCTTTCCAAGATGCTTTATCTATCACATTTCTATTATCGAGTCCCTTGGCATCTTGGGCAAGACAACTCCGCTTCATGTAGAGGCTGGGCCCGCAAACCGAGGGTGTCAGGCCTGTGACCAGGTCTCCGTCACACTAGTGCCCATAACTTTTGATCCGTAAGGAGTTGTGCGGCGCACAACATGCCGTTGGAAAGCTCTCCGAGAGCTTTATGTCTGGGGCAACATGACTTCTTGGTTGCGCCTGTTTTTGGAGCCCAAACGCAAACATTTTCAATAGTTACGGGCTACTTTTCTTCTTTTTACGCTGTTTCTTCATCCAGATCATTTGTCGTGAGCCGCGTAAAGGATGACACATAAGGGCTTTGCGGCCTCAACATGACAGCTGCGATAATATCAGTACTAATGCAATGGATCCCATCAGAACTCCGAAGTGAAGCGTGCTTGGGCGAAAGTAGTATTAGGATAGGTGTCCCCCTGGGAAGTCCTCATGTTGCACCCCCCATTTCGTTTTGTTTTTATACCCCGTTCAGGCTTGCCAAGATGCTTTATCCATCACATTTCTATTATTGAGTCACACGGTATCTTGGGCGAGAAAACTTCGCATAGCGTAGAGATTGGGCCCACAAACTGAGGGCGTCGGGCCTGTGACCAGGTCTCCATCGCACTAGTTCCCATAACTTTTGATCCGTAAGGAGTTATGCGGCGCAGAACATACCGTTGGAAAGCTCTCCGAGAGCTTTATGTCTGGGGCAACATGACTGCTTGGATACGCCTGTTTTTGGAGCCCAAAAGCAAACGTTTTCAATAGTTACGGGCTACTTTTCTTCTTTTTGCACTGTTTTTTCTTCCTGGATCGTTCGTCGTGAGCCGCGAAAAGGATGACACATAAATGATTTGCGCCCTCAACATGACGGGTGCTATCATACCAGCACTAATGCACCGGATCCCATCAGAACTCAAAAGTTAAACGTGCTTGGGCGAGAGTAGTACTAGGATGGGTGACCCCTTGGGAAGTCCTCATGTTGCACCCCCTTTTCGTTTTGTTTTTTTCACCGTTCAGGCTTGCCAAGATGCTTTATCCATCACATTTCTATTATCGAGTCCCACGGCATCTTGGGCAAGACAACTTCAGTTCGCGTAGAGGATGGGCCCGCAAACCGAGGGCGTGGGGCCTGTGACCAGGTCTTCGTCGTTCTGATGCCATTAACTTTTGATCCGTAAGGAGTTATACGGCGCACAACATACCATTGGAAAGCTTTTCGAGAGCTCTACGATGGGGGTAGCAAGCCTACTCAGCTACACCTATTTTTGGGAACCAAAAGCAAACATTTTAATTAGTTTCGGGCCACTTTTCTTCTTTTTGCGCTATTTCTTCATCCCAGATCGTTCGTCGTGAGCCGCAAAAAGGACGACACATAAAGGCTTTGTACCCACAACATGACGGGTGCGATCATACCTGCACTAATGCACCGCATCCCAACAGAACTACGAAATTTAGCGTGCTTGGGTGAGAGAAGTACTAAGATGGGTGACCCACTGGGAAGTCCTCGAGTTGCACCCCCTTTTTCATTTTGTTTTTTTTCCCCGTTCAGGCTTGCCAAAATGCTTTATCAGTCAAATTTCTATTATCAAGTCTCACGGCATCTTGGGAAAGCTCTCCGAGAGCTCTACGATGGGGGCAGCAAGCCTACGTGGCTGCGCCTGTTATCGGAGCCCAGAAGCAAACGTTTTCATCACTTTTGGGCCACTTTTCTACTTTTTTTGCTTTTTTTTCATCCCGGATCGTACGTCGTGAGCCGCCTAAAGGACGACACATAAGGGCTTTGCCCCCTTAACATTACGTGTGCAATCATACCAGTACTAATGCACCACATCCCATCAGAACTACGAAGTTAAGCTTGGTTGGGCAAGAGTAGTACTAGAATGGGTGACCCCCTAGGAAGTCCTCGTGTTGCACCCCCCATTTCGTTTTGTTGTTTTGACCCGTTCAGGCTTGCCAAGATGCTTTGTCTGTCACATGTCTATTAAAGAGTCCCATGGCATCTTAGGCAAGACAACTCCGCTTCGCGTAGAAGCTGGGCCTGCAAACCGAGTGCGTCGGGCCAATGACGAGGTCCCCGTCGCACCAGTGCCCATAACTTTTGATCCGTAAGGAGTTATGCGGCGCACAATATACCGTTGGATAGCTCTTCGAGGGCTCTACGACGGGGGAAGCAAGCCTGCTCAGCTGTGCCTATTTTCGGAAGAAGAAAACGTTTTCATTAATTTCGGGACAATTTTTTTCTTTTTGCTATTTTTCTTCATCCCGGATCGTTCGTCGTGAGCCGCGAAAAGGACGACCCATATAGGCTTTGCGCCCTCAAAATGACGTGTGCGATCATACCAATACTAATGCACTGCATCCCATCAGAACTACGAAGTAAAGCGTGCTTGGGTGAGAATAGTACTAGGATAGGTGACCTTGGGAAGTCTTAGTGTTGCACCCCCCTTTTGATTTTGTTTTTTGCCCCGTTCAGACTTGCCAAGATGCTTTATCCATCACATTTCTATTATCAAGTCCCACGACATCTTAGGCAAGACAACTTCGCTTCGCGTAGAGGCTAGGCTCCCAAACCGAGGGCGTCATGCTTGTGACTAGGTCTACATTGCTCCAGTGCCCATAACTTTTGATCCGTAAGGAGTTGTACGGCATACCGCATACCGTTGGAAAGCTCTCCAATAGCTCTACGACGGGGGCAATAAGTTTGCTCGACTGCGCCAGTTTTTGGAGCCCAAAAGCAAACGTTTTCATACATTTCGGGCCATTTTTGGTTTTGTAGCACTTTTTCTTCGTCCCGAATCGTGCGTCGTGAGCCGCGAAAAGGATGACACATGTGGGCTTTGCGCCCTGAAATGACGGATGCGATCATATCGGCACTAATACACCACATCCCATCAGAACTCCGAAGTTAAGCGTGCTTGGGCGAGAGTAGTACTAGGATGGGTGACCCCTTGAGAAGTCCTCGTGTTACACCCCCCTTTTCATTTTGTTTTTTTTCCCCGTTCAGGATTGCCAAGATGCTTTATCTATCGCATTTCTATTATCGAGTCCCACTGCATCTTGGACAAGACAACTTCATTTCGCGTAGAGGCTGGGCTAGCAAACGGGGGCGTGGGGTCTATGACAAGGTCTTCATCACTCCGGTGCCCATTACTTTTGATCCGTAAGGAGTTATGCTGCGCACAACATACCGTTGGAAAGCACTCCTAGAGCTCTACAATAGGGCCAGTAAGCCTACTCGGCTGCACCAGTTTTTGGAGCCCAAAAGCAAGCATTTTCATCAGTTTCAGGCCACTTTTCTTCTTTTTGCGCTGTTTTTCATCCCGTGTCGTTCTTCGTGAGCTGCGAAAAGGAAGACATATAAGGGTTGTGCGCCCTAAACATGACGGGTGCGATCATACCAGCACTAATGCACTGCATCCAATCAGAACTATGAAGTCAAGCGTGCTAGGGCAAGAGTAGTACTAGTATGGGTGACCCCCTAAGAAATCCTTGTGTTGCACCCCCCTTTTCATTTTGTTTTTTTGCCTCGTTCATGCTTGCCAAGATGCTTTATCCGTCATATTTCAATTATCAAGTCCCACGGTATCTTGGGCAAGACAACTTTACTTCGCGTAGAGGTTGGGCCAGCAAACCGAGGGTGTCAGGCCTATGACCAGGTCTCCTTCGCTCCAGTGCCCATAACTTTTGATCCATAAGTAGTTTTGTGACCAGGGCTTCATCGATCCAGCGCCCTTAACTTTTGATTCGGAAGGAGTTATATGGTGCACAACATACCGTTGGAAAGCTCTCTTAGAGCTCTACGACGGGGGCAGCAAGCCTGCTCAGCTGCTCCTATTTTGGGAGCCCAAAGGCAAACATTTTAATTACTTTCGAGCCTTTGTTCTTCTTTTTCCGCTATTTTTTCGACCTGGATCGTTCGTCATGAGCCTCGAAAAGGACAAAACAAAAGGGCTTTTCACCCTCAACATGGCGGGTGCGATCATATCAGCACTAACGCACCAGATACGATCAGAACTTTGAAGTTAAGCGTGCTTGGGCGAGAGTAGTACAAGGATGGGTGACCCCTTGGGAAGTCCTCGTGTTGCACCCCCCTTTTCATATTGTTTTTGTGCTTCGTTCAGGCTTGCCAAGATGTTTTATCTGTCACATTTCTATTTTCAAGTCCCATGGCATCTTGGGCAAGACAACTTCGATTCGCGTAGAGGCTGGGCCCGTAAATCGAGGGCGTGGGGCCTGTGACTAGGTCTCCGTCGTTCCAATGCCAATAACTTTTGATCCGTAAGGAGTTATGCGACACACAATATACCGTTGGAAAGCACTGCAAGAGCTCTACAACGGGGGCAGTAAGCCTGCTCGTTTGTGCAAGTTTCTTGAGCCCAAAAGCAAACATTTTCCTCAGTCTCGGGCCAATTTTCTTCTTTTTCTGCTATTTCTTTATCACGGATCGTTCGTCGTGAGCCGCCAAAAGGACGACACATAAGGCCTTTTCACCCCCAACATCACCGGTGCAATCATACCAGCACTAATGCGCTTCATCCCATCAGAACTACGAAGGTATGCATTCTTGAGGGAAAGTAGTACTACGATGGGTGACCCCTTGGGAAGTCCTCCTGTTGTACCCCCCTTTTCGTTTAGTTTTTTTACCCCGATCGGGCTTGCCAAGATGCTTTATCCGCCACATTTCTATTATCGAGTCCCACGGCATATTAGGCAAGACACCTTCATTTCGAGTAGAGGCTAGGCCCACAAACTGAGGGCGTCGAGCCTATGACCAGGTCGTCGTCGCTCCAGTGCCCATAACTTTTGATCCGTAATGAGTTATGCGGTGCACAACATGCCGTTAGAAAGCTCTCCGAGAGCTCTACAACGGGGGCAGCAAGCCTGCTTAGCTGTGCCTATTTTCTGAGCCCAAAAGTAAACATTTTCATTAGTTACGGTCCTCTTTTCTTCTTTTTGCGCTGTTTTTTCGTCCTGGATCGTTCGTCATGAGCCGTGAAAAGGATGACACATATGGGCTTTTCGTCCTGGATCGTTTGTTGCCCTGTTCAGGGTTGCCAATATGCTTTATCCGTCACATTTCTATTATCAAGACCCACGGCATCTTGGGCAAGACAACTTTGCTTCGAGTAGAGGCTGGGCTAGCAAACTGAGGGCGTCAGGCTTGTGACCAGGTTTACGTCGCTCCAGTTCCCATAACGTTTGATCCGTAAGGAGTTATGCGGCTCACAACATACCGTTGGAATACTCTCCGAAAGCAAACCTTTTCATCAGTTTTGGGCCACTTTTATGCTTTTTGCTCTATTTCTTCATCCAGGATCGTGCGTCATCAGCCGCAAAAAGGACGATACATAAGAGCTTTGCGACCTCAACATGACGGGTGTGATCATACAAGCACTAATGTGTCGCATCCCATCCGAACTACGAAGCTAAGAGTGCTTGAGCGAGGGTAGTACTAGGGTGGGTGACCCCCTAGGAAGTCCTCGTGTTACACCGCCCTTTTCGTTTTGTTTTTTTGCCCCGTTCAGGCTAGCCAAGATGCTTTATCCGTCACATTGCTATAGTCGAGTCCCACGGCATCTTGGGCAAGACAACTTCTCTTTGTGTAGAGGCTGGGCCCGAAAACGAAGGGCATGGGGCCAGTGACCAGGTCTCAATCACCCCAGTGCCCATGACTTTTGATCCGTAAGGATTTATGCGTTGTACAGAATACCGTTGGAAAGCTCTCCGTGAGCTATACGACGGGGGCAATAAGCCTGCCCGACTGCTCTTGTTTTCAGAGCCCAAAAACAAATGTTTTCAACAGTTTGGGGCTAATTTTCTTCTTTCTCCGCTGTTTCTTCATCCCGGATAATTCGTCATAAGCCGCGAGAAGGACGAAACATAAGGGCTTTGCATCCTCAACATGACGGGTTCGATCATACCAGCATTAATGCTCTGCATCCCATCAGAATAATGAAGTTAAGCGTGCTTGAGAGAGAGTAGTACTAAGATGGGTAACCCCCTGGGAAGTCCCCATGTTGCACCCTCTTTTTCGTTTTGTTTTTTTGCCCCGTTCAGGCTTGCCAAGATGCTTTATCCGTTATATTTCTATTATCAAGTCCCACGGCATCTTGGGCAAGTTAACTTCGTTTCGCGTAAAACCTGGGCCGGCAAACCGAGGGCGTCGGGCTTGTGACCAAGTCTCCGTCACTCTAGTGCCCATAACTTTTGATTCGTAAGGAGTTATGTGGCGTACAGCGTACTGGTGGAAAGCTCTCCGAGAGCTCTACGATGGGGACAGCAAGATTGCGCAGCTGTGCTTGTTTTTGGAGCCTAAAAGTAATCATTTTCATCAGTTTCGGGCCACTTTTCTTCTTTTTGCTCTGTTTCTTCATCCCAGATCATTCGACGTGAGCCGCCTAAAGGACGACACATAAGGGCTTTGTGCCCTCAACATTACGTGTGCGATCATAGCAGCCCTAATGCACCGTATCCCATATGAACTACGAAGTTAAGCATTCTTAGGCGTGAGTAGTACTAGGATGGGTGACCCATTGGGAAGTCCTCGTGTTGCATCCCCCCCATTTGTTTTGTTTTTTTGACTCGTTCAGGCTTGCCAAAATGCTTTAAATGTCACATTTCTATTATCGAGTCCCACGGCATCTTGGCCAAGACATTTTCGCTTCACGTAGAGGCTGGGCCCACAAATCAAGGGTGTCGGGCTAGTAACCAGGTCTCCGTCCATCTGGTGCCAAAAACTTTTGATCTGTAAGGGGTTATGCAGTGCACATCATACAGTTTGAAGGCTCTTTGAGAGCTCTACGACGGGGGCAGCAAGCCTGCTCAGCTGCGCCTATTTTGGAGCCCAAAAGCAAATGTTTTCATCAATTTCAAGCCACTTTTCTTATTTTTTTGCCATTTCTTCGTCCCGGATCGTTCGTCGTGAGCCTCATAAAGGACGACACATAAGGGCTTTGTGCCCTCAACATTACGTGTGTGATCATACCAGCACTAATGCACCGCATCCCATCAGAACTACGAAGTTAAGTGTGCTTGGGCGAGAGTTGTACCAGGATGGGCGACCCCCGATGAAGTCCTCGTGTTGCCCCTCCCCCTCATTTTCATTTTTTCCCCCGTTTAGCCTTGCCATGATGCTTTATCCATCACATATCTATTCTCGAGGCCCACGGCATCTCTTGCAAGATAACTTCGCTTCTTGTAGAGGCTTGGCCCACAAACCGAGGGTGTGGGGCCTATGACAGGACTCCGTCGTACCAGTGCCCATAACTTTTGATCCATAAAGAGTTATGCGGTGCACAACATACCGTTGGAAAGCTCTCCGAGAGCTCTACGATGGGAGCAGTAACGTGCCCGGTTGCACCTTTTTTCGAAGTCCAAAAGCAAACGTTTTCAATAATTTCGGGCCACTTTTCTTCTTTTTGTGCTGTTTCTTCATCCCGGATCATTCGTCGTGAGCCGCGAAAAGGACGACACATCAAGGCCTTGCACCCTGAACATGACGGGTGCGGTCATACCAGTACTAATGCACCACATCGCATCTAAACTACAAATTTAAGCGTGCTTGGGCGAGAGTAGTACTAGGATGGATAACCCTCTGAGAAGTCCTCGTGTTGAACCCCCCTTTTCGTTTTGTTTTTTTGACCCCGTTCAAGCTTGCCAAGATGCTTTATCCGTTAAATTTCTATTATCTATCCCACGGCATCTTGGACAAGGAAACTTCACTTCGTATAGAGGCTATGCCCGCAAACCGAAGGCGTCGGGCCTGTGACCGGGTGTCCATCCCTCCAATGACCATAACTTTTGATCCGTAAGGCATTATGCAGAGCACAACAAACTGTTGGAAAGCCCGCCGAGAGCTCTACGACGGGAGCAACAAGCCTGCATGGCTGTGCCTATTTTTGGAGACCAAAAGAAAACATTTTCATTAGTTTCAAGGCACTTTTCTTCTTTTTGCGCTGTTTCTTCATCCCGGATTGTTCGTCGTGAGTCGCGAAAAGGACGACACATAAGGGCTTCGCACCTTCAAAATGACGGGTGCGATCATACCAGCACTAATGCACCGCTTCCCATCAGAACAATGAAGTTAAGTGTGCTAGGGCGAGAGTAGTAATAGGATGGGTGACCCCCTAAGAAGTCATCGTGTTACACCCCCCTTTTCGTTTTGTTTTTTTGCACCGTTCAGGCTTGCCAAGATGCTTTATCCATCACAATTCTATTATCGAGTCCCATGGCATCTTTGGCAAGAAAACTTTGATTCGCGTAGAGGCTGGGCCAGCAAACCGATGGCGTGGGGCCTGTGACCAGGTCTCCGTCACTTCTGTGCCCATAACTTTTGATCGGTAAGGAGTTATACGGCATACAACATACCATTGGAAAGCTCTCCGAGAGCTATATGACGGGGGCAACAAGTCAGCTTGGCTGCACATATTTTCGGAGACTAAAAGCAAACGTTTTCATTAGTTTTGGGCTACTTTTCTTCTTTTTGCGTAGTTTCTTTATCCCGGATAGTTCGTCGTAAGCCGCGAAGTGGACGACACATAAGGGTTTTGCGCCCTCAACATGACGGGTGCGATCATACCAACACTAATGCACCGCATCCCATCAGAACTACGAAGTTAAGCATTCTTGGGGGAGAGTAGTACTTGGATGGGTGACCACCTGCGAAGTCCTCTTGTTGCACCCCCTTTTCGTTTTATTTTTTTGTCCGGTTCAGGCTTGACAAGATTCTTTATCCGTAACATTTCTATTACCAAGTCCCATGGCATCTTGGGCAAGACAACTTCGCTTCATGTAGAGGCTGGGCTCGCAAACCGAGGGCGTCGGGCCTCTGACCAGGTCTCCGTCGCTCCAGTGCCCATAACTTTTGATCCGTATGCAGTTACGCGGCACACATCATACTATTGGAAAGCCTTTCGAGAGCTTTTTGGCGGGGGCAGCAAGCCTACTCGGTTGCCCCTGTTTTCGCTGAGCAAAAGCAAACATTTTCATTAGTTTTATGCCACTTTTCTTCTTTTTTCGCACTTTCTTCATCCCGGATCATTCGTCGTGAGCCGCGAAAAAGATGACATATATGGGCTTTGCGCCTTCAACATGACGGGTGCGATCATACGAGCAATAATGCACCGCATCCTATTAGAACTATGAAGTTAAGCGTGCTTGGGCGGGAAGAGTACTAGGATGGGTGACCCCATAAGAAGTCCTCGTGTTGTAACCCACTTTTCGTTTTCTTTTTTTGCCCCGTTCAGGCTTGCCAAGATGCTTTATCCGTCACATATCTATTATCGAGTTGCACGGCATCTTGGGCAAGACAACTACCCACAGCGTAGAGGCTGGGCCAGTAAACCAAGGGCGTGGGGCCTGTGACCAGGTCTCCGTCGCACCAGTGCCCATAATTTTTGACCCGTAAGGAGTTATACGCCGCACAACATATAGTTGGAAAGCTCTCTGAGAGCTCTACGACGGGGGTACCAAGCCTACTCAGCTGCACTTGTTTTCAGAGCCCAAAAGCAAACGTATTCATTAGTTTTGGGCCACTTTTCTCCTTTTTGGACTGTTTCTTCATCCCGTATCGTTCGTCGTGAGCCGCGAAAAGGACGACACATATGGGCATTACGCCCTCAACATGACGTGTACAATCATACCAGCACTAATGCACTGCATCCCATAAGAACTCCAAAGTTAAGCGTGCTTGGGCGAGAGTAGTACTAGGATGGGTGACCCCCTGGGAAATCCTCGTGTTGCACCCCCCTTTTCTTTTTGTTTTATTGCCCGTTCAGGCTTGCCAAGATGCTTTCTTCGTCACATTTCTATTATCAAGTCCCACGGGATCTTAGGCAAGAGAACTTCGCTTCAGTAGAGGCTAGGCCCACAAACCGAGGGCGTCGGGCTTGTGACCTAGTCTCCGTCGCTCCAGTGCCCACAACTTTTGATCCGTAAGGAGTTATGCGGCGCTCAGCATACCGTTGGAAAGCTCTCCAAGAGTTCTACAACAGAGGCAGCAAGCGGGCTCGGCTGAGCCTATTTTCAGAGTTCAAAAGCAAATGTTTTCATCAGTTTTGGGCTACTTTTCTTCATTTTGTACTATTTCTTTATCCCGGATCGTTCTTAGTGAGCCGCCTATAGGACGACACATAAGGGCTTTGTGCCCTCAACATTATGTGTGCGATCGTACCAGTACTAATGCACTGCATCCCAACAGAACTACGAAGTTAAGCGTGCTTGGGAGAGAGTAGTACTAGGATGACCCATTAGGAAGTCCTCGTGTTGTACCTCATTTTTCATTTCGTTTTTTTGCACCGTTCAGGCTTGCCAAGATGCTTTATATGTCACATTCCTATTATGGAGTCTGA
Organism: Ehretia macrophylla; assembly: GCA_037974665.1. Lineage (NCBI taxonomy): Eukaryota > Viridiplantae > Streptophyta > Magnoliopsida > Boraginales > Ehretiaceae > Ehretia > Ehretia macrophylla. Next base: position 10,626,262 of record CM075776.1, on the reverse strand, counting down.
CGGCATTTTGGGCAAGGCAACTTCCCTCCGTGTAGAGGCTGGGCCTGCAAATTGAGGGCGTGGGGCCTATGACCAAGTCTCCGTCGCTGCAATGCCTATAACTTTTGAACCGTAAGGAGTTATGCGGCACACAGCATATCGTTGCAAAGCTCTCCGAGAGCTCTGCTATGGGGACAACAAGCCTGCTCGGTTGTGCCAGTTTTCGGAGCCCAAAAGCAAATATTTTCATCAGTTTTAGGCCACTTTTCTTCTTTTTGCGTGGTTTCTTCGTCCCGAATCATTTGTCGTGTGCTGCGAAAAAGACGACAAATATGGGCTTTGCGCCCTCAACATTACTGGTGTGATCATACTAGCACTAATGCACCGCATCCCATCAGAACTACGAAGTTAAGCTCGCTTGGGCGAGAGTAGTACTAGGATGGGTGAGCGCCTGGGAAGTCCTCTTGTTGCACCCCCCTTTTCATTTTTTTTTTTGCCCGGTTCACGCTCGCCAAGATTCTTTATCTAGAACATTTCTATTATCAAGTCCCACGTCATCTAGGGCAAGACAACTTCGCTTCGCGTAGAGGCTAGGCCCGCAAACCGAGGATGTTGGGCATGTGACCAGGTCTCTGTTGCTCCAGAGCCCATAACTTTTGATTTGTAAGAAGTTATGCGGCGTACAGTATGCCGTTGGAAAGCTCTCTTAGAGTTCTACGACATGGGCAGTAAGCCTGCTCAGTTGTGCCTATTTTTAGAGCCCAAAAGCAAACGATTTCATCAGTTTTGGGCCACTTTTCTCCCTTTTGCTCTGATTCTACATCCTGGATCATTCGTCGTGAGCCGCCTAAAGGATGACACATAAGGGCTTTGCGCCTTCAACATTACGTGTACGATCATACCCGTACTAAGGCACTGCATCCCATCCGAACTCTGAAGTTAAGCATGCTTGGGCAAGAGTTGTACTATGATGGGTGACCCCCTGGGAAGTCCTTGTCTTGCGCCCTCTTTTCATTTTGTTTTTTTGCCTCGTTTAGGCTTGCCAAGATACTTTATCTGTCACATTTATATTATCGAGTGCCACAGCATCTTGGCCAAGACAACTTCTTTTCACGTAGAGGCTAGGCCCACAAACCGAGGGCGTTAGGCTTGTGACCAGGTCTCCGTCATTCTAGTGCCCCTAACTTTTGATCCGTATGGAGTTATGCGGTGCACAGCATACCGTTGGAAAGCCCTCTAAGAGTTCTTCGACGGGGGTATCAAGCCTGCTCGGTTGCGCCTATTTTTGGAGACCAAAAGCAAACGTTTTCATTAGTTTCGGGCTACTTTTCTTCTTTTATAGCTCTTTCTTCGCCCCGGATCATTCGTCGTGTGCTGCAAAAAGGATGTCACATAAGGGCTTTGTGCCCTCAATATTACGGGTGCGATCATACCATCACTAATGCGTCGCATCCATCAGAACTCTGAAGTTAAGCGTGCTTGGGCAAGAGTAGTACTAGGACGTGTGACCCCCTGGGAAGTCCTCGGGTTGCACCCCCCTTTTTGTTTTGTTTTTTGCCCCGTTTAGACTTGCCAAAATGATTTATCTGTCACATTTCAATTATCGAGTGCCACGGCATCTTCCGTAAGAAAAATTCACTTCGTGTAGAGGCTGGGCCCGCAATCCGAGGGCGTGGGAGCTGTGACAAGGTCTCCGTCGTTCTGGTGCCCTTAACTTTAGATCCATATAGAGTTATACGGTGCACAGCATACTGTTGGAAAGCTCTCTGAGAGCTCTACAACGGGCGAAGCAAGCCTTCTCGGCTGCCCCTATTTTCGAAAACCAAAAGCAAATGTTTTCATTAGTTTCGTGCTACTTTTGACCTTTTTACGCCATTTCTTCGTCCCAAATCATTCATCGTGTGCCGCAAAAAGGACGACACATAAGGGCTTTGCGCCCTCAACATGACCGGTGCGATCATATCAGAACTAATGCACCACATCCCAGCTAAGGGTGCTTGGGCGAGAGTAGTACTAAGATGGGTGACCCCCTGGGAAGTCCTCTTACTGCATCCCCCTTTACGTTTTATTTTTTTTTCCCGCTCAGGCTTGCCAAGATGCTTTATCCGTCAGATTTCTATTATCAAGTACCACGGCATCTTGGGCAAGACAACTTCGCTTCGCGTAGAGGCTGGGCCCGTAAACCGAGGGCATCAGGCTTGAGACCAGGTCTCCATCGTTCCAGTGCCCATAACTTTTGATCCGTAAGGAGTTATGCTGCTCACAACATACCGTTGGAAAGTACTCCGTGAGCACTACGATGGGGGCAATAAGCTTGCTCGGTTGCGCCAGTTTTCGAAGCCCAATAGCAAACATTTTCATCAATTTTGGGCCACTTTTTTTCTTTTTGCACTGTTTCTTCGCCCCGGATCATTTGTCGTGAGTCGCGAAAAGGACGACACATAAGGGCTTTGCGACCTCAGCATGACTGGTACAATTATACTAGCACTAATGCGCCGCATCCTATCAGAACTACGAAGTTAAGCATGCTTGAGAAAGAGTAGTACTAGGATGGGTAACCCCCTAAGAAGTCCTCGTGTTGCACCCCCCTTTTTGTTTTGTTTTTTTGCCCCGTTCAGGCTTGCCAAGATGCTTTATCCGTCAAGTTTCTATTATCGAGTCCCACGGCATCTTGGACAAGACAATTTCACTTTGCGTAGAGGCTGGGCCCACAAACCAAGGGCATAGGGCCTGTGACTAGGTCTCCGTTGGTCTAGTGCCCATAACTTTGGATCCGTAAGGAGTTATGTGCCGCACAGCATACAGTTGGAAAGCATTCCAAGAGCTCTACGATGGAGGCAATAAGCTTCCTTGGCTGTGCCAATTTTTGGAGCCCAAAAGCAAACATTTTAATCAGTTTCGAGCCACTTTTCTTCTTTTTGCACGGTTTCTTCATCCCGGATCATTTGTCGTGAGCCGCGAAAAGGACGACACATAAGGGCTTTGCGCCCTCAACATGACTACTACGATTATACTAGTAGTAATATGCCGTATCCCATCGGAACACCGAAGTTAAGCATGCTTGGGCGAGAGTAGTACTAGGATGGATGGCCCCATGGGAAGTCCTCGTGTTGCACCCCACTTTTTTTTTTTTTTTTTGACTCGTTCAGGCTTGCCAAGATGCTTTATCCGTCACATTTTTATTATCAAGTACCACAGCATCTTGGGCAAAACAACTTCGCTTCGTGTAGAGGCTAGGCCTGCAAACGGAAGGCGTGGGGCTTGGGACCAGGTCTTTGTCGCTCTAGAGCCCACAACTTTTGATCCGTAAGGAGTTATATGGCGTACAACATACCGTTGGAAAGCTCTTTGAGAGCTCTATGACGGGGGCAGCAAGCTTGCTTGGCTGTGCTTGTTTTCGGAGACCAAAAGCAAACGTCTTCATTTGTTTTGGGCCACTTTTCATCTTTTTGCACTGTTTCTACGACCCGAATCGTTCGTCGTGAACCACGAAATGGATGATAGATAAGGGCTTTGCACCTTCAAAATGATGGGTGCGATCATACCAGCACTAATGCACCTCATCCCATCAAAACTACGAAGTTAAGCGTGCTTGAGCGAGACTAGTACTAGGATGGGTGACCACCTGGGAAGTCCTTTTGTTGCACGCCCCTTTTCGTTTTGTTTTTTTGCCCAGTTCAGGCTTGTCAAGATACTTTATCCGTAACATTTTTATTATCAAGACCCACGGCATCTTGGGCAAGACAACTTCGCTTCGCGTAGAGGCTAGGCCCGAAAATCGAGGGCGTTGGGCATGTGACTAGGTCTTTGTCGCTCCAGAGCCCACAACTTTTTATCCGTAAGGAGTTATGCAGTGCACAGTATACTGTTGGAAAGCTCTCTAAGAGCTCTACGACGTGGGTAGCAAGCCTACTCAGTTGTGCCTATCATCGGGGCACAAAAGCAAACTTTTTCATTAGTTTTGGGCCACTTTTCTTCTTTTTGCGCTGTTTCTTCATCCCGGATCATTCGTCGTGGGCCGCCTAAAGGACGACACATAAGGGCTTCACGCCCTCAACATTACGTGTGCAATCATACCCGCATTAATGCACTGCATCCCATCAGAACTACGAAGCTAGTCGTGCTTGGGCGAGATTAGTACTAGGATGGGTGACCCACTGCGAAGTCATCGTGTTACACCCCCCTTGTCGTTTTGTTTTTTTCCCCCGTTTTGGGTTGCCAAGATGCTTTATCCGTCACATTTCTATTATCGAGTCCCACAGCATCTTGGACAAGGAAAATTCACTACACGTAGAGGCTGGGCCAGCAAACCGAGGGCGTCGGGCTTGTGACCAGGTCTCCGTCGCTCCGGTGCCCATACCTTTTGATCCGTAAGGAGTTATGCGGCGCACGCATACCGTTGGATAGCTCTACGATGGGGGCAGCAAGCCTGCTCGGCTGAGCCTATTTTCGGAGCCCAAAAGCAGATGTTTTCATCAGTTTCGGGAAACTTTACTTCTTTTTGCGCTGTTTCTTTGTCCCGGATGGCTCGTAGTGAGCCGCCTATAGGACGACACATAAAGGCTTCGCGCCCTCAACATTACGTGTGCAATCATACCAGCGCTAATGCACCTCATCCTATCAGAATTACGAAGTTAAGCGTGCTGGGGCGAGGGTAGTACTAGGATGGGAGAGCCCTTGGGAAGTCCTCGTGTTGCACCGCCTTTTTCGTTTTGTTTTTTTGCCCCGTTCAGGCTTGCCAAGATTCTTTATCCTTCACAATTCTATTATTGAGTTCCACGGCATCTTGGGCAAGACAACTTCGCTTCGCATAGAGGATGGGCCTGCAAACCGAGGGCGTCGGGCCTATGACCAGGTCTACGTCCCTCCTGTGCCCATAACCTTTGATCCGTAAGGAGTAATACGGCGCACAGCATACCATTGGAAAGCTCTCTAAGAGCTCTACGATAGTGGCAACAAGTCTGCTAGGCTGTGCCTATTTTCAGAGCCCAAAATCAAACGTTTTCATCAATTTTGGGCCACTTTTATTCTCTTTGCACTGTTTCTTCGTCCTAGATCGTTCGTCATGAGCCGTGAAAATGACGACACATAAGGGCTTTGTGCCGTCAACTTGACGGATGTGATCATACTAGCAATAATACACCGCATCCCATCAGAACTACGAAGTTAAGCGTGCTTAGGTGAGAGTAGTACTAGGATGGGAGACCACCTGGGAAGTCCTGTTGTTGCACCCCCCTTTTCATTTTGTTTTTTTGCCCGGTTCAGGCTTGCCAAGATGCTTTATCCGTAACATTTCTATTATCAAGTCCCACAGCATCTTGGGCAAGACAACTTTGTTTCGCGTAGAGGTTGGTCCCGCAAACCGAGGGCGTCGGGCATGTGACTAGGTCTCTGTCGCTCCAAAGCCTACAACTTTTGATCTGTAAAGAGTTATGCGACGCACAACATGCCGTTCGAAAGCTCTCTGAGAGCTCTACGTCGTGGGCAGTAAGCCTGATCAGCTTCGCTTGTTTTCAAAACCTAAAATCAAACATTTTGATCAGTTTCGGGCCACTATTCTTCTTTTTGCTCTATTTCTTCATCCCGGATCATTCGTCGTATGCCGTGTAAAGGACGACAGATAAGGGCTTTGTGCCCTCAACATGACGGGTGCCATCATACCATCAGTAATGCATCGGATCCCATATGAACTCCGAAGTTAAGCATGCTTGGGCTTGAGTAGTACTAGGATGGGTGACCCTCTGGGAAATCCTCTTTTTGCAGCCCCCTTTTCGTTATCTTTTTTTACCCCGTTCAGGCTTGCCAAGATGCTTTATCCATCACATTTCTATTATCGAGTCCCACGGCATCTTGTGCAAGACAACTTCGCTTCGCGTAGAGGCTAGGCCCGGAAACTGAGGGCGTGGGAAATGTGACTAGGTCTCCGTCGCTCAAGTGCCCATAACTTTTGATCCGTATGGAGTTATACGGTGCACAGCAGATCGTTGGAAAGCTCTCCGAAAGCTTTTCGACGGCGGCAGCAAGCCTGCTCGGTTACGCTTGTTTTTTGAGACCAAAAGCAAACGTTTTCATTAGTTTCGGGCCACTTTTCTTATTTTTCCACTCTTTCTTCGTCCCGGATCGTTCGTCGTGAGCCGTAAAAATGATGACACGTAAGGGCTTTGTACCCTCAACATGACGGGTACGATCATACCAGCACTAATTCGCCGCATACCATCAAAACTAAGAAGTTAAGCGGGCTTGGGCAAGAGTAGTACTAGGATGGGTGACTCCCGGTGAAGTCCTCGTGTTGCACCCCCATTTTTGTTGTGTTTTTTTGCCCCGTTCAGGCTTGCCAAGATGCTTTATCCGTCATATTTCAATTATCGAGTCTCACGACATCTTTGGCAAGACAACTTCGCTTCGTGTAGAGGCTGGGCCCGCAAACCAAGGGCGTCGGGCCTGTGACCAGGTCTCCGTCGCTACAGTGCCCATAACTTTTTATTTGTAAAGAGTTATGCGATGCTCAGCATACCGTTGGAATGCTCTCCGAGAGCTCTACGACGAGGGCAGCAAGCGTGCTCGGCTGAGACTATTTTTAGAGCCAAAAGCAAATGTTTTCATCAGTTTTGAGCTGCTTTTCTTCTTTTTACGCTGTTTCTTTGTCCCAAATCGCTCGTAGTGAGCCGCCTATAGGACGACACATAAGGGTTTGTGCCCTCAACATTACGTGTGCAATCATACCAGCACTAATGCACCACATCCCATCAGAACTACGAAGTTAAGCGTGCCTGGGCGAGAGTAGTACTAGGATGGGCGACCCCCTGGGAATTCCTCGTGTTGCACCCCCCTTTTCGTTTTGTTTTTTTGCCCCGTTCAGGCTTGCCAAGTTGCTATATCTGTCACATTTCCATTATCGAGTCCCACGACATTTGGAGCAAGATAACTTCGCTTCACGTAGAGGCTAGGCCCACAAACCGAGGGCATCGGGCCTATGACCAAGTCTCCGTCGCTCCAATGCCCATAACTTTTGATCCGTAAGGAGTTATACGGCGTACAGTATACCGTTGGAAAGCTCTCTGAGAGCTCTACGACAGGGCAAGAAGCCTGCTTGGCTACGCCCATTTTTGGAGACTATAAGCAAACGTTTACATTAGTTTATGACCACTTTTCTTCTTTTTGCGCTGTTTCTTCGTCTTGGATAGTTCGTGGTGAGCCATGAAAAGGATGACACATAAGGGCTTTGCAACCTCAACTTGACGGGTGCGATCATACCAGCACTAATGCACCACATCCCATCAGATTTACTAAGTTAAGCGTGCTTGGGCGAGAGTAGTACTAGGATGGGTGACCACCTGGGAAGTCCTCTTGTTGCACCCACTTTTTCGTTTTGTTTTTTTGCTCGGTTCAGGCTTGCCCAGATGCTTTATCCGTAACATTTCTATTATCAAGTCCCACGGCTTCTTGGGCAAGACAACTTTGCTTCGCGTAGAGGCTGGGCCCGCAAACAAAGGGCGTCAGGCATTTGACCAGGGCTCTGTCGCTCTAAAGCCCACAAATTTTGATCCGTAAGGAGCTATGCAGCGCACAACATGCCGTCGAAAAGCTTTATGAGAGCTCTACGACAGGGGCAGCAAGCCTACTTAGCTAAGCCTGTTTTCGGAACCCAAATGCAAACATTTTCATCAGTTTTGGGCAACTTTTCTTCTTTTTTCGCTGTTTCTTTATCCCGGATCATTCGTCGTGAGTCGGGAAAAGGACGACACATAAGGGCATTGCACCCTCAACATGACGGGTACGATCATACCCGCACTAATGCACTGCATCCCATCAGAACTTCGAAGTTAATCGTGCTTGGGTAAGAGTAGTACTAGGATGGGTGATCCCCTGGAACGTCTGCGTGTTGCACCCCTCATTTCGTTTTGTTTTTTTGCCTCGTTTAGGCTTCCCAAGATGCTTTATCCATCACATTTCTATTATTGAGTCCTACGACGTCCTGGGCAAAACAACCTCCCTTCGCGTAGAGGTTGGGCCTGCAAACCGAGGGCGTATGGCTTGTGACCAGATCTCCATCGCTCCAGTGCCCATAACTTTTGATCCCCAAGGAATTATGCGGCGCACAGCATACCGTTGGAAAGCCCTCCGAAAGCTCTTCGACGGGGGAAGCAAGGCTGCTCGGCTGCTCCTATTTTCGAAGACCAAAAGCAAATGTTTTCATTAGTTTCGAGCCACTTTTCTTCTTTTTTCGTTCTTTCTTCGTCCCTGATCGTTCGTCGTGTGCCGCAAAAAAGATGACGCATAAGGGCTTTGCGCCCTTAACATGACAGGTACGATCATACTAGCACTAATGCGCCTCATCCCATTAGAACTACGAAGTTAAGCTGGCTTGGGCGAGAGTAGTATTAGGATAGGTGACCCCCTGGGAAGTCCTCGTGTTGCACCCCCTTTTTTCTTTTGTTTTTTTGCCCTGTTCAGGCTTGCCGAGATACTTTATCCATCACATTTCAATTATCAAGTCTTACGGCATCTTGGGCAAGACAACTTCGCTTGGCATAGAGGCTGGGCCCGTAAACCGAGGGCATTGGGCTTGTCACCAGGTCTCCATCGCTCTAATGCCCAAAACTTTTGATCCGTAAGGAGTTATATGGCGCACAACATACCGTTTGAAAGCTCTCTGAGAGCTCTACGACGGGGGCAGCAAGCCTGCTCGGCTGTGCCTATTTTTGGAGCCCAAAATTGAACATTTTCATCAGTTTTGGTCCACTTTTCTTCTTTTTGTGCTTTTTCTTCGTCTCGAATCGTTCGTCGTGTACCGCGAAAAGGACAACAGATAAGGACTTTGCGCCCTCAACATGACGGGTGCGATCATACCAGAACTAATGCATTGCATCCCATCAGAACAACAAAGTTAAGGGTGCTTCGACGAGAGTAGTACTGGGATGGGTGACCCCCTAGCAAGTCCTCTTGCCGCACCCCCTTTTTCATTTTGTTATTTTTCCCCGCTCTTGCCAAGATGCTTTATCCGTCACATTTATATTGTCAAGTCCCACGCCATCTCGAGCAAGACAACTTTTGCTTCTTGTAGATGTTGGGCCTGCAAACCGTGGGCGTTAGAAAGCACTCCGAGAGCTCTACGACTAAGGCAGTACGCCTTCTTGGTTGCGCCAGTTTTCGGAGCCCAAAAGCAAACATTTTCATTAGTTTTTTCTTTTTGCGCGGTTTCTTCGTCCCAGATCATTTGTCGTGACTGGTGCTATCATACCAGCACTAATGCGCCACCACTTTTCTCCTTTTTGCGCCTTTTCTTTGTCCCGGATCATTTGTCGTGAGCCGCGAAAAGGATGACACATAAGGGCTTTGCGCCCTCAACATGATTGGTGCGATCATACCAGCACTAATGCGATGTATCCCATCAGAACTACAAAGTTAAGCGTGCTTGAGTAAGAGTAGTACTAGGATGGTGACACCCTGGGAAGTCCTCGGGTTGTACCCCCCCTATTGTTTTGTTTTTTTTCCCCGATCACGCTTGCCAAGATGCTTTATCCATCATATTTCTATTATCGAATCCCACGGCATCTTGGACAAGACAACTTCGCTTTGCGTTAAGTTTGGGCCCGCAAACCGAATGAGTAGGGCCTGTGACCAGGTCTCCATCGCTCCAGTGCCCATAATTTTTGATCCGTAAGGAGACATGCGGCGTACAACATACCGTTGAAAATCACTCCGAGAGCTCTACGATGGGGGCAGCAAGCCTGGTTGGCTTTGCGCCCTCAACTTGATTGGTGCAATCATACCAGCACTAATGCACCGGATCTCATCAGAACAGCGAAGTTAAGCGTGCATGGGCGAGAGTAGTACTAGGATGAAAGTTACCCTAGGAAGTCCTCGTGTTGCACCCCGCTTTTTGTTTTGCTTTTTTGCCCCGTTCAGGCTTGCCAAGATGCTTTATCCGTCACATTTCGATTATCGAGTCCCACGGCATCTTGGGCAAGACAACTTCTCTTTGCGTAGAGGCTGGGCCAACAAACCAAGAGCGTCGGGCCGGTGACTAGGTCTTCGTCGCTCCAGTGCCTATAACTTTTGATCCGTAAGGAATTATGCGGCGCACAACATACTGTTGGAAAGCTCCCCGAGAGCTCTACAACTCAGGCAGCAAGCCTGCACGGCTTCGCCTATTTTTGGAGCCCAAAAGCAAACATTTTCATCAGTTTTGGGCCATTTTTCTTCTTTTGGCGTTATTTTTTTATCCCGGATCGTTCGTCGTGAGCCGCAAAAAGGACGACACATAAGGGCTTTGTGCCCTCAACATTATGGGTTCGATGATACCAGCACTAGTGCACTGCATCCCATCATAACTCCGATGTTAAGCGTGCTTGGGCGAGAGTAGTACTAGAATGGGTGACCCCTTGGGAAGTCCTCGTGTTGCACCGCCCTTTAGGTTTTATTTTTTTGTCCCGTTCAAGCTTTCCAAGATTCTTTATCCATCACATTTCTATTATTGAGTCCCACGGTATCTTGGGCAAGACAACTTCGCTTCAAGTAGAGGCTGAGCATGCAAACCGAGGGCGTCGGGAGTTATGCGGCACAAAGAATACCGTTAGAAAGCTCTCCGAGAGATCTACGATACGGGTAGTAAGCCTGTTCGGCTGTGCCAGTGTTTGGAGCCCAAAATCGAAGGTTTTCATCAGTTTCAAGCCACTTTTCTTCTTTTTGTGTAGTTTCTTCATCCTGGATCGTTCATCGTGAGCCGCGTAAAGGAAAACACATAAGGGCTTTGCATCCTCAACATGACGGGTGCGATCATATCAGCATTAATGCGTCGCATCCTATAAGAGCTACGAAGTTAAGCGTGCTTGAGCGAGAGTAGTATTAGGATGGGTGACCCCCGAAGAAGTCCTCATGTTGTATCCCTATTTTCATTTTTTTTCCCCGTTCATGCTTGCCAAGATGCTTTATCCGTCACATTTCTATTATCGAGTCCCACGGCATCTTGCTTCGCTTCGCTTAGAGGCTAGGCACGCAAAACGAGTGCGTAGAGCTTGTGACCAGGTCTCTGTTGCTCCACTGCCCATAACTTTTTGATCCGTAAGGAGTTATGCGGCACATAGTATACCGTTGGAAAGCTCTCCGAGAGCTCTACGATAGGGGCAGCAAACCTGCTCGGCTGTGCCTGTTTTTAGAGACCAAAAGCAAATATTTTGATCAGTTTTTGGCCACCTATCTTCTTTTTTTACTATTTTTTCTTCATCCCGGATCGATCGTCGTGAGCAGCATAAAGGACGACATAAAAGGGCTTTGCATCCTCAACATTACGTGTGCGATCATACTAGCACTAATGCACCGGATCCCATCAGAACTCCGAAGTTAAGTGTGCTTGGGCGAGGGTAGTTCTAGGAGATGTGACCCCCTAGGAAGTCCTCGTGTTGCACCCCTCTTTTCGTTTTGTTTTTTTACGCCGTTCAGGCTTGCCAAGATGTTTTATCCGTCCCATTTCTATTATCGAGTCCCACGGCATCTTGGGCAAGATAACTTCACTTCGCGTAGAGGTTGGGCCTGCAAACTGGGGGCGTGGGGCCTGTGACCAGGTCTCCGTCGCTCCAGTGCTCATAACTTTTGATCCGTACGGAGTTATGCGGCGAACAATATATCGTTGGAAATCTCTCTGGGAGCTCTACGACGGGGGTAGCAAGCTTGCTCGGCTGTGCCTATTTTCAGAGCCCAAAAGCAAATGATTTCATCAGTTTTTGGCCACTTTTCTTCTTTTTGCGCTGTTTCTTTGTCCCGAATCATTCGTCGTGAGCCGCAAAAAGGATGACACATAAGGGCCTTGCGCCCTTAACATTACGTGTGCAATTATACCAGCACTAATGCACCGCATCTCATTAGAACTACGAAGTTAAGCATGCTTGGGCGAGAGTAGTACTAGGATGGGTAAACCCGTGGGAAATCCTCGTGTTGCACCCCCCTTTTCTTTTTGTTTTTTTGCACCGTTCAAGCTTGCCAAGATGCTTTATCCATCATATCTCTATTATTGAGTCCCACGGCATCTTGGGCAAGACAACTTCATTTCGTGTAGAGGCTGGTCCCGCAAACCGAGGGTGTCGAGCTTGTGACTAGGTCTCTGTCACTCCAGTGCCCATAACTTTTGATTTGTAAGGAGTTATGTGGCGCACAGTATACCGTTAGAAAGCTCTCTGAGAGCTCTACGACGGGGGCAGTAAGCTTGCTCGGTTGTGCGAGTTTTTGGAGCCCAAAAGCAAATGTTTTCATCAATTTCAGGCCAATTTTCTTCTTTTTGTGTTGTTTTTTCGTCCCGAATCGTTCGTTGTGAGCCGCGAAAGGACGACACATAAGTGCTTTACACCCTCAACATGACGGGTACGATCATACCAGCACTAATGCGTCGCATCCCATCAGAACTACAAAGTTAAGTGTGCTTGAGCGAGAGTAGTATTAGGATGGGTGATGTGAAACCCCAGTTCTCGTCTTTACCTTGATTTGCGTGTTTTACCTTGTTTGCGTGAGTGGACCTGTTTATGTACTATATGACTTAGAATGTGTTAAATATGTGATTTATATTCCTAATACATGCTATGTGTGTAATCATGAAATTTTCATCAAAATTGGCACCAGAAATTTTATCGCCGGTTTTAGTGAATAGTATTTTGAGCACACCTGTCCGCTAAAATTTTTACAGGGGTGTTTTAAATGTTTTAAAACCTAATCCTCGGGTATTAATAGGCCCGTATTTGATTAAAACATATTTTGAATCGATTTTAGAATTTTAAAGGTTTTTACACTTTCTTTTGCGAAAATCGAGTTTTAAATCGAATCGGGTCAAAATGTTTGAATGTAAAACATCTTGTCACCTAAAAATAAACTACTTAAAATGGTCTAAGGGCTGCATAAATGTTTTGAGCAAAAATATTCTAGGAATTGAATTAAAAGACTAGAAATACTAAAAACTAACAAAGGCTTCAACTTTGACTTTTTCCATTTTGTTGACTTAAGTTATATATGCATCAACACACACCAAAACAAAGCAAAAACACCTTCAAAAAACACACACATGGCCGAAAATCCCCAAGGAGAAAAAGAAGCCATTTTTGTTCAAGTTTTCAAGAAATTTGCTCAGAGATTTTACAATACAAGGCCAAATAACTTCATTCAAAGCTTGACTTCACTTGTTGGGCATCCATTCTACATCTTTCTTGCATCAAAACACATCAAAGGTGAGACAAAAATTCTAGATCTCAAAAGTCATTGTTTATGTTTTTGCTTATAATTGCATTTTGAACCGTTAGAATGTTAATTCGAAGTTATATTAGTGCTTAGTGCATGCTAAGGATCGATTATATGTATTCTTGTGAGATTTGAATTGTTGTAGCATAAATTTTTATTTTCGGGTATTTAAAGTTGATAGATTGGCCATTTGTTGATTATTTTGAGTTGTAGTGGTTGGAATCGATTGCCGTCGATTTCTTAAAGTTTGTTAATTGTGGTAGTGTCGTTATAATGCCGAATTTTCGATTGTGATGTTCGTGTGAAAATTCAGAAATTTTAGCCTAGGTGCATTGAGGTTTTAGGGTTGTTGGGCTTGATTTTGATGTGTCTTGGTTGGTTTCCGAGAAGGCTAATGTAGTTGATTGAATGGGTGAGTGTTAGACACTGATTTGGAGTTGTTTGGATTAGTAGAATGTAAGATATGATTATTTGAAGTTTAGGTTGTCTTTCATTAAAAATGTTGATCTATGCCTTTAGATGATTGGGTGGTGTTTGAGTTATTGAATTGTGAGTTGTTAATGGTTAGACTGGAGTTAGATTACGTGTTTAATGCATGTTAATTTGGATGACCTACTTTGTCAGCTAACTTAGTTGTTTATTGTTTAATTGATTACTTGATGTTATATTGATGACAATTGATGATTATTGATGAACCGGGAGATAGTCAATGGAAAATGTTGTCCTCCTGTGATGTGATGTTTATTATTATTGCTGAGTCTTGGTATGTGTGTGCCACCTCTCGGGCAGTGTCGGGCTATCGGGTTGATAACAGCATGACTACCGGAGGCTACTCCCAGCCAGCATGACGGAGGTGTCATGGAGGGAAGGGTTAGTGAGGTACCTCGAGTGCGTGAGTAATGGGGAGTTATAAGAAGAATGGTTGAGATCATGATGGCATTTGGAGCTCCACCAACTAGAGTATCCTTTATTGATTGGTCATTATAGTTATATGTTTATATTGTTATTGATGTTTTATTGTGTATTTACTGCTGAAAGGATCATTTCTAAGGAGTATAGTAAATACTGTTAGAGATCTATCAGATCCTCACTGGGCTTATTTTATATAAGCTCACTCTCTATTATTTTATGCATGCAGGTGTTATTGATTCTGACTACGGGTACGTGCCTCTTGAAGAGGGAAATGTGCTTTATGTGGACAAGTCCTATGTGCCAAAGTCTTGTCATTGACATTTGAGATGTAGTTCTCTTTTGTTATCTTGTATATTAAAACTAGATGTTTTGTATTTACTTAGAAGTTTATGATGTATAAGTTGTTGTAAAGATAATGAATTAAATGTTGCTAGCTTAGTAGTCTTGTTTTGGAACATGATTAGGTTGCCAGATTGGTTATAATCTATTTTGGGAATGTATGTTATATAGTAAATGTATGATGTTGGAATGGAAGCGTATAACCTATGGACGCAATGGTAAAGAATGTTTATTATATGTTGTGGTTGTGTTGTTAATTGTTGAATTATTGTAGAGTTGGATGTATGAGTTTCGAAGAGGTTGGTTTAGAGCCTCGGTATCCGGGTTACAGTTATTATACTGCTGAAATTCTGTTGCGTCCTGATTGATCTTAAGCGAGGTCCAGTTGGGGCGTGATAGGTGAACCCCTGGGAAATCCTCGTGTTGCACCCCCCTTTTCGTTTTATTTTTTTGCACCGTTTAGGCTTGCCAAGATGCTTTATCCGTCACATTTCTATTATGGAGTCCCAAGGCATTTTGGGCAAGACAACTTGCTTCGCGAAGAGGGTGGGCCTGCAGACCGAGGGCGTCAGGCCCGTGACCAGGTCCCCGTCGCTCTAGTGGCAATAACTTTTGATCCGTAAAGAGTTATGCAGCGCTCAGCAAACCGTTGGAAAGCTCTTTGAGAGGTCTACGACTGGGGCAGCAAGCCTGCTCAACTGCACCTATTTTCAGAGCCCAAAAGCAAATGTTTTCAACAGTTTCAGGCCACTTTTCATCTTTTTGCACTGTTTCTTCTTCTCGGATCGTTCGTCGTGACCCGCGAAAAGGATGACACATAAGGGCTTTGCGCCCTTAACATGACGGGTGCGATCATACTTGTACTAATGCACCGGATCCCATCAGAACTCCGAAGTTAAGCATGCTTGGCCGAATGTAGTACTAGGAAGGGTAACCCCCTAGGAAGTCCTCGTGTTGCACCCCCCTTTTTTGTTCTGTTTTTTTGCCCCGTTCAGGCATGCCAAGATGTTTTATCCGTAACATTTCTATTATCGAGTCCCACAGCATCTTGGGCAAGACAACTTCACTACCCGTAGAGGCTAGGCCCGCAAACCGAGGGCGTCGGGCCTATGACCAGGTCTCCATCGCTCCATTGCCCATAACTTTTGATCTGTAAGGAGTTATGCAGCGTACAGCATACCGTTTGAAAGCTCTCTGAGAGCTCTACGACGGTGGCAGCATGCTAGCTCGGCTGCGCCTATTTTCAGAGGACAAAAGCAAACATTTTCATTAGTTTTGGGCCACATTTCTTATTTTTGCGTTGTTTCTTCATCCTGGATCGTTCGTCATATGCTGCAAAAAGGACGACACAAAAAGGCTTTGCGCCCTTAACATGGCGGGTGCAATAATACTAGCACTAATGCACCGCATTCCATTAGAACTCCGAAATTAATCGTGCTTGGGCGAGAGTAGTACTAGGATGGGTGACCCCCTGCTAAGTCCTCGTGTTGCACCCCCCTTTTCGTTTTTTTTTTGCCCCGTTCCGGCTTGCCAAGATGCTTTATCCGTCACATTTCTATTATCGAGTTCCACGACATCTTGGCCATGACATCTTCGCTTCGCGTAGAGGCTGGGCTTGCAAACCGAGGACGTCGGGCTTGTGACCAGGTCTCCGTCGCTCCAGGGCGCATAACTTTTGATCCATAAGGAGTTATGCAGTGCACAGCATACCGTTGGAAAGCACTCCGAGAGCTCTATGACGGAGGTAGCATGCTGACTCGGCTACGCCTATTTTTGTCGACCAAAAGCAAACGTTTTCATCAGTTTCAGGCCACTTTTCTTCTTTTTGCGTTATTTTTTTGTCTTGGATCGTTCGTCATGAGCCGTGAAAAGAACGACACATAAGGGCTTTGCTCCCTCAACAAGACGAATGCGATCATACCAGCACTAATGCACCGCATCCCATCAGAACTCCGAAGTTAATCGCGTTTGGGCGAGAGTATTATTAGGATGGGTGACCCCCTTGCAAGTCCTCGTGATGCACCCCCCTTTTCGTTTTGTTTTTTTGCCCCGTTCAGGCTTGCCAAGATGCTTTATCCATCACATTTCTATTATTGAGTCCCACAGCATCTTGGGCAAGACAACTTCACTTTGCGTAGAGGCTAGGCCCGCAAATCGAGGGCGTCGGGCCTTTGACTAGGTCTTCGTCGCTCGAGAGCCCATAACTTTTGATCCGTAAGGAGTTGTGCTGCGCACAGCATACTGTTGGAAAGCACTCCGAGGGCTCTACGACGGGGGCAGCAAGCCTGGTCGGCTGGGCCTATTTTCAGAGGCCAAAAACAAGCATTTTCATCAGTTTTGGGTAATTTTTCTTCTTTTTGCGTTGTTTCTTCGTCCCGGATCGTTTGTCGTGAGCCGCGAAAATGACGATCCATAAAGACTTTGCCTCCTTAACATGACGGGTGTGATCATACCAGCACTAATGCACCAGATCCCATCAGAACTCCGAAGTTAAGCATGCTTGGGCGAGAGTAGTACTAGGATGGGTGACCCCGAGGGAAGTCCTCGTGTTGCACCCCCCTTTTCGTTTTGTTTTTTTGCCCTGTTCAGGCTTGCCAAGATGCTTTATCCGTCACATTTCTATTATCGAGTCCCACGGCATCTTGGGCAAGACAACTTCGCTTCGCGTAGAGGCTGGGCCCGCAAACCGAGGACGTAGGGCCTGTGACGAGGTCTCCATCGTTCAAGTGCCCATAACTTTTGATCTGTAAGGAGTTATGCGGCACACAGCATACCGTTGAAAAGCTCTCCAACGGCTATACGATGGGGGCAGCAAGCATGGTTAGCTGCGCCTATTTTCGGAGCCCAATATCCAACGTTTTCATCAATTTTGGGCCACTTTTCTTCATTTTGAATTGTTTCTTCTCCCTTGATCGTTTGTCGGGAGCCACGAAAAGGATGACACATAAGGGCTTTGCGTCCTCAACATGTTGGGTGCGATCATACCAGTACTATTGCGTTGTATCCCATCAGAACTCTGAAGTTAATCGTGCTTGGGCGGGAGTGGTATTAGGATGGGTGACCCCCTGGGAAGTTCTCGTGTTGCACCCCCCTTTTCGTTTTGTTTTTTTGCCCCATTCTGGCTTGCCAAGATGCTTTTTCCGTCACATTACTATTATCAAGTCCCACGACATCTTGGGCATGACATTTTCGCTTCGCGTAGAGACTGGGCCCGCAAACCGAAGGCGTCGGGCCTCTGACCAGGTCTCCGTTGCTCTGATGCCCATAACTTTTGATCCGTAAGGAGTTATGCTGCACACAACATACCATTGGAAAGCTCTCCGAGAGCTCTATGACAGGGGCAGCAAGCCTGCTCGGCTATGCCTGTTTTCGGAGGACAAAAGCAAACGTTTTCATAAGGTTTGGGCCACTTCTCTTCTTCTTATGCTATTTATTCGCCCCGGATCGTTCGTCGGGAGTCGTAAAAAGGACGACAAATAAGGGATTTTTCCCCTCAACATGACGGGAGTGATCATACCCGCACTAATGCGCCACATCCCATCAGAACTCTGAAGTGAATCGTGCTTGGGCGAGAGTAGTACTAGGATGGGTGACCCCCTAGGAAGTCTTCGTGTTGCACCCCCCTTTTCGTTTTGTTATTTTGCCCCATTCTAGCTTGCCAAGATGCTTTATCCGTCACATTTCTATTATCGAGTCCCACGACATCTTGGGCATGACAACTTCGCTTCTCGTAGTGGCTGGGCCCACAAACCGAGGGCGTCGGGCCTTTGATCCGGTCTCTATCACTCCAGTGCCCATCACTTTTGATCCGTAAAGAGTTATGCTACGCATAACATACCGTTGGATAACTCTCCGAGAGCTCTACTACGGGGGCAGCAAGCCTGCTCGGCTGCGCCGGTTGTCGGATGACAAAAGCAAACATTTTCATCATTTTCAGGCCACTTCTATGAAGGATCTTGTATATTTAGAGCTATGAACATCATCAAGCTAAGAATCGAAAGGAAGTGAAACATGACATTCAAAAAATTTTGGAATTCAAAGCATGATGTTCATATGAAACTCTAATCTTGATATCATGTGATTAACATATGCAAAACATATATATATAGCAAACATATATATTGACAAGAGATAGTAGAAGAGTATACCTCTTGTAGACAACTCATGGAAGCCATAAATCTGAATTTTTGCACACTTGATGGAAGACACCTCATCTTGAAAAGACAAGAGCTCTAGTCCATCCACACGAGCAAAGAATGACTTCTCCATTTCCGTGGTTGTTTTGTGCTAGATAACCATGGAAGATTTATGAGCTTGTTTGTGAGAAAGAGAACAAAACCATTTCCTTCTTCTCCCTTTCCTTGGCTGCGTTTTTATGAACAAGAAGAGAAGACAAGTTCATCTAGTTCATCTTCATTTTTCAGCCATGGTTCTCTCAAGATGATGAAGAAGAAAATCAATTTTCTTTTCTTTCTTCTTGCTGCGTTTTTTCTCTCAAATTTTTTTCAGCCATGGAGGCTTAGCAAAAGAAGAAGAAGACAACTCTTCTTCTCTCTCTTGTGTAGTCTCCAACGTGTGGAGAGAAGAGAAAGATGACAAGCCCTTGTCACCTTTTTTCCTTCTTTTCTTATTCTTGTCTCCTTTTTGAAATAAAAGAGAAGACAACCTTCCTTAAATTAAGGTTGTGTTGTCTCTTTGTTAGAAAAGAAAAGATGACAAACCTTTGTCATCTTTTGTTTCTTTTATTATAGTATTTTTCCACTAATGTATTTAAATATTCAACCTAATCACAATTAGTTGAAATTATGGAAACAACCTTTTCATATTTTCACATTATCCCCAACACTTAATAATAATTGCATATTGACCCCAATAACTTTTAAAAGGTCAATTACACCATTGTTAACTCCTTAACAATTACACAATTATTAACTCCTTAACAATTACACAATTGTTAACTCCTTAATAATATAAGAGAAACAAAATATAATTGTTAACACTTTAACAATTCAAGAGAAACTAAACACAATTATTAACACTTTAATAATTCAAGAGAAAATAAATGAATTATTAACACTTTAATAATTCAAGAGGAACTAAATGAATTATTAACACTTTAATAATTCAAGAGAAACTAAACGAATTGATTTAACAATTCAAGAGAAAATAAACGCAATTGTTAACACTTTAACAATTTAAGAGAAACTAAATCAAGTTCAATAGAAAAACCATTCACCATGCTCTATTGTGTGTGACTTTCTAGATTCACTACTATATAGCACTGAAGAAACGTTGAACACTTTCAATGTTAATCGAGATATTCGATTTGTTTAGAGAATGTCTCCCGTCATTCTCAAAACACCCTCAGAGTTCTTGAGTGACATTCTAGCTACCAACGTATCAAGACAGTTTATAAAGTAATGAAATCTTATTCAAGTGAATCTATTTATGGTCGCCGATTATCGTACAATCCAATCCTTCCATTAATTGTCCCGTCGAGCAAGAACCATGATCCGATTAAGTTTATAGACTCAAAATGATGCATAGATCCAAATGGTGGAATGAGAGATGACACATGGAAAAACCCATTTCCATCATTCATGCCTTGGCCAAGGACTTCCTTATTCAACAACCAATCTTGGATCGCATAGGACATCGCCTCACGTCGGAGGTTAACGGATCCTCTCTTGACCACTACTTGTCAATCACTATACCAGACGAATGAAACTGCGAGAGGACGTATCTCATCTCGTTTGTCGAAACAATCATTGTCCAAACGCTAGAATCAAACCCCAATACATATGACAACCGTAATGTCTCAAGTCTAAGGATTACATGCACAATCGCAACGATTAACAAATTATTAATCCAAAGTCATGTAATTTGTTATTCACGTCACATTCAATGATCTATTCAACTAATAGTCATCCATATGTTTGTTAGTCGTATCGCTATGCTGTTATGGCACGTGGCTCACTATCCTTTATCATTAACATCTCTATATTAATCAAAGGTAACAACACATGTGATAGTCCGTAATTGATTATTAAAGTCCCGATCAAATAATCTAAGGACTATAAACACTTTAAGTATTTATCATATTAAGGAAATACGCCAACATATTCTAAACGCTTTTAGAATACATTGCTCTAATGAAAATACTAGAGACTCATTCATACACGTAAAGAAGGAGAATATGAATGTCCTAATTATGTCAATATGTAAACGAACATATAAACACTAATGCCATAAGTAAATGTCAAAATGCCTCAATATATGTCATCCAAATATGTAGCATTAGGGCATATCTCTAACATTCCCTTCTTTTTGCGCTGTTTCTTCGCCCCAGATCGTTCGTCGTAAGCCGCGAAAATGATGACACATAAGGGCATTGCACCCTCAACATGACGAGTGCAATCATAACTACACTAATGCGACGCATCCCATCAAAACTTCAAAGTTAACGTGCTTGAGTGAGAGTAGTAATAGGATGGGTAACCCCTTTGGAAGTCCTCGGTTTGCACCCCCCTTTTTGTTTTATTTTTTTGTCCCGTTAAGGCTTGCCAAAATGCTTTATCCATCACATTTCTATTATCGAGTCCCACGGCATCTTGGGCAAAACAACTTCACTTTGCTTACAGGCTTGGCCCGAAAACCGAGGGCGTGGGGCTTGTCACCAGGTCTCCGTCGCTCTAGTGCTCATAACTATTGATCTATAAGGAGTTATGCAGTGCATAGCATACCGTTGGAAAGCTCTCCGAGAGCTATACGACCGGGGCAGCAAGCTGGCTCAGCTGCGCTTGTTTTCGGAGACCAAAAGCAAACGTTTTCATTAGTTTAGGGTAACTTTTCTCCTTTTTGCATTGTTTCTTCATCCCAGATCGTTCGTCGTGAGCCACGAAAAGGACGACACATAAGTGGTTTGCGCCCTCAACATGACGGGTGCAATCATCCAAGCATTAATGCAACGGATCCCATCAGAAATCCGAAGTTAAGCGTGCTTGGGCGAGAGTAGTATTAGGATGGGTGACCCCCTGGGAAGTCCTCGTGTTGCACCCCCCTTTTCGTTTTGTTTTTTAGCCCAGCTCCGGCTTGCTAAGTTGCTATATCTGTCACATTTCAATTATCGAGTCCCATTGCATCTTGGGCAAGAAAACATCACCTCGCGTAGAGGTTGGGCTCACAAAACGAGGGCGTCGGGCCTGTGACAAGGTCTTTGTCACTCCAAGGCCCATAACTTTTGATCCGTAAGGAGTTATGCGGCACACAACATATCGTTGGAAATCACTCCGAGAGATCTACCACTGGGGCAGTAAGCATGCTCAGCTGATGTCACGCCCCAACCCAGCCTATAAAGGTTATACGAGGGTGTGATCTAAATATTCAAGTCCTTTCACGTACTTAATCGTTCAAAGAGGTTTAGCACTTAACGTTTTATCCTAGACTCCAAAATTTTTCGAAAAACCGGCAGCATAACGGTTGTAATTGGGCTATTTGGTTTGAACCAGTTCTCTAAACGTCTCAAAATTTACCACCTCAATTCCATTTCCAACTAAGATTACTATTTTACCATCAATTGAGTTGCCTATTGGTTATTTTAATATCTCGTTTGATTTATAATCTAGCATGATACTATGTCTCGTTTGTTTGTTTGTCCTCGTTTCAAAATATACCTACTTAGGATTGGATAAGTTCATTTACTTAGTCCTTACTAATGCGTCATAGCCTATGATAATACTAGCAGTAATAAAAGCAAAACGATCATAGTAATGTCTAGCATCAGTCTACTTAATATAAGTACAAACCAAAATTAGACCCCAAATTACAACGGGGGTCTTTTACATCACGACATCGAGCAACATAAAAGGAAATAGTCTTCAAGTAACATAAAGTTCACAAGTAGTCACGTTCAAGCAAAACAACAATGACAGGCAATCACTCCAGGGGTTCATCATTAGGCACATTGTCCTCGGGTACCTATACCTGTTCTTCTTCACTTGTGATGAAAAAGATGGTGAGTCCTTATGAACTCAGCGAGGAGGAAACGAGAAATACGTTTTGAAACTCATTTTCTGGTTCAATTATGAAAACTCTTTTTGAAAACATGTCACGTATTACAAATAATAAGGTATGCAAATATATGAAACAAATCGAGTAACATATACATTTACCAATCATTTCAAGGATACGGTGAGCATTTGCTCTCAATATCAATTCCGATTCAATTGTTGCGGCCGACTTCAATAATCTACTTATCGCTCCCAATTGGGTGTACTCCGGATGTACCCCGAAACCTACGACCCAACTCTCCAAGGGTGGAATGCCAAGCGAGAGAGCGAATTGGACCATGATAGTTACAAAAGCACCGGCAAGCCCTATGCGGCCCGGCGTTCGTGAAACGCTACCATGCCACAATGAAAGGTTGCAACCTCGTATGCAATGCATATTTATAACATTTAACATATCACATTAGGAGGACAACAAAGTAGGTTGCCTCCGAGCAGTTATAAGATTGCACGTTATCAACTAATCAAACGAGGCACGATAAGACAAGTAATTTCACTTGAAAGGCATATAGAGCCATATGAACATTAAACGGGCAGCCATGTAACACATGCAAGTCAAGCCATATAACTCATTTCGAAGTCCACGTAATCGAGTTATACGATTATTCAACATGCAACAATATCTACGTGGGTTCGGTTGCAAGAAAAGCTTATTTGACAACATGCAATGGTCAAAATCACATTTGAATTTATAAGACATTTAAGGGCAGCCCACTAAGCATATAATTTCCACACAACATCCATATGATCAACACTTAGCAAAACTACCTAGTCATTAGGGTCTCCATTTCGTGTATATTCATGCAATTTGATCCTCAACCCAACTCAAAGTCAATCTCGAAATCATTCTCAAGTCATGCATCATTCAATTCAAACATCCTCAAGTACTCAAAACAGTCCACACAACATCCCAACATCACATTTCCACACAATTAGTACCACAAGAGAGGTTACAACAATTTTCCAAGCATGTAGCTAAGTGAAACCTTTTCTGCAACAGGCTGTTTTCCCACAATCAATAGGATAATCACAAAAATCTCCAAATTCAGTGAATAAGGTGTCAAATTAATGATTAAGAAGTTAACTAAAATCAGAAACAAACCTTGCATCAATTGGAGTTCGGAATCATTAGTTATAGCCGAAACAATGGAATAGCACAAAACTGTCCAGATTTGCACACTTTTTAGTAATTGACATTTTGAGGTCCTTAGGGTCAGTTTCAGCCTTGGTCCATTTCTGACAAAATTGTCCAGAACTGAAAACTCTATCAGAACACCAAATTGCATGCATTTTGGACATCATTTACTAAGTCAAATATGGTTCGTTCCACAAGGTCAGTGCATCTGCCAAAACCTGCTTCATTTTTCCAGATTTCCAGATTTGGTCATATTTTAAATATTTGCCAGTTTGAGGACCTTAGAGTCAAAATTAGCTTCGGCCTATTTCTGGGAAAAATGTTCAAAACTGTCCAAACTAGTCACCTACCAATTTTCATGCATTTTCAACATCATTTGCCTAGCTAAAATTACCTCGAAACAGACTGGTCAGAGAGCTGTCAACAATTCAACTTCACCTAGCATCATTTTCAAGCCAAGATCTTGCCATGCATGGTTGTTTAAGCTTATGAACGAACATATAAATCAAGTACAGAAGCAAATACATACATTTATGAGCATGCATGTGGATTTTTGAAGATTTTTCAAAAGTTTTTAGCCCTCACCTTAGCAATCAACCACAAAGATGCTCAAAAACCTTGTTGAAGCTCAAATCTTCTCTTTTCCTTTGCCTAGCTGAAATCCCAACTAGCTTTTATCTATTTTTCCTAGCTTAGTGATCAATCTCTTAGTACATGCATGTAGTTAGAACATGAAGAAAAGAAATGGATGCCAAGAAGCTTATCTAGGCCGAATAGAGTCTTCAATGCACATGCATGTGTGATTTTCACTTCCTAGCTAGCTCGGTTGAGGTCCTTTGCTTGTGGTTTGCTTGGTTTAGCAATGGTGTGAAGAAGATAAGCTATGGAGGTAGTAATGTGCAGCTAGGGCCGAGAGAGAGAGCAGAATGAGAGGGGAGAGAGAAAGAGTGAGAGAGAAATGAAGAAATGACACACAAATGAAGCCCTTTGCAAATTTGATGCGCATGTCGGCCTTGGGCTTCCAAATCTGATTTTTTTGTGTCTTCAAGGTGGAATTTTGAAATGTTAGCATGGGCCATGAGTTTTTGGTCGAGCAAGAGAGATATTTGAGGTGGTTTTGGTCATTTTTTTATGCATTTTGTGTCATAGTTTGTCTAAACATGCATATTTAATTGTATAATTGTTCAAACCTTGTGCAAACACCATGGTATGGTCGGCCAAGCTAGCTCCAATTCTGAATTTTTTGTCAACTTTTGATCATTAATTAATTGTGTCTTGAAAGTGCAAAAGGAATAAGGAATAAAGAATGAAGAATGTTTAGTGTTTGGTGAATTTTTGTCTTTTAGTGAGTTCAATTAGGATTATAATATTGATAGTGGATTTTGTAAGATTGTTTAATAGTCTAGTGCTCCGTGTAAGATGCTTTCTTGATTAGCGTGAAGGCACGCTTTCCTATGTCTAGGGCACGCACTACGAGGTAGTACACGAACTACGAGATGAACGCACATTTTTCAAGTAAATGCACACAACCCTAAATGAATGCACGTAATTCAATGCATGACACATATAAAGAACATAATTCTTAAACCTACGTCATGGCACGCAAATCTAGGTTAGGGCATACGAAGCGAGGTATCGCACGCAAATCGGGGTCGGCCTCACATCCTCCCCTCCTTAAAAGAATTTCGTCCCGAAATTTCAATATTACCTTGAAATAATACTGGATACTGCTGCTCCATCTTGTCTCACCTTTCCCACGTTGCTTCTTCGACTCCATGATGATCCCACAGCACTTTCACCATAGGTATAATTCTGTTGCGGAACTCCCGATCCTGTTGGTCTAGAATCCGAATAGGCTTCTCCTTGTAAGACAAGTTCTCCCGAAGCTGCAACGGCTCTAGCTCCAAGATGTATGACGAGTCAGGATGATACTTCCGCAGCATCGAAACATGAAAGACGTTGTGAATATTGGAGAGGTTCTGGGGTAGTGCTAGGCAATACGCCAACTTGCCAACCTTCTCAACTATCTCAAATGGTCCCACAAATCTCGGGCTCAACTTTCTACCCTTGCCATGCCTAATCAGTCCCCTCTGGGGTGATATCTTCAAGAACACCTTGTCTCCAACCTCAAACTCGAGACTCCGTCTCCATCGGTTTGCATAACTCTTCTGCCTGCTCTGGGCGGTAAGCATCTGTTTCCGGATGAGGTGGATATTATCAACAGTCTTCATCAGTTCAGGTAAAAGGGTCGGGTCAAAAGTCTTCGTCTCACCTACTTCATCCCAGTAAATTGGGGATCGACACTTGCGTCCATACAGTGCCTCAAATGGGGCCATCCCGATAGTGGCCTGATAACTATTGTTGTAGGCGAACTCCGCTAGAGATAGATATTTTTCCCAACCTTTCCCGAAGTCCAAAACACACGCTCTCAGCATATCCTCCAGAATCTAAATAGTTCTCTCCGATTGACCATCCGTCTGAGGGTGATAAGCCGTGCTAAAACTCAACTTCGTTCCCAAAGCTTCTTGCAATCCCTATCCGATACAATACTCACAGGCATCCCGTGCAATCTTACAACCTCCGCCACATACATATCTCCCAATTTCTCAGGACTATCCTCCTTGTTCGTCGGTAAAAAGTGCGCCGACTTAGTCAATCTATCCACTATAACCCAAACGGCGTCATGACCCTTTCGTGATCTAGGCAGGTCCATAACAAAATCCATAGTGATATGTTCCCATTTCCATTGAGGAATCTCTAACGGCTGAAGTAAACATGCGGGTTGTTGATGTTCTGCTTTGACTCTCTGGCAAGTCAAACACCGAGCTACAAACTCCGCAATTTCTTTTTTCATGTTATTCCACCAATAGTGTTGCTTCAAATCCCGATACATCTTTGTTCCGCCGGGGTGAATAGTATGTCTTGGATTATGGGCTTCCTCAAGAATCTTCTTTTTCAGCTCTGGGTCATTGGGAACACAAATCCAGTTCCTAAACCTCCAAATACCATCACCATGAAACTTGAAATCTGCATTGCTTTCCTTAATCTTCTGAAATTGTTGGTCCTTTTGTTGAGCCTCTTGTAACTCAGACAACAAGGTCGGTTGAACTTGGGTAGTGGCAAAAAGTAACCCTTTCTAAGTCAATTGTGGTTTCCACAGAAATTCTTCCTCCAACAACTCCTGTACCTTGACTTCCAGTTTTGCCATGCTTGTTTTTCTGCTTAAGGCATCGGCAACTACATTTGCTTTACCAGGCACGTAATTGATTGAGCAGTTATAATCATCCAAAAGCTCCATCCACCGCCTTTGCCTCATATTCAACTCCTTTTGTGAGAACAAGTATTTCAAGCTCTTATGATCAGTAAATACCTCAAACTTGTTACCCCACAGATAATGCCTCCATTTCTTGAGTGCAAACACAATGGCCGCTAACTCCAAATCATGCGTCAGGTAATTCATCTCATACGGCTTTGGTTTCCTAGAAGCATATGCAATCACTCTTCCATTTTGCATCAACACGCATCCCAATCCTTCTTTCAAAGCATCGCTATAGATTACAAAACCTTGACTCCCTTCAGGCAATGCAAGAACTGGTGCGGTAGTCAATCTTTTCTTCAACTCTTGGAAGCTGCTCTCAGACTTATCATCCCACACGAACTTGGTTTTCTTTTGAGTGAGCTTTGTAAGCGGTCCTGCAACCTTAGAAAAATCCTTCACGAACCTCCGATAATAGCCGGCTAGACCAAGAAAACTCCGAACCTCCGTAACATTTTTCAGCTTCTTCCAAGATATCACTGCATCAATCTTTGCTAGATCCACCGCTATTCCCTCTTGGGATATGATATGCCCCAAAAATGCAATCTGCTGCATCCAAAATTCACACTTGCTAAACTTTGCATATAATTGATGCTCTCGAAGTTTCTGCAGTACCAACCGCAGATATTGCTCATGCTCCGCCTCTGATTTCGAGTATACCAAAATATCATCAATGAAGATCACCACAAATTGGTCCAAATAGGGTTGAAACACCCTATGCATCAAATCCATAAAAGCTGCAGGGGCATTAGTTAGTCCAAAAGGCATCACCACATATTCATAATGCCCATATCTCGTCCTGAAAGCCGTTTTAGGCACATCCTTCTTCTTGATCGCAATTGATAATACCCTTGCCACAAGTCGAGTTTCGAATACACTTTGGCTCCTTGTAGTTGATCAAATAACTCGTCGATCAGGGGTAGTGGGTATTTATTCTTGACAGTCACTTGGTTCAAACCTTGGTAGTCAATACATAGCCTTAATGTTCCGTCTTTCTTCTTCAGAAATAGAACTGGCGCATCCCACGGTGAAGAACTTGGTTGAACAAACCCCTTCTTCAATAATCCTTGCAATTGGTCCTTTAATTCTTGTAGCTCGGCCGGTGCCATATGATAGGGAGCTTTAGATATCGGCTGGGCACCAGGCAGCAACTCTATAACAAACTCGATCTCCCAATTCGGGGGTAAACTGGGTAATTCTTCAGGGAACACATCTGCATAGTCTTTGATCACAGGCATCTCCTCCAATTTAGCTTTGTCTGACGGCTTGTTGATAAGGTAAGCCAAGTATCCGCTGCACCCTTTCCTCAAGGACTTTACTGCTTTTGTAGATGAAATGATGGAACTCCCGATGAAATCTCTTCGACCCATAACCTCCATTATCGGTTGATCAGGTACTCATAACGTTATAATCTTCGGCCGGCACTCCAGTTGGAGATGATGTTTTGCAGACCAGTCCATCCCTAAAATGACCTCGTAATCTCGAAAAGGTAATACAATAAGATTGGCTGAGAATTCCCTATCCTTAATTTGGATTTTACATGCTTTACAAGCTGAACTAGTTACAAGTTTAGAACCCATTGGAGTACCAACTTCTACTTCATATGGAAAACATATAACTTTCAATTTCACACGTTCCACACATAAGGGAGTAATAAATGAATGAGTAGCACCCGGATCAATTAACACCCTAACAGGTTGATTCAGTATGAAGAATGTACCTTCAACAACAGCGGTCTCATTTGGAATCTCCTCGCACTCGATAGCATAGGCTCGAGCCTGAACTCTAGGAACTGGAGTATTGCCTCTACCTGCTAGTTTACCCTGATTCTGTCCCCCTTGCCATTTAGGGCAATCCTTAACCCGGTGCTGGTCGCTGCCACAACCCATACATCGCCCCAATTTTCTCCAACACTGGGCCTCGGTGTGGCCCTTCTTGTTACAGTACGAACAGATGGCAGTCTGAGAAGCAGGTGAACTACCTGTGGATCCGCGGGTGGAAGAGGCTGATGGCGCTTTCGTCGGGCCACAGTTATTCACTGGTCTATTCTAGCTCTAGCCTTGACCGCAACTCTGACTCTGGAATTTCCTCTGCTGACCTGGAGGCTCGTATGGTTTCTTGTTCAACTGACTCGAACCAGCTCTATCTAGTTTCCTCTTCTCAACTCGAGAGGCAGCAGCAAAGATAGCAGAATAAGTATCGAAGTCATGAGAAGCTAACTGGTCCTGAATCTCTAGCCTCAATCCAACAGTAAATTTCCACATTTTCACCTCCGGAGTACAAACCATATATTGAGCATAACGGGACAGTCGGTCAAAATGAGCCTCGCACTGGGCCACCGTCATATTACCCTGGGTCAAGTGCATGAACTCCTCGATCCGCCTCTGCCTGGAAATTGCAGGTACATATTTCTCCTTAAATGCCTTAACGAAATTACCCCACAAGCGAGGTGTATGATCAGTCTCCCACAGTGCCTCTACAGTGTGCCACCAATGTTCGGCATCCCCGCGCAACAAAAATACAACAAACTCCACCTTCTCTTCATCTGTATAATCAAGTGGCCTGAAAATCTTCTCAATCTCGGACAGCCAAGCGTCTGCTTTCTCATCATCAGCTTCCCCATAGAATTTAGATGGGCGAAAGTCAAGGAATTCCCTCATTCTACTATGTCTCCCATGGTTACCCTCATTCATGTTGTTGATATTGTTGTTGTTGGCTTCTCGAGCATCCTGACGCTCCATCACACGTGATACACGATCCATGGCATTTGCCATCATATTAAACATAGCTATACCGGGATTAGTTTGATAGGCATCTCCGGTTTCTTGAGGTTCACCGCTCCTATTAGTAGTATGGGTACTAGGGCCAGCCATCTATAGGCACAAATTACGATGCACAATTTATTGAAATATGAAAATTAAGAATCTAATGCATATGATATGCAATATAATATAGGTACAATTCTAAAAACATTTAAGGCATGTAAGTCACTTAAGCACATAGAACATAGAAGGCAAATTTATCACCCAATAACACATAAACAAGTCATCCTAATTATCTTAGGGCTCTACCCACGGTCCGAGAGTTAAACCCGGCTTAAGCAATCTAAGCTCTGATACCATTCTTCTAAGGTGTCACGCCCCAACCCGGCCTATAAAGGTTAGACTAGGTTGTGATCTAAGCATTCAAGTCCGTTCACGTACTTAATTATTCAAGGAGGTTTAGCACTTAACATTTATCCTAGACTCCAAATTTTTTCAAAAAACCGACAACATAACGGCTGTAACTGGGCTCTTTGGTTTGACCTAGTTCTCTAAACGCTTCAAAATTTACCATCTCAAATTCATTTCTAACTAAGATTACTATTTTACCATCAATTGAATTGCCTATTGGTTATTTTGATATCTCGTTTGATTTATAACCTAGCATGATACTATGTCTCCTTTGTTTGTTTGTCCTCGTTTCAAAATATACCTGTTTAGGATTGGATAAGTTCATTTACTTAGTCCTTACTAATGCGTCATAGCCTATGATAATACTAGCAGTAATAAAAGCAAAACGATCATAGTAATGTTTAGCATCAGTCTACTTAATATAAGTACAAACCAAAATTAGACCCCAAATTACAACGGGGGTCTTTTACATCATGACATCGAGCAACATAAAAGGAAATAGTCTTCAAGTAACATAAAGTTCACAAGTAGTCACGTTCAAGCAAAACAACAATGACAGGCAATCACTCCAGGGGTTCATCATTAGGCACATTGTCCTCGGGTACCTGTACCTGTTCTTCTTCACTTGTGATGAAAAAGAGGGTGAGTCCTTATGAACTCAGCGAGGGGGAAACGAGAAATACGTTTTGAAACTCATTTTCTGGTTCAATATGAAAACTCTTTTTGAAAACATGTCACGTATTACAAATAATAAGGTACGCAAATATATGAAACAAATCGAGTAACAGATACATTTACCAATCATTTCAAGGATACGGTGAGCATTTGCTCTCAATATCAATTCCGATTCAATTGTTGCGGCCGACTTCAATAATCCACTTATCGCTCCCAATTGGGTGTACTCCGGATGTACCCCGAAACCTACGACCCAACTCTCCAAGGGTGGAATGCCAAGCGAGAGAGGGAATTGGACCATGGTAGTCACGGGAGCACCAGCAAGCCCTATGCCGCCCGGCGTTCGTGAAACGCTACCATGCCACAATGAAAGGTTGCAACCTCGTATGCAATGCACATTTATAACATTTAACATATCACATTAGGAGGGCAACAAAGTAGGTCGCCTCCGAACAGTTATAAGATCGCACGTTGTCGAGTAATCAAACGAGGCACGATAAGACAAGTAATTTCACTTGAAAGGCATATAGAGCCATATGAACATTAAACGGGCAGCCATGTAACACATGCAAGTCAAGCCAAATAACTCAGTTCGAAGTCCACGTAATCGAGTGATACGATTATTCAACATGCAACAACATCTACGTGGGTTCGGTTGCAAGAAAAGCTTATTTGACAACATGCAATGGTCAAAATCACATTTGAAGTTATAAGACATTTACAGGAAGCCCAGTAAGCATATAATTTCCACACAACATCTAAATGATCAACACTTAGCAAAACTACCTAGTCATTAGGGTCTCCATTTCGTGTATATTCATGCAATTTGAGCCTCAACCCAACTCAAAGTCAATCTCAAAATCATTCTCAAGTCATGCATCATTCAATTCAAACATCCTCAAGTACTCAAAACAGTCCACACAACATCCCAACATCACAATCCACACAATTAGTACCACAAGCGAGGTTACAACAATTTTCCAAGCATGTAGCTAAGTGAAACCTTTTCTGCAACAGGCTGTTTTCCCACAATCAATAGGATAATAACAAAATTCTCCATATTCAGTGAATAAGGTGTCAAATTAAAGCTTAAGAAGTTAACTAAAATTAGAAACAAACCTTGCATCAATTGGAGTTCGGGATCATTAGATATAGCCGAAACAGTGGAATAGCACAAAACTGTCCAGATTTGCACACTTTTCAGTAATTGACGTTTTTGAGGTCCTTAGGGTCAGTTTTAGCCTTAGTCCATTTCGGACAAAATTATCCATAACTGAAAAATCTAGAATCACACCAAATTTCATGTATTTTGGACATCATTTACTAAGTCAAATATGGTTCGTTCCACAAGATCAGTGCATCTGCCAAAACCTGCTTCATTTTTCCAGATTTCCAGATTTAGACACATTTTAAAGATTTGCCATTTTGAGGACCTTAGAATGCAAATTAGCTTCGGCCTATTTCTGGGACAAATGTTCAAAACTGTCAAAACTAGTCACCTACCAATTTTCATGCATTTTCAACATCATTTTTCTAGCTAAACTTACCTCGAAACAGACTGGTCAGAGAGCTGTCAACAATTCGACTTCACCTACCATCATTTTCAAGCCAAGATCTTGCCATGCATGGTTGTTTAAGCTTATGAACAGCCATATAACTCAAGTACAGAAGCAAATACATACATTTATGAGCATGCATGTGAATTTTTGAAGAGTTTTCAAA
The DNA here is from genome assembly GCA_037974665.1 of Ehretia macrophylla. NCBI lineage: Eukaryota > Viridiplantae > Streptophyta > Magnoliopsida > Boraginales > Ehretiaceae > Ehretia > Ehretia macrophylla. Next base: position 10,593,724 of record CM075776.1, on the reverse strand, counting down.
AGGTTTTAGCCCTCACCTTAGCAATCAACCAAAAGATGCTCAAAAACCTTGTTGAAGCTCAAATCTTCTCTTTTCCTTTGTCTAGCCGAATACCCTACTAGCTTTTCTCTATTTTTCCTAGCTTAGTGATCAATCTCTTAGCACATGCATGAGGTTAGAACATGAAGAAAAGAAATGGATGCCAAGAAGCTTACCTAGGCCGAATGGAGTCTTCAATGCACATGCATGTGTGATTTTCACTTCCTAGCTAGCTCGGTTGAGGTCCTCTGCTTGTGGCTTGCTTGGTTTAGCTATGGTGTGAAAAGATAAGCTATGGAGGTAGTAATGTGCAGCTAGGGCTGAGAGAGAGAGAAGAATGAGAGGGGAGAAAGAAAGAGTGAGAGAGAAATGAAGAAATGACAAACAAATGAAGCCCTTTGCAAATTTGAGGAGCATGTCGGCCTTGGGCTTCCAAATCTGATTTTTTTGTGTCTTCAAGGTGGAATTTTGAAATGTTAGCATGGGCAATGAGTTTTTGGTCGAGCAAGAGAGAGATTTGAGGTGGTTTTGATCATTTTTTTAATGCATTTTGTGTCATAGTTTGTCTAAGCATGCATATTTAATTGTATAATTGTTCAAACCTTGTGCAAACACCATGGTATGGTCGGCCAAGCTAGTTCCAATTCTGAATTTTTTTGTCAACTTTTGATCATTAATTAATTGTGTCTTGGAAGTGCAAAAAATATAAGGAATAAAGAATGAAGAATGTTTAGTGTTTGGTGAATTTTTTGTCTTCTAGTGAGTTGAAATAGGATTATTACATTGATAGTGGATTTTGTAGAATTGTTTAATAGTCTAGTGCTCCGTGAAAGATGCTTTCTTGATTAGCGTGAATGCACGCTTTCCTAGGTCTAGGGCACGCACTACGAGGTAGGACACGAACTACGAGATGAACACACATTTTTTAAGTAAATGCACGCAACCCTAAATGAATGCACGTAATTCAATGCATGGCACATAAAATGAACACCATTCTTAAACCTAGGTCATGGCATGCAAATCTAGGTTAGGGCACACAAAGCGAGGTTTCGCTCGCAAATCGGGGTCGGGCCTCACAGCTGCGCCTATTTTCGGAGTCCAAAATTGAACGTTTTCATCAGTTTTGGGACACTTTTCTTCTTTTGCGCTGTTTTTTCATCCCGGATCGTACGTCGTGAGCCGCGAAAAGGACGACACACAAAGGCTATGTGCCCTCAACATGACGGGTGTGATCATACCCGCACTAATGCACTGGATCCCATCAAAACTCCAAAATTAAGCATGCTTGGGCGAGAGTAGTACTAGGATGGGGGACCCCCTATGAAATCCTCGTGTTGCAACCCCGTATTTGTTTTGTTTTTTTGCCCCATACAGGCTTGCCAAGATGCTTTTTCCATCACATTTCTATTATTGAGTCCCACAGCATCTTGGTTAAGACAACTTCGCTTCAAGTAGAGGCTGGGCCAGCAAACCGAGGGCGTCGGGCCTGTGACCAGGTCTTCGTCGCTCCAGTGCTCATAATTTTCGATCCGTAAGGAGTTATGCGATGTACAACATACCGTTGGAAAGTTCTCCGAGAGCTCTACGACTGGGGCAGCAAGCCTACTCCGCTGCGCCTATTTTATGAGCCCAAAATCAAATGTTTTCATCTGTTTTTGGCCACTTTTCTTCTTTTTGCGTTGTTTCTTCATCCTAAATCGTTCGTCGTGAGCCGCGAAAAGGATGAAACATAGGGGCTTTACGCCCTCAACATGACGGGTGTGATCATACCAGCAATAATGCACCGGATCCCATCATAACTCCGAAGTTAAGCGTGCTTAGGCGAGAGTAGTACTTCGATGGGTGACCCCCTTGGAAGTCCTCGTGTTGCACCCCATTTTCGTTTTGTTTTTTTGACTCGTTTCGGCTTGCCAAGATGCTTTATCCGTCACATTTCTACTATCGAGTCCTACATCATCTTGGGCAAGACAACTTCGCTTTGCTCAGAGCTTGGGCTCGTAAACCGAGGGCGTCGGGCCTGTGACCAGGTCTCCGTCGCTCTAGTGCCCATAACTTTTGAGCCGTAAAGAGTTATGTTGTACACAGCATACCGTTAGAAAGCTCTCTGAGAGCTCTACGACGGGGGCAGTAAGCCTGCTCGGCTACGCCTATTTTTGGAGCCCAAAAGCAAACATTTTCAACAATTTCGAGCCATTTTTCTTCTTTTTACGCTGTTTCTTCGTCCCGGATCGTTTGTCGCGAACAGCGAAAAAGACGACACATAAGGGCTATGCGCCCGAAACTTGACAGGTGCGATCATACCAGCACTAATACACGGGATCCTATCAGAACTCTGAAGTTAAGCGTGCTTTGGAAAGAGTAGTACTAGTATGGGTAACCCCTTGGGAAGTCCTTGTGTTGCACCCCCTTTTTCATTTTGTTTTTTTGCCCCATTCTAGCTTGTCTAGATGCTTTATCCGTCACATTTCTATTATTGAGTCCCACAGCATCTTGGGCAAGGCAACTTTGCTTCGCGAAGAGGCTGGGCCCGCAAACCGAGGGCGTCGGGCCTGAGACCAGGTCTCCGTCGCTCTAGAGCCCATAACTTTTGATCCGTAAGGAGTTATGCTGCGCATATCATACCGTTGGAAAGCTCTCTGAGGGTTCTACGACGGGGCAGCAAACTTGGTCGGTTGGGCCTATTTTTAGAGCCCAAAAGAAAACATTTTCATCAGTTTTGGGCAACTTTTCTTCTTTTTCCGTTGTTTCTTCGTCCCGGATCGTTCATCGTGAGCCACGAAAAGGACGACACATAAGGGCTATGCAACCTCAACATGACAGGTACTATCATATCAGCACTAATGCACCGAATCCCATCAGAACTCTAAAGTCAAACGTGCTTGGGCGAGAGTAGTACTAGGATGGGTGACTGCCTGGGAAGTCCTCGTGATGCACCCCCCTTTCGGTTTTATTTTTTTGCCTCGTTCAGGCTTGCCAAGATGCTTTATCCATCACATTTATGTTATCGAGTCCCACGGCATCTTGGGCAAGACAACTTTGTTTCGCGTAGAGGCTGGGCCAGCAAACCGCGGGCGTAGGGCCTGTGACTAGGTCTTTGTCCCTTTGTTGCCTATAACTTTTGATCCGTAAGGAGTTATGCGGCGCACAACATACCGTTGGAAAGCTCTCCGAGAGCTCTACGACGGGGGCAACAAGCCTACTCTGCTGCGCCTATTTTTAGAGCCCAAAAGCAAATGTTTTCATCAGTTTTTGGCCACTTTTCTTATTTTTGTGTTGTTTCTTCATCCCGGATCGTTCGTCGTGAGCCGCGGAAAGGACGACACATAAGAGCTTTGCTCCCTCAACATGACGTGTACGAGCATACCAGCACTAGTGCACCATATCCAATCAGAACTACAAAGTTAAGCGTGCTTGGGCGAGAGTAGTACTAGGATGGGTAAGCCCCTCGGAAGTCCTTGTGTTGCACACCCTTTTCATTTTGTTTTTTTGCCCTGTTCAGGTTTGCCAAGATGCTTTATATGTCACATTTGTATTATCCAGTGCCACGGCATCTTGGGCAAGACAACTTCGCTTCGCGTAGAGGCTGGGCCCGTATACAGAGGTTGTCGGGCCTGTGACATAGTCTCCGTCGCTCTACTCGCCATAACTTTTGATCAGTAAGGAGTTATGCCATAACATACCGTTGGAAAGCTCTCCGAGGGTTCTGCGATGGGGGCTGCAAACCTGCTCGGCTGCGCCTATTTTCGGAGCCCAAAAGCAAACGTTTTTATCAGTTTTGGGCCACTTTTCTTCTTTTTCACTGTTTCTTCATCTCGGATCATTCGTTGTGAGCTGTGAAAAGGAAGACACATAAGGGCTTTGCGCCCTCAACATCACGTGTACGATCATACTAGTACTAATGTACTACATCCCATTAGAACTACGAAGTTAAGCGTGCTAGGGCGAGAGTAGTACTAGGATAGTTGACCCCCTGGGATGTCCTCGTGTTGTACCCCCCTTTTTGTTTTGTTTTTAGCCTCGTTCAGGCTTGCCAAGATGCTTTATCCGTCACATTTCTATTCTCGAGTCCCACGGCATCTTGGGCAAGACAACATCACCTCGCGTAGAGGCTGGGCCCGCAAACCGAGGGCGTGGGGCCTACGACCAGGTCTCCGTCGCTCTAATACACTTAACTTTTGATACGTAAGGAGTTATGCGGCACACAACATACTGTTGGAAAGCTCTCCGAGAGCTCTACGGCAGGGGCAGCAAGCCTGCTCAGTTGTGCCTCTTTTCGGAGCCCAAAAGCAAATGTTTTCATCAATTTTGGGTCACTTTTCTTCTTTCAGAGCAGTTTCTTTATCCCGAATTGTTCAGCATGAGCTGCGAAAAGGACGACACATTAGGGCTTTGTGCCCTCAACATGACGAGTGTGATCATATCGGCACTAATGCACCCGATCCGATCAGAACTCCGAAGTTAAGTGTGCTAGGGCGAGAGTAGTAATAGGATGGGTGACCCCCTTGGAAGTCCTGGTGTTGCACCCCGCTTTTCATTTTGTTTTTTTGCCCTGTTTAGGCTTGCCAAGATGCTTTATCTGCCACATTTCTATTATCGAGTCCCACGGCATCTTGCGCAAGACAACTTCGGTTCGCGTAGCGGTTGGGCCTGCAAACTGAGGGTGTGGGACCTGTGACCAGGTCTCCGTCGCTCTAGTGCCCCTAACTTTTGATCCGTATAGAGTCATCCAGCACACAGCATACCGTTGGAATGCTCTCCAAGAGCTCTACAATGGAGGCAGTAAGCCTGCTCGGCTGTGCCTATTTTTTGAGCCGAAAAGCAAACGTTTTCAACAGTTTCGGGCTACTTTTCTTCTTTTTGCATTGTTTCTTCGTCCTAGATCGTTTGTCGTGAGTCACGAAAAGGACGACATATATGGGCTTTGCGCCGTCAACATGACGGGTGCGAACATACCAACACTAATTCACTGGATCCCATCAGAACTCCGAAGTTAAGCATGCTTGGGCAAGAGTAGTACTAGGATGGGTGACCCCCTTGGAAGTCCTCGTGTTGCACCCCCCTTTCCGTTTTGTTTTTTTGGCCCATTCAGGCTTGCTAATAAGCGTTATCCGTCAGATCTATTATCAAATCCCATGACATCTTGGGCTAGACAACTTCACTTCGCGTAGAGGCTGGGTCGGCAAACCGAGGGTGTGGAGCCTGTGACCAGGTGTCCGTCGCTCCGGTGCCCATAACTTTTGATCCGTAAGGAGTTATGCAGCACACAACATACCGTTGGAAAGCTCTCCAAAAGCTCTACGATGGGCGCAGTAAGCCTGCTTTACCATGCCTATTTTCGGAACCCAAAAGCAAACGTTTTCAACAGTTTCGGACCACTTTTATTCTTTTTACGCTGTTTCTTCGTCACAGATCGTTCGTCGTGAGCCGCAAAAAGGATAACACATAAGGGCTATGTGCCCTCAAAATGACGGGTACGATTATACTAGCACTAATGCACCAGATCCTATCAGAACTCTGAAGTTAAGCGTGCTTGGACGTGAGCAATATTAGGATGGGTGACCCACTAGGAAGTCCTCGTGTTGCACCTCCTTTTTCTTTTTGTTTTTTTGCCCCGTTTTGGCTTGCCAAGATGCTTTATCTGTCACATTTCTTTTATCGAGTCCCTTGGCATCTTGGGCAAGAGAACTTCGCATCGCATAGAGGTTGGGCCCGCAAAACGAGATCGTCGAGCCAGTGACCAGGTCTTCGTCGCTCCAGTGCCCATAACTTTTGATCCATAAGGAGTTATTCTGCGCACAGCATACCTTTGGAAAGCTCTCCAAGAACTCTACAATGGGGGTAGCAACCCTGCTTGGCTGGGCCTATTTGCGGAGCCCAAAAGCAAACATTTTCATCAGTTTTGGGCCACTTTTCTTCTTTTTGAGTTGTTTATTCGTCCCAAATTGTTCGTCGTGAGCCGCAAAAAGGACGACACATAAGGACTTTGCGCCCTTAACATGATGTGTGGGATCATACCAGCACTAATACACTGGATCCCATCATAACTGCAAAGTTAAGCATGCTTGGGCAAGAGTAGTACTAGGATGGGTAACCCCTTGAAATGTCCTCGTGTTGTTTCCTCTTTTCGTTTTGTTTTTTTGCGCCGTTTAGCATTGCCAAGATACTTTATCCATCACATTTGTATTCTCGAGTCCCACGGCATCTTGGGCAAGACAACTTCGCTTAGTGTAGAGGCTGGGCCCCCAAACCGAGGGCGTGGGGCTCGTGAGCAGGTCTCTGTCGCTTCGGTGCCCATAACTTTTGATCAGTAAGGAGTTATGAGGTGCACAGCATACCCTAAGAAAGCACTTTGAGGGCTCTACGACATGAGCAGCAAGCCTGCTCGATCGCGCCTATTTTTGGAGCCCAAAAGCAAACGTTTTTATTAGTTTCGGGCGACTTTTCTTCTTTTTGCGTTGTTTCTTCGTCCCTGATCGATCATTGTGAGATGCGTAAAGGAAGACGCATAAGGGCTTTCCGCCATCAACATGACGTTTGCGATCATACCAGCACTAATGCACAGCATCCCATCAGAGCTATGAAGTTAAGCGTGCTTCGGCGAGAGTAGTACTAGGATGGTTGACCCCCTGGCATGTCCTCGTGTTGTACCCCCCTTTTTGTTTTGTTTTTTTGCCCCTTTCAGGCTTGCCAAGATGCTTTATCCGTCACATTTCTAATATTGAGTCCCACGGCATCTTAGACAAGACAACTACACTTCGCGTAGAGGCTGGGCCTGCAAACCAAGGGCGTCGGGCATATGACCAGGTCTCCGTCGCTCTAGTACCCTTAACTTTTGATCCGTAAGGATTTATTTGGCGCACAGCATACCGTTGAAAAGCTCTCCGAGTGCTCTACGACAGGGGCAACAAGCCTGCTCAGTTGCGCCTATCTTTGTCCCAGATCGTTCAGCATGAGCCGCGATAAGGACGACACATAACGGCTTTGCGCCCTCAATATGACGAGTGTGATTATGCCGGCACTAATGCACCGGATCCCATCAGAACTCTGAAGTTAAGCGTGCTAGTGCGAGAGTAGTAATAGGATGGGTGACCCCATGGGAAGTCCTTGTGTTACACCCCCCTTTTCGTTTTGTTTTTTTGCCCCGTTTAGGCTTGCCAAGATGCTTTATCCGTCACATTTCTATTATCGAGTCTTACGGTATCTTGGGCAAGACAACTTCACTTCGCGTAGCAGTTGGGCACGCAAACCGAAGGCGTGGGACCTATAACCAGGTCTCCATCACTCCAGTGCCCAGAACATTTGATCCGTATGGAGTTATGTAGTGCAAAACATACCGTTGGAATGCTCTCCAAGAGCTCTACGATGGAGGTAGTAAGCCTGCTCAGCTGCGCCTTTTTTTCGATCCCAAAGCAAATGTTTTCAACAGTTTCAGACCATTTTTCTTCTTTTTATGCTGTTTCTTCATCCCGGATCGTTCGTCATGAGCCGCGAAAGGGACGATACATAAGGGCTATGACGTGTGCGATCATACCAGCACTAATGCATGGGATCCAATCAGAACTCCGAAGTTAAGCGTGCTTTGGCGAGAGTAGTACTAGGATGGGTGACACCGTGGGAAGTCCTCGTGTTGCACCCCCCTTTTCATTTTGTTTTTTTGCCCCATTCCAGCTTGCCAAGATGCTTTATCCGTCACATTTCTATAATCGAGTCCCACAGCATTTTGGGCAAGACAACTTCGCTTTGTGCAGAGGCTGTGCCAGCATACCGAGGGCGTCGGGCCTGTGATAAGGTCTTCGTTACTTCAGTGCCCATAACTTTTGATTAGTAAGGTGTTATGCGGCGCATAGCATACCGTTGGAAAGCACTCCGAGGGCTCTACGACAGAGGCAGCAAGCCTGCTCTGTTGCGCCTATTTTCGGAGTCCAAAGAAAACGTTTTTCTCAGTTTCGGGCCACTTTTCTTCTTTTTGCGCTGTTTCTTAATCCCAAATCGTTCGTTGTGAGCTGCAAAAAGGACGACACTTAAGGGCATTGCGCCCTCAGCATGACATGTGCGATTATACCAACACTAATGCACCTCATCCCATCAAAACTACGAAGTTAAGCGTGCTTGGGCGAGAGTAGTACTAGGATGAGTGACACCCTGGGATGTCCTCGTGCTGCACCCCCTTTTTCGTTTTGTTTTTTTGCCCCGTTCATGCTTGCAAAAATGTTTTATCCGTCACATTTCTATTATCGAGTCCCACGAAATCTTTTGCAAGACAACTTCGCTTCGCATAGAGGCTGGGCTCGCAAACCGAGGGCATGGGACTTGTGACCAGGTCTCCATCACTCCATTGCCCATAACGTTTGATCCGTAAGGAGTTATGCGGCGAATAGCATACCGTTGGAAAGCTCTCCAAGAGCTCTACGACGGGGGCTGCAAGCCTACTCGGCTGCGCCTATTTTTGAAAGCCCAAAACCAAACGTTTTCATCAGTTTTGGGACACTTTTCTTCTATTTGTGTTGTTTCTTCATCCCGGATCGTTCGTAGTGAGCCGCGAACAGGACGACACATAAGGGCTTTGAGCCCTCAAAAAGACTGGTGCAATCACACTAGCACTAATGTACCGAATCCCATCATTACTCTGAAGTTAAGCGTGCTTGGGCGAGAGTAGTAATAGGATGGGTGATCCCCTAGGAAGTCCTCGGGTTGCACCCCCCTTTTAGTTTTGTTTTTTTGCCCCGTTCAGGCTTGCCAAGATGCTTTACTCGTCACATTTCTATTATCGAGTCCCACGGCATCTTGGGCAAGAAAACTTCGATTCGCATAGAGGCTGGGCCCGCAAACCCAAGGCGTCGGGCCTGTGACCAGGTCTCCGTCTCTCCAGTGCCTATAACTTTTGATCCGTAAGGAGTTATGCGGCGCACTGCATACCGTTGGAAAACTCTCCGAGAGCTCTACGACGGGGGCAGTGAGCCTGCTCGGCTGCGCATATTTTCGAAGCCCAAATACAAATGCTTTCATCAGTTTTGGGCCACTTTTCTTCTTTTTACGCTGTTTTTTCATCCCAGATCGTTCGTCGTGAGCCGCACATAAGGGCTTTGTGCCCTCAACATCATGTGTGCGATCATACCAGCACTAATGCACTGCATCCCATCAGAACTCCGAAGTTAAGCTTGCTTGGGCGAGAGTAGTACTAGGATGGGTCACCCCCTGGGAAGTCCTCGTGTTGCACCCCTCTTTTCGTTTTGTTTTTTTGGCCCGTTCCGGCTTGCCAATATGCTTTATCCGTCACATTTCTATTATTGAGTACCACAACATCTTGGGAAAGACAACTTCGCTTCTCGTAGATGCTGGGCCCGTAAACCCAACGCGTCAACGCTATTACTAGGTCTCCGTCGCACCAGTGCCCTTAACTTTTGATCCGTAAGGAGTTATGTGGCGCACAACATACTGTTGGAAAGCTCTCCGAGTGTTCTACGACGGGGGTAGCAAGCTTGCTCAGCTGCGCCTATTTTCGGAGCCAAAAAGCAAGCGTTTTCAACAGTTCTGGCCACTTTTCTTCTTTTTGCACTATTTCTTCATCACTGATCGTTTAGTATGAGCCGCGATAAGGACGACACATAAGGGCTTTGCGCCCTCAATATGACGGGTGCGATTATACCGACACTAATCCCCTGGATCCAATCAGAACTCCGAAGTTAAGCGTGCTTGGGCAAGAGTAGTACTAGGATGGGTGACCCCCTGGGAAGTCCTCGTGTTGCACCCCCTTTTCGTTTTGTTTTTTTGCCCCGTTCAGACTTGCCAAGATGCTTTATCCGTCACATTTCTATTATCGATTCCCACAGCATCTTGGGCAAGACAACTTCGGTTCGCGTAGCTGCTGGGCCCGCAAACCGAAAGAGTGGGACCTATGACCACATCTCCGTCCCTCCAGTGCCCATAACTTTTGATTCGTATGGACTTATGCGGTGTACAACATACCGTTGGAATGCTCTCCGAGAGCTCTACGATGGAGGCAGTAAGGCTGCTCGGTTGCGCCTATTTCTCGATCTCAAAAGCAAACATTTTCAACAGTTTTGGCCCACTTTTCTATATTTTATGCTATTTTTTCATCCCGAATCGTTCGTCGTGAGATGCAAAATGGACGACACATAAGGGCTATGTGCCCTCAACATGACTGGTGCGATCATAAAAGCACTAATGCATGGGATCCCATTAGAACTCCGAAGTTAAGCGTGCTTTGGCAAGAGTAGTACTAGGATGGGTGATCCCGTGAGAAGTCCTCGTGTTGCACCCCCCTTTCCGTTTTGTTTTTTTGCCCCATTCTGTCTTGCCAAGATGCTTTATCCGTCACATTTCTATATCGAGTCCCACAGCATTTTGGGCAAGACAACTTCGCTTTGTGCAGAGGCTGGGCCCACATACCGAGGGCGTCGGGCCTGTGACAAGGTCTCTGTCGCTTCAGTGCCACTAACTTTTGATCAGTAAGGTGTTATGTGGTGCACAACATACCGTTGGAAAGCTCTCTGAGCACTCTACGATGGGGACGGCAAGCCTACTCTGTTGCGCCTATTTTCAGAGTCCAAAAGGAAACGTTTTTCTCAGTTTTGGTCTACTTTTCTTCTTTTTGTGCTATTTCTTCATCTCGGATCGTTCATTGTGCACAAAAAGGACGACACGTAAGGGCTTTGCTCCCTCAGCATGACGTCTGCGATAATACCAATACTAATGCACCGCATCCCATTAGAACTACGAAGTTAAGAGAGCTTGAGTGACAGTAGTACTAGGATGGGTGAACCCCTGGGAAGTGCTCGTGTTGCACCCCTTTTTCGTTTTGTTTTTTTTGCCCCATTTAGACTTCCCAAGATGCTTTATCCGTCACATTTCTATTATCGAGTCCCGCGGCATCTTGGGCAAGACAACTTCACTTAGCGTAGAGGCTGGGCTAGCAAACCGAGGGCGTGGGGCTTGGGACCAGGTCTCCGTCGCTCCAGTGCCCATAACTTTTGATCCGTAAGGAGTTATACGACGCACAGCATACCATTGGAAAGCTCTCTGAGAGCTCTACGACAGAGGTAGCGATCCTACTCGGCTGCGCCTATTTTCGGAGCCCAAGTGCAAACGCTTTCATCAGTTTTTGGCCACCTTTTTTCTTTTTATGCTGTTTCTTTATCCCATATCATTCTTCGTGAGCCGCACATAAGGGCTTTGCGCCCTCAACATCATGTGTGCGATCATACCAGCATTAATGCATCGCATCCCATCAGAACTCCGAAGTTAAGCGTTCTTGGGCAAGAGCAGTACTATTATGGGTGACCCCTGGGAAGTCCTCGTGTTGCACCCCTCTTTTCGTTTTGTTTTTTTACCCCGTTCCGGCTTGCCAATAAGCTTTATCCGTCACATTTCTATTATCGAGTACCACAGCATCTTGGGAAAGATAACTTTGCTTCACGTAGAGGCTGGGTCCGCAAATCAAGGGCTTCAGGCTTCTGACCAGGTCTCCGTTGCTCCAGTGCCCATAACTTTTGATCCATAAGGAGTTATGCTGCACACAACATACCGTGGGAAAGCTCTCTGAGAGCTCTATGAAAGGGCAGCCAGCTTGCTAGGCTGCGCCCATTTTCGGAGCCCAAAATCAAACGTTTTCATCAGTTTTGGGCCACTTTTCTTCTTGTTGCGTTGTTTCTTTGTCTTGTATCGATCGTCGCAAGCCGCGAATAGGACGACACATAAGGGCTTTGCGCCCTTAAGATGACATGTGCGATCATACCAGAACAAATGCACCGAATCCCATTAGAACTACAAAGTTAAGCGTGCTTGGGAGAGAGTAGTATTAGGATGGATGACCCCCTGCGAAGTCCTTGTGTCGCACCCCTCTTTTCGATTTGATTTTTTGCCCAGTTCAGGCTTGCCAAGATGCTTTATCCGTCACAATTCTATTTTTGAGTCCCACAGCATCTTGGGCAAGATAAATTCACTTCCCGTAGAGGCTAGGCCGGCAAATTGAGGGCGTCATGCCTGTGACAATGTCTTCGTTGCTCCAGTGCCAATAACTTTTGATTCGTAAGGAGTTATGCGGTGCGCAGCATACCGTTGGAAAGTTCTCCCAGAGCTCTACGATGGGGGCAGCAAGCCTGCTCTGCTACGCCTATTTTTGGAGCCCAACAGCAAACGTTTTTAATAGTTTTGGGCCACTTTTCTTCTTTTTGTGATGTTTCTTCGTCCCGGATCATTCAGCGTGAGCCGCGAAAAGGACGACACATAAGGGCTTTGCGCCCTCAAAATGACGGGTGCGATCATACCAGCACTAATGTACCAGCTTCCATCATAACTCTGAAGTTAAGCGTGCTTGGACGACAGTAGTACTAAGATGGGTAACCCCTTGGGAAGTCCTCGTGTTGCACCCCCTTTTTGTTTTGTTTTTTTGCCCCGTTCAAGCTTGCCAAGATACTTTATCTGTCACATTTCTATTATCGAGTCCCACAGCATCTTGGGCAAGACAACGTCACTTTGTGTAGAGGCTAGGCCCACAAACTGAGGGCATCGGGCTTGTGACCAAGTCTCCATCACGCCAGTTCCTATAACTTTTGATTCGTAAGGAGTTATACGGCACACAACATATCGTTGGAAAGCTCTCTAAGAGCTATACGATGGGGGCAGCAAGCGTACTCGGCCGCTCCTATTTTCAGAGACCAAAAGCAAACATTTTCATCAGTTTCGGGCCACTTTTCTACTTTTTGTGTTATTTTTTCGTCCCTGATCGTTCGTCATGATCCGCCTAAAGGACCACACATAAGGGCTTTCCACCCTCAACATCATGTGTGCAATTGTACTAGCACTAATGCCCCACATCCCATCAAAACTACGAAGTTAAGCGTGCTTGGGCGAGAGTAGTACTAGGATGGGTGACCCCCTACGAAGTCCTCGTATTGCACCCCCCTTTTCGTTTTGTTTTTTGGGTCCGTTCAGGCTTGCCAAGATGCTTTATCCGTCACATTTCTATTATCGAGTCCCACGGCATCTTGGGCAAGAAAACTTCACTTCGCATAGAGGTTGGGCCCGCATACCGATGGTGTCTGGCCTGTGACATTGTCTCCGTCGCTCCAGAGCCCATAACTTTTGATCCGTAAGGAGTTATGCGGCGCACAGCATACCGTTGGAAAGCTCTCCGAGAGATCTACGACGGAAGAACAAAGCCTGCTCGGCTGCGCCTATTTTCGGAGCCCAAAATCAAACATTTTCATCAGTTTTGGGCCACTTTTATTCTTTTTGTGCTGTTTCTTCGTCCTGGATCGTTCGTCGTGAGCCTCGAAAAGGAAAACACATAAGGGCTATATGCCCTCAACATGACGAGTGCGATCATACCAGCACTAATGCACCGGATCCCATCGGAACTCTGAAGTTAAGCGTGCGTGGGCGAGAGTGGTACTAGGATGGGTGACCCCCTGTGAAGTCCTCATGTTGAACGCCCCTTTTCGTTTTGTTTTTTTGCCCTGTTCCGACTAGCGAAGATGCTTTATCCATCACATTTCTATTATCGAGTCCCACAGTATCTTGGGCAGGACAACTTTGCTTCACGTAGAGGCTGGGTCCGTAAACCGAGGGCGTTGAGCTTGTGACCAGGTCTCCGTCCCTCAAGTACCCATAACTTTTGATCCGTAGGGAGTTATGAGGTGTACAACATACCGTTGGAAAGCTCTCCAAAGCTCTACAACGAGGGCAGTAAGCCTGCTCGGCTGCACCTATTTTCGGAGCCTAAAATCAAACATTTTCATCAGTTTTTGGCCAGTTTTCTTCTTTTTGCACAATTTCTTCATCCTGGATCATTTGTCGTTAGCTGCAAAGAGGACGACCCAGAGGGGTTTGTACCCTCAACATGACGGGTGCGATCATACCAGCAGTAAAGTACTAGATCCCATCAGAAGTCTGAAGTTAAGCATGCTTGGGCGAGAGTAGTACTAGGATGGGTGACCCCCTGGGAAGTCCTCCTGTTGCACCCCCTTTTCATTTTGTTTTTTAGCCCTGTTTAGGGTTGCCAAGATGCTTTATCTATCACATTTCTATTATCGAGTCCAACGGCATCTTGGGCAGGGCAACTTCACTACGCGTAGAGCCTAGGCCTACAAACCGAGGGCGTCGAGCCAATGACCAAGTCTCTATCGCTCCAAAGCCCATAACTTTTGATCCGTAAGGAGTTATGCGGTTCACAACATACCGTTGGAAAGCTCTCTGAGAGCTCTACCACCGGGGCAGCAAGCCTACGTGACTGCCCCTATTTTTGGAGCCCAAAAGCAAATGTTTTCATCAGTTTCAAGCCACTTTTCTACTTATTGCGCTATTTCTTCATCCTGAATCGTTCGTCTTGTGCCGCCTAAAGGATGACACATAAGGGCTTTGTGCCCTCAACATCATGTGTGCAATCACACCAGCACTAATGCACCGCATCCCATCAGAACTACGAAGTTAAGTGTGCTTGGGCGAGAGTAGTACTAAGATGGGTGAGCCCCAAGGAAGTCCTCGTATTGTGCCCCCCTTTTCATTTAATTTTTTTGCCCCGTTCAAGCTTGCGAATATGCTTTATCCATCACAATTCTATTATCGAGTCCCATCGCATCTTGGGCAAGAAAACTCCGCTTCGTGTAGAGGCTGGGCCCGTAAACCGAGGGCGTCGGGCTAGTGACAAGGTCTCCATCGCTCCAATGCCTATAACTTTTGATCCGTAAGGAGTTATGCGGTGCACAGCATACTGTTGGAAAGCTATCCAAGAGCTTTACGACAGGGGCAGTAAGCCTACTCGGCTGCACCTATATTTGGAGCCCAAAATCGAACGTTTTCATCAGTTTTGGGCCACTTTTCTTCTTTTTACGCTGTTTCTTCGTCCTTGATCGTTCGTCAGGAGCTGCGAAAAGGACAAAACATAGGGCTTTGCGTCCTAAACAAGACGGGTGCGATCATACCAATAATAATACACTAGATCCCATCAGAACTCCAAAGTTAAGCGTGCTTGGGTGAGAGTAGTACTCAGATGGGTGACCCCTTAGGAAGCCCTCGTGTTGCACCCCCCTTTTTGGTTTATTTTTTTGCCTCGTTCAAGCTTGCCAAGATGCTTTATCCTTCACACTTCTATTATCAAGTCCCACGGTATCTTGGGCAAGACAACTTCGCTTCGCGTATTGGCTGGGCCCGCAAACCGAAGCTGTGGGTCTTGTGAACAGGTCTCCGTCGCTCCAGTGCCCATAACTTTTGATCTGATGGACTTATGCGGCGCACATCATACCATTGGAAAGTTCTCCCCGAGCTTCAAGTCGGGGGCAGCAAGCGTACTAAGTTGCGCCTGTTTTTGGAGCCCAAAATCAAACGTTTTCATCAGTTTTGTGCAACTTTTCTTCTTTTTGTACTATTCCTTCATCCCGGATCATTCATCATGAGCTGCGAAAAGGACGACACTGAGGGGCTTTGCACCCTCAACATGACGGGTGCAATCATACCAGCACTAATGCACCGGTTCCCGTAAGAACTCTGAAGTTAAGCGTGCTTGGACGAGAGTAGTACTACGATGGGTGACCCCGTGGGAAGTCCTCGTGTTGCACCCCCCCTTTTCATTTTGTTTTTTTGCCCCATTCCAGCTTGCCAAGATGCTTTATCAGTCACATTTCTATAATCGAGTCCCACAGCATTTTGGGCAAGACAACTTCGCTTTGTGCAGAGGCTGTGCCAGCATACCGAGGGCGTCGGGCCTGTGATAAGGTCTTCGTCGCTTCAGTGCCCATAACTTTTGATCAGTAAGGTGTTATGCGGTGCATAGCATACCGTTGGAAAGCACCCCGAGGGCTCTACGACGGAGGCAGCAAGCTTGCTCTGTTGTGCCTATTTTCGGAGTCCAAAAGAAAATGTTTTTCTCAGTTTCAGGCCACTTTTCTCCTTTTTGCGCTGTTTCTTAATCCCGAATCGTTCGTTGTGAGTGGCGAAAAGGATGACACATAAGGGCTTTACGCCCTCAGCATGACGTGTGCGATTATACCAACACTAATGCACCACATCCCATCAGAACTATGACGTCAAGCGTGCTTGGCAAGAGTAGTAATCGGATGGGTGACCCCATGGGAGGTCCTCGTGTTGCACCCCCTTTTCTGTTTTGTTTTTTTGCCCCGTTCAGGCTTGCCAATATTCTTTATCTGTCACATTTCTATTATCGAGTCCCACAGTATCTTGGGCAAGACAACTTCGCTTCGCATAGAGGCTGGGCTCACAAACCGAGGGCGTGGGACTTGTGACCAGGTCTCCATCACTCCATTGCCCATAATGTTTGATTCGTAAGGAGTTATACGACGAATAGCATACCGTTGGAAATCTCTCTGAGAGCTCTACAACAGGGAGGCAAGCCTACTCGGCTGCGCCTATTTTCGAAGCCCAAAACCAAACGTTTTCATCAGTTTTGGGCCACTTTTCTTCCATTTCTGTTGTTTCTTCATCCCGGATCGTTCGTAATGAGCCGCGAAAAGGACGACACATAAGGGCTTTCGGCCCTCAACTTGACTGGTGCAATCATACTAGCACTAATGCACCGGATCTCATCATAATTCTGAAGTTAAGCGTGCTTGGGCGAGAGTAGTAATAGGGTGGGTGCCCCCTTGGAAGTCATCGTGTTGCACCCCCTTTTCGTTTTGTTTTTTTGCCCCGTTCAGGCTTGCCAAGATGATTTATGTATCATATTTCTAATATCGAGTCCTACGGTATCTTGGGCAAGAAAATTTCGATTCGCGTAGAGGCTGGGCATGCAAACCCAAGGCGTCGAGCCTGTGACCAGGTCTCCGTCTCTCTAGTGCCCATAACTTTTGATCCGTAAGGAGTTATGCGGCGCACTACATACCGTTGGAAAACTCTCTGAGAGCTCTACGATAGGGGCAGTGAGCCTGCTCGACTGCGCCTATTTTCAGAGCCCAAATGCAAACGCTTTCTTCAGTTTTGGGCCACTTTTCTTCTTTTTACTTTATTTTTTCATCCCGGATCGTTCGTCGTGAGCCGCACATAAGGGATTTGCGCCCTCAACATCATGTGTGCGATCATACCAGCACTAATGCACCGCATCCCATCAGAACTCCGAAGTTAATCTTGCTTGGGCGAGAGTAGTACTTGGATGGGTGACCCCTTAGGAAGTCCTCGTGTTACACCCCTCTTTTCGTTTTGTTTTTTTACCTCGTTCCGGCTTGCCAATATGCTTTATCCGCCACATTTCTATTATCGAGTACCACAGCATCTTGGGAAAGACAACTTCGCTTCTCGTAGAGGCTGGGCCCATGAACCCAGCGCGTCAACCCTGTTACCAGGTCTCCGTCGCACCAGTGCCCTTAACTTTTGATCCGTAAGGAGTTATGTGGCGCACAACATGCCGTTGGAAAGCTCTCCGAGTGCTCTACGACAGGGCCAGCAAGCCTGCTCAGCTACGCCTATTTTCGGAGCCCAAAAGCAAACGTTTTCAACAGTTCTGGCCACTTTTCTTCTTTTTGCACTATTTCTTCGTCCCTGATCATTTAGTATGAGCAGCGATAAGGATGACACATAAGGGCTTTGTGCCCTCAATATGACAGGTGCGATTATACCGACACTAATGCACTGGATCCCATCAGAACTCCGATGTTAAGCGTGCTAGGTCGAGGTAGTAATCGGATGGGTGACCCCCTGGGAAGTCCTCTTATTGTACCCCTCCCCCTTTTCGTTTTGTTTTTTTGCGCTGTTCAGGCTTGCCAACATGCTTTATCCGTCACATTTCTATTATTGAGTCCCACAGCATCTTGGGTAAGACAACTTCACTTCGCGTAGCTGCTGGGCCCGTAAACCGAAGGCGTGGGACCTGTGACCACGTCTCCGTCACTCCAGTGCCCATAACTTTTGATCCGTATGGACTTATGCGGTGCAAAACATACTGTTGGAATGCTCTCCAAGAGCTCTACGATGGAGGAAGTAAGCCTGCTTGGCTGCGTCTATTTTTCGATCCCAAAAGCAAAATGTTTTCAACAAATTTGGCCCACTGTTCTACATTTTATGCTATTTTTTCATCCCGGATCGTTCGTTGTGAACCACGAAAAGGATGACACATAAGGCTTTGTGCCCTCAACATGACGGGTCTGATCATACCAGCTCTAATGCACCGGATCCCATTGGAACTCCGAAGTTAAGCGTGCTTTGTCGAAAGTAGTACTAGGATGGGTGACCCCCTTAGAAGTCCTTGTGTTGTACCCCCTTTTTCATTTTGTTTTTTTGCCCCTTTCTGGCTTGCCAAGATGCTTTATCTGTCACATTTCTATTGTCGAGTCCCACGACATCTTGGGCAAGACAACTTCGCTTTGTGCAAAGGCTGGGCCCGCATGCCGAGGGCGTCGGGCCTGTGACAAGGTCTCTGTCGCTTCAGTGCCCCTAACTTTTGATCAGTAAGGTGTTATGTGGCACACAACATACCGTTGGAAAGCTCTCCGAGTGCTCTACTACGGGGACGGCAAGCCTACTCTACTGCTCCTATTTTCGGAGTCCAAAAGGAAACGTTTTCATCAGTTTTGGTCCACTTTTTTTCTTTTTGCTCTATTTCCTCATTCCGGATAATTTATTGTGAGCCGCGAAAAGGACGACACATAAGGGCTTTGCGCCTTTAGGATGACGTGTGCGATTATACCATCAGTAATGCACCGCATCCCATCAAAACTAGGAAGTTAAGCGTGCTTGGGCGATAGTAGTAATAGGATGGGTGACCCCCTGGGAAGTACTCATGTTGCACCCCCATTTTTTTTAGTTTTTTTTGCCCGGTTCTGGCTTGCCACGATGCTTTATCCATCATATTTCTATTATCGAGTCCCAAGGCATCTTGGGCAAAACAACTTCGCTTCGCGTAGGGGCTGGACCAGCAAACCGAGGACGTGGGGCCTATGACAAGATCTCTGTCGCTCCATTGCCCATAAATTTTGATCCGTAAGGAGTTATGCGGCGCACAACATACCATTGGAAAGCTCTCTAAGAGCTCAACGACGGGGGCAGCAATCCTACTCGGATGGGCCTATTTTCGTAGCCCAAGTGCAAACGCTTTCATCAGTTTTTGGCCACCTTTCTTCTTTTTATGTTGTTTCTTTATCCCATATCGTTCATCGTGAGCCGCACATAAGGGCTTTGCGCCCTCAACATCATGTGTGCGATCATACCAGCATTAATGCATCGCATCCCATCAGAACTCCGAAGTTAAGCGTGCTTGGGCGAGAGTAGTACTAGTATGGGTGACCCCTTGGGAAGTCCTCGTGTTGCACCCCTCTTTTCGTTTTGTTTTTTTACCCCGTTCCGGCTTGCCAATAAGCTTTATCTGTCACATTTCTATTATCGAGTACCACAGCATCTTGGGAAAGATAACTTCGCTTCACGTAGAGGCTGGGCCCGCAAATCGAGGGCTTCAGGCTTGTGACCAGGTCTCCGTTGCTCCAGTGCCCATAACTTTTGATCCATAAGGAGTTATGCTGCGCACAACACACCGTTGGCAACCTCTCTGAGAGCTCTATGACAAGGGTAGCCAGCTTGCTCGGCTGCGCCCATTTTCGGTGCCCAAAAGCAAAAATTTTCATCAATTTTGGGCCACTTTTCTTCTTGTTGCGTTGTTTCTTTGTCTTGTATCGATCGTCGCAAGCCGCAAATAGGACGACACATAAGGGCTTTGCACCCTCAAGATGACATGTGCCATGATACCAGTACTAATGCACAGGATCCCTTCAGAACTCAGAAGTTAAGCATGCTTGGGCGAGAGTAGTACTAGGATGGGTGACCCCCTTGGAAGTCCTCGTATTTCATCCCCCTTTTTGTTTTGTTTTTTTACAGGCTTGACAAGATGCTTTATCCATCACATTTCTATTATCGAGTCCTTTGGCATCTTGGGCAAGACAACTTCGCTTCGCGTAGAGGCTGGGCCGGCAAATTGAGGGCGCCGGGCCTGTGGCAAGGTCTACGTTGCTCCAGTGCAAATAACTTTTGATCCATAAGGAGTTATGCGGTGCGCAGCATACCGTTGGAAAGTTCTCCCAGAGCTCTACAATGGGGACTGCAAGCCTGCTCTGCTACACCTATTTTCGGAGCCCGAAAGCAAACGTTTTTAATAGTTTTGGACCACTTTTCTTCTTTTTGCGATGTTTCTTCGCCCCGGATCATTCAGCGTGAGCCGCGAAAAGTACGACACATAAGGGCTTTTCACCCTCAGCATGATGGGTGCGATCATACTAGCACTAATACACCGGATCCCATCAGATCTCTGAAATTAAGCGTGCTTGGGCGAGAGTAGTAATAGGATAGGTAACCCCTTGGGAAGTCCTCGTGTTGCACCCCCTTTTTTGTTTTGTTTTTTTTTCCCCGTTTAGGCTTGTCAAGATGCTTTATTTTTCACATTTCTATTATCGAGTCCCACAACATCTTGGGCAAGACAACTTCGCTTCGTGTAGAGTCTAGGCCCACAAACCGAGGGCGTGGGGCTTGTGACCAGGTATTCGTCGCTCCAGTGCCCTTCACTTTTGATCCGTAAGGAGTTATGCGGCACAAAGCATACCGTTGGAAAGCTCTCCGAGAGCTCTACGACGGGGGCAGCAAGCGTACTTGGCCGCTCCTATATTCAGAGACCAAAAGCAAACATTTTATCAGTTTCGGGCCACTTTTCTTCTTTTTGTGTTGTTTTTTCATCCCTGATCGTTCGTCATTAATGCCCTACATCCCATCAGAACTACGAAGTTAAGCGTGCTTAGGCGACAGTCTTAATAGGACGGATGACCCCCTGGGAAGTCTTCGTGTCGCACCCCCATTTTTGTTTTGTTTTTTGGTCCGTTCAGGCTTGCCAAGATGCTTTATCCGTCACATTTCTATTATCGAGTCCCACGGCATCTTGGGCAAGACAACTTCGATTCGCGTAGAGGCTAGGCCTGCAAACTGAGGGCGTCGGGCCTGTGACCAGGTCTCCGCCGTTCCAGTGCCCATAACTTTTGATCTGTAAAGAGTTATGCGACGCACAGTATACCATTGGAAAGCTTTCCGAGAGCTCTACCACTGGGGTAGCAAGCCTACGCGGCTGCCCCTGTTTTTGGAGCCCAAAAGAAAATGTTTTCATCAGTTTCAAGCCACTTTTCTACTTATTGTGCTATTTCTTCATCCCGGATCGTTCGTCTTGTGCCGCCTAAAGGATGACACATAAGGGCTTTGCGCCCTCAACATCATGTGTGCAATCACACCAGCACTAATGCACAGCATCCCATCAGAACTACGAAGTTAAGCGTGCTTGGGCGAGAGTAGTACTAAGATGGGTGAGCCCCAAGGATGTCCTCGTATTGTACCCCCTTTTTCATTTAATTTTTTTGCCTCGTTCAAGCTTGCGAATATGCTTTATCCGTCACAATTGTATTCTCGAGTCCCACAGCATCTTGGGCGAGAAAACTTCGCTTTGTGTAGAGGCTGGACCCGCAAACCGAGGGCGTCAGGCTAGTGACAAGGTCTCCATCGCTCCAACGCCTATAACTTTTGATCCGTAAGGAGTTATGCGGTGCACAGCATACCGTTGAAAAGCTATCCGAGAGCTCTACGACAGGGGCAGTAAGCCTCCTCGGCTGCACCTATTTACGAAGCCCAAAAACAAACGTTTTCACCAGTTTTGGTCCACTTTTGTTCTTTTCTCGCTGTTTCTTTGTCCCGGATCGTTCGTCATGAGCTGAGAAAAGGACAACACATAAGGGCTTTGTGCCTTCAAGATGACGGGTGTGATCATACCAACAATAATACACTGGATCCCATCGAAACTCCAAAGTTAAACGTGCTTGGGTGAGAGTAGTACTAGGATGGGTGACCCCTTGGGAAGCCCCCGTGATGTACCCCCATTTTCGTTTTATTATTTTGCCTCGTTCCAGCTTGCCAAGATGCTTTATCCTTCACATTTCTATTTTCGAGTCCCACAGCATCTTGGGCAAGACAACTTCACTTCGCGTAGAGGCTGGGCCCCTAAACCGAGGGCGTCGGTCTTGTGACCAGGTCTCCGTCGCTCCAGTGCCTGTCATACCCGGACCCGACACACGGACGGAGTCTCCTCTGTACCGTGGACGATCCGAAAACCCTAAAATCAATATAATACTTGCGAAAGCCATATAATAATCAAAACAAGCCAACTTTCTTTAAAATATACATTCTCTTATTAACCAACTTTCAAAAACCAAAATGATATGCATACTACACAGGTATTTATGCCACTAAACCATCAGCTATTAGCATGCATTTCTTCACTAGTTACAAGAGTGTAAGTTACAACTTTACAAACTTTAATCCATTACAACATAAGACCATAGAGGCCTCAAAATAGAAAATATATACAAGGCTACAAGCCTCAAAATTAAGTGACATCCAAGCAATATACATATCATGCAAGGCTCGCACAAAAATCTGGCATCCAACCACCAGCAAAGCAAAGAAGTACAATCACGAGAACACCTCCACCTGTTCCTCCTCCTCAATTACCTCGAGAGGGTCTGCTTCAACTACTCCTGTAAAAATATGGTATAGAAAGGAATGAGCAAAAACTATTGCTCAGCGAGGGCAATAGGTCTCAATGACGGAGATGAGAGGAGTATGCAATGCAATTAGCCAAGCAATACATACAAAAGATATAAAGATACATGCAAAGCCAACAATAAAGCAAGGCAAGTATTTAAAGCTGCAAACACTCATTCAAAGGACACGATACTCTTTTCACGAGCAACTTTCAAACATGAATTCGATGACGACGCGCCGGCCCAAACCACTTTATAATACCAGTTTGGAATACTCCGGAAGTATCCATCAACCTACGACCGAAATCTCTCTGGGAGGCAACCCAAGCGAGAAAGGGAATAGCAGCGGAGCTAGAGCAACCAACACTGGCAACCCAAGGCTACCTAGAGAAGCCCATCACTCACGCGTGAGACACTATGCAATGCAAGACTCGATACAAGGCGATAAACAAGCGAAAAAGCCACACGTGGGAGAATAACAAAATAGGTTACTCTCGCACGCAAGAGCAGCAATTGATAAGCAAGTCAATCCAAAACAACTCAAACAAGTATTTCAACTACTTCTAACCATTCTATAGGCATAAAGACAAGAAACCACACAAAAACACAAACCGGCCCCAACTATCAAACCGCTACCATTTCCAAACGAGCCACGAGTTCTGGAAACCGACTTCGCCAACCCTCCTAGGTCACCATAAAGCACGTCTAAGGTCCCCGAAACCTTACTTGACCCTAGAACTCGCGCAAAGCCCCGATTTCCCCCTTTCTCGTTTGAACTACAACTATACCAACCAAACACCCAACCAACGCCATAATAACACCAAAAGTGCTTCCATGGCTTCCCGAAGCAATGCCAACACGCAAAACGAGAAAATGCAAAAGTTGACCTAAACGACCCCGACTTTCCCAAAGGCTTAATTCTTATTTTTTCCACTACGCAACCCAAACAAACCACACATTTTAGCATTCTAGCATACCTAGCACGTTTCTACATCAACGGAAAGCATAACAGCGCAATTTCAACGTTTCAAGGTTTTACTATTCACAAAACACTATTCATTTCACAATTTAATTTGCAATCACAACATTTAACCGCAGAAAATGTTACAAAGCTATAAATACATGTTCTACAAATGCCAAGGAACATTCTAGAAGCATCAAATCGCTTTAAATAACGATCTACGGATAAATCTAAAAATTGACTAAGTTAACATATACAACGTATAAATGCGCAAATAACATGATTCCCTCACCTTAGGTACTCCTAGTCGCTAGGAAAACAACGTTGGTTGCCTCGGAAACCACCCTGCACGAGCTCACGCGAAGATTGATCGTTTGGAAGGTTGAATATTTTTTTTTTCTTTCTCTCTTGTTTCGGCCAGACTGCTCACTGTTTTTGCTGCTGTTTTTTTTATTATTATGCTAAGTTATAAGCTTATAAGGTGTTAAATGGTCAAAGTTGGTCAAAGGGCTAGGTCAAACAACTTATAGACTTGGTCAAAGGGCCCTATTTTGTGCATTTTAAAGCCGTTTTAGCCAAGGTATGATCAAATAAAGCTAGCAACATTTAAAATATAAAATTTAAGTCATCTAAATACTAGTTTCACTATTTGCTGAGGACTAGAAATCATTCTCTAGCTATCGCTCCTTAAATGCAATGCACGTTGCGTCGGTGAGAAAGTAATAGTTAATTCACAAAGAATTTAAGGAAATATAATTTTCAAAATAATAAACAAAGAATTTCACATTCCGGACTCGGGTTTTACAGTGCCTATAACTTTTGATCTATAAGGCGTTATGCGGCGCACAGCATACCGTTGAAAAGTTCTCCCAGAGCTTTAAGTCGGGGGCAGCAAGCGTACTAAGCTGCGCCTGTTTTTGGAGCTGAAAATAAAAAGGTTTTCTTCAGTTTTGGGCAATTTTTCTTCTTTTTGCACAGTTTCTTCATCCCGGATCATTCATCGTGAGCTGCGAAGAGGACGACACTGAGGGGCTTTCCACCCTCAACATGACGGGTGCAATCATACCCGCACTAATGCACCGGTTCTCATAAGAACTCTGAAGTTAAGCGTGCTTGGGCGAGAGTAGTACTAGGATGGGTGACCCCCTGGGAAGTCCTCGTATTGCACCCCCCTTTCGTTATTTTTTTTGTCCCGTTCAGGCTTTCCAAGATGCTTTATCCGTCACATTTCTATAATAGAGTCCCACATCATCTTGGGCAAGAAAACTTCACTTCGCGTAGAGGTTCGGCCCACAAACGAAGGGCGTCGGGCCTGTGACCAGGTCCCCGTCACTCCAGTGCCCATATTTTTTGATCCGTAAGGAGTTATGGGCGCACAGCCTACCGTTGGAAAGCTCTCTGAGAGCTCTACGACGGAGGCAGCAAGCCTACTCGGCTGCGCCAATTTTCGGAGCCCAAAATCGAACGTTTTCATCAATTTCAGGCAACGTTTCTTCTTTTTACGCTGTTTCTTCATCCCGAATCGTTCTTTGTGAGCTGGGAAAAGGACGACACATAAGGGCTTTGAGCTCTCAACATGACGGGTGCAATCATACCAGCACTAATGCACCAGATCCCATCAGAACTCCGAAGTTAAGCGTGCTTGGGCGAGAGTAGTACTAGGATTGGTGATCCCCTTGGAAGTCCTCGTGTGTACCCCCCTTTTCGTTTTGTTTTTTTGCCCCGTTCAGGCTTGCCAAGATGCTTTATCCGTCACATTTCAACTATCAAGTCCCACGACATCTTGGGCGAGACAACTTCGCTTCGCGTTGAGGCTGGGCCTGCAAACGGAGGGTGTTGGGCTTGTGACCAGGTCTCTGTCGCTCCAATGCCCATAACTTTTGATCTGTAAGAAGTTATGCGGCGCACAGCATACCACTAGAAAGCTCTCCGAGAGCTCTACTACGGGGGCTGCAGGCCTACTCGGCTGCGCCAATTTTTGGAGCCCAAAATCGAATGTTTTCATCAGTTTTGGGACACTTTCTTCTTTTTGTACTGTTTCTTCATCCTGGATCGTTCATCGTTAGCCGCGTAAAGGACGACACATAAGGGCTTTGCACCCTCAACAACATCTGTGCAATCATACCAGCACCAATGCACCACATCCCATCAGAACTACGAAGATAAGCGTGCTTGGACGAGAGTAGTACTAGGATAGGTGACCCCCTGGGAAGTCCTTGTGTTGCACCCCCCTTTTCGTTTTGTGTTTTTGCCCCGTTCAAGCTTTCCAAGAGGCTTTATCCGTCACATTTCTAATATCGAGTCCCACGGCATCTTGGGCAAGAAAACTTCGCTTTGCGTAGAGGTTGGACCCGCAAACCGAGGGCGTCGGTCTTGTGACAAGGTCTCCATCGCTCTAATGGCCATAACTTTTGATCCGTAAGGAGTAATGCGGCGCACAGCATACCGTTGGAAAGATCTCCAAGGGCTCTACGACGGGGACAGTAAGCCTAAGCCGGCTGCGCCTATTTTCGGAGCCCAAAAGCAAATGTTTTCATCAGTTTCGGGCCACTTTTCTTCTTTTTACGCTGTTTCTTCGTCTTGGATCATTCGTCGTGAGCCGAGAAAAGGACGACACATAAGGGCTATGCGCCTTCAACATGACGGGTGCGATCATACCAACACTAATGCACGGGATCCCATCAGAACTCCGAAGCTAAGCGTACTTAGGCGAGAGTAGTACTACGATGGGTGACCCCATGGGAAGTCCTCATCTTCCACTCCCCTTTTCATTTTATTTTTTTTGCCCCGTTCAGGGTTGCCCAGATGCTTTATCCGTCACATTTCTATTATCAAGTCCCACCGCATCTTGGGAAGGAAAACTTCGCTTCGCGTAGAAGCTAGGCATCCAAACCGGAGGCGTTGGGCTTGTGATAAGGTTTCCATCGCTCGAATGCCCATAACTTTTGATCCGTAGGGAGTTATGCAGCGCACATCATACCATTGGAAAGCTCTCTGACAGCTCTACGACGGGGGTAGAAAGCCTGCTCGACTGCACCTTTTTTTAGAGCCCAAAAGAAAATGTTTCATCAGTTTTGGGCCTGTTTTCTTCTTTTTGAATTGTTCCTTCTTCTTGGATCGTTCGTTGTGAGCCGCGAAAAGGACGAAACATAAGGGCTTTGCACCCTCAACATGACGGGTGCGATCATACCAGCACTAATGTACCAGATCCCATAAGAACTCCGAAGTTATGCGTACTTGGGCGAGAATAGTACTAGGATGGGTGACCCCCTGGGAAGTCCTCGTGTTGTACCCCCCTTTTCGTTTTGTTTTTTTGCCCCGTTCAGGCTTGCCAAGATGTTTTATCCGTCACATTTCCATTATCGAGTCCCACAATATCTTGGGCAAGACAACTTCGCTTCGCATAGAGGTTGGGCCCGTAAACCGAGGGCGTGGAGCTTGTGACCAGGTCTCTACCGCTCTAGTGCCCATAACTTTTGATCCGTAAGGAGTTATACGGTGCACAGTGTACCGTTGGAAAATTCTCCGAGAGCTCTAGGACGGGGACACCAAGCCTACACTACTGCCCCTGTTTTCGGAGCCCAAAATCAAACGTTTTCATCAGTTTTGGGCCACTTTTCTTCTTTTTGCACTGTTTCTTCATCCTGGATCGTTCGTCATGAGCTGCGAAGAGGACGACACAGAGGGGCTTTGCACCCTCAACATGACT
Organism: Ehretia macrophylla; assembly: GCA_037974665.1. Lineage (NCBI taxonomy): Eukaryota > Viridiplantae > Streptophyta > Magnoliopsida > Boraginales > Ehretiaceae > Ehretia > Ehretia macrophylla. Next base: position 10,566,510 of record CM075776.1, on the reverse strand, counting down.
GGTAAAATCATACTAGCACTAATGCATTGGATCCCATTAGAACTCTGAAGCTAATCGTGCTTGGGCGAGAGTAGTACTAGGATGTGTAACCCCCTGGGAAGTCCTCACGTTGCACCCTTTTTTTTGTTTTGTTTTGTTGCCCCGCTCAGGCTTGCCAAGATGCTTTATCCGTCACATTTCTACTATCGAGTCCCACGGCATCTTCGGCAAGACAAGTTCGCTTCACGTAGAGGCTGGGGCCACAAATTGAGGGCGTCGGGCCTGTGAGCAGGTCTCCGTCTCTCCAGTGCCCATAACTTTTGATCCGTAAGGAGTTATATGGCGCACAGCATACCGTTGGAATGCTCTCCGAGAGATCTATGACAGGGGCAGCAAGCCTACCCGGCTTCCCTATTTTTGAGGCCCAAAAGCAAATGTTTTCATCAGTTTCGGGCCACTTTTCTAGTTTTTGCGCTGTTTTTTCATCCCAGATAGTTCGTCTTGAGCCTCCTAAAGGACAACGCATAAGGGCTTTGTGCCCTCAACATCATGTGTATGATCATACCAGTACTAATGCACCGCATCCCATTAGAACTACGAAGTTAAGCATGCTTGGGAGAGAGTAGTACTAGGATGGGTGACCCCCTGGGAAGTCCTCGTATTGCACCCCCCTTTCGTTTAATTTTTTTTGCCCCGTTCAGGCTTGTCAAGATGCTTTATCCGTCACATTTCTATTATTGAGTCCCACCGAATCTTGGACAAGAAAACTTTTCTTCACGTAGAGGCTGGGCACACAAACCGAGGACGTTAGGCCTGTGACTAGGTCTCCGTCGCTCTGGTGCCTATAACTTTTGATCTGTAAGGAGTTACGCGGCGCACAACATACCGTTGGAAATCTCACCGAGAGCTCTACGATGAGGGAAGCAAGCATGCTCGGCTGCGCCTATTTTAGGTGCCCAAAATCGAAAAATTTCATCAATTTTGGGCAACTTTTCTACTTTTTGTGCTATTTTTTCATCCCGGATCGTTCATCTTGAGCCGCCTAAAGACGACACATAAGGGCTTTGCGCCCTTAACATCATGTGTGTGATCATACCAGCACTAATGCACAACATCCCATCAGAACTACGAAGATAAGTGTGCTGGGGCGAGAGTTGTACTAGGATGGGTGACCCCCTGGGAAGTCATCGTGTTGCACCCCTCTTTTCATTTTTTTTTTGCCCCATTCAGGCTTGCCAAGATGCTTTATCCATCACATTTCAATTATCAAGTCCCACGGCATCTTGGGCAAGAAAACTTTGCTTCGCGTTGAGGTTGGGCCCGCAAATCGGGGGCGTCGGTCTTGTGACAAGGTCTTTATCGCTCCAATGGCCATAACTTTTGATCTATAAGGAGTTATGCGGTGCACAGCATACCGTTGGAAAGCTGTCCAAGAGCTCTACGACGGGGGCAGTAAGCTTGCTCAGCTGCGCCTATTTTCGGAGCCCAAAAGCAAATGTTTTCATCAGTTTCGGGCCACTTTTCTTCTTTTAACACTGTTTCTTCGCCCTGGATCGTTCATCGTGAGCTGCGAAAAGGACGACACATAAGGGCTTTGTACCCTCAACATGACCGGTGCAATCATACCTGTGAGGCCCGACCTCGATTCGCGTGCGATACCTTATTTCGTGTGCCCTAATTCTGATTTGCATGCCTTGACTTAGGTTTAAGAGTCGTGTTTCATTTTGTGTGCCTTGCATTGAATTATGTGCATACAGTTAGGGTTGTGTGCATTTACTTGGGAAACATGCATTTGTCACGTAGTTCGTGCCCTACCTCGTAGTGCATGCCCTAAACCTAAGAACGTGTGCCATCACTCTAATCAAAAAAGCATCTTACACGAAGCACTAGATCATTAATTAATCCTACAAACTCCACTAACTAATATTAAAATCCTAATTCAACTCACTAGAAGACAAAATCTCACAAAAAGCTAGACATTCTTATTCTTTATTCTTTATTCTTTGCATATCCCAAACATACAATTAAAATAATGCTCAGAAGATGACAAAGATTCAACATTTTGCAAGCCTTGGCCGACCATCTCTTGCATTTGTGCATGCATTGCAATTCTAAAAATTAAATCTAGACATTCTATGACAATCTATGACACAAGACATAAAAAAAACCCAAAACCCTACCCAATGCACCTATATTCTCGACACACCCTCAATTGCCCATGCTAAGGATTCAAATTATGCTTCTTGAAGACACAAAAATCAGATTTTACAAGGCCCTAGGCCGACACAAGCATCAAACATTTCAAAGCTTTTCATTTTTCTTTCATTCTTTCTTCTCTTCTCACATTTTCTCTCACTCTCTCTCTCTCATTTCTTCTCTCTCGCTCGGCCCTAGCTGAAATTGTAGACTCCATAGCTAAGTTCTTCATCCTAAGGCTCTTCAAGAACTCCAAGCTACTTAGGAGCTTGACCAAGCAAAGCTAGGAGCAAAGAAACACACATGCAAGCTCTTTGAACCTTCATTTCGGCTTAGGTGAGTTGTTAGCTTCCATTTCATTTTCTTCTTGTTCTAACCACATGCACCTACTAAGAACATGGTAACTTAGCTAGGAAATTACAGAATTCCCAAGTAGTCTCTCGGCTAAGCAAGGAGAAGAGTCATCATTGTGCTTCATCAAGAGTTTGTGCATCTTCTTTGTTGTCTTGCTAAGGTGAGGGCTAAAACTTCTTGAAAAGCTTTTGAAAACCACATGCATGCCTTTGAATGTCTATTTTTACCTCTGTACTTGTGATATATGTGTGTTCAAGAGTTTTTGTAAACATGCATGGCAAGATATTTGGCTAGAATGTGATGAAAGATGAAATCGCGTATGGGACAGTCTTCTGTCTTTTTGGTGCGGGGTGATTTTGACCAGGTAAATGAGGTAGAAAATGCGTGAAAATTGGTAGGTGACTAGTTTTGCCAGTTATGAGATTGTGTCGCATAAATAGGCCAAAGCTAATTTTGAATCTAAGGTCCTCAAAATGGCAAAATATAAAAATGTGTCCAAATCTAGAAAGTCTGGAAAAATGAAGCAGGTTTTGGCAGATTCACTGACCTTGTAGAACGGACCAGTTTTGACTTAGTAAATGATATCCAAAATGCATGAAATTTGGTGTGCTGCTAGATTTTTCAGTTCTGGACATTTGTGTCAGAAATGGACCAAGGCTATATGTGACCCTAAGGCCCTCAAAAACGACAAGTATTGAATTGTGTGCAAACCTGGACAGTTTTGCGTAGTCTCACTGTTTTGGCTATAACTCTTGAACCCGAACTCCAAATGATGCGAGGTTTATTTCTGGATTTAGTTCACTTCTTAAGCTTTAATTTGACATTTTATTTACTGGAATTGGAGTTTGTTTGTTTGTCTCAATGATTGTGAAAAAACAGACCATTGCAGTGAGGTTTTCATCTAGTGATTTGCCTTGAAAATTATTGTAACTTCTCTTGTTGTAATAAATGCTTGGGATTGTGGCATTGGGATGTTGTGTAGACTGTTTTGAATGCTTGAGGGTGTTTGAATTAATCAATGCATGGCTTGAGTTTAATTACTTGACAACTTAGGGCTTAATCGCACGGGTGAGCGTGAATTGAAACTCTAATGACTAGGTAAAATCGCTAAGTTTTGATCCTATGAATATCGTGTTTAATATGTAATTAGTAGGCTGCCCGTAGTTGTCCTTATAGACCTAAATATGATTCCGATAATTACATGTTGACAAGTAGGCCTTTCTTGCACCCAGTTCCACGTAGATGTCGTTGCATGTTGAATTATCTAATTATTTGATTACGTGAACTTCGAAATGAGTTATATGACTTGATTTACATGCGTTACATGGCTACCCGTTTAGTATTCATATAACTCCATGTGCTTTTCAAGTGAAATTACTTGTCATATCATGCCTCGCGTGTTTACTTGTCAATGTGCAATCTTATGACTGCTCGGAGGCAACCTATTTTGTTGCCCTCCAAATGTGATATATTAAATGTCATAAATGTGCATTGCATACAAGGTTGCAACCTTTCATTCTGGCGTGGTAGCGTTCACACACACCGGGCGGTATCGGGCTTGCTGGTGCAACCGTGACTACCATTGTCCAATTCCCTCTCTCGCTTGGGGGTTAGACTTCCTCTGAGAGTTTGGTCATAGGATTTCGGGGTACATACGGAGTACACCCATTTGGCGTGATAAGGGGATGATTTGAAGTCGGCCGCAACAACTGATACCAGAAATAAACTGAGAGCAAAAGCTCACCGTATCCTTTTCACTATTTGTATAAGTACTCTCGCTTGGTTCCTAGAGGACCTCGGGGAGGAAAGACGGGTAATTGTGTTCTTTTACTGTTACATTACATTCTTTACATAGTTGTTATATATGACATGCTTGCAAAGGGTTTTCATAAGTTGAACCGGAAAATGAGTTTCAAAACTTATTTCTCGTTTCCCCCTCGTTGAGTTCATAAGGACTCACCCTCTTTTATCATCTCAGGTGAAGAAGACTAGGAACAGGTACCTAAGGACAACGTGCATATTGATGATTCCTTGGAATGATTGCTTGCCCTACGTGCCTTACTTGACTATGGCCATTTTGTGAACGATATGTTGCTTGAAGACTATTTCATTTCTTATGTTGCTTGTTATTGTATTGTAAATGACCCCTGTTGTAATTTGGGGTCTGATTTTGGCTTGTACTGATCCTAACTAGATAGACACTACTATGGTCGTTTTTGTTATCGTTATTGGCTAGTATCTATCATAAGATTATGAAGTATCAGGTAAGGATTAAGTAAAATGAATCTATCCAATCTTAAGCAGGTACTCATTGTTAAGCTAAGATCAACAGGTACTTTTGTAACAAGGATTAACAAACAAACGAGACATAGTATCATGCTAGGTTATTAATCAAACAAGACTTCGAGACAACTAGTAGGTGTTTCGATTGTTGATAAATAGTAATCTTAGTTAGAAATGAAATTGAGATTGGAAATTTTGAGGCGTTTAGAGAATTAGGTCAAACTAAAGAGCCCAATTACAGCCGTTATACTGCTGGTTTTTCAGAGAATTTGTGGGGCTAAAATGTTAAGTGTTAACCTTCATGAATGATTAAGTACGTGATATGACTTGAATGTTTAGATCACACCCTAGTCTAACCTTTATAGGTCAGGTTGGGGCGTGATACCCTAGAAGAATGGTATCAGAGCTTAGATTGCTTAAGCCAGGTTTAACTCTCGGACTATGGGTAGAAGCCCTAAGATGATTAGGATGACTTGTTTATCTATGTTAATGAGTGATAATGTTAATTGTGCCTTCTATGTTCTATGTGCTTATGTGATTAACATGTCTTAATTGTTTCTAGAAATTGTGTATCTATATAAAATTATATGTGGCATACCTGATACATTAAATTCTTGTCTTGTCGTATTCCAATAAATTGTGCATCGTAATCTGTGCCTATAGATGGCTAGCCCTAATACCTGCACTACTAATAGGAGCGGTGAGCCCCAAGAGACCGAAAATGCTCATCAAACTAATCCTGGCATGGCTATGTTTAATATGATGGCGAATGCCATGGATCGCGTATCGCGAGTGATAGAACGTCAAGACGCACGTGAAGCAAACAACAATAACAGGAATGATGGTAACCATGGGAGATATAGCAGAATGTGGGAGTTTCTTGACTTTCGCCCGTCCAAATTCCACGGGGAAGCTGATGATGAAAAGGCAGAGGCTTGGCTGTCTGAGATCGAGAGGATTTTCAGGCCACTTGACTATATTGATGAAGAAAATGTGGAGTTCGCTGTGTTTCTATTGCATGGGGATGCTGAGCATTGGTGGCACACTGTGGAGGCACTTTGGGAAACTGATCATACACCTCGCTTGTGGGGTAATTTCGTTAAGGCATTCAAGGAGAAATATGTACCTGCAGTTTCCAGGCAGAGGCGGATTGAGGAATTCATGCACTTGAACCAGGGTAATATGACGGTGGCCCAGTATGAGGCTCGTTTTGACCAACTGTCCCGCTATGCTCAATACATGGTTAGTACCCCTGAGGCAAAGATGTGGAAATTCACAAATGGGTTGAGGCCAGAGATTCAGGACCAGTTGGCTTCGTATGACTTCGATACCTATTCTACTCTCTTTGCTGCTGCTTCCTGAGTTGAGAAGAGAAAACTTGATAGAGCCGGTTCGAGCCAGCTGAACAAGAAACCGTATTAGCCTTCAGGTCAACAAAGGAAATTCTAGAGCCAGAACATACCAGTTAATAACCGTGGCCCGACTAAAGCACCATCAGCCTCTTCCACCCGCGGATCCACAGGTAGTTCACCTGCTACTCAGTCTATCAACTGTTCTTACTGTGACAAGAAGGGTCACACCGAGGCCTAGTGCTGGAAGAAGTCAGGACGATGTGTGCGGTGTGGCAGTGATCAGCATCAGATCAAGGATTGCCCTAAATGGCAAGGAGGACAAAATCAAGTTAAAATAGTTGGTAGAGACAAGGCTCTAGTTCCTAGAGTTCAGGCTCGAGCTTATACTATTGAGTGCGAGGAGCTTCCAGAGGATACCGATGTTGTTAAAGGTACATTATTGATACAGAATCAACCTGTTAGGGTGCTAATTGATGCAGGTGCTACTTATTCATTTATTATTCCCTTATGTGTGCAACGTGTAAAATTGAAAGTTGTATGTTTGCCTTACGAAGTAGAAGTTGGTACTCCGATGGGTTCTAAACTTATTACTAGCTCAGCTTGTAAAGCATGTAAAATCCAAATTAAAGATAGGGAATTCTCAGCCAATCTTATTGTATGACCTTTTCGAGACTATGAAGTCATCTTAGGGATGGACTGGTTGGCAAAGCATCATGCCCAACTAGATTGCCGGACGAAGAATGTAACATTCCGGATACCTGGTCAACCAATATTGGAGGTAATGGGTCGAAAAGACTTCACCGGGGGTTCCATCATTTCATCTACGAAAGCAGTGAAGTCCTTGAGAAAAGGATGTAGTGGATACTTAGCTTACCTCATCAACAAGTCGTCAGACAAAGTTATGTTGGAGGAGATGCCAGTGATTAAAGATTATGCGGATGTGTTTCCAGAAGAATTTCCCAGTTTACCCCCAAATCGGGAGATCGAGTTCAGTATAGAATTACTGCCTGGCACCCAGCCGATATCTAAAGCTCCCTATCGTATGGCACCAGCCGAGCTACAAGAATTGAAGGACCAATTGCAAGGATTGTTGAAGAAGGGGTTTGTTCAACCAAGTTCTTCACCGTGAGGTGCGCCAGTCCTATTTGTAAAGAAGAAAGACGGAATGTTGAGGCTATGCATCGACTACCGAGGATTGAACCAAGTGACCGTCAAGAATAAATACCCACTTTCACTGATCGACGAGTTGTTTGATCAACTTCAAGGAGCCAAAGTGTATTCAAAACTCGACTTGAGGCAAGGGTACTATCAATTGCGGATCAAAAAGGAGGATATGCCTAAAACGGCTTTCAGGACGACATATGGGCATTATGAATATGTGGTGATGCCCTTTGGACTAACTAATGCCCCTGCAGCTTTTATAGACTTGATGCACAGGGTATTTCAACCCTACTTGGATCAATTTGTGGTGATCCTCATTGATGATATTTTGGTATACTCGAAATCTGAGGCTGAGCATGAACAACATCTGCGATTGGTACTGTAGAAACTTCGAGAGCATCAATTGTATGCGAAGTTTAGCAAATGCGAATTTTGGTTGCAACAGCTTGCATTTTTGGGGCACATCATATCCCAAGAGGGAATAGCAGTGGATCCAGCAAAGATAGAAGCGGTGATGTCTTAGAAGAAGCCGAAAAATGTTACGGAGGTTCAGAGTTTTCTTGGTCTAGCCGGCTATTATCGGAGGTTCGTGAAAGATTTCTTAAAGATTGCAGGACCGCTTACAAAGCTCACTCAAAAGAAAACAAAGTTCGTGTGTGATGACAAGTGTGAGAATAGTTTCCAAGAATTGAAGAAAAGATTGACTACCGTACCTGTTCTTGCATTGCCTGAAGGGAGTCAAGGTTTTGTAATCTATAACGATGCTTCGAAGGAAGGACTAGGTTGTGTGTTGATGCAAAATGGTAGAGTGATTGCGTATGCTTCTAGGAAACCGAAGCCGTATGAATTGAATTACTTGACGCATGATTTGGAGTTAGTGGCTATTGTGTTTGCACTCAAGAAATGGAGGCACTATCTGTGGGGTAACAAGTTCGAGGTATTTACTGATCACAAGAGCTTGAAATACTTGTTCTCTCAAAAGGAGTTGAACATGAGGGAAAGACGGTAGATGGAGCTTTTGGATGATTATAACTGCACAATCAATTATGTGCCTGGTAAAGCAAATGTAGTTGTAGATGCCTTAAGTCGGAAAGCGAGCATGGAAAAACTGAAAGTTAAGGTGCAGGAGTTGTTAGAGGAAACATTCTTGTGGAAACCACAACTGACTCAAAAAGGGTTACTTTTTGCCACTACACAAGTTCAAAGAGCTCCTTATCGAGCTGCCTAAGAGGGTATTCGATTCGTGAATGCGAAAGATCAATCAAAAAGGAAGCACATGACCCTAAACAAGAAGAACAATGGCCACCGATCAGTGGCTCGACCTTGTTGTCTAAATTACGAGAGGCTCAACAGAAGGACCAACAGTTTCAGAAGATTAAAGAAAGCAACACATATTTCAAGTTTCATGATGATGGTATTTGGAGATTTAGGAATCGAATTTGTGTTCCTAATGAGCCAGAGTTGAAAAAGAAGATTCTTGAAGAAGCCCATAACTGAAGATATACTATTCACCCCAGCGGAACAAAGATGTACCGGGATTTGAAGCAATACTATTGATGGAATAACATAAAGAGAGAGATTGCGGAGGTTGTGGCACGGTGTTTGACTTGCCAGAGAGTCAAAGCAGAACATCAACGACCAATAGGTTTACTTCAGCCATTGGAAATCCCTCAATGGAAATGGGAACATATAACTATGGATTTTGTTATGGCCCTGCCTAGGTAGATAGATTGACTAAGTCAGCACACTTCTTACCGATGAACAAGGAGGATAGTCCTGAGAAACTGGGAGATATGTATGTGGCGGATATTGTAAGGTTGCACGGGATGCCTGTGAGTATTGTATCGGATAGGGATCCTCGTTTTACTTCCCGATTTTGGAAGAGATTGCAAGAAGCTTTGGGAACGAAGTTGAGTTTCAGCACGGCTTATCACCCTCAAACTAATGGACAATCTGAGAGAACTATTCAGATTCTGGAGGATATGCTGAGGGCGTGTGTTTTAGACTTCGGGAAAGGTTGGGAGAAATATCTGTCTCTAGCAGAGTTCGCTTATAATAATAGTTATCAGGCCACTATCGGGATGGCCCCATTTGAGGCATTGTATGGACGTAAGTGTCGATCCCCAATTTACTGGGATGAAGTAGGTGAGACGAAGACTTTTGACCCGACCCTTCTACCTGAACTTATGAAGACGGTTGTTAATATCCACCTCATCCGAAAACAGATGCTTACCACCCAGAGCAGGCAGAAAAGTTATGCAGACCGATGGAGACGGAGCCTAGAGTTTGAGGTCGGCGACAAGGTGTTCTTGAAGATATCACCCTGGAAGGGACTAATTAAACACGTCAAGGGTGAAAAGTTGAGCCCGAGGTTTGTAGGACCATTTGGAATAATTGAGAAGGTTGGCAAATTGGCATATCGCCTGGAACTAGCCCAAAACCTCTCCAATATCCATGACGTTTTTCATGTTCCAATGCTACGGAAGTATCATCCTGATCCATCGCATATCTTGGAGCCAGAGCCATTGCAGCTTCGAGAGAACTTATCTTATGAGGAGAAGCCCATTCGGATCCTAGACCAGCAAGATCGGGAGTTGCGCAACAAATCTATACCGATGGTGAAAGTGTTGTGGGATCATCATGGAGTTGTAGAAGCAACGTGGGAAAGGCGAGACCAGATGGAGCAACATTATCCAGCTTTATTTCAAAGGTAATATTGAATTTTGGGACGAAATTCTTTTAAGTGGGGAATATGTGAGGCTCGACCTCAATTTGGGTGCGATACCTCGTTTCGTGTGTCTTAATCTAGATTTGCGTGCCTTGACTTAGGTTTAAGAGTCATGTTTCGTTTGTGTGCCTTGCATTGAATTATATGCATCAATTTAGGGTTGCATGCAATTACTAGAGAAACGTGCATTCATCTCGTAGTTCGTGCCTTACCTTATAGTGCGTGCCCTAAACCTAGGAAAGCGTGCCCTCACGCTAATCAAAAAAGCATCTTACACGAAGCACTAGATCATTAATTAATCCTACAAACTCCACTAACTAATATTAAAATTCTAATTCAACTCACTAGAAGACGAAATTGCACCAAAAGCTAGACATTCTTATTCTTTATTCTTTATTATTTGCATATCCCAAACATACAATTAAAATAATGATCAAAAGATGACAAAGATTCAGCATTTTGCAAGCCTTGGCTGACCATCTATTGCATTTGTGCATGCATTGCAATTTCAAAAATTAAATCTAGACATCCTATGACAATCTATGACACAAGACATAAAAAAAAAAAAATAACCCAAAACCCTACCCAATGCACCCATATTCTCGTCACACACTCAATTGCCCATGCTAAGGATTCAAATTATGCTTCTTGAAGACACAAAAATCAGATTTTACAAGGCCCTAGGCCGACACAAGCATCAAACATTTCAAAACTTTTCATTTTTCTTTCATTCTTTCTTTTCTTCTCACATTTTCTCTCACTCTCTCTCATTTCTTCTCTCTCTCTCGGCCCTAGCTAAAATTGTAGACTCCATAGCTAAGTTCTTCATCCTAAGGCTCTTCAAGACCTCCAAGCTACTTAGGAGCTCGACCAAGCAAAGCTAAGAGCAAAGAAACTCACATGCAAGCTCTTTGAACCTTCATTTCGGCTTAGGTGAGTTGTTAGCTTCCATTTCATTTTCTTCTTGTTCTAACCACATGCACCTACTAAGAACATGGTAACTTAGCTAGGAAACTAGAGAAATCCCAAGTTGTCTCTCGGCTAAGCAAGGAGAAGAGTTGTCATTGTGCTTAATCAAGAGTTTGTGCATCTTCTTTGTTGTCTTGCTAAGGTGAGGGCTAAAACTTCTTGAAAAGCTTTAAAAAACCACATGTATGCCTTTGAATGTCTATTTCTACCTCTGTACTTGTGATATATGTGTGTTCAAGAGCTTTTGTAAACATGCATGGCAAGATATTTGGCTAGAATGTGATGATAGATGAAATCGCGTATGGGACAGTCTTTTGTCTTGTTGGTGCAGGGTGATTTTGACCAGGTAAATAAGGTCGAAAATGTGTGAAAATTGGTAGGTGAATAGTTTAGCCAGTTCTGAGATTTTTTCGCAGAAATAGGCCAAAGCTAATTTTGAATCTAAGGTCCTCAAAATGGCAAAATATAAAAATGTGTCCAGGTTTTGGCAGATTCACTGATCTTGTAGAACGAACCAGTTTTGACTTAGTAAATGATATTCAAAATTCATGAAATTTGGTGTACTGCTAGATTTTTCAGTTCTGGAAATTTTTGTCAGAAATGGACTAAGGCTAAATCGAACCCTAAGGCCCTCAAAAACGAAAAGTATTTAAATGTGTGCAAATCTGGACAGTTTTGCGTAGTCTCACGGTTTTGGCTATAACTCTTGAACCCGAACTTCAAATGATGCGAGGTTTGTTTCTGGATTTATTTCACTCCTTAAGATTTAATTTGAAATTTTTTTCACTGGAATTGGAGTTTGTTTGCTTGTCTCAATGATTGTGAGAAAACAGACCATTGCAGTGAGGTTTTCATCTAGTGATTTGCCTTGAAAATTATTGTAACTTCTCTTGTTGTATTAAATGCTTGGGATTGTGGCATTGGGATGTTGTGTAGACTGTTTTGAATGTTTGAGGGTGTTTGAATTAATCAATGCATGGCTTGAGTTTAATTACGTGACAACTTAGGGCTTAATCGCACGGGTGAGCGTGAATTGAAACCCTAATGACTAGGTAAACTCGCTAAGTGTTGATCCTATGAATATCGTGTTTAATTATGTGATTAGTAGGCTGCCCGTAGTTGCCCTTATAGCCCTAAATATGATTCCGATGATTACATGTTGACAAGTAGGCCTTTCTTGCACCCGGTCCCACGTAGATGTCGTTCCATGTTGAATAATCTTATTATTTGATTATGTGAACTTCAAAATGAGTTATATGACTTGATTTACATTCATTACATGGCTGCCCGTTTAGTATTCATATAACTCCATGTGCTTTTCAAGTGAAATTACTTGTCATATCATGCCTCGCGTGTTTAACTGTCAATGTGCAATCTTATGACTGTTCAGAGGCAACCTACTTTGTTGCCCTCCAAATGTGATATATTAAATGTCATAAATGTGCATTTCATACAAGGTTGCAACCTTTCATTCTGGCGTGGTAGCGTTCACGCACACCGGGCGGCATCGGGCTTGCCGGTGCAACCGTGACTACCATTGTCCAATTCCCTCTCTCGCTTGGGGGATAGACTTCATCCGAGAGTTGGGACGTAGGATTTCGGGGTACATCCGGAGTACACCCATTTGGCGTGATAAGGGGATGAATTGAAGTCAACCGCAACAACTGATACTGGAAATGAACTTAGAGCAAAAGCTCACCGTATCCTTTTCACTATGTGTATAAGTACTCTCGCTTGGTTCCTAGAGGACCTCGGGGAGGAAAGACGGGTAATTGTGTTCTTTTACTGTTACATTACATTATGTACTTACTTGTGATATATGACATGCTTGCAAAGGGTTTTCATAAGTTGAACCGGAAAATGAGTTTCAAAACTTATTTCTCGTTTCCCCCTCGCTGAGTTCATAACGACTCACCCTCTTTTATCATCTCAGGTGAAGAAGACTAGGAAGAGGTACTCGAGGACAACGTGCATATTGATGATTCCTTGGAATGATTGCTTGCCCTACGTGCCTTACTTGACTATGGCCATTTTGTGAACGATATGTTGCTTGAAGACTATTTCATTTCTTATGTTGCTTGTTATTGTATTATAAATGACCCCCGTTGTAATTTGGGGTCTGATTTTGGCTTGTACTGATCCTAACTAGATAGACACTACTATGGTTGGTTTTGCTATCGTTATTGGCTAGTATCTATCATAGGATTATGAAGTATTAGGTAAGGATTAAGTAAAATGAATCTATCCAATCTTAAGTAGGTACTCATTGTTAAGCTAAAATCAACAGGTACTTTTGTAACAAGGATTAACAAACAAATGAGACATAGTATCATGCCAGGTTATTAATCAAACGAGACTTCGAGATAACTAGTAGGCATTTCAATTGGTGATAAATAGTAATCTTAGTTAGAAATGAAATTGAGATTGGAAATTTCGAGGCATTTAGAGAATTAGGTCAAACTAAAGAGCCCAAATACAGCCGTTATGCTGCCACTGTTCCGGAGAAGTTATGGAGTTTAGGGTAAAACGTTAAGTGTTAACCTTCATGAACGATTAAGTACGTGATATGACTTGAATGTTTAGATTACACCCTAATCTAACCTTTATAGGTCAGGTTGGGGCGTGCCAATACCACCACTAATGCACTGGATTCCATCATAACTCCGAAGTTATGCATGGTTAAGCGAGAGTAGTAATAGGATGGGTGACCCCTTGGGAAGTCCTCGTGTTGCACCCCCCTTTTCATTCTGTTTTTTGCCCCATTCAGGATTGCCACGATGTATTATCCGACACATTTCTATTATTGAGTCCCAAGGCATCTTGGGCAAGACAACTTCGCTTTGCATCGAGGCTGGGCCAACAAACCGAGGGCGTTGGGCCTGTAACCTGGGGTCCGTCACTCTGGTGCCCATAACTTTTGATCTGTAAGGAGTTATGTGGCGCACAACATATCGTTGGAAAGTTCTCCAAGAGCACTACGTTGGGGGTGACAAACCTGCTCGGCTATCCCTATTTTCGGAGCCCAAAATCAAACGTTTTCATCAGTTTTGGACTATTTTTCCTCTTTTTGCATTGTTTCTTCATCCCAGATCGTTCGTCGTGAGCTGCGAAGAGGACGACCTAGAGGGGCTTTGCACCCTCAACATGACTGGTGCAATCATATCACTACAAATGCACTAGATCCCATCAGAACTCTGAAGTTAAGCGAGCTTGGGCGAGAGTAGTACTAGGATGAGTGACCCCCTGGGATATCCTCGTGCTGCACCCCCCTTGTCATTTTGTTTTTTTGCCCCTTTCCAACTTGCCAAGATGCTTTATCTGTCACATTTCTATTACCGAGTCCCACAGCATCTTGGGCAAGACAACTTCGCTTCGCGTAAAGGCTGGGACCGAAAACCGAGGCCGTCGGGCCTCTGACCAGGTCTCCGTCGCTCTAGTGCCCATAACTTTTGATTCGCAAGGAGTTATGCAGTGCACAGCATACAGTTGGAAAGTTCTCCGAGAGCTCTAAGACGGGGACACCAAGCCTACACTACTGCACCTATTTTCGGAGCTTAAAATCGAACGTTTTCATCAATTTTGGTCCATTTTTCTTCTTTTTACGCTGTTTCTTCGTCCCGGATCGTTCGTCGGGAGCTGCGACAAGGACGACACATAAGGGCTTTGCGCCCTCAACATGACTGGTGCAATCATACTGGCACTAATGCACTGGATCCCATTAGAACTCTGAAGTTAAGCGTGCTTGGCGAGAGTAGAACAAGGATGGGTGCCCTCCCTGGGAAGTCCTCGTGTTGCACCCCCTTTTCGTTTTGTTTTTTTGCCCCATTCAGGGTTGCCAAGATGTTATATCCGTAACATCTCTACTATCGAGTCCTACGGCATGTTTGGCAAGACAACTTCGCTTCGCGTAGAGGTTGGGCCTACAAACGAGGGCGACGGGCCTGTGACCAGGTCTTCGTCTCTCCAGTGCCCATGACCTTTGATCCGTATGGAGTTATTTGGCGCACAACATAACGTTGGAAAGCTCTCCGAGATATCTACGACAGGGGCAGCAAGCCTACTCGGCTGCGCCTATTTTTCAAGCCCAAAAGCAAATATTTTCATCAATTTCGAGCCACTTTTCTAGTTTTTGCGCTGTTTCTTCATCCCGGATTGTTCGTCTTGAGCCTCCTAAAAGACAACGCATAAGGGCTTTGCGCCCTCAACATCATGTGTGCGATCATACCAGCACTAATGCACCGCATCCCAACAGAACTATGAAGTTAAGCGTGCTTGGGCGAGAGTAGTACTAGGATGGGTGACCCCCCGGGAAGTTCTCGTATTGCACCCCCCTTTTCGTTTTAATTTTTTGCCCCGTTCAGACTTGCCAAGATGCTTTATTCGTCACATTTCAATTATTGAGTCCCACTGCATCTTGGGCAAGAAAACTTTTCGTCACATAGAGGCTGGACCCGCAAACTGAGGGCGTCGGGCCTGTGACCAGGTCTCCGTCGCTCCAGTGCCCATAACATTTGATCCGTAAGGAGTTATGCAGCGCACAACATACCTTTGGAAAGCTTTCCGAGAGCTCTACGATGAGGGCAGCAAGAATACTCGGCTACGCCTGTTTTTGGAGCCCAAATGCAAACATTTTCATCAGTTTTGGGTTACTTTTCTACTTTTTGCGCTGTTTTTTCATCCCGGATTGTTCGTCTTGAGCCACCTAAAGACGACACATTAGGGCTTTGTGCCCTTAACATCATGTGTGCGATCATACCAGCATTAATGCACAACATCCCATCAGAACTACGAAGATAAGCGTGCTGGGGCTAGAGTTGTACTAGGAAGGGTGACCCCCTGCGAAGTCATTGTGTTCTACCCCCCTTTTCATTTTTTTTTTGCCCCATTCAGGCTTTCCAAGATGCTTTATCCGTCACATTTCTACTATCGAGTCCTACGGCATGTTGGGCAAGAAAACTTAGCTTCGTGTTGAGGTTGGGCCCGCTAACCGAGGGCATCGGTCCTGTGACAAGGTCTTCATCGCTCCAATGGCCATAACTTTTGATCTGTAAGGAGTTATACGGTGCACAGCATACCGTTGGAAAGCTCTCCAAGAGCTCTACGACGGGGGCAGTAAGCCTACTCTGTTGCGCCTATTTTCGTAGACCAAAAGCAAATGTTTTCATCAGTTTTGGGCCACTTATCTTCTTTTAACGCTGTTTCTTCGTCGTGGATCATTTGTCGTGAGCCGCGAAAAGGACGACACATAAGGGCTTTGCACCCTCAACATGACTGGTGCGATTATACCAGCATTAATGCACCAGATCCCATATGAACTCTGAACTTAAGCGTGCTTGGCCAAGAGTAGTACTAGGATGGGAGACCCCCTGGGAAGTCCTCGTGTTGCACCCTCTTTTTCATTTTGTTTTTTTGCCCCGTTCAGGCTTGCCAAGATGCTTTACGTAGAGGCTGGGCCCACAAAACGAGGGCGTCGGGCCTGTGACCAGGTCTCTGTCGCTCTAGTGCCCATAACTTTTGATCCGTAAGGCGTTATGAGGCGCACAACATACTGCTGGAAAGTTCTCCGAGAGCTCTAAGACGGGGGCAGCAAGCCTACTCGATTGCGCTTGTTTTCAGAGCCCAAAATCAAACGTTTTCATCAGTTTTGGGTCACTTTTCTTCTTTTTGCACTGTTTCTTCATCCTTGATCGTTCGTCGTGAGTCGCGAAGAAGATGGCCCAGAGGGGCTTTGCACCCTCAACACGACTGGTGCAATCAAACTAGCACTAATGCACCAGATCCCATTAGAACTCTGAAGTTCAGCATGCTTGGCCAAGAGTAGTACTAGGATGGGAGACCCCCTGGGAAGTCCTCGTGTTGCACCCTTTTTTTCGTTTTGTTTTTTTGCCCCGTTCAGGCTTGCCAAGATACTTTATCCGTCACATTTCTACTGTCGAGTTCCACGGCATCTTGGGCAAGACAACTTCGCTTCGCGTAGAGGCTGGGCCCCAAACCGAGGGCGTCGGGCCTATGACCAGGTCTCCGTCGCTCCAGTGTCCATAACTTTTGATCCGTAAGGAGTTATGCGGCGCACAGTATACTGTTGGAAAGCTCTCCAAGAGCTCTATTTCAGGGGTAGCAAGCCTATTCGGCTACGCCTGTTTTTGGAGCCCAAAAGCAAACATTTTCATCATTTTTGGGCCACTTTCCTATTTTTTGCGCTGTTTCTTCACCCCGGATCGTTTGACATGAGCCTCCTAAAGGAAGACACATAAGGGCTTTGCGCCATCAACATCATGTGCGCGATCATACCAGTACTAATGCACCGCATCCCATCAGAACTACGAAGTTAAGCGTGCTTGGGCGAGAGTAGTACTTGGATGGGAGACCCTCTGGGAAGTCCTCGTGTTGCACCCTCTTTTTCATTTTGTTTTTTTGCCCCGTTCAGGCTTGCCAAGATGCTTTACGTAGAGGCTGGGCCCGAAAACCCAGGGCGTGGGGCTTGGGACCAGGTCTCCGTCACTCCAGTGCCCATAACTTTTGATCCGTATGGAGTTACGCGGCGCACAACATACTGTTGGAAAGTTCTCCGAGAGCTCTAAGACGAGGGTAGCGAGCCTACTCGGTTGCGCCTTTTTTTTGGAGCCCAAAATCAAACGTTTTCATCAGTTTTGGGTCATTTTTCTTCTTTTTGCACTGTTTCTTCATCCTAGATCGTTCGTCGTGAGTCGCGAAGAGGATCGCCCAGAGGGGCTTTGCACCCTCAACACGACTGGTGCAATCAAACTAGCACTAATGCACCAGATCCCATTAGAACTCTGAAGTTCAGCGTGCTTGGCCAAGAGTAGTACTAGGATGGGAGACCCCCTGGGAAGTCCTCGTGTTGCACTCTTTTTTTCGTTTTGTTTTTTTGCCCCGTTCAGATTTGCCAAGATACTTTATCCGTCACATTTCTACTGTCGAGTCCCACGGCATCTTGGGCAAGACAACTTCGCTTCGCGTAGAGGTTGGGCCCCAAACCGAGGGTGTTGGGCCCCAAACCGAGGGTGTCGGGCCTATGACCAGGTCTCCGTCGCTCCAGTGTCCATAACTTTTGATCCGTAAGGAGTTATGCGGCGCACATTATACTGTTGGAAAGCTCTCCAAGAGCTCTATTACAGGGGCAGCAAGCCTATTCAGCTACGCCTGTTTTTGGAGCCCAAAAGCAAACATTTTCATCATTTTTGGGCCACTTTCCTACTTTTTGCGCTGTTTCTTCACCCCGGATCGTTTGACATGAGCCTCCTAAAGGAAGACACATAAGGGCTTTGCGCCCTCAACATCATGTGTGCGATCATACCAGCACTAATGCACCGCATCCCATCAGAACTACGAAGTTAAGCGTGCTTGGGCGAGAGTAGTACTTGGATGGGTGACCCCCTTGGAAGTCCTCGCATTGCACCCCCGTTTTCGTTTTGTTTTTTCGCCTCGTTTAGGCTTGCCAAGATGCTTTATCCATCACATTTCTATTATTGGGTACCACGGCATCTTGGGCAAGAAAACTTCACTTCGCGTAGAGGCTGGGCCCGCAAACCGAGGGCGTCGGGCCTGTGACCAAGTCTCCGTCGCTCTAGTCCCCATAACTTTTGATCTGTAAGGAGTTATGCGGTGCACAACATACTGTTGGAAAGTTATCCGAGAGCTCTAAGATGGGGGTAGCAAGCCTACTCGGTTGCACCTACTTTCGGAGCACAAAATCAAACGTTTTCATCAATTTTGGGCCATTT
The DNA here is from genome assembly GCA_037974665.1 of Ehretia macrophylla. NCBI lineage: Eukaryota > Viridiplantae > Streptophyta > Magnoliopsida > Boraginales > Ehretiaceae > Ehretia > Ehretia macrophylla. Next base: position 10,547,743 of record CM075776.1, on the reverse strand, counting down.
TTCTTATTTTTCCACTGTTTCTTCATCACAGATCGTTCGTCTTGAGCGGCGAAAAAGACGACACATAAGGGCTATGAGCCCTCAACATGACGGGTGCGATCATACTAGCATTAATGCACGGGATCCCATCAGAACTCCAAAATTAAGTATGCTTTGGCGAGAGTAGTACTAGGATGGGTGACCCCCTAGGAAGTCCTCCTGTTGCTTGCCCTGTTTTGGCTTGCCAAGATGCTTTATCCGTCACATTTCTATTATCGAATACTACAGCATATTGGTCAAGAGAACTTCGCTTCGCGTAGAGGATGGGCCCGCAAACCGAGGGCGTCAAGATTGTGACCCGGTCTCCATCGCTCCAGTGCCCATAACTTTTGATCCGTAAGGATTTACGTTACGCACAGCATACCGTTGGAAAGCTCTCTGAGAGCTCTATGACAAGAGCAACAAACGTGCTCGGCTGTGCCCATTTTCGGAGACCAAAATGAAACGTTTTCATTAGTTTTGGTCCACTTTTCTTCTTTTCACGCTAGTTCTTCGTCCTGGATCGTTTGTCGTGAGCCACAAAAAGGACGACACATAAGGGCTGTGCGCCCTCAACATTGTGAAACCCCACTTTTCTATCTTATCTCGTTTTACGTAAATTAACCTGTCTATGTGCTATGTGACTTAGAATGTGGTATACTCCTAGAACATGCTAAATGTGCATTCATGAAATTTTCATAAAAAACGGAGTCATAAATTTTATCGTCGATTTTTAGTGAATAGTATTTTCGAAACACGTCCGCTAAAATTTTGAAACTGGTCTTTTTAACCCTTCTAGACCTAGTCCACGGACTTTAATAGACCTGTGTTTAATGAAAACTGTTTTAAAATCGGCTACAGAATTTATTAGGGTTTTTACACCGACTTTTGCAAAAATCGAATTTGAAGCCGACTCAGGCGAAATTGTTTGATTGTAAAACTTCTTGTCACCTAAAATAAAATAATTTACTTGAGCTAGCTTGGGTGTTCAATAATTGTTTTGAACTTTGGTGATCAAGAAAATGCATTTAAAGTCAAGAAAACACAAAAAAATGCTAAGTTTCAACTTTGACTTTCATTTAAATGGTTGACCAACAAGCTTATATCACCAACACACACTCATAAAGCACAAAACACCCACAATGGCACACACATTTCCGAAAGGGAGAAGAGAGAAAAGAGAAAAGAGTTTTCAAGGTTTTCAAAGCAATTTTTCAAAGAAAAAGCTAGTTTTTGTCAGTAGAATTTCGTGCCGAGTTGGATTCTGCTTGTTGGGCACGCTTTGCATGCATTCCTAGGCTTATATCGCATCAAAGGTGAGAGAAAATTCTAGATCTCAAAAGTTGTCTTTTGCATTTTTGCGTATAAATGAAAATTAAACTGTTAGAATTCTAATCTGATGTTAAATTATTGCTCCTTGCATGCTAGGGATCATTTAGCTGTAATACTACGAGCTTTTATTGGTTGTAGCATAATTTTTATTTTTCGGGTATTTAAATTTAATTAATTTGTTCAATGTTGATTAAATTGAGTTGTGTTGATCGGAATCGATTGCCGTTGATTTCTAAATGTTTGATAATTACATGGTAGCGCCGTTGTAATTCCGAATTTTCGATTATGATGTTTGGGTGAAAATCCGAAAATTTCAGCCATGACACACTAGAGTTTTAGGGTTGTTGAGCATGATTTGGATGTGTTTTGGTTGGTTTCCGAGGGGGTTAATGTAGTTGGTTGAATGGGTGAGTGATAGAAACTGATTTGGAGTTGTTTGGATTAGTAGAATGTAAGATATGATTATTTGAAGTTTAGGTTGTCTTTCTTTAAAATGTTACATTGAGCCTTAGTTGATTGGGTGTGGGTTGAGTGATTAAATTGTGAGTTGTTGACAGGTAAATTAGGGTTTGACTGTGTGTTTAATGCATGTTCAATTAGATGGCCTACTTTGTCATCTAACTTAGTTATATGTTGTTAAATTGGTCATTGATGTTATTATGATGATAATATGATTATTGATGATTATTGATTGATGATTGATGCCAGGAGATAAACAGTTCTGCTAGTCTGTTCTCTTGTGAATGATTGATGTTTATTATTATTGTTGGGTCTTTGGTATGTGTATGCCACCTCTCGGGCAGCATTGGGCTGTCGGGTTGATAACGGCATGACTATCAGAGATTGCCTCTAGCTAGCATGATGGAGGTGTCATGGAGGGCGAGGTTACTGGGGGTACCCCGGGTGCGTGAGTTTATGGGAATCACAAGAAGGCTGTTATGATCGTGATGGTGTTTGGAGCTACACCAACTAGAGCATCCTTTATTGAATGGTCATATAGTTATGTGATGATATTATTATTATTGTTATTGTGTGTTTACTGACTCAAAGGATTATTCCAAGGAGTTTAGTAGACCTTGCTTAAGATCTATCGGATCCTCGCTGGGGTTATTTTATATAAGCTCACTCTCTATTATTGCATGCATACATGTGTACTTTTGCAGGATTACGGGTACGTGCCTCCCGAAGAGGAGATTGTGGAAAACGTGCCTTACGTGGATGAGTCCTATGTTCCAGAGTCTTATCCGTGACGTCGTACATGTTTTATTATCTTGTAAATTAACTTAGTAGACTTTTATTTGCTTTGTAGTTTATAATGTATATGATGTTGATAAGTTAATGAATTAGTTGATGATGTCTTAGTAGCCTTTCTTTTGTTTATGATTTGGTTGCTAGATTGGCTCAATATGTTTTTGTATGGTATTTTAAGGGTTCATGTATTATGTTGGAACGGAGGCATATAACGAGGAATGTTTATTGTATGATATGGTCATGATGTATGTTATTATGTTATTGAGGAATTGTTTGTTGTATGGTTTATGGAGTTGAGGTATGATGTCCTATGGAGGTTGGTTTAGAGCCTCGGTATCCTATTTACTGTCGTTATACTGCCGAAATTCTGTTACGTCCTGACTGATTATATGAGGGATCGAGTTGGGGCGTGACATTTAAGTGGTATCAGAGCGCATGTTAGTTGTCAGCCGGGGTATTCTCAGGATGTGGGTAATAGTCTTAGCATGAAAGTATGTATGAAAAGAAAGAAAAGTGATCTATGTATTAATATGATTAAATGATTAAGTGATTATTTAGTACTTATGTGATTATGTGATCAATTTGTTTATGTGTTTTATATGACTTTGTTATTTATGTGTTAATAGTATTTTATAACCTGTTTACGTGCTATAACCTGTGCTAACTCTTTGATTAGTAGAATGACGAGTAGACCGAGAACCAGAGGTAGACCTAAGATGACTGATGAGACTCCGGGTAACGCAGCATCGAGCCGTGATAAGGATGATGACCGATTGGGGGCAGCTATGGAGAAGATTGCTGAGTTAGTGGCTAGTCAGGCACAGTTACTAGCAGGGCAGGCTGCCCAGAATCAGGCTATGCAGGCTCAGCTACAGAATGTGCAGGGTGGTAACCATGGGCGTGGTACCCTGAAGGAGTTCTTAGGATATCATCCTCCTAGATTTCAGGGGGAGCCGAATGATAGGAAGGCGGAGGCATGGATTTGCAAGTTGGAGAATATTTATGATGCACTTGGCTATACTGATGAGCAGAAAGTCTCTTTTGCCATGTACTTGTTAGATGATGAGGCAGAGGAGTGGTGGCGCACGGTAAGGACTAGCTGGGCGACACAGGGTATTCCTTATGTTTGGGGTACCTTTCTGATGGCTTTCCGGGCAAAGTATGTCCCCAGGACTGCGAGGGAGCGGAAAGAGGTAGAGTTTCTAGCCTTGGTACAAGGAGATGTTACAGTGGCTCAATATGAGGCCACATTTACTCGATTGTCCCGGTATGCACCGAAGTATGTGGCAGACGAGGAGCGGAGGACTCGTGGTTCATGTTGGGGTTGAGGCCCGAGATTCAGGATGTGATGGCTCTGAATCGGTATGATATTTTCACTGAGGCTTTTGAGGCAGCTTCTAGACTAGAGAAGAGAAAGGGGGATCAGCTTGTGTCTAGTCAGCCCAGTAAGAGGTAGTATCAGCCGCAGTATCAGCAGGGTGTGTATAGTCCTCCCGTACAGTAGGTTGGGTTCAGGCCACCAGCTTAGCAGGGTTCTTTTAGGCCACAGGGGCAGCATAGTTATTATCGGCCTCAGTTTCAGCAGGGGTCATATCAGGTTCAGTCCCAGTTTAGGCCAGCCCAGTCTCAGGGTCAGTACAGGCCTAGTTTGGTAAGGCCTCAGCAGCAGTAGGCTAGATCAGCTATTTCTTCAGCTCCTGGTTCTTCTAGGGGCAGTGTTAGTACATCATCATCGCAGTGTACACACTACAACCGCACGGGGCATGTGGAGGCTGATTGTAGGGTGAAAGCAGGGACGTGTTTGGGTTGCGGCAGCAATCAGCACAAGGCGAGGGATTGCCCTAGGTATGCGAGGACTGAGGGTCGGACAGCGACTCAGGGTTATCAGGGCCGACCTGCGGCCAGTGCACCTCAGCAGCAGCATCGGGTTCAGGCTCGGGCCTATGCAGTTGACTTAGAGGAGATGCCTGAGGAGACTGCAGTTGTGGAAGGTAACTTCCTTATACTTGATCAACTTGTTAAAGTGTTGATTGATTCTGGTGCTACACATTCTTTCATTACTCCTGCTTGTGTGCAACGTGTTAATTTGCAACCTGAAAGATTGCCTTATGTGGTTGAGATTAGTACCTCTTTGACTGATAAGTATGTTACTGGCTTAGTATGTAAGGATTGTATAATACATGTTAAGGGGCATAATTTTCCTTCAGACCTTATTTTATTTCCTATCTGGGGGTATGATGTTATCTTGGGTATGGATTGGCTTTCTAAGTATGATGTCCAGTTGAACTGTAGAACCAAGGTAGTACAGTTTCGTTTGCCAGATCAGCCAGTAATTGAGGTAGTAGGGAACCGGGGTACAAAAACGAGTTTTGTTATCTCAGCAACTAAAGCCGTTAAGTTGGTGAGTAAGGGGTGTTCAGGTTATCTAGCTTATTTGATCAACAAGCCATCTGATAAGCTACAGCTAGAGGAAGTCCCTATTATTCGGGAATATCCCAATGTATTTCCCGAGGAGTTGCCAAGGTTACCGCCAGAGAGAGATGTGGAGTTTGTGATCAATCTTATTCCCGGTACTCAACCTATTTCTAAATCAGCGTACCGGATGGCACCAGTTGAGTTCAAGGAGTTGAAGACTCAGTTGCAAGAGTTATTGGAGAAGGGATTCATTCAGCAGAGTTCTTCACCTTGGGGAGCTCCAGTCTTATTTGTGAAGAAGAAGGATGATACCTTGAGGTTGTGTATTGATTACCGTGGTTTGAATCAGGTGACCATCAAGAACAAGTATCCTTTGCCACTGATTGATGAGTTGTTCGATCAACTTCAGGGAGCCAAAGTCTATTCTAAATTTGATTTGAGGCAGGGGTATTATCAGCTTCAGATTCGCACGGAGGATGTTCCGAAGTCTGCCTTCAGGACTCGGTACGGGTATTATGAGTTTGTTGTTATGCCCTTTGGATTAACTAATGCACCGGCAGCATTCATGGATCTTATGCAACGGGTTTTTCAGCCGTATTTAGACCAGTTTGTGGTAATCTTTATTGATGATATCTTGGTCTATTCTAAGTTTGAATCGGAGCACGAGCAACATCTACGGCTTGTATTAGAGAAGCTGCAGGAGCATCAGTTGTTTGCCAAGTTCAGCAAATGTGAATTTTGGCTACAACACATATCTTTTCTTCGCCATGTTATTACACAGAGCGGTATTTCTTTAGATCCCACTAAGATTGAATCGGTGATGTCTTGGAAACGGCCAGAGAGTGTTTTTGAGTTCCGTAGCTTTCTTGGCTTGGCGGGTTATTACCGTAGGTTTGTTAAGGACTTCTCGAAGAATGCTGGGCCACTTTCTAAGTTGACTCAGAAAGAGACTATCTTTAATTGGGATGAGAAGTGTGAGAGTGGGTTTCAGGAGTTGAAAAAGAGGTTGACTACTGCTCCAGTACTTGCTCTACCAGAGGGGACCGATAATATGGTTATTTACAACGATGCATCCAAGGAGGGCTTGGGATGTGTTCTTATGCAGGATGGCCGAGTTATTGCCTATGCTTCCCGGAAGTTGAAGCCTTATGAGGTGAATTATCCGACTCATGATCTTGAGTTGGCAGCAGTTGTCTTCGCACTGAAGAAGTGGTGTCATTATCTGTGGGGCAGTAAGTTCGAGATTTTCACTGATCATAAGAGTCTGAAGTACTTGTTCTCACAGAAGGAGTTGAATATGCGCCAGCGGAGGTGGATGGAGCTTCTTGGAGATTATAATTGTTCTATCAATTATCTGCCTGGCAAGGCAAATGTTGTAGCAGATGCTCTCAGCCGGAAGGCGAGTGTTGCTTGTTTGGCTGTCAAGAAATGGGAGATTCTTGAGGAATTCACTTATTGGAGACCGGAGTTGACTCAGGTTGGGGTGATGTGTTCACATCTCCGTATTCAGCCTTTATTATTGTCTCAGATTAGAGAAGCTCAACAACTTGATGTTCAACTTCAGAAGATCAAGGATCAGATCACGGGTGATCAGTCTGACTTTAAACTGAATGAGGACGGTATTCTTCAGTTTCGGAACAGGGTTTGTGTTCCCGATGAACCGGGCTTGAGGCGAGGTATTCTAGAGGAAGCTCATAATTCTAAGTACACTATTCATCCCAGTGGAACCAAGATATATAAGGATTTGAAGCAACATTACTGGTGGAACAACATGAAGAGAGAGGTTGCTCAGTTTGTATCTAGATGTTTGACTTGTCAGAGGGTGAAAGCCGAGCATCAATGACCAGCAAGTTTGCTTCAGCCGTTGGCTATAACACAGTGGAAATGGGAGTATATTACGATGGACTTCGTCACTGGTTTGCCTAGAACACCGAGGGGTAATGATACAGTTTGGGTTGTCGTGGATCGTTTGACGAAGACAGCTCATTTTATTGCGATGAGGATGAGAGATGAGGTTACAAAGTTGATGGGTCTTTATTTGGATCAGATTGTGAGACTTCACGGTATTCCATCTAGTATTGTCTCAGATCGAGATCCTCGATTTACTTCTTGTTTGTGGGAGAAACTTCAAGAGACCTTGGGTACTCAGTTGAACTTCAGTACCGCGTATCATCCACAGACCAACGGTCAGTCTGAGCGGACTATTCAGATTCTGGAAGATATGCTTAGGGCTTGTGTTCTGGACTTCGGGAAGAGCTGGGAGAAACATCTACCACTTGTCGAGTTTGCCTATAACAATAGTTATCAAGCTACAATTGGGATGGCACCTTTCGTAGCTCTTTACGGTCGTAAGTGCCATTCACCTTTATATTGGGACGAAGTAGGAGAGATGAAGACTATTGATTCGACTATCATGCTAGAGCTTCTAGAGAAGATTGAGAATGTTCAGTTGATCAGGCAGAGAATGCTTACGGCGCAGAGTAGATTCAAGAGTTATGCTGATAAGCGTCGTCGGGATTTGGAGTTTGTAGTCGGAGATCGGGTTTTCTTGAGATTGTCTCCTCGTATCGTTATGGTAAAGGTGGAAAGCTGAGTGCAAGATTTGTTGGGCCGTTTGAGATTACCGGCAGGGTTGGAAAGTTGGCATATCGGTTAGCTTTACTGGAGAACTTCTTTAATGTCCACGATATATTTCATGTGTCTAATTTGCAGAAATATAATCCGGATCCTTCTCATATTCTTGAGCCAGAGCCGTTACAGCTTCGTGAGAATCTGACTTATGACGAGCGTCCGATTCGTATTCTTGACCAGATGGAACAAGAGTTGAGGTCGAAGAAGATTCTGATGGTTAAGGTGTTATGGAAGCATCACGGTATCGACGAAGCTACTTGGGAGAGACGGGATCAGATGCAGCAGCAGTACCCAGATCTGTTTAGTACATCAAGTAAGAATTTCGAGGGCGAAATTTCTTTAAGGGGGGGAGAATGTGAAACCCCACTTTTCTATTTTATCTCGTTTTGCGTGAATTAACCTGTCTATGTGCTATGTGACTTAGAATGTGGTAATTTTAGTATCAATACTCCTAGAACATGCTAAATGTGCATTCATGAAATTTTCATAAAAAACGGAATCAAAAATTTTATCGTCGATTTTCAGTAAATAGTGTTTTCGAAACACGTCTACTAAAATTTTGAAACTGGTCTTTTTAACCCTTCTAGACCTAGTCCACGGACTTTAATAGACCTGTGTTTGATGAAAATGGTTTTAAAATCGGCTTAAGAATTTATTAGGGTTTTTACACCGACTTTTGCGAAAATCAAGTTTTAAGCCGACTCGGGTGAAATTGTTTGATTGTAAAACTTCTTGTCATCTAAAAATAATTTACTTGAGCTAGCTTGGGTGTTGAATAATTGTTTTGAACTTTGGTGATCAAGAAAATGCATTTAAAGTCAAGAAAACACAAAAAAATGCTAAGTTTCAACTTTGACTTTCATTTAAATGGTTGACCAACAAGCTTATATCACCAACACACACTCACAAAGCACAAAAACACCCACAATTTCACACACATTTCCGAGAGGGAGAAGAGAGAAAAAAAGAAAAGAGTTTTCAAGGTTTTCAAAGCATTTTTTCAAAGAAAAATCTAGCTTTTGTTCGTAGAATTTCGTGCCGAGTTGGATTCTGCTTGTTGGGCACGCTTTCCACGCATTCCTAGGCTTATATCGCATCAAAGGTGAGAGAAAAATTCTAGATCTCAAAAGTTATCTTTTACATTTTTGCGTATAAATGGAAATTGAACTGTTAGAATTCTAATATGATGTTAGATTATTGCTCCTTGCATGCTAGGGATCATTTAGCTATAATACTACGAGTTTTTATAGGTTGTAGCATAATTTTTATTTTTCGTGTATTTAAATTTGATGAAGTTGTTCAATGTTGATTAAATTGAATTGGGTTGATCGGAATCAATTGCCATAGATTTCTAAATGTTTGATAATTACGTGGTAGCGCCGTTGTAATGCCGAATTTTCGATTATGATGTTTGGGTGAAAATACGGAAATTTCAGCCATGACACACTAGAGTTTTAGGGTTGTTGAGCATGATTTGGATGTGTTTTGGTTGGTTTCCGAGGGGGTTAATGTAGTTGGTTGAATGGGTGAGTGATATAAACTGATTTGGAGTTGTTTGGATTAGTAGAATGTAAGATATGATTATTTGAAGTTTAGGTTGTGTTTCTTTAAAATGTTAGATTGAGCCTTAGTTGATTGGGTGTGGGTTGAGTGATTGAATTGTGAGTTGTTGACGGGTAAATTAGGGTTTGATTGTATGTTTAATGCATGTTCGGTTAGATGGCCTACTTTGTCATCTAACTTAGTTATGTGTTGTTAAATTAGTTATTGATGTTATTATGATGATAATATGATTATTGATGATTATTGATTGATGATTGATGCCAGGAGATAAACAATTCTGCTAGACTATCCTCCTGTGAATGATTGATGTTTATTATTATTGATGGGTCTCTGGTATGTGTGTGCCACCTCTCGGACAGCATTGGGCTGTCGGGTTGATAACGGCATGACTATCAGAGATTGCCTCCAGCTCGCATGACGGATGTGTCATGGAGGGCGAGGTTATTGGGAGTACCCCGGGTGCGTGAGTTTATGGGAGTCACAAGAAGGCTGTTATGATCGTGATGGTGTTTGGAGCTACACCAACTAGAGTATCCTTTATTGAATGGTCATATAGTTATGTGATGATATTATTATTGTTGTTATTGTGTGTTTACTGACTCAAAGGATTATTCCAAGGAGTTTAGTAGACCTTGCTCGAGATCTATCGGATCCTCGCTGGGCTTATTTTATATAAGCTCACTCTCTATTATTGCATGCATACAGGTGTACTTTCGCAAGATTACGGGTACGTGCCTCCTGAAGAGGAGAATGTGGAAAACGTGCCTTACGTGGATGAGTCCTATGTTCCAGAGTCTTATCCGTGATGTTGTACATGTTTTATTATCTTGTAAATTAACTTAGTAGTCTTTTGTCTGCTTTGTAGTTTGTAATGTGTATGATGTTGATAAGTTAATGAATTAGTTGATGTTGTCGTAGTAGCCTTTCTTTTGTTTATGCTTAGGTTGCTAGATTGGCTCAATATGTTTTTGTATGGTATTTTAAGGGTCCATGTATTATGTTGGAACGGAGGCATATAACGATGAATGTTTATTGTATGATATGGTCATGATGTATGTTATTATGTTATTGAGGAGTTGTTTGTTGTATGGTTTATGGAATTGAGGTATGATGTCCTATGGAGGTTGGTTTAGAGCCTCGGTATCCTATTTACTGTCATTATACTGTTGAAATTCCTTTGCGTCCTGACTGATTAGAGGAGGGGTCGAGTTGGGGCGTGACAAACATGATGGGTGCAATCATACCAGCACTAATGCACGGGATCCTATCAGAACTCCGAAGTTAAGCGTGCTTGGGTGAGAGTAGTACTAGGATGGGTGATCCCCTGGGAAGTCCTCATCTTGCACCCCCTTTTCGTTATTTTTTTTTGCCCCGTTCAGGCTTGCCAAGATGCTTTATCCGTCACATTTCTATTATCGGGTCCTACGGCATCTTGGTCAAGAAAACTTAGCTTTGGGTTGAGGTTGGGCCCGCAAACCGGGGGCGTCGGTCCTGTGACAAGGTTTTCATCGCTCCGGTGCCCATAACTTTTGATCCGTAAGGACTTATGTGGCGCACAACATACCGTTGGAAAGCACTCCAAGAGCTCTACGATAGGGGCGGCAAGCCTGCTAGGCTACGCCTATTTTCGGAGTCCAAAATCAAACGTTTTCATCAGTTTTGGGCCAGTTTTCTTCTTTTTGCGCTGTTTCTTTGTTCCGGATCTTTCGTCGTGAGCCGCGAAAAGGATGACACATATGGGCTTTGCGCCATCAACATGACTGGTGCGATCATACAAGCACTAATACACCGCATCCCATCAGAACTCTGAAGTTAAGCGTGCTTGGGCGACAATAGTACTAGGATGGGTGACCCCTTCGGAAGTCCTCGTGTTGCACCCCCATTTTTGTTTTGTATTTTTGCCCCGTTCCGGCTTGCCAAGATGGATTATCCGTCACATTTATATTATCGAGTCCTACAGCATCTTGGGCAAGACAACTTCGCTTTGCATAGAGGCTGGGCCAACGAACCGAGGGCGTCAGGCCTGTGACCAAATCTCCGTCGTTCCAGTGCCCATAACTTTTGATCCGTAAGGCGTTATGCAGTGCACAACATACCGTTGGAAAGTTCTCCGAGAGCTCTAAGACGGGGGCAGCAAGCCCAAAATCAAACGTTTTCATCAGTTTTGGGCCACTTTTCTTCTTTTTGCACTGTTTCTTCATCCCGGATCGTTTGTCGTGAGTTACGAAGAGGATGACCCAGAGGAGCTTTACACCCTCAACATGACTGGTGCAATCAAACTAGCACTAATGCACCAGATCCCATTAGAACTCTGAATTTAAGCGTGCTTGGGCGAGAGTAGTACTAGGATAGGAGACCCCCTGGGAAGTCCTCGTGTTGCACCGCCTTTTCATTTTGTTTTTTTGCCCCGTTCAGGCTTACCAAGATTCTTTATCCATCACATTTCTACTATCGAGTCCCACGGCATCTTGGGCAAGACAACTTCGCTTCCCATAGAGGCTGGGCCCGCAGACTGAAGGCGTGGGGCCAGTGACCAGGTCTCCGTCGCTCCGGTACCTATAACTTTTGATCCGTAGAGAGTTATGCGGCGCCCAGTATACCATTGGAAAGCTCTCCGAGAGCTCTATGATAAGGGCAGCAAACCTACTCGGTTGCGCCTATTTTTGGAGCCCAAAATCAAACATTTTCGTTAGTTTTGGGCCACTTTTCTACTTTTTGTGCTGTTTCTTCACCCCGGATCGTTCGACATGAGCCTCCTAAAGGATGACACATAAGGGCTTTGCGCCCTCAACATCATGTGTGCGATCATACCAGCACTAATGCACCGTATCCCATCAGAACTACGAAGTTAAGCGTGCTTAGGCGAGAGTAGTACTTGGATGGGTGACCCCCTGGGAAGTCCTCACATTGCACCCCCGTTTTCATTTTATTTTTTTGCCTGGTTCTGGCTTTCCAAGATGTTTTATTCGTCACATTTCTATTATTGAGTCCTACCACTTCTTGGGCAAGACAACTTCGCTTCGCGTAGAGACTGGGCTCGCAAACTGAGGGCGAGGGGCCTGTGACCACGTCTCCGTTATTCCAGTGCCCATAACTTTTGATCCATAAGGAGTTATGCGGCGGACAGCATACCGTTGGAAAGCTCTCTGAGAGCTCTACGACAGGGGCAGCAAGCCTGCTTGGCTGCGCCTGTTTTCGGAGCACAAAATCAAACATTTTCATCAGTTTTGGGCCACATTTCTTCTTTTTACGTTGTTTCTTCTTCCCGGATCATTCGTCGTGAGCCGCGAAAAGGGCGACGCATAAGGGCCATGTGCCCTCAACATGATGGGTGCAATCATACCAGCATTAATTCATGGGATCCCATCAGAACTCCGAAATTAAGCATGCTTTGGCGAGAGTAGTACTAGGATGGGTAACCCCCTAGGAAGTACTCGTGCTGCTTGCCCCGTTTTGGCTTGCCAAGATGCTTTATCCGTCACATTTCTATTATCGACTACTACAGCATATTTGTGACACCCCGTTCCCTCTCGAGACCGGGAGTTCTATCGATCAATCTAATCACAACCCAAATCCAAACCCGGGCAATATTTTCAGGGAAAACGGACGGAGTCTCCCCTGTTTCTAGGCGAAATATAAAACCTGTAATAGCATATAAATGGACCAACCCCGTGTCCAACCATACAAACTACCTCAAGGCCATCCGAGCCTCGGTTCTCAACAATTAAACTCAGCATGTATACATACATTTCCAATTTAAAAGCTAACCTATCTCTTTTCATTTTTGACAAGTACATTCAAACTAGACAATTAAACCATACTAAGCTACTGCATAAAATAAACTATCATGCCATTCTAACTCTTTTTCCTTAGGACATTACAAACATACATTTGAAGTTAAGTTATAATAACTAGATACATGTCTAACTTATCAAATTACTTCAACAATCTAATGAAACTTAAATTACATACTTTGACATTAAATACAAATAATACATAAAAACATACAACTTTACAACTTTGACAACTCAAGTCACATAGGCACGCAGGACAACCCTTCAAGCACGGACTTTCACGAAATCACGAACTTTCCAGCTAACATGGCATTTCCTGAAATGTGGTGGTGAGGAGTGAGTATACTCAACACGTATACTCAGTGAGGGCGAGACAGATATCGAGGTGGAGAGAAAGAAGTTCGTGCAATGCAAGTAAAACAGTTAAGCAATATATCTGACAAAAGCAATCAATATAGCAATCAATACAATAAACAATCAATAAAAGCATTAACACAACCATTCAAAGCTATACCACACTCTGAAGGCTATGGTTCACTCGAGCGAGTAATGTACCGATCACGATTTCCGATGACTTTAACGATGACGCGCCGGCCCAAACCACCTTATAACACCAGTTTGGAATACCCCGGAAGTATCCATCAATCTACGACCCAAATCTCCCTGGGAGGCAACCCAAGCGAGAAAGGGAATAGCAACGGAGCTAGAGCAACCAACACTGTCAACCCGAGGCTGCCCAGAGAGGCCCATCACTAACGTGCGAGACACTATGCAATGCAAGACTCGATACAAGACGATAAACGAGCGATCTCAAGCATTCTCAACAATGGATAAACATTTCAATCAACAATTAACTCTAACAAGCGTAATAAGCATTAACAAGCATAACAAGCAAAATAACAAGCATTAACAAGCATAACAAGCAAAATAACAAGCATTAACAAGCACTCTTTTAGCAATATAAACATAAAACACACAAAATCACCAAAAATGCCCCAACCTTCAAAATGCCACTACTTTCAAACGAGCCACGAGTCTTGGAAACCGACTTCACCAATCCTCCTAGGTCACTATAAGGCACGTCTAGAGACTCTGAAACCCTACTTAACCCTAGAATTCGTGCAAAGCCCGATTTTCCCCCTTTGCTCGTTTGAACTACAACTATACCAACCAAACACCCAACCAACACCACGACCGCACCAAAAGTGCTTCCATGGCTTCCCGAAGCAATGCCAACACGCAAAACGAGAAAACGCTAAAGCCGACCTAAACGACCCCGACTTTCACTAAGCCGTTTTTCTCCGTTTTTCCATTACACATTCCAATTAAACCACACATTTAGGCATTCTAGCATACCTAGCACATTTCTACATCAACAGACAGCATAACGGGGCAACTTCAACATTTCAAGGGTTTACTATTCACTAATTACTATTCATTAATCAATTTAAATTGCAATCTCAACATTTAACCGCAGAAAATGTTAAAAAGCTATAAATACATGTTCTACAATCAACAAGGAACATTCTTTAAGCAACAAAACGATTAAAACAACAATCTACGCATAAAATCTAAAAATCAAAGTTTAGATACAAAATTTTCAAATGCGCAAATAAGCATGAAACCCTCACCTCAGACGCTCCTAGACGCTAGGAAAACCTTGTAGAGTGCCTCGGAAACCACCCCGTGGAAGCCCTCGCGAAGAATCGAAGATTTGAAGTTGAGATTTTCTTTTTTTTTTTCTCCTTCTTTTCCTCATGGTCTCAAGCTCTTTTCTCTCTGTTTTTTTCGTGCAATTCTGCTTATTTAAAAAAAAAAGTCAAGAAGTCAAAGGTCAAAATTCGGTCAACCCGCTAAACCAAAACAGCTATGCGCGACCTCACGAAAACGGCCATAACTTCTTCTAGAAAACTCCAATTCACGAACGGTTTGAACCCTCATAAACTAGACTCATAGAGCTTTCCAACCATATATAATTTGCTACCTAACTCTTCCCCAATTGGTTCAGATTTAATTCCAAAGTTGACCCAAAATTTGACTAACTTAACATTGTATTTTTTTATTTCTAATCCCAAGTTTGCCCTTTATTAAACATTTCAAAAATTCTCACCTTGTCCTAGTTGGTCAATGTAGATGAAAAGTCAACTAGTTTGGTCAAAGAAGGTGAAAGGTCAATAAAATGCAATTTAAATGAACTTAAAATGCTATTGAATACATGCCATGTTCGGGGTATCACAACCTTGGGCAAGACAACTTCACTTCACGTAAAGGCTGGGCCCACAAACTGAGGGCATCGGGATTGTGACCAGGTCTCCTTCGCTCCAGTTCCCATAACTTTTGATTCGTAAGGAGTTATGCGGTGCACAGCATACCTTTGGAAAGCTCTCCGAGAGCTCTACGACAAGGGTAGTAAGCCTGCTTAGCTGCGCCTATTTTTCGAGCCCAAAAGCAAACGTTTTCATTAGTTTCGGGCCACTTTTCTTCTTTTCACACTATTTCTTTGTCCTCGATCATTTGTCCTGAGCCGCAAAAAGGATGACACATAAGGGTTGTGCACCCTCAACATGACGGGTGCGATCATACAAGCACTAATGCATGGGATCCTATCAGAACTCCGAAGTTAAGCGTGCTTGGGCAAGAGTAGTACTAGGATGGGTGACCCCTTGGGAAGTCCTCGTCTTTCACCCCCTTTTCATTTTATTTTTTTGCCCTGTTCAAGCTTGCCAGGATGCTTTATCCGTCGCATTTCTTTTATCGAGTCCCACCGCATCTTGGGCAAGAAAACTTCCCTTCGCGTTGAGGCTGGGCCAGAAAACCGAGGGCGTCGGGCCTGTGATAAGGTCTCCATCGCTCCAATGCCCATATCTTTTGCTCTGTAAGCAGTTATGCGGCGCCCAGCATACAGTTGGAAAGCTCTACGAGAGCTCTACGATAGTGGCAGCAAGCCTGCTCGGCTGCGCCTATTTTCGGTGCCCAAAATCAAACGTTTTCATCAGTTTCTGGCCATTTTTCTTCTTTTTACGCTGTTTTTTCATCCTGAGTCAAACGTCGTGAGCCGCGAAAAGGACGACACATAAGGGCTATGCACCCTCAACATGACCGGTGCGATCATACTAGCATTAATGCACGGGATCCCATCAGAACTCTGAAGTTAAACGAGCTTTGGTGAGAGTAGTACTAGGATGGATAACCCCCTAGAAAGTCCTCGTGTTGCACCCAACTTTTCGTTTGGTTTTTTTGCACGTTCCGGTTTGCCAAGATGCTTTATCCGTCACTTTTCTATAATTGAGTCCCATAGCATCTTGGGCAAGACAACTTCGCTTCATGTAGAAGCTGGGCCTGCAAACCGAGGGCGTCGGCCCTGTGACCCGGTCTCCGTCGCTCCAATGCTCATAACTTTTGATCCATAAGGAGTTATGCGGCGCACAACATACTGTTGGAAAGTTCTCCATGAGCTCAGCGATGGGGGCAGCAAGCCAACTTGGCATCGCCTATTTTCGGAACACAAAATCAAATGTTTTCATCAGTTTTGGTCTACTTTTCTTATTTTTTTACACTGTTTTTCTTCCCGGATCGTTCGTCGTGAGCCGCGAAGAGGACGACATAGAGGGGCTTTGCACCCTCAACATGACGGGTGCAATCATTCCAACACTAGTGCTCTGGATCCCATCAGAACTCTGAGGTTAAGCGTGCTTGGGCGAGAGTGGTACTAGGTGGGTGACCTCATAGAAGTCCTCGTGTTGCACCCCCCTTTTCGTTTTGTTTTTTTGCCCCGTTCAGGCTTGCCAAGTGGCCTTATCCGTCACATTTCTACTATCGAGTCCCACATCATCTTGGGCAAGACAACTTCGCTTAGCGTAGAGGCTGGGCCCACAAATCGAGGGCGTTGGGCCTATGACCAGGTCTCCATCGCTACAGTGCACATAACTTTTGATTCGTAAGGCATTATACGGCGCACAACATACCATTGGAAAGCTATCCTAGTGTTCTACGACGGGAGCACCGAGCCTACTCAGCTACGCCTGTTTTCAGAGCCCAAAAGCAAACATTTTCATCAATTTTTTCATCCCGGATCATTCGTCTTGAGCCGCCTAAAGGACGACACATTAGGGCTTTGCACCCTCAACATCATGTGTACGATCATACTAGCAGAAATGCACTGGATCCCATCAGTACTAGAGAGTTAAGCGTGCTTGGGCGAGAGTTGTACTAGGACGGGTGACCCCCGGGTAAGTCCTCATGTTGCACACCCCTTTTCATTTTGTTTTTTTTGCCCCGTTCAGGCTTTCCAAGATGCTTTATCCGTCAAATTTCTATTATAAAGTCCCACGGCATCTTGGGCAAGACAACTTCGCTTCTCGTTGAGGCTGGGCTCGCAAACCGAGGGCATCGGGCTTGTGACCAGGTCTCTGTCGCTCCAATGCCAATAACTTTTGATACGTAAGAAGTTATGCGGCGTGCAGCATATCGTTGGAATGCTCTCCAAGAGCTCTATGACGAGGGCAGTAAGCCTGCTCGGCTGCATCTATTTTGGAAGCCCAAAAGAAAACATTTTTATCAGTTTTGGGCCACTTTTCTTCTTTTTAAGCTGTTTCCTCGTCCCGGATTATTCGTCTTGAGCCGCGAATAGTACGACACATAAGGGCTATGCGCCCTCAACTTGACGGGTATGATCATAGCAGTACTTATGCATCGGATCCCAACATAGCTCCGAAGTTAAGCGTGCTAGGGCGAGAGTAGTACTAGGATGGGTGACCCCCAGGGAAGTCCTCGTGTTACACCCTCCTTTTAATTTTGTTTTTTTGCCCCGTTCAGGCTTGTCAAGATGCTTTATCCGTCACATTTCTGTTATCGAGTCCCACGGCATCTTGGGCAAGACAACTTCGCTTTGCATAGAGCCTGGGCCCGCAAACCGAGGTCATCGGGCAAGTGACCAGGTCTACGTCGCTCCAGTGCCCATAACTTTTGATCCGTAAGGAGTTATACTATGCACACCATACCATTGGATAGCTCTCTGAGAGGTCTACGACGGGGACATCAAGCCTGCTCTGCTATGCCTATTTTCGGATCCCAAAAGTAAACATTTTCATCAGTTTTGGGCCACTTTTCTTCTTTTTGTGATGTTTCTTCATCCCGGTTCGTTCATCATGAGTCGCAAAAAGGACGACACATAAAGGCTTTGCTCCCTCAACATGACAGGTGCGATCATACACCCACTAATGCACTGTATCCCATCAGAACACCGAAGTTAAGCTTGCTCGGGCGAGAGTAGTACTAGGATGGGTGACCCATTTGGAAGTCCTCGTGTTGTATCCCCTTTTTTCGTTATGTTTTTTGCCCCGTTCTGGCTTGCCAAGAGGCTTTATCCAACACCATTCTATTATCGAGCGCCACGGAATCTTGGGCCAGATAACTTTGCTTTGTGTAGAGGCTGGGCCCACAAACCGAGGGCGTCGGGCCTATGACCAAGTCTCCATCGCTCCAGTGCCCATAACTTTTGATCCGTAAGGAGTTATGCGGCGCACAATATACTGTTGCAGAGCACTCTGAGAGCTCTACGACAGGGGCAGTATGCCTGCTCGGCTGTGCCAGTTTTCAGAGCCCAAAAGATAATGTTTTTATTAGTTTCAGGCTACTTTTCATCTTTTTGTGTTGTTTCTTCGTCCCGGATCGTTCGTCGTAAGCCGCAAAAATGACGACACATAAGGGCTTTGTGTCCTCAACATGATGGCCATGATCATACCAGCACTGATGCGCCATATCCCATTAGAATTTCAAAGTTAAGCGTGCTTGAATGAGAGTAGTACTAGGAAGGGTAACCCCCTGGGAAGTCCTCGTGTTGCACCCCTATTTTCGTTTTGTTTTTTGCCTCGTTCAGGCTTGCCAAGATGCTTTATTCGTCACATTTCTATTATCGAGTCCGATGGTATCTTAGGCAAGACAACTTCGCTTCGCGTAGAGGTTGGGCCCGCAAACCGAGGGCGTCGGGTCTGTGACCTGGTCTCCGTCGCTCCAATGCCTTTAACTTTTGATCCGTAAGGTGTTATGCGGCGCACAACATACTGTTGGAAAGCTCTCCGAGAGCTCTGCGACAAGGGAAGCTAGCCTGCTCGACTGCGCCTACTTTCGGAGCCCAAAAGTAATCATTTTCATAGTTTTTGGCTACTTTTCTTCATTTTACGATGTTTCTTCATGCCGGATCATTCGTCGTAAGCCACAAAATAGACGACACAAAAGGGCTTTTTGCCCTCAATATGAAAGGTGCGTTCATACCAGCACTAATGCACCTCATCCCATTTGAGCTACGATGTTAAGCTTGCTTGGGTGAGAGATATACTAGGATGGGTGACCCTCGGGGAAGTCCTTGTGTTGCACCCCCCTTTTCATTTTATTTTTTTGCCCCGTTCAGGCTTCCCAAGATGCTTTATCATACACATTTCTATTATCGAGTCCCATGGTATCTTGGGCTGGGCCGGCAAACCTAGGGCGCCGGGCCTGTAACAAGGTCTCCATCGCTCCGGTACCTATAACTTTTGATCTGAAAGGAGTTATGCGGCGCACAGCATACCGTTGGAAAGTTCTCCCAGAGCTTTACGACGGGGCCAGCAAGCCTGCTCAGCTGTGCCTATTTTTGGAGCCCAAAAGCAAACATTTTCAACAGTTTTGGGCTACTTTTTTCTTCTTTTTGAGCTGTTTTTTTGTCCCGAAACGTTAAGCGTGAACCGCGAAAAGGACGACACATAAGGGCTTTGCGCCCTCAACATGATGGGTGCAATCATACCAGCACTAATGCACCAGATCCCATCAGAACTTAGAAGTCAAACGTACTTGGGCGAGAGTAGTACTAGGATGGGTGACCCCCTAGGAAGTCCTCGTGTTGCACCCCCTTTTTGTTTTGTTTTTTTACCCCGTTCAGACTTCCCAAGATGCTTTATCTGTCAAATTTCTATTATTGATTCCCACAACATCTTGGGCAAGACAACTTCGCTTTGCATAGAGGCTAGGCCTGCAAACCGAGGGCATCGGGCCCGTGACTAGGTCTCCGTCGCTCCAGCGCCCATAACTTTTGATCCATAAGGAGTTATACGGCGCACAACATACCGTTGGAAAGCTCTCCGAGAGTTCTACGACGAGGATAGTAAGCTTACTAGGCTACGTCTATTTTCAGAGCCCAAAAGCAAACATTTTCATCAGTTTTGGGCCACTTTTCTTCTTTTTGTGCTGTTTCCTCGTCCCTAATCGTTCGTCATGATCTAAAGGACGACACATAAGGGGTTTGCACCCTCAACATCATATGTGCGATCATACCAGCACTAATGCACTGCATCCCATCATAACTACGAAGCTAAGCGTGGTTGGGTAAGAGTAGTACGAGGATGGGTGACCCCCTGAGAAGTCCTCGTATTGCACCCTCCTTTTCGTTTTGTTTTTTTGCCCCGTTCAGGCTTGCCAAGATTCTTTATCCGTCACATTTCAATTATCGAGTCCCACGGCATCTTGCGCAAGAAAAGTTCACTTCGCATAGGGGCTGGGCCCACATACCTAGGGCGTCGGGCCTGTGACAAGATCTCCGTCGCTCTAGTGCCCATAACTTTTGATTCGTAAGGAGTTATGTGGCGTACAACATACCATCGGAAAGCTATCCATGAGCTCTACGATGGGGGCAGTAAGCATGCTCGACTGCGCCTATTTTCAGAGCCCAAAGGCAAATGTTTTCATCAGTTTCGGGCCACATTTCTTCTTTTTACACTGTTTATTCGTCCCCGATCGTTCGTCGTGAGCCGCGAAAAAGATGACACATATGTGCTATGTGCCTTCAACAAGACAGGTGCGATCATACCAGTACTAATGCATTGGATCCCATCAGAACTCCGAAGTTAAGCGTGCTTGGGCGAGAGCAGTACTAGATGGGTGACCCCCTGGGAAGTCCTCGTGTTGCACCCCCATTTCCTTTTGTTTTTTTGGCCCCGTTCCGTCTTGCCAAGATGCTTTATCCGTCACATTTCTGTTATCGAGTTTCACAGCATCTTGGGCAAGACAACTTTGCTTCGCGTTGAAGCTGGGCCCACAAACCGAGGGTGTGAGGCTTTTGACCAGGTCCCTATCGCTCCAGTGCCTATAACTTTTGATCCGTGAAGAGTTATGCAGTGCACAACATACCGTTGGAAAGTTCTCCCAGAGGTCTACGACGGGGGATGTAAGTTTGCTCGGCTGCGCCTATTTTCGGAGCCCAAAAGCAAATGTTTTCAATAGTTTCGGGATACTTTTCTTCTTTTTGCGCTGTTTCTTCATCCCGAATCGTTCAGCATGAATCGCGAAAAGGACGACACATAAGGGCTCTGCGCCCTCAACATGATGGGTGCGATCATACCAGTACTAATGCATCGGATCCCATCAGAACTCCGAAGTTAAGCGTGCTTGGGCGAGAGTAGTAATAGGATGGGTGACCACAAGGGAAGTCCTCGTGTTGCACTTCCTTTTCGTTTTGTGTTTTTGCCCCGTTCAGGTTTGCCAAGATGCTTTATCTGTCACATTTCTATTATTGAGCCCCATAGCATCTTGGGCAAGACAGCTTCGATTCGCGTAAAGGCTGAACCCGCAAACTGAGGGCGTCGGGCTTGTGACAAGGTTTCCATCGCTCCAATGCCCATAACTTTCGATCCGTAAGTAGTTATGCGGTGCACAACATACTGTTGGAAAGCTCTCCGAGAGCTCTATGATAGGGGCTGTAAGCCTGCTCGGCTGTACCTATTTTTGGAGCCCAAAAGCAGACATTTTCATCAGTTTTGGGTAACTTTTCTTCATTTTTTGATGTTTCTTTGTCTTGGATCATTCGTCGTGAGCCACAAAAAGAACGACACATAAGGGCTATGTGCCCTCAACTTGATGGGTACGATCCTACCAGCACTAATGCACCGGATCCCATAAGAACTCCAAAGTTAAGCGTGCTTGCGCGAGAGTAGTACTAGGATGGGTGACCCCCTGGGAAGTCCTTGTGTTGAGCCTCATTTTCATTTTGTTTTTTAGCCCCGTTCAGGGTTGATAAGATGCTTTTTCTGTCACATTTCTATTATCGAGTCCCACGGCATCTTGGGCAGGGTAACTTCACTACGTGTAGAGCCTGGGCCCGCAAACCGAGGGCGTCGAGCCTGTGACCAAGTCTCCGTCGCTCCAGAGCCCATAACTTTTGATCCGTAAGGAGTTATGCACCGTACAACATACTATTGGAAAGTTCATCGAGAACTCTACGACAGGGGCAGCAACCCTACTCGGCCGCGCCTATTTTAGGAGCCCAAAATCAAACGTTTTCATCAGTTTTGGGCCACTTTTTTTCTTTTTGCACTGTTTCTTCATCCCAGATTGTTCGTCGTGAGCAGAGAAAAGGACGACAAAAAGGGGCTTTGCACCCTCAACATGACGGGTGCAATCATACCAACAATAATGCTCCAGATCCCATCAGAACTCTGAAGTTAAGCGTGCTTAGGCGAGAGTAGTACTAGGATGTTTGACCCCTTAGGAAGTCCTCGTGTTGCACCACCCTTTTCGTTTTGTTTTTTTGCCCCGTTTAGGCTTGCCAAGATGTTTTATCCGTCACATTTCTACTATCGAGTCCCATGGCATCTTGGGCAAGAGTACTTCGCTTCGCGTAGAGGCTGGGCCCACAAACCGAGCGCATCGGGCCTGTGACTAGGTCTCCATTGCTCCAGTGCCAATAACTTTTGAACCAAAAACAGTTATGCTGCGCACAGCATACCATTGGATAGCTCTCTGAGAGCTCTACGATGGGGGCAACAAGTCTGCTTGGCTACGCCTATTTTTGGATCCCAAAGGCAAACATTTTCATCAGTTTCAAGCCACTTTTCTTTTTTTTTTTTACAGGGTTTTTCTTCGTCACGGATCATTCGTCGTGAGCCGTGAAAAGGAAGACACATATGGGCTTTACGCTATCAATATGACGGGTGCCATCATACCAGCATTAATACACCAGATCCCATTTGAACTACGAAGTTAAGCGTGCTTGAGTGAGAGTTGTACTAGGATAGGTGACCCCCTGGGAAGCCCTTGTGTTGCACCCCCCTTTTCGTTTTGTTTTTTTGCCCCGTTCCGGCTTGCCAAGATGCTTTATCAGTCATATTTCTATTATTGAGTCCCACGGCATCTTGGGCAAGACAACTTCGCTTCGCGTAGAGGCCGGGCCCGCAAAACGAGGGCATGGTGCCTGTGACCAGGTCTTCAACACTCTAGTGCCCATAACTTTTGATCCGTAAGGAGTTATACAGCGCATAGCATACCATTAGAAAGATGTCCGGGAGCTCTACGATGGGGGAAACAACAGACTGCCCCTATTTTCGAAGCCCAAAATCTAACGTTTTCATCAGTTTTGGGCCACTTTTCTTCTTTTTTTATGTTTCTTCATCCCGAAAGGTTCGTCGTGAGCCGCGAAAAAGACGACACATTAGGGCTTTGTGCCTCAACATGTGGGTGCGATCATACCAGCACTAATGCATCAGATCCCATCAGAACTCCGAAGTTAAGCGTGCCTGGGTGAGAGTAGTACAAGGATGGAGGACCCCCAAGGAAGTCCTCGTGTTGCACCCTCCTTTTCGTTTTGTTTTTTTGCCCCGTTCAGGCTTGCCAAGATGCTTTATCCAACACATTTCTATTATCGAGTCCCATGGCATCTTGGGCAAGACAACATCGCTTCGCGTACAGGATGGGCCAGAAAACCGAGGGCATGGGGCCTGTGACCAGGTCTCCGTCGCTCTAGTGCCCATAACTTTTGATCTGTAATGAGTTATGCGGCGCACAGCATACCGTTGGAAAGCTCTCCGAGATCTCTACGACGGGGGCAGCAAGCCATCTCAGCTGCCCCTATTTTTGGAGCCCAAAAGCAAATGTTTTCATCAGTTTCGGGATATTTTTCTTCTTTTTTTGATATTTTTTTGTCCCGGATCGTTCGTCGTGAGCCACGAAAAGAACGACAATTAAGGCCTTTGTGCCCTCAACATGACGGGTGTGATCATACCAGAACTAATGCACCACATCCCATCAGAACTATGAAGTTAAACGTGCTTGGGCGAGAGTAGTACTAGGATGGGTGACCCCGTAGGAAGTCCTCGTGTTGCACCATTCTTTTCATTTTGTTTTTTTGCCCCATTCAGGCTTGCACATATGTTTAATCCATCACATTTCTATTATCGAGTCCCACGACATCTTGGGCTTGACAACTTCACTTCGCGTAGAGGCTGGGCCCGCAAACCGAGTGCGTGGGGCCTGTGACCGGGTCTCCGTCGTTTCGGTGAGCATAACTTTTGATCCGAAAGGAGTTATGTGGTACATAGCAGACCGTTGAAAAGCTTTCCGAAAGCTCTACGATGGGGGCAGCAAGCCTGCTTGACTGCGCCTATTTTCGGAGCCCAAAAGCAAATGCTTTCATAAGTTTTGGGCCATTATTCTTCTTTTTGCGCTATTTTTTCATCCCAGATTGTTTGTCGTGAGCCGCAAAAAGGACAACAAATAAGGGCTTTGCTCCATCAACATAACGGGTGCAATCATACCAGCACTAGTGCACCGGATCCCATCAGAACTCTTAAGTTAAGCCTGCTTGGGTGAGAGTAGTACTAGGACGGGTGACCCCATGGGAAGTCCTCGAGTTGCACCCCATTTTTAGTTTCATTTTTTTGCCCCGTTCTGGTATGCCAAGATGCTTTATCCGTCACATTTCTATTATCGCATCCCACAGCATCTTGGGCAAGGCCACTTCGCTTCGCGTTGAGGCTGGCCCCGCAAACCGAGGGTGTGGGGCTTGTGACCAGGTCTCCGTCCAGTGCCAATAACTTTTGATCCGCAAGGAGTTATGCGACACACATCATACCGTTAGAAAGCTCTCCGAGAGCTCTACGACGGCGGAATTAAGCCTACTCGGCTGCCCCAATTTTCAGAGCCAAAAAGCAAACGTTTTCATAAGTTTTGGGCTACTTTTCTTCTTTCTACGATGTTTCTTCATCCCAGATCGTTGGTCGTGAGCTGCGAAAAGGACGACACATAAGGTCTTTGCGCCCTTAACATAACGAGTGCGATCATACCAGCACCAATGCACCACATCCCACCAGAACTACGAAGTTAAGAATGCTTGGGCGAGAGTGGTAGTAGGATAGGTAACCCCCAGGGAAGTCCTCGTGTTGCACCCCTCTTTTCGTTTTGGTTTTTTGCCCCGTTCAGGCTTGCCAAGATGCTTTATCCGTCGCATTTCTATTATCGAGTCCCACGGCAACTTGGGCAAGACAACTTCACTTCGCATAGATACTGGGCCTGCAAACCGATAGTGTGGAGCCTATGACCAGGTCCCCGTTGCTCTAGTGCCCATAACTTTTGATCCGTAAGGAGTTATATAGCACACAGCAAACCTGCTCGGCTGCGCCTATTTTCAGAGCCCAAAAGCATATGTTTCCATCAGTTTCGGGCCACTTTTCTTCTTTTTGCGCTATTTCTTCATCCCGAATCGTTCATCGTGAGCCGTAAAAATGACGAAACATGAGGGCTTTGTTCCATCAACATGACGTGTGCGATCATACCAGCACTAATGGATCGGATCCCATCAGAACTCTGAAGTTAAGCGTGCATGGGCGAGAGTAGTACTAGGATAGGTGACCCACTGGGAATCCCTCGTGTTGCACCCCCCTTTTTGTTTTATTTTTTTGGCCCGTTGCGGCTTGCCAAGATGCTTTATCCATCATATTTCTATTATTGAGTCCCACGGCATCTTGGGCAAGACAACTTCACTACCCGTAGAGGCTGGCCCCGCAAACCGAGTGCGTCGGGCCTGTGACAAGGTCTCCGTCACTCCAATGCCCATAACTTTTGATCCGTAGGGAGTTATGTGCCGCACAGCATACCGTTGGAAAGTTCTTTGAGAGCTCTACGATGGGGGTAGCAAGCTTACTCCGCTATGTCTATTTTTTGAGACCAAAATTGAACGTTTTCATCAGTTTCAGGCAACTTTTCTTCTTTTTGTGCTATTTTTTTTTGCTGGATCATTCGTCGTGAGCTGCGAAAAGGATGACACATAAGGGCTTTGCTCCCTCAACATGACGGGTGCGATCATACCAGCACTAATGCACCTGATACCATTAGAACTCCGAAGTTAAGTGTGCTTGAGCGAGAGTAGTACTAGGATGGGTAACCCTCTAGGAAGTCCTCATGTTGCACCCCCCTTTTTGTTTTGTTTTTTTGCCCCGTTCAGGCTTGCCAAGATATTTTATCCGTCACATTTCTATTATCGAGTCCCATGGCATCTTTGGCAAAGACAACTTCGTTTCGCGTAGAAGCTGGGCCCGCAAACCGAGAGCTTGGGGCCTGTGACCTGGTCTCCATTGCTCTAGTGCCCATAACTTTTGATCCGTATGTAGTTATGCGGCATACAACATATCATTGAAAAGCTCTCCGAGAGCTCTACGTCGGGGGGAGCAAGCCTGCTCGACTGCACCTTTTTTCAGAGCCCAAAAGAAATATTTTCATCAGTTTCAGGCTATTTATCTTCTTTTTGCACTTTTTCTTCGTCCCGGAACGTTCGTTGTGAGTGGCGAAAAGGACGACACATAAGGGTTTGCTCCCTGAACATGACTAGTGCAATCATACTAGCACTAATGCTCCGAATCCCATCAAAACTCTTAAGTTAATCGTGCTTGGGCGAGAGTAGTACTTGGATGGGTAACCCCCTAGGAAGCCCTCGTTTTGTACCCCCTTTTTCGTTTTGTTTTTTTGCCCAATTGCGGCTTGCCAAGATGCTTTATCCGTCACATTTCTATTATCGAGTCCCACGGCATCTTGGGCAAGACAATTTCTCTTCGCGTAGAGGTTAGGTTTGCAAACCGAGGGCGTCGGGCCTTTGACCAAGTCTGCGTCGCTCCGGTGCACATAAGTTTTGATCCGTAAGGAGTTATGCGGCGCACAACATACCGTTGGAAAGCTCTCCGAGAGCTCTACGACATGGGCATCAATCTTGCCCGGCTGAGTCAATTTTTGGAGCCTAAAACCGAACATTTTCATCAGTTTTGGGCCATTTTTCTACTTTTTGCAATGTTTCTTCGTCCCGGATCGTTATTCATGAGCCGCAAAAAGGACGACACATGAGAGCTTTGCGCCCTCAACATGACGGGTGCGATCATACCAGCACTGATGCACTGGATCCCATCAGAACTCCGAAGTTAAGCGTGCTTGGGTGAAAGCAGTACTAGGATTGGTGACCCCCTGAGAAGTCCTAGTGTTGCACCCCTATTTTTGTTTTGTTTTTTTGCCCCGTTCTTGCTTGCCAAGATGCTTTATCCGTCACATTTCTATTATCGAGTCCCATGGCCTCTTGGGCAAGAAAACTTCGCTTCGCATAGAGGCTAGGCCCGCAAACCGAGGGTGTGGGACCCGTGACCAGGTCTCTGCCACTCCAGTGCCCATAACTTTTGATCTGTAAGGAGTTATGCAGTGCACAACATATAGCTGGAAAGCTCTCGGAGAGCTCTACGACGGAGGCAACAAGTCTGCTCGGCTGCATTTATTTTCAAAGCCCAAAAACAAACATTTTCATCAGTTTCGAGCGACTTTTTTTCTCTTTGCATGTTTCTTTGTCCCGGATCGTTCGTCGTGAGCTGCGAGAAGGACGACACATACGGGCTTTATGCCCTCAACATGACGGGTGCGATCATACCAGCACTAATGCATAGCATCCCATTAGAACTACCAAGTTAAACGCACTTTGGCAAGAGTAGTACTAGGATGGGTGGTCCCCTGGGAAGTCCTCGTGTTGCACCTCTCTTTTTGTTTTGTTTTTTGGCATCGTTCAGGCTTGCCAAGATGCATTATCCATCACATTTCTATTATTGAGTCCCATGGCATCTTGGGCAAGACAACATCGGTTCACGTAGAGGCTGGGCCCGCAAACCGAGGGCGTCCGGCCTGTGACCAGGTCTCTGTCGCTCCAGTGCCCATAACTTATGATCTGTAAGGGGTTATGCAGCGCACAACATACTGTTGGAAAGCTCTCCGAGAGCTCTACAATGGGGGCAACAAGCTTGCTCTACTGCACCTATATTTGGAGCCCAAAAGCAAACATTTTCATCAGTTTCAGTCCATTTTTATTCTTTTTGGGTTGTTTCTTTGTCCCAGATCATTCGTTGTAAGCCGCGAAAAGGACGACACAAAAGGGCTTTGCCCCCTCAACATGACTGGTGCGATCATATCAGCACTAAGGCACCGGATCCCATTAGATCTCTAAAGTTAAGCGTGCTTGGGCGAGAGTAGTACTAGGATGGGTAACCCTCTGGGAAGCCCTCGTGCTGCACCCCCTTTTCATTTTGTAACTTTGCCCCGTTCCGGCTTGCCAAGATGCTTTATTTGTCACATTTCTATTATCAAGTCCCATGGCCTCTTGGGCAAGACAACTTCGCTTCACGTAGAGGCTAGGCCCGCAAACCAAGGCGTGGGGCTAGTGACTAGGTCTCTATTGCTCCGGTGCCCATAACTTTTGATCCGTAAGGAGTTATACTGTGCACAACATACCATTAGAAAGCTCTCCGAGAGCTCTACGACGGGGCAAAAATTTTTGGCCATTTTTCTTTTTTTTTTGGGCTGTTTCTTCATCCTGGATTGTTCATCGTGAGCTGCCAAAAGGACGACACAAAAGGGCTTTGCGCCCTCAACACGACGGGTGTGATCATACCAGCACTAATGCACCACATCCCATTAGAAGTACGAAGTTAAGCGTGATTGGGTGAGAGTAGTACTCGGATGGGTAATCCCCCTGGGAAGTCCTCATGTTGTACCCCTATTTTTGTTTAGTTTATTTGCCCCGTTCAGGCTTGCCAAGATACTTTATCCGTCACATTTCTATTATCAAGTCCCACGGCATCTTGGGGAAGACAACTTCGCTTTGCGTAGAGGCTGGGCCTGCAAACCGAGGCCGTCTGGCCTATGACCAGGTCTCCGTCGCACCAGTGCCCATAACTTTTGATCTGTAAGGAGTTATGCGGCGCACAACATACCGTTGGAAAGCTCTCCGGAAGCTCTACGACGAGTGCAGCAAGCCTGCTCGGCTGTGCCTGTTTTTGGAGCCCAAAAGCAAATGTTTTCATCAGTTTTGGCATATTTTTCTTCTTTTTGCGCTGTTTCTTCGTCCCGAATCGTTCGTCGTGAGTCGCGATATGGACGACACAAAAAGGGCTTTGCGCCCTCAACATGACAGTTGCGATCATGCCAACAATAATGCTTCGCATCCCATCAGAACTACGAAGTTAAGCGTAATTGGGCGAGAGTTGTACTAGGATGGGTGACCTCCTGGGAAGCCCTCGCGTTGCACCCCCCATTTCATTTGGTTTTTTTGCCCCGTTCAGGCTTGCCAAGATGCTTTATCCATCACATTTCTATCATCGAGTCCCACGGCATCTTGGACAAGACAACTTCGCTTAGCATTGAGGCTGGGCCCACAAACTGAGCGTGCCAGGCCTGTGACTAGGTCTCCGTCACTACAGTGCCCATAACTTTTGATCCGTAAGGAGTTATACGGCGCACAGCATACCGTTGGAAAGCTCTTCAAAAGCTCTATGATGGGGGCAAAAAGCCTGTTCGGCTGCACCAGCTTTTCGAGCCCAAAAGCAAATGTTTTCATGATTTTTTGGCCACTTTTCTTCTTTTTGCGCTATTTCTTCGTCCTGGATCGTTCGTCGTGAGCCACGAGAAGGATGACACATAAGGGCTTTGAGCCCTCAACATGATGGGTGCGATCATACCAGTACTAATGCACCGTATCCCATCAGAATTGCGAAGTTAAGCGTGCTTGGGTGATAGTAGTACTAAGATAGGTGACCCCCAGGGAAGTCCTCGTGTTGCACCTCTCTTTTCGTTTTGTTTTTTTGCCCCGTTCAAGCTTGCCAGGATGCTTTTTTCGTCACGTTTCTATTATCGAGTCCCACGGTATTTTGGGCAAGACAACTTTGCATCGGGTAGAGGCTGGGCTAGCAAACAGAGGGCATGGGAATTGTGACCAGGTTCGCGTCACTCCGGTGCCCATAACTTTTGATCCGTAAAGAGTTATTCAGTGCACAACATACTATTGGAAAGCCCTCCGAGAAGTCTACGACGGGGACCAGTAAGCCTGCTCGGCTGCGCCAGTTTTCATAGCCCAAAAGCTAAAGTTTTCCTCAATTTCGGGCCACTTTTCTACTTTTTGCGCTATTTCTTCTTCCCGGATCGTTCGTCGTAAGCCACGAAAATGACGACACTTAAGGGATTGGCACCCTCAACAAGACGGGTACAATCATACCAGCACTAATGCGCCACATCCTATCAGAACTATGAAGTTAAGCGTCCTTGAGTGAGAGTAGTACTAAGATAGGTGACCCCTATTTTCGTTTTGTTTTTTTGCCCCGTTCAAGCTTGCCAGGATTTTTTATCCGTCACATTTCTATTATCGAGACAGACGACATCTTGGGCAAGACAACTTCGCTTTGCGTAGAGGCTGGGCCCGCAAACCAAGGGCGTTGGGTCTGTGACCAGGTCTCCGTCGTTCCGTTGCCCATAACTTTTGATCCGTAAGTAGTTATGCGACGCACATCATACTGTTAGAAAGCCCTCTGAGAGCTCTACGACGGAGGCAGTAAGCCTGCTCGGCTGCGCCAGTTTCCAAAGCCCAAAAGCTAAAGTTTTTATCAGTTTCTGGCTACTTTTCTTCTTTTTGTGCTATTTCTTCATCCCGGATCGTTCGTCGTTAGCCACGAAAATGACGACACATAAGGGCTTTGCGCCCTCAATATGACGGGTGCGATCATACCATGTCATGCCCCAACCCGGCCTATAAAGGTTAGAATAGGGTGTGATCTAAACATTCAAGTCATATCATGTACTTAATCGTTCAAGAGGGTTTAACACTTAACGTTTTAGCCTAAACTCCACAAACTCTCCGAAAAACCGACAGCATAACGGTTGTAATTTGGCTCTTTAGTTTGCCCTAATTCTCTAAATGCCTCAAAATTTCCAATCTCAATTTCATTTCCAACTAAGATTACTATTTACCATCAATTGAAACGCCTACTAGTTATCTCGAAGTCTCGTTCGATTAACAACCTAGCATGATACTATGTCTCGTTTGTTTGTTAATCCTTGTTACAAAAGTACCTGTTGATCTTAGTTTAACAATGAGTATCTGCTTAAAATTGGATAGGTTCATTTTACTTAATCCTTACCTGATACTTCATAATCCTGTGATAGATACTAGCCAATAATGATAGCAAAAACGACCATAGTAGTGTCTATCTAGTTATAATCAGTACAAACCAAAATTAGACCCCAAATTACAACGGGGGTCTTTTACATTACAACAACAAGCAACATAAAAGAAATAGTCTTCAAACAACATATCGTTCACGAAATGGCCATAGTCAAGTAAGGCACGTAGGGCAAGCAATCATTCCAAGGAATCATCATTAGGCACGTTGTCCTCGGGTACCTGTTCCTGGTCTTCTTCACCTGAGATGATAAAAGAGGGTGATTCCTTATGAACTCAGCGAGGGGGAACGAGAAATAAGTTTTGAAACTCATTTTCCGGTTCAACTTATAAAAACCCTTTTTTGTAAGCATGAATATATCACAAGTAAGTACATAATGTAATGTAAAAGTAAAGGAACACAATTACCCGTCTTTCCTTCCCGAGGTCCTCTGGGAACCAAGCGAGAGTACTTATACACATAGTGAAAAGGATACGGTGAGCTTTTTCTCTCAGTTTATTTCCAGTATCAGTTGTTGCGACCGGCTTCAATTCATCCCCTTATCACGCCAAATGGGTGTACTCCGGACGTACCCTGAAATCCTATGACCCAACTCTCCGAAGAAGTCTAGCCCCCAAGCGAGAGAGGGAATTGGACAATGGTAGTCACGATTGCACCGGCAAGCCCGATGCCGCCCGGTGTGCGTGAATGCTACCACGCCAGAATGAAAGGTTGCAACCTTGTATGAAATGCACATTTATGACATTTAATATATCACATTTGGAGGACAACAAAGTAGGTTGCCTCCGAGCAGTCATAAGATTGCACATTGACAAGTAAACACGCAAGGCACGATATGACAGGTAATTTCACTTATAAAGCTCATGGAGTTATATGAATATTAAATGGGAAGCCATGTAACGCATGTAAATCAAGTCATATAACTCATTTTGAAGTTCACGTAATCAAATAATAAGATTATTCAACATGTAACGACCTCTACGTGGGATCGGATGCAAGAAGGGCCTACTTGTCAACATGTAATCATCGAAATCACATTTAGGGCTACAAGAGCAACTATGGGCAGCCTACTAATTACATAATTAAACACGATATCCATAGGATCAACACTTAGTGAGTTTACCTAGTCACTAGGGTTTCAATTCGTGCTTACCCGTGCGATTAAGCCCCAAGTCATCTCGTAATTCAACTCAAGCCATGCATTGATTAATTAAAACACCCTCAAGCATTCAAAACAGTCCACACAACACCCAAATGCCACAATCCCAAGCATTTAATACAACAAGGGAAGCTACAATAATTTTTCTAAGTATATCACTAGGTGAAACCCTTACTGAAATGGACTGTTTTCTCACAATCATTGGAACAAGCAACTAATCTGGAATTCCAGTTAACAAGATGTCAAATTAAAGCTTAAGGAGTGAACTAAATTCAGAAACAAACCTTGCATCATTTGGAGTTCGGGTTCAAGAGTAATAGCCAAAACCGTGAGACTACGCAAAACTGTCCAGATTTGCACACATTTCAATACTTGTCGTTTTGGAGGGCCTTAGTGTCAGATTTAGCCTTAGTCCATTTCTGACAAAAATGTCCAGAACTGAAAACTCTAGAAGAAAACCAAATTTCATGCATTTTGGATTTCATTTACTAAGTAAAAACTGGTTCGTTCTACAAGGACAGTGAATCTGCCAAAACCTGCTTCATTTTCCCAGATTTTCCAGATTTGGACACATTTTGATATTTTGCCATTTTGAGGACCTTAGAGTCAAAATTAGCTTTGGCCTATTTCTACCAAAAATTCTCTGAACTGGAAAAACTAGTTACATACCATTATTCATGCATTTTCAATATCATTTACCTGGTAAAAATCACCTCGTACCAACAAGACAGAAGACTGTCCCATACGCGATTTCATCTATCATCACATTCTAGCCAAATATCTTGCCATGCATGTTTATAAAAGCTCATGAACACACATATATCACAAGTACAGAAGTAAAGATAGACATTTAAAGGCATGCATGTGGTTTTTGAAAGCTTTTCAAGAAGTTTTAGCCCTCACCTTAGCAAGACAACAAAGAAGATGCACAAACTCTTGAGGATGCACAAGATTGACTCTTTTCCTTGCTTAGCCGAGAGACCACTTGATTTTCTCTAATTTCCTAGCTTAGTAACCAAGTTCTTAGTAGGTGCATGTGGTTAGAACAAGAAGAAAACGAAATGGAAGCTAACAACTCACCTAAGCCGAAATGGAGGTTCAATGAGCTTGCATGTGAGTTTCTTTGCTCCTAGCTTTGCTTGGTCGAACTCCTAGTTTCTTGCATGTCTTGATGAACCATTGAGTGATGAACTTAAGGTATCGAAAGTATATTTTTAGCTAGGGCCGAGAGAGAGAAAGGAGAAATGAGAGAAAGAATGAGAGAAAGAGAGGAAATGAAAGAAAAATGAAAAGCTTGCTAAGTTGATGCTTGTGTCGGCCTAGGGCATTGTAAAATTCAGATTTGTGTCTTCAAGGAGCATAATTTTGAATCACCTAGCATGGCAAGAGGATGGGTCAAGAATATGGGTGCATTGGGTAGGGTTTTGGGTTTTTTTTTTTTTTTTTTATGCCTTGTGTCATAGATTGTCATAGGATGTCTAGGAATAGAATTTGAATTAAGCAAGCAAGCACAAATGCACAAAAAGTGGTCAGCCAAGGCATTGCAAGAATCTGATTTTTTGTCTTGGTTGAGCAATATTTAATTGTGTGTTTGGGATATGCAAAAGAATAAGGAATAAAAAATAAGAATGTCTAGCTTTTGGTGCAATTTCGTCTTCTAGTGGGCTGAATTAGCAATTTAATATTAGTTAGTGGAGTTTGTAGGATTAATTAATGACCTAGTGCTTCGTGTAAGATGCTTTCTTGATTAGCATGAGAGCACACTTTCCTAGGTTAAGGGCACGCACTAAAAGGTAAGGCACGAACTACGAGACAAATGCACCTTTCCCAAGTAAATGCACGCAACCCTAAATGAATGCACGTAATTCAATGCAAGGTACACAAAATGAAGCACAATTCTTAAACCTAGGTCAAGGCACACAAATCAAGGTTAGGGCACACGAAATGAGGTATTGCACGCAAATCGAGGTCGGGCCTCACATACCAGCACTAATGCACCGGATCCCATATGAACTATGAAGTTAAGCGTGCTTACGTGACAGTAGTACTAAGACGGGTGACCCCCTGGGAAGTCCTCGTGTTGCACCCCTTTTTGTTTTTTGTTTTTTTTTGCCCCGTTCAGGCTTGCCAAGATGCTTTATCAGTCACATTTCTATTATTGAGTCCCACGACATCTTGGGCAAGACAACTTTGCTTCGCGTAGAGTCTGGGCCTGCAAACCAAGGGTGTGGGGTTTGTGACCAGGTCTCCGTTGCTCCGGTGGCCATAACTTTTGATCCGTAAGGAGTTATGCGGCGCACAACATACCATTATAAAGCTCTCCGAAAGCTCTCCGATGTGGACAGCAATCCTACTCCGCTGCGCCTATTATTGGAGCCCAAAAGAAACGATTTCTTTAGTTTCTCGCCACATTTCTTCTTTTTGCGTTGTTTCTTCATCCCAGATCATTCGTCGTGAGCCGCAAAAAGGACGACACATAAGGGCTTTGCGCCCTCAACATGACGGGTGCGATCATACCAGCACTAATGCACTGGATCCCATCAGAACTCTGAAGTTAAGCGTGCTTGGGCGAGAGTAATACTAGGATGGGTGACCCCTTGGGAAGTCCTCGTGTTGCACCCGCCTTTTCGTTTTGTTATTTTACCCCGTTCCGGCTTGCCAAGATGCTTTATCCATCACATTTCTATTATCGAGTCCCACGGCCTCTTGGGTAAGACAACTTCACTTCGAGTAGAGGCTGGGCTCGCAAACCGAGGGCATGGGGCCTGTGACTAGGTGTTCGTTGATCTAGTGCCCATAACTTTTTGTCCATAAGGAGTTATGCGGCACATAGCATACCGTTGGTAAGCTCTCCGAGAGCTCTACGAGAAGGGCAGTAAGCTTGCTCGGCTGCACCTATTTTCGGAGTCCAAAAGCAAATGTTTTCATCAGTTGCAGCCCAATTTTCTTCTTTTTGGGATGTTTCTTCGTCCCGGATCGTTCGTCGTGAGCCGCAAAAAGGACAACACATAAGTGCTATGTACCCTCAACATGACGGGTGCGATCATACCAGCACTAATGCTCCGGATCCCATCAGAACTCCGAAGTTAAGCATGCTTGGGCGAGAGTAGTACTAGGATAGGTGACCCCCTTGGAAGTTCTCGTGTCGCACCGCTTTTTTTGTTTTGTTTTTCTGCCTTGTTCAGGCTTACCAAGTTGCTTTATCCTTCACATTTGTTTTATTGAGTCCAACGGCATCTTGGGCAAGACAACTTCGCTTCGCATAGAGGCTGGGCCCGTAAACCGAGGGCTTGGGGCATGTGACCAGGTCTCTGCCGATCTGGTACCCATAACTTTTGATCCGTAAGGAGTTATACAACGCTCAACATACCTTTGGAAAGCTCTCCGAGAGCTCTACGACAGGGGTAGCAAGCCTGGTAGGTTGCGTCTGTTTTTGGAGCCCAAAATTGAACATTTTCATCACTTTCAGGCCACTTTCTTCTTTTTGCGTTGTTTCTTCATCCTGGATCGTTCCTCGGGAGCCGCGAAAAGGACGACACATAAGGGCTTTGCTCCCTCAACATGACGGGTGCGATCATATCCTCACTAATGCACCGGATCCCATCAGAACTACGAAGTGAAGTGTGCTTGGGCAAGAGTAGTACTAGGATGGGTGACCCTATAGGAAGTCCTCGTGTTGCACCCCCCTTTTCATTTTATTTTTGTGCCCTGTTTAGGCTTGCCAAGATTCTTTAACCATCACATTTCTATTATCGAGTCCCACGGCTTCTTGGGTAAGACAACTTCGCTTCGCGTAGAGGCTGGGCCCGCAAACCGATGGTATCGGGCCTATGACTAGGCCCCCGTTGCTCGAGTGCCCTTAACTTTTGATTCGTAAGGAGTTATGCGGCACACAACATACCTATGGAAAGCTCTCTGAGAGCTCTACGACGTGGGCAGCAATCCTGCTTTGCTGCGCCTATTTTTGGACCCTAAAATGGATCGTTTTCATCAATTTTTGGCCACTTTTCTTCTTTTTGTGTTGTTTCTTCATCCTGGATCGTTCGTCGTGAGCCACAAAAAGACGACACATAAGGGCTTTGTACCCTCAACATGACGGGTACGATCATACCAGCACTAATGCTCCGGATCCCATCAGAACTCCGAAGTTAAACGTGCTTGGACGAGAGTAGTACTCGGATGGGTGACCCCGTGGGAAGTCCTTGTGTTGCACCCCTCTTTTCGTTTTCTTATTTTGCCCTGTTCCGTCTTGCCAAGATGTTTTATCCGTCACATTTCTATTATCGACTCCCATGGCATCTTGGCCAAGAAAACTACGCTTCGCGTAGAGGCTAGGCCCACAAATCGAGGGCGTAGGGCCTGTGACTAGGTCTTTGTCGCTCCAGTGCCCATAACTTTTGATCCATAAAAAGTTATGTGGAGCACAGCATACCGTTGGAAAGCTCTTAGAGAGCTTTACGACGGGGACAGCAAGTCTACTCGGCTGCATCTATTTTCGGAACCCAAAAGCAAATGTTTTCATCTGTTCTGGGCCACTTTTCTTCTTTTTGCAATGTTTCTTCATCCCGGATCGTTCGTCGTCAATCGCAAAAATGGACGACACATAATGGCTTTGCGCACTCAACATGACGGGTGCGATCATACTAGAACTAGTGCACGGCATCCCATTAGAACTACGAAGTTAAGCGTGCTTGGGCGAGAGTAGTAATAGGATAGGTGACCCCGTGGGAAGTCCTCGTGTTTCACCCCTCTTTTCGTTTGGTTTTTTTGGCCCGTTCAGGCTTGCGAAGATGCTTTATCCGTCACATTTCTATTATCGAATCCCATGGCATCTTAGGCAAGCTAACTTCGCCTCGTGTTGAGGCTGGGCCCGCAAAACGAGGGCATCGAGCAAGTGACCAGGTCTCCGTCGCTCCAGTCCCCATAACTTTTGATCCTCAAGAAGTTATGCGGTGCACAACATATCGTTGGAAAGCTTTCTGGGCTCTACGACGTGGGAAGCAATCCTGCTTTGCTGCACCTATTTTTGGAGCCCAAAAGCAACGTTTTCATAAGTTTCTCACCACTTTTCTTCTTTTTGCACTGTTTCTTTGTCCCAGATCGTTCGTCGTGAGACACATAAAGGACGACACATAAGAGCTTTGTGCCCTCAACATGGCGGGTGCGATCATACCAGAACAAATGCACCGGATTCCATAAGAATTCAGAAGTTAAGCGTGCTTGGGCATGAGTAATACTAGGATGGGTGACCCCTTGGGAAGTCCTTGTGTTGCACCCCTCTTTTCATTTTCTTATTTTTCCCCGTTCCGGCTTGCCAAGATGCTTTATCCATCACATTTCTATTATCGAGTCCTACGGCATCTTGGGCAAGATAACTTCGCTTATCGTAGAGGCTGGAACCGCAAACCGAGAGCTTGGGGCTTGTGACCCGGTCTCCGTCGCTCCAGAGCACATAACTTTTGATCCATAAAGAGTTATGTGGTGCACAGCACACCGTTGGAAAGCACTCTGAGAGCTCTATGACGGGAGCAGCAAGCCTGCTTGGCTGCGCCTCTTTTCGGAGCCCAAAATCTAACGTTTTCATCAGTTTTTGGCCACTTTTCTTCTTTTTGCGATGTTTCTTCGTCCCAGATCGTTCGTCGTGAGCCGCGAAAAGGATGACACATAAGGGCTTTGCGACCTCAACATGACGGATGCGATCATACCAGCACTAATACACCAAATCCCATCAGAACTACGAAGTTAAGCGTGCTTGGGCGAGAGTAGTAATAGGATGGGTGACCCCATCGGAAGTCCTCGTGTTGCACCCCTCTTTTCGTTTTGTTTTTTTGCCCTGTTCAGGCTTGCCAAGAAGCTTTATCCGTCACATTTCTATTATCGAGTCCCACGGCATCATAGGCAAGACTACTTCGCTTCGCGTAGAGGCTGGGCCCGCAAAACGAGGGCATCGAGCATATGACAAGGTCTCCGTCGCTCCAGTCCCCATAACTATTGATCCTTAAGAAGTTATGTGGTGCACAACATATCGTTGGAAAGCTCTCTGAGAGCTATACGACGTGGGAAGTAATCCTGCTTTGCTGCACCTATTTTTGGAGCCCAAAAGCAACGTTTTCTTCAGTTTCTCGCCACTTTTCTTCTTTTTGCGCTGTTTCTTTGTCCCAGATCATTCGTCGTGAGACACATAAAGGACGACACATAAGAGCTTTGTGCCCTCAACATGACGGGTGTGATCATACCTGCTCAAATGCACCGGATCCCATCAGAACTCCGAAGTTAAGCGTTCTTGGGCAAGAGTAGTACTAGGATGGGTGACCCCTTGGGAAGTCCTTGTGTTGCACCCCTCTTTTCATTTTGTTTTTTGCCCTGTTCAGCCTTGCCAAGATGCTTTATCCGTCACATTTCTATTATCGAGTCCCACGGCATCTTGGGCAGGATAACTTCGCTTCGCGTAGAGGCTGGGCCTGTAAACCGAGGGCGTGGGGCCTGTGACGAGGTCTTCGTCGCTCTAGAACCCATAACATTTGATTCGTAAGAAGATATGTGGCGCAGAGCATACCGTTGAAAAGTTCTAAGAGAGCTCCACGACGGGGGCAGTAAGCCTGCTCGGCTGCGCCTATTTTCATAGCCCAAAAGCAAACGTTTTCATCTATTTTGGGCCACTTTTCTTCTTTTTACGATGTTTCTTCGTCCCAGATCATTCGTCGTCAGTCGCGAAATTGGACGACACATAATAGCTTTGCGCACTCAACATGACGGGTGCGATCATACCAGCACTAATACACCGCATCCTATCAGAACTCCAAAGTTAAGTATGCTTTGGTGAGAGCAGTACTAGGATTGGTGACCCCGTGGGAAGTCCCCGTGTTGCACCCCTCTTTTCGTTTTGTTTTTTTACCCCGTTTGTGCTAGCCAAATTGCTTTATATGTCACATTTCTATTTTCGTGTCCCACGGTATCTTAGGCAAGACAACTTCGCTTCGCGAAGAGGCTAGGCCCGCAAACCGAGGGCATTGAGCATGTAACCAGGTCTCCGTCACTCCAGTCCCCATAACTTTTGATCTGTAAGAAGTTATGTTGCGCACAACATATCGTTGGAAAGCTCTCTGAGAGCTCTACGACATGGGAAGCAATCCTGCTTTGCTGCACCTATTTTTGGAGCCCAAAAGCAACGTTTTCATCAGTTTCTCGCCACTTTTCTTCTTTCTGTGCTGTTTCTTTGTCCCGGATCGTTCGTCGTGAGCGGCATAAAGGACGACACATAAGAGCTTCGTGACCTCAACATGATGGGTACGATCAAATTAGCACTAATGCATCGGATCCATAAGAACTCCAAAGTTAACAGTGCTTGGGCGAGAGTGGTACTAGGATGGGTAACCCCTTGGGAAGTCCTCGTCTTGCACCCCCCTTTTTGTTTTTTTATTTTGCCCCGTTCCGGCTTGCCAAGATGCTTTATCTGTCACATTTCTATTATCGAGTCCCATGGCCTCTTGGGCAAGACAACTTAGCTTCGCGTAGAGGCTGGGCCCGCAAACCGGGGGCATGGGGTTTGTGACCAGGTCTACGTCACTCCATAGCCTATAACTTTTGATCCATAAGAAGTTATGTGGTGCACAGCATACCGTTGGAAAGTTCTCCGAGAGCTCTACAACAGGCGCAGTAAGCCTGCTCGACTGTGCCTATTTTCGGAGCCCAAAAGCAAACGTTTTCATCTCTTTTGGGCCACTTTTCTTCTTTTTGCGATGTTTCTTCATCCAGGATCATTCGTCACGAGCCGCGAAAAAGGACGACACATAATGGCTTTGCGCCCTCAACATGACGGGTGCGATTATACCAGCACAAATTCACCGCATCCCATCAGAACTACGAAGTTAAGCGTGCTTGGGCGAGAGTAGTACAAGGATGGGTGACCCCCTGGGAAGTCCTCGTGTTGCACCCCTCTTTTCGTTTTGGTTTTTTGCCCCGTTCAGGCTTTCCAAGATCTTTTATCCATCACATTTCTATTATTGAGTCCCACGACATCTTGGGCAAGAGAGCATCATTTCGCATAGAGGCTGGGCCCGTAAACCGGGGGCGTGGGGCCTATGACTAGGTCTCCGTCACTCCAGTGCCCATAACTTTTGATCCGTGAAGAGTTATGCGGCGCACAACATATCGTTGGAAAGAACTTCGAGAGCTCTACGACGGGGGCTGAAAGCCTGCTCGGCTACGCCTATTTTCGGAGCCCAAAAGCAAACATTTTCATCAGTTTTAGTCGACTTTTTTTCTTTTTGCGATATTTTTTCATCCTGAATCGTTCGTCGTGAACCATGAAAAAGGACGACACATAATGGCTTTGCTCCTTCAACATGACGGGTACGATCATACTAGCACTAATGCACCGCATCACATTAGAACTACGAAGCCGAGCGTGCTTTGGCGAGAGTAGTGCTAGGATGGGTGACCCCTTGGGAAGTCCTCGTGTTGCACCCCCATTTCGTTTTGGTTTTTTGCGCCATTTAGGCATGCCAAGACTCTTTATCCATCACATTTCTACTATCGATTCCTATGACATCTTGGGCAAGACAACTTCGCTTCGCGTAGAGGCTGGGCCTGCAAACCGAGGTCGCGAGGCTTGTGACCAGGTTATCGTTGCTCCGGTGCCCATAACTTTTGATCCGTAAAGAGTTATGCAGCGCACAGCAAACCGTTGGAAAGGTCTCTAAGAGCTCTACGACGGGGCAGCAAGCCGGCTCGGATGTGCTTATTTTTGTAGCCCAAAAGCAAATGTTTTCATCAGTTTTTGGATATTTTTCTTCATTTTGCACTATTTCTTTGTCCCGGATCATTCGTTGTAAGCCGCGAAAAGGACGACACATAAGGGCTTTGCTCCCTCAACATGACGGGTACGATCATACCAACACTAATGCACCGCATCCCATCAGAACTACGAAGGTAAGCGTTCTTGGGTGAGAGTAATACAAGGCTGGGTGACCCCTTAGGAAGCCCTCGTGTTGCACCCCTCTTTTCATTTTGTTTTTTTGCCCCGTTGTGGCTTGCCAAGATGCTTTATCCACCACATTTTCATTATCGAATCCCACGGCACCTTGGGCAAGACAACTTCGCTTCAGTAGAGGTTGGGCCTGCAAACCGAGGGCGTAGGGCTTATGACCAGGTCTCCGTCGCTCCAATGCCCATAACTTTTGATCTGTAAGGAGTTATACGCCGCACAGCATTCCGTTGGAAAACTCTACGAAAGCTCTACGGCGGGGGCAACAAGCCTACTATGCAAATGTTTTCATTAGTTTTTGGCCACTCTTCTTCTTTTTGTGCTGTTTCTTCGTCCCGGATCATTCGTTATGAGTCGCAAAAAGGATGACACATAAGGGCTTTGCGCCCTCAACATGACGGGTGGGATCGTACCAGCACTAATGCACCACATCCTATCAGAACTACGAAGTTAAGCATGCTTGGGCGAGAGTAGTACTTGGATGGGGGACCCCCTAGGAAGTCCTCATGTTGCACCCTCCTTTTCGTTTTGTTTTTTTGCCTCGTTGAGGCTTGCCAAGATGCTTTATCCGCCACATTTCTATTATCAAGTCCCACGGCATTTTGGGCAAGACAACTTTGCTTTGTGAAGAGGCTGGGCCCGCAAACCGAGGGTGTCGGGCCTGTGACCAGGTCTCCGTCACTCTAGTGGCCATAACTTTTGATCCGTAAGGAGTTATACGTCTCACAGCATACCGTTGGAAAGCTCTCCGAGAGCTCTACGACAGGGGAAGTAAACCTGCTCGGTTACGCCAATTTTCGGAGCCCAAAAGCAAACAGTTTCATGAGTTTTTGGCTACTTTTCTTCTTTTTGCGCTGTTTCTTCATCCCGGATCGTTCGTCGTGAGCCTCCAAAAGGA
The DNA here is from genome assembly GCA_037974665.1 of Ehretia macrophylla. Classification (NCBI taxonomy): domain Eukaryota; kingdom Viridiplantae; phylum Streptophyta; class Magnoliopsida; order Boraginales; family Ehretiaceae; genus Ehretia; species Ehretia macrophylla. The sequence continues at coordinate 10,505,424 of CM075776.1, read as the reverse complement.
CGACACATAAAGGCTTTGCGCCCTCAACATGACGGGTACCATTATACCAGCACTAATGCACCGCATCCCATCGAAACTATGAAGTTAAGCGTGCTTAGGCGAGAGTAGTATTAGGATGGGTGACCCCTTGGGAAGTCTTCTTCTTGCACCCCTCTTTTCGTTTTGTTTTTTTGCCCCGTTCAGGCTTGCCAAGATGCTTTATCCATCACATTTCTATTATCGAGTCCCACGACATCTTGGGCAAGACAACTTCGCTTCGCGTAGAGACTGGTCCTGAAAACCAAGGGCGTCGGGCCTGTGACCAGGTCTCCATCGTAGCAGTGCCCATAACTTTTTATCCGTAAGGAGTTATACGGCGCACAGCATACCGTTGGAAAGATCTCTGAGAGCTCTACGACATGGGAAGTAATCCTGCTCTGCTGCGCATATTTTTAGAGTCTAAAATCAAACATTTTCATCAGTTTTGGGCCATTTTTCTTCTTTTTGCACTGTTTCTTCGTCCCGAATCGATCGTCGTGAGCCGCGAAAAGGGCGACACATAAGGGCTTTCCTCCCTCAACATGACAGGTGCGATCATACCAGCACTAATGTACCGGATCCAATCAGAACTCTAAAGTTAAGCGTGCTTAGGCGAGAGTACTACTAGGACGGGTGACCCCCTGGGAAGTCCTCGGGTTGCACCCCCCTTTTTGTTTTGTTTTTTTGCTCCGTTCAGGCTTGCCAAGATGCTTTATCCGTCACATTTCTATTATCGAGTCCCACGGCATCTTGGGCAAGACAACTTCACTTAGCGTAGAGGCTGGGCTAGCAAACCGAGGGCGTGGGGCTTGTGAGCAGGTCTCCGTCGCTCTAATGCCCTTAACTTATGATCCGTAAGGAGTTATGCAGCGCACAACATACCATTGGAATGCTCTCTGAGAGCTCTACGACGGGGGTAGCAAGCGTGCTTGGATGCGCCTATTTTCGTAGCCTAAAATCAGACGTTTTCATCAATTTTGTGCTATTTTTTTTCTTTTTGAACTGTTTTTTCTTCCCAGAACATTCATCGTGAGCCGCAAAAAGGACGACACATAAGGGCTTTGCGCCATTAACATGACAGGTGCGATCATTCCAGCACTAATGCACCGGATTCTATCAGAACTCTGAAATTAAGCGTGCTTGGGCGAGAGTAGTACTAGGGTGGGTGACCCCCTGGGAAGACCTCGTGTTGCACCCCACTTTTTGTTTTGTTTTTTTGCCTCGTTCAGGCTTGCCAAGATGCTTTATCCGTCACATTTCTATTATCGAGTCCCACGGCATCTTGGGCAAAAGCACTTCGCTTCGCGTAGAGGTTGGGTCCACAAACTGAGGGCGTGGGGCCTATGACCAGGTCTCCGTCGCTCTAGTGCCCATAACTTTTGATCTAAAAAGAGTTATGCGGCACACAGCATACCGTTGGAAAGCTCTCCGAGAGCTCTACGACGAGGGATACAAGCCTACTATGTTGTGCCTATTTCTGGAGCCCAAAAGCAAACATTTTTATTAGTTTCAGGCCACTTATCTTTTTTTGTGCTGTTTCTTCGTCTAGGATCATTCGTTGTGAGCCATAAAAAGGACGACACAAAAGGGATTTGCGCCCTCAACATGACGGGTGCGGTCATACCAGCACTAATGCACCGCATCCTATCAGAACTACGAAGTTAAGCATGCTTGGCGAGAGTAGTTGTGAGACCCCATATTTTACTTTATCTCGTTCTGTGTGCTTTACCTCGTTTTGCGTGAATTTACCTGTTTATGTACTATATGACTTAGAATGTGATAATTTTGTGATTAATACTCCTAATACATGCTAAGTGTGCCTTCATGAAATTTTCATAAAAAACAGAATCAGAAATTTTATCGTCGGTTTTGGTAAATAGTATTTTTGAATACCTGTCCGCTAAAATTTTTACAGGGGTGTTTTAAACATCTCAAAACCTATTCCTTGAGTATTAATAGACCCATGTTTGATTAAAACGGATTTAGAATCGAGTTTGAAATTTTAAAGATTTTTACACTTTCTTTTGCAAGAAAATGAGTTTTAAGCCGATTCAAGTGATATGTTTTAATGTAACATTCTTTGTCACCTAAAATATAATGTCTAGAATTAGTTTAAGTGTTAAATTAATAATTGAGCAAGAAATACTCAAGAAATGAATTAAAAGACTAGAAAAACAATTAAAGGACTAAATAAACTACTTTGACTTTGCATTTTTTTAATTTGACCAAGCCTTTATATGCATAATATCATCAACACACACAAAACACAACACAAAACACACTCAAAAAACATACACATAGCCGAGAGCTTCAAGGGTGAAAAGAGAAAGAAATTTCAAAGGTTTTCAAAGCAATTTGTCATAGAAAAACCTAGTTTTTGTCCGTCGAACTTCGTGCCGAGTTGGATTCCGCTTTTTGGGCATGCATTGCATGCATATCTAGGCTTATATCCCATCAAAGGTGAGAGAAAAATTATAGATCTAAAACTCATTTTTTATGTTTTTGCTCATAACTGCATTTTGAACTGTTAGAATGTTAATTTGAAGTTATATTATTGATCAGTGCATGCTAGGGATCGTTTATGTGTATTACTACGAGATTTGAACCATTGTAGCGAAATTATTTATTTTCGGGTATTTAAAGTTGATAGATTGGCCTTTTGACGATTATCTTGAGTTGTTGTTGTTGGAATCGATTGCTGTTGATTTTTAAAAGTTCGTTAATTACGTGGTAACGCCGTTATAATGCCGAATTTTTGATTGCGATATTTGGGTGACAATTCGGAAATTTCAGCCTAGGTGCATTGAGGTTTTAGGGTTGTTGGGCTTGATTTTGATGTGTCTTGGTTGGTTTCCGAGAGGGCTAATGTAGTTGATTGAACGGGTGAGTGTTAGAAACTGATTTGAAGTTGTTTGGATTAGTAGAATGTAAGATATGATTATTTGAAGTTTATGTTGTCTTTCTTTAAATTGTTGAATTGAGCCTTTAGATGATTGGGTAGTGTTTGAGTGATTGAATTGTGAGTTGTTGGTGGTTAGATTAGGGTTAGATTACGTGTTTAATGCATGTTAAGTTGGATGGCCTACTTTGTCATCTAACTTAGTTATTTGTTGTTTAATTGAGTACTTGATGTTATATTGATGATTATTAATGTTACATTGATGAAAATTGAGGATTTTTGATGATTTTTGATTAATGATTGATGAACCGGGAGATAGGCAATTATGCTAGATTGTCCTCCTATGAATGATGTTTATTATTATTGTTGAATCTTGTTATGTGTGTGCCACCTCTCGGGCAGCATCGGGCTATCGGATTGATAACGGCATGACTACCAGAGACTACCCCCAGCTCGCACGACGGAGGTGTCATGGAGGGAGGGGCTAGTGAGGTACCTCGGGTGTATGAGTAATGGAGAGTTATAAGAAGAATGGTTGAGATCGTGATGGCGTATGGAGCTACACCAAATTGAGTATCCTTTATTGATTGGTCATTATAGTTATGTGTTTATATTGTATTGATGTTTATTTGTGTGTTTACTTGCTCAAAGGATCATTTCCAATGAGCATAGTAAATACTGGTAGAGATCTATCGGATCCTCACTGAGCTTGTTTATATAAGCTCACTCTCTATTATTACATGCATACAGGTGTCCTTTCGCAAGATTATGGGTACGTGCCACTAGAAGGGGAAAATGTGCCTTACGTGGATGAGTCTTATGTGTAAGAGTCTTTGCCATGAGATTGTTTATAGTTATTGTAATATGATGTATTGTAAAACCTACCTTAGTATACAGACTTATGTATAATGGTTTAGTAGTCTTCTTTTGACCATGTTTAGATTACTAAGTTGGTTTATAATCTATTTTGATATGTATGTTAAAGTTAAGGTATTATGTTGGAACGGAGGCGTATAACTATGAATGGATTGTCTAAGGATGATTGTTGTATAATATGGTTATGTTGTATGTTGTTAATGGTATTGAAGAATTGATTGTTGTTTGGTTGAGGAGTTTGATTGTATGATGTTCTGAGAGGTTGGTTTAGAGCCTCGGTGTCTTAATTACTGTCATTATACGGTGAAATTCCGTTGCGTCCTAACTGATTGTAGGTGGGGTCGAGTTGGGACGTGACATTTAAGTGGTATCAGAGCGCATGTTAGCTGTCAGCCAGGGTATTCTCGGATTGTGGGTAATGTTCTTAGCATAAAAGTATGTATGAAGTGAAAGAAAAGTGAACTATGTGTTAATATGGTTAAGTGATTAAGTGATTATGTGATTTAGTGCTTATGTGATTATGTGACTAATTTGTTTATGTGATTGATACTTAAGTGATTTATGTGTTTTATATGAGTTTGTTGTTTATGTGCTAATAGTTGTTCATAGTTTGTTAATGTGCTATAACCTATGCTAACTCTTTAATTAGTAGAATGTCGGGTAGACCGAGGACCAGAGGTAAGCCTGAGGTGACTGATGAGGTTCCGAGAAATGTGGCACCAGGCCAAGTTAGGGATGATGATCACTTCGGAGCAGCTTTTCATAGGTTAACCAAGATCATGGCCGGGCAGGCATAGTTATTGGCAGGGCAGGCTACCCAAACCCAGGCATTACAGAATCAGTTACTGAACGTACAAGGTGGGTACCACGGGCGTGGTACACTGAAAGAGTTTTTAGGGTATTATCCACCGCGGTTTCAGGGGGAGCCGGATGATCGGAAGGCTAAGGCGTGGATTAGTAAGGTGGAGAAGATCTTTGACCCTATGGATTATACCGATGAGCAGAAAGTCACCTTTACCGTGTACTTGCTGGATGATAAGGCAGAAGAATGGTGGCGAACGGTGAGAACTAGCTGGGCGACTCAGGGTATTCCGTATGTTTGGGGTACCTTTCTGTTAGCTTTCCGGGTAAAGTATGTCCCGAGGATCGCGAGGGAGCGGAAATAGGCAGAGTTTCTAGCCTTAGTGTAAGGAGATGCTTCAATGGCTCAGTATGAGGCCACTTTCACTAGGTTGTCCTGGTATGCACCAGAGTATGTGGTTGACGAGAAACGTATGACTCGTAGATTCATGTTGGGGTTGAGGCCTAAGATTCAGGATGCGATGGCCCTGAATCGGTATGATATACTTACGGAGGCCTTTGATGCAGCTTCTAGACTGGAGAAGAGAAAGGGGGAACAAATTGTATCTAGCCAGCCTAGCAAGAGGCCATTTCAGCCTCAGGGTCAGCAAGGAGTGTAAAGGCCTCCCGTACAGCAGGGTGTGTACAGGCCGCTAGCTCAACAGGGTTCTTTCAGGCCACAAGGTCAGCAGAGTTATTATCGACCTCAGTTTCAGCAGGGGTCTTATCAGGTTCAGTCTCAATTTAGGTTGGCCCAGTCTCAGGGTCAATATAGGCCTATTGTTGTGAGACCTCAGCAGCAGGCTGGTACAGCTGCTTCTTCAGCTTCTGGTTCTTCTAGGGGCAATGTCAGTGCATCATCACCGCAGTGTACTTACTGCAAGCGCTAGGGTCATGTGGAGGCCGACTACAGGGTGAAGACAGGGGCGTGTTTGGGTTGTGGTAGCAATCAGCATAGGGAGAGGGATTGCCGTAGATATTAGAGGATTGAGGGTCAGGCAGCGACTCAGGGTTATCAGGATCGACCTACTGGTGGTGCACATCAGCAGCAGCGGGTTCAGGCTCAGGCCTACGCAGTTGACTTAGAGGAGATGCCTGAGGAGACTGCAGTTGTGGAGGTAACTTCCTTATACTTGATCAACTTGTTAAAGTGTTGATTGATTATGGTGCTACGCATTCTTTCATTACTCCTGCTTGTGTGCAACATGTTAATGTGCAACTTGAAAGACTGCCTTATATGGTTGAGATTAGTACCTCTTTGACTGATAAGTATGTGACTGGCCTAGTTTGTAAGGATTGTATATACATGTTAAGGGCTATAATTTTCCTTTGGACCTTATCTTATTTCCTATCCGGGGATATGATGTTATCTTGGGTATAGATTGGCTATCTAAGTATGATGCCTAGTTGAATTATAGAACAAAGGTAGTATAGTTTCGTTTGCCAGATCAACCAGTAGTTGTGGTAGTAGTGAATCGAGGTGCTAAGACGAGTTTTGTTATCTCAGCAACTAAAGCCGTTAAGTTGGTCAGTAAGGGGTGTTTGGGTTATCTAGCTTATTTGATCAACAAGCCATCTGACAAGCTACAGTTGGAGGATGTTCTGAAGTCTGCCTTCAGGACTCGGTACGGGCATTATGAGTTTGTAGTTATGCCCTTTGGATTAACTAATGCACCGGCAGCATTTATGGACCTTATGCATCGGGTTTTTCAGCTGTACTTGGACCAGTTCATGGTTATCTTTATTGACGATATCTTGGTCTATTCAAAATCTGAATTGGAGCACGAGCAACATCTACGGCTTGTCTTACAGAAGCTGCAGGAGCATCAGTTGTTTACGAAATTCAGCAAATGTGAATTTTGGCTGCAATGCATATCTTTTCTTGGTCATGTTATCACACAGAGCGGTATTTCTGTAGATCCCACTAAGATTGAATCGGTGATGTTTTGGAAACGTTCGGAGAATGTTTCGGAAGTTCGTAGCTTTCTTGGCTTGGCGGGTTATTACCGTAGGTTTGTCAAGGACTTTCTGAAGATTGCCGGGCCACTTTCTAAGTTAACTCAGAAACAGACTAGCTTTGTTTGGGATGAGAAATGTGAGAGTGGGTTTCAGTAGTTGAAAAAGAGGTTGACGACTGCTCCAGTATTTGCTCTACCAGAGGGGACCGATAATATGGTCATCTACAGCGATGCATCCAAAGAGGGCTTGGGATATGTTCTTATGCAGAATGGGCGGGTTATTGCCTATGCTTCTAGAAAGTTAAAGCCTTATGAGGTGAACTATCCGACTCATGATCTTGACTTGGAAGCTGTTGTTTTCGCACTGAAAAGGTGGCGTCATTATCTGTGGGGCAGTAAGTTCAAGATTTTCATTGATCATAAGAGTCTTAAGTATTTATTCTCACAGAAGGAGTTGAATATGCGTTAGCGGAGGTGGATGAAACTTCTTGGAGATTATAATTGCTCTATCAGCTATGTACCTGGAAAGGCAAATGTTGTGGCAGACGCTCTTAGCTGTAAGGCGAGTGTTTCTTGTTTGGCTGTCAAGAAGTGGGAGGTTCTTGAGGAATTCACTTATTGGAGACCGGAGTTGACTCAGGTTGGGGTGATATGTTCACATCTCCGTATTTAGCCTTTATTGCTGTCTCATATCAGAGAAGCTCAACAACTTGATGTTAAACTTCAGAAGATCAAGGATCAGATCACAGATGATCAGACTGATTTCAAATTACACGAGGATGGTATTCTTCGGTTTCGGAACAGGGTTTGTGTTCCCGATGAACTAGGCTTGAGGCGAGGTAATCTAGAAGAGGCTCATAATTCTAAGTATACTATTCATCCTGGTGAAAACAAAATGTATCGGGACTTGAAGCAACATTATTGGTGGAATAATATGAAGAGAGAAGTTGCTCAGTTCGTGTCTAGATGTTTGACTTGTCAACAATTGAAAGCCGAGCATCAAGGACTAGCAGGTTTGCTTCAACCGTTGGCTATACCACACTGGAAATGGAAGCATATTACGATGGACTTCGTCACTGGTTTGCCTAGAACACCGAGAGGAAACAATGCAGTTTGGGTTGTTGAGGACCTTTTGACGAAGACAGCTCACTTTATTTCGATGTGGATGGGAGATGAAGTTGCAAAGTTGACGAATCTTTATTTGGATCAGATTGTTAGACTTTACGGGATTCCGTCTTGTGATAACCTGAACCCGGCATGCATTTAATGGCATTTAATTGCATTTAACTAGTGACATCTTAAATGTTAGCATTGGATTATGTGTTTACTTTTAGTTGACCATTTATTTGTAGCTCTATTTTCATATTTCTTTTAGAAGTAACTAGAATAATACTTGAGCTAATTATTCTATCGGAATATCAACCATTCTTCATATTGATGTCAATCAGTTTTATTTTTCTTGCACTTAAAGGCTCGGTTTTCAATTAAATGAAAAGTAGCTCCGAGCCGGAGTAAATTTTAAACTATAATGCTTTCCAAAAATGATATATTTCTTAGATTCTTTGAGAATTAATTGTTACTTCTTTGTTGACACAAAGTGCATAGCATATCGAGAGAGATAGTTAGAAAATAATTTCGAGTCCTCAGCAAATAGTGAAAACTAGTGTTTGGTGTCTTAAATTTCATATTTTAATTATTGTTAGCTAGAATTAATATTTCCTTAGTTGTTTTAGCCAAAAAATGCACAAAATAAACTACTTTGACCATGTTTACTTAGCATTGACCAAGGGGGCCTTGACCATTTGACTTTGTGTCACTTATATGCATTATATAGCACAAAAAAAAAAACAGAACTGAACAGCAGCATAGCAGGGCCGAAAAAATAAGGAGAAGAAAAAAAGAAAATTCAACTTCAATTCTTCGATTCTTCGCGTAAGCTTGCACGGGGTGGTTTCCGAGGCATCCTACGAGGTTTTCCTAGCGTCTAGGAGCGTCTAAGGTGATGGAATCATGTTATTTGCGCATTTAAATGTTTAGTGTATCAACTTTGCAATTTTTAGATTTTATCCGTAGATTGTTGTTTAAATCGTTTTGAAGCTTCTAGAATGTTCCTTGGCAATTGTAGAACATGTATTTATAGCTTTTTAACATTTTCTGCGGTTAAATGTTGAGATTGGAATATAAAGTTGTTAGTTGAATAGTGTTTTATGAATAGTAAACCCTTGGAACGATGAACTTGCCCTGTTATGCTGTCCGTTGATGTAGAAATGTGGTAGGTATGCTAGAATGCCTAAATGAGTGGTTTAATTGGAATGTGTAATAGAAAAATAGAGAAAAATGGCTTAGTGAAAGTCGGGGTCGTTTAGGTCGACTTTAGCGTTTTCTCATTTTGTGTGATGGCATTGTTTCGGGAGCCATGGAAGCACTTTTGGTGCGGTCGTGGTGTTGGTTGGGTGTTTGGTTGGTATAGTTGTTGTTCAAACGAGCAAAGGGGGAAAACCGGGCTTTGCGTGAATTCTAGGGTTAAGTAGGGTTTCGGAGTCTCTAGACGTGCCTTATAGTGACCTAGGAAGATTGGCGAAGTCAGTTTCCGGAACTCGTGGCTCGTTCGGAAATGGTAGTGTTTTGATAGTTGGGGCCGATTTGTGACTTTGTGTGTTTTCTTGATATTATGCCTATAGAATGCTTGTTAATGCTTATTATTGCTTGTTATGCTTGCTAATGCTTATTACGCTTGTTAGAGTTGATTATTGATTGAAATGTTTATCAATTGTTGATAATGCTTGATATCTTGTTTATCGCTCGTTTATCGCTCGTTTATCGCCTTGTATCGAGTCTTGCATTGCATAGTGTCCAACGCGTGAGTGATGGGCCTCTCTGGGTAGCCTCGGGTTGCCAGTGTTGGTTGCTCTAGCTCCGCTGCTATTCCCTTTCTCGCTTGGGTTGCCTCCCAGGGAGATTTGGGTCGTAGAATTGATGGATACTTCCGGGGTATTCCAAACTGGTGTTATAAGGTGGATGCGCGCTTATTGTCATCGTTGTCAAACATCAAGCTCGAGATTGATGTATCGCTCGTGAAATGGTATATTGCTCGTATGAGTGAACCACAGCCTTCAGAGTGTGGTATAGCTTTAAAGGGCTGTGTTAATGCTTTCTTGATTGCTTATAGTATTGTTGTTTGTATTGAATGTTTCCTTATTGTCTTTATTGCTTAATTGTGATGATTTGCATTGCACGGTCTTCTTTCTCTCCAACTCGATATCTGTCTCGCCCTCACTGAGTATACATGTTGTGTATACTCACTCCTCACCACCACATTTCAGGAAATGCCTTGTTAGCTGAAAAGTTCATGGATATGTGTTAGTTCGTGCCTGAAGAGTTGTCTTGCGTGCTTTTTGGTTTGAACTGTCAAAGATGTAAAGATGTATGTTCATATGTTGTATGTATTTATTGTTAAAAGAAATGTAATTTAATCTAGCTAAGTAGTTGAGGTAGATTGATAAGTTAGTTATGTATTCAGTAGTATAGTTAACCCGATGCATGTTTGTAATTATCTAAAAGAAAAGAGTGAGAATGGTATGATAGTATATTTTGTGCAGTAGATTAGTATGGATTAAATGTCAAGCTTGAATGTTCTTGTAAAAGATGTAAAGATATAGGTTAGCTTTAAACTGGAAATGTATATTTATATGCTGTGTTTAGTTGTTAAGAACCAAGGCTCGGATGGCCTTGAGGTGGTTGAATGTTTGGACATGGTATTGGTCCACTTATATGCTGTTAAAGGGTATTACATTTTGCCAAGAAACAGGGGAGACTCTGTCCGTTTTCCCTGAAAATTATGCCCGGGTTTGATTTTGGGTTGTGATTAGATTGATTGATAGAACTTCCAGTCTCGAGAGGGATCGGGGTGTTACAGGTGGTATCAGAGCTTGTCTAGCTCATAAGCCGGGACAGGGTCCTCGGTCTGGTAGGTAGTGACCCTTGAATGTGTGCTTGTTAAGTGTGTCTTGAAAGTGTATGCTTGTATGTGAGATTGTGTGTCTTGACTTGAATGTATGCACTTATGTGATAAAGTTATGTGTTAATTGTGTGCTAAGTAAAGTGAAGTGTCTAGTTGTGCATTAAATTGACCTATTGAATTAGCACCGTGAATCGAATCGACCTCGTGAATTGTTATTTGCTTGAAGTAGTACTTGTAATGTGTGTATAGAATGTCTTGAATTAGCTATATCGTGATTTGAATTGATTATGTTGTGCTTGACTTGATTGCCGTGCTTCAGTGACTTTGTTGAATAAACTATTTTGTAAACTTGCTTGCATAATAGTTTAAGGCATGTGTATAACTGTGATATATTGGCATTCATACATGTCCTATGGAAATGGTAAAAAAGACTTCTTCCTTCCCTGAAGAAAGTGGTTCACCGTTGCCTTTTCAAGATGTATGGGTTGGCAGGAAATGAATGGCATTTGATTAGCCTTATTTGGGAGTTGGTGTTTGTTTATGGAGCTCAGTTGTTGGCATACTTCTAAGACTCTTATTTGTGAATGGCAATCATAAAAAGATAACTTTCTTTGGGGTTTCCGTATGATGGCTCTTGGTAGCATTCCTGGGTTTCTTACTGGGTATTCTTTGGAGACTCCTATTGGCACTTCTTGGTGGACTTGGCTATTGGGTTTTCAGTTGGACTTACTGCATGGTATTATCTATGGTATATGTGTCTCAGTCTTTATTGGAGTGTTACTGGTATTCCTTATTGGAAATTCTTCAATGGCATTCTCTAGGATTCTTAGTGGTCAATTATTTAGTATTACTTATTGGGCAATTCTTGGTACTTTCTTACTGGAGCATTGTTCGGGTATTTTCTTTGGCATCCCTCAGTTGGTTTGGTAACTGGAATCCCTATTAGACTCATTATCTCATATTACTTACGGTATTCTTTGGAATTCTTATTGGGCATTTTACTAGTATTTTCCTTATTGGCATTTATTGGGAGATCCTACACCTGGAATTCTGCTTGGACATATTATCTTGTACTGTTTACGGCTTCTCCTTCGGCCTTTCCACTCAGGGGAAATCTATACTTGCTATTTGACTAAGATGTTGCGGTAGGAACTCAGTGATTGGAAGATTTCATTTAGAGGTTGGCCTTTGGTATTCTTCTCTATATTCCTTTACAGAACTTTCAGCTAGGTCTATTTACGGTAGTCAGTACTGCATGAGGTGCATCTACTCTGGCTATCTCTTAACTTTCTTATTGGGTACTTGTTAGACTTCTATTGAAGATTCTTAAATAGGGTATTCCTTCGGTGCTCTTCTTGCCATTAGTATGTGGTATTGATAATATCTACAGTATCTTTGCTTCAGTCTTTAGTTGGTATTTCCTTGGCATTCTTGATTAGAATTTCTATTCGGGATTTTCTACGAGCATTCTTATATATTATCTTGCTCAGCAATCGATGAAGATTTATCAGAGTTGAATTTTAGATGATGCAGAGTCCTATTGGAAGAATAATTGCGAGGACGCAATTGTTTTAAGGGGGGAAGGATGTGATAACCCGAACCTGGCATGCATTTAATGGCATTTAATTGCATTTAACTAGTGACATCTTAAATGTTAGCATTGGATTATGTGTTTACTTTTAGTTGAACATTTATTTGTAGCTCTATTTTCATATTTCTTTTAGAAGTAACTAGAATAATACTTGAGCTAATTATTCTATCGAAATATCAACAATTTTTCATATTGATGTCAATCGGTTTTATTTTTTTTCTTGCACTTAAAGGCTCGGTTTTCAATTAAATGAAAAGTAGCTCCGAGCCGGAGTAAATTTTAAACTATAATGCTTTTCAAAAATGATATATTTCTTAGATTCTTTGAGAATTAATTGTTACTTCTTTGTTGTCGCAAAGTGCATAGCATATCGAGAGAGATAGTTAGGAAATGAATTCCAGTCCTCAACAAATAGTGAAAACTAGTGTTTGGTGTCTTAAATTTTATATTTTAATTGTTGTTAGCTAGAATTGATGTTTCCTTAGTTGTTTTAGCCTAAAAATGCACAAAATGAACTACTTTGACCATGTTTACTTAGCATTGACTAAGGGGGCCTTGACCATTTGACTTTGTGTCAATTATATGCATTATATAGCACAAATAAAAAAAATTAACAGAACTGAATAGTAGCATAGCAGGGCCGAAAAAATAAGGAGAAGAAAAAAAGATAATTCAACTTCAATTCTTCGATTCTTCGCGTAAGCTTGCACGGGGTGGTTTCCGAGGCATCCTACGAGGTTTTCCTAGCGTCTAGGGGCCTGTAAGGTTAGGGAATCATGGTATTTGGGCATTTAAATGTTTAGTGTATCAACTTTGCAATTTTTAGATTTTATCCGTAGATTGTTGTTTAAATCGTTTTGAAACTTCTAGAATGTTCCTTGGCAATTGTAGAACATGTATTTATAGCTTTTTAACATTTTATGCGGTTAAATGTTGACATTGGAATATAAAGTTGTTAGTTGAATAGTGTTTTATGAATAGTAAACCCTTGGAACGATGAACTTGCCCCGTTATGCTGTCCGTTGATGTGAAAATGTGCTAGGTATGATAGAATGCCTAAATGTGTGGTTTAATTGGAATGTGTAATGGAAAAATGGAGAAAAACGGCTTAGTGAAAGTCGAGGTCGTTTAGGTCGACTTTAGCGTTTTCTCGTTTTGCGTGATGGCATTGTTTTGGGAGCCCATGGAAGCACTTTTGGTGCAATCGTGGTGTTGGTTGGGTGTTTGGTTGGTATAGTTGTAGTTCAAACGAGCAAAGGGGGAAAACTGGACGTTGCGTGAATTCTAGGGTTAAGTAGGGTTTCGGAGGCTCTAGACGTGCTTTATAGTGACCTAGGAATATTGGCGAAGTCGGTTTTCGGAGCTCGTGGCTCATTTGGAAATGGTAGTGTTTTGATAGTTGGGGCCGATTTGTGACTTTGTGTGTTTTCTTGATATTATGCCTATAGAATGCTTGTTAATGCCTATTATTGTTTGTTATGCTTGCTAATGCTTATTCTGTTTGTTAGAGTTGGTTGTTGATTGAAATGTTTATCTATTGTTGAGAATGCTTGATATCTTGTTTATCGCTCGTTTATCGCCTTGTATCGAGTCTTGCATTGTATAGTGTCAGGCGCGTGAGTGATGGGCCTCTCTGGGTAGCCTCGGGTTGCCAGTGTTGGTTGCTCTAGCTCCGCTGCTATTCCTTTTCTCGCTTGGGTTGCCTCCCAGGGAGATTTGGGTCATAGAATTGATGGATACTTCCAGAGTATTCCAAACTGGTGTTAGAAGGTGGATGCACGCTTATTGTCATCGTTGTCAAACATCAAGCTCGAGATTGATGTATCGCTCGTGAAATGGTATATTGCTCGTATGAGTGAACCACAGCCTTCAGAGTGTGGTATAGCTTTAAAGGGTTGTGTTAATGCTTTCTTGATTGCTTATAGTATTGTTGTTTGTATTGAATGTTTCCTTATTGTATTTATTGCTTAATTGTGATTATTTGCATTGCACGATCTTCTTTCTCTCCAACTCGATATTTGTCTCGCCCTCACTTAGTATACGTGTTGTGTATACTCACTCCTCACCACCACATTTCAAGAAATGCCTTGTTAGCTGAAAAGTTCGTGGATATGTGTTAGTTCATGCCTGAAGAGTTGTCTTGCGTGCTTTGTGGCTTGAGCTGTCAAAGATGTAAAGATGTATGTTCATATGTTGTATGTATTTATTGTTAAAAGAAATGTAATTTAATCTAGCTAAGTAGTTGAGGTAGATTGATAAGTTAGTTATGTATTCAGTAGTATAGTTAACCCGATGCATGTTTGTAATTGTCTAAAAGAAAAGAGTGAGAATGGTATGATAGTATATTTTGTGCAGTAGATTAGTATGGATTAAATGTCAAGCTTGAATGTTCTTGTAAAAGATGTAAAGAGATAGGTTAGCTTTAAACTGGAAATGTATATTTATATGCTGTGTTTAGTTGTTGAGAACCAAGGCTCGGATAGCCTTGAGGTGGTTGAATGTTTGGACATGGTATTGATCCACTTATATGCTGTTACAGGGTTTTACATTTTGCCAAGAAACAGGGGAGACTCTGTCCGTTTTCCCTGAAAATTATGCCCAGGTTTGGTTTTGGGTTGTGATTAGATTGATTGATAGAACTTTCGGTCTCGAGAGGGATCGGGGTGTTACACATCTAGTATTGTCTCAGATCGAGATCCTCGATTTACTTCTCGCTTGTGGGAGAAACTTCAGGAGACTTTGGGTACTCAGCTAAATTTCAGTACAGCGTATCATCCACAGACCGACGGTTAGTCTAAGAGGACTATTCGGATTTTGGAAGATATGCTCATGGCTTGTGTTCTGGACTTCGGGAAGAATTGGGAAAAACATCTACCACTTGCCGAGTTTGCCTATAACAATAGTTATCAAGCTACTATTGGGATGGCACCTTTTGCAGCTTTTTACAGTCGTAAGTGTCGTTCACCTTTGTATTGGGATGAAGTAGGGGAGATGAAGACTATTGATCCGACTGTTATGCCAAAGCTTCTAGAGAAGATTGATAATGTTCAGTTGATCAGGCAGAGAATGCTTATGGCGCAGAGTAGATTTAAGAGTTATGCTGATAAGCGTCATCGGGACTTGGAGTTTGCAGTCGGGGATTGGGTTTTCTTGAGATTGTCTCCTCGTAAGGGGTTTGCTCGTTATGGTAAAGGTGGTAACCTAAGTCCGAGGTTTGTGGGGCCATTTGAGATTACTGGCAGAGTTGGTAAGTTAGCATATCGGTTGGCTTTACCAGAGAATTTCTCTAATGTTCACGATGTATTTCACGTGTCTAATTTGCGAAAATATAATCTGGATCCTTCTCATATTCTTGAGCCAGAGCCGTTACAGCTTCGTGAGAATCTGACTTATGACGAGCGGTATTCTTGATTAGATGGAACGAGAGTTGAGGTCGAAGAAGATTCCAATGGTCAAGGTGTTATGGAAGCATCACGGTATCGAGGAAGCTACTTGGGAGAGGCGAGATCAGATGCAGCAGCAGTATCCAGATCTTTTCCGTTCAGCAAGTAATAATTTCGGGGAGGAAATTTCTTTAAAGGGGGGAGAATGTGAGACCCCATATTTTGCTTTATCTCGTTTTGCGTGCTTTACCTTGTTTTGCACGAATTGACCTGTTTATGTGCTATATGACTTAAAATGTGATAATTCTATGATTAATACTCCTAATACATGCTAAGTGTGCATTCATAAAATTTTTTAAAAAAACGGAATCAGAAATTTTATCGTCGGTTTTGGTGAATAGTATTTTTGAACACCTGTCCGCTAAAATTTTTACAGGGGTGTTTTAAACGTCTTAAAAACTAGTCCTCGAGTATTAATAGACCCGTGTTTGATTAAAACAGATTTGGAATCGATTTTGGAATTTTAAAGATTTTTACACTTTCTTTTGCAAGAAAACGAGTTTTAAGCCGATTCGGGTGAAACTGTTTTAATGTAACATACTTTGTCACCTAAAATATAATGTCTAGAATTAGTTTAAGTGTTAAATTAATAGTTGAGCAAGAAATACTCAAGAAATGAATTAAAAGACTAGAAAAACAATTAAAGGACTAAATAAACTACTTTGACTTTGCATTTTTTTTTAATTGACCAAGCCTTTATATGCATAATATCATCAACACACACAAAACACAACACAAAACACACTCAAAATACACACACATAGCCGAGAGCTTCACAAGAGAAAAGAGAAAGAAATTTCAAGGGTTTTCAAAGCAAATTTTCATAGAAAAATCTCATTTTTGTCTGTAGAACTTCGTGCCGAGTTGGATTCTGCTTGTTGGGCACGTATTGCACACATATCTAGGCTTATATCGCATCAAAGGTGAGAGAAAAATTCTAGATCTCAAAACTCATTTTTTAATGTTTTTGCTCATAACTACATTTTGAACCGTTAGAATGTTAATTTGAGGTTATATTATTGATCAGTGCGTGCTAGGGATCGTTTATGTGTATTACTACGAGATTTGAGCCATTGTAGCGAAATTATTTATTTTCGGGTATTTAAAGTTGATAGAGGCCTTTTGATGATTATCTTGAGTTGTTGTTGTTGGAATCAATTGTCGTCGATTTCTAAAAGTTTGTTAATTACGTGGTAACGCCGTTATAATGCCGAATTTTCGATTGCGATGTTTGGGTAAAAATTCAAAAATTTCCGCATAGGTGCATTGAGGTTTTAGGGTTATTGGGCTTGATTTTGATGTGTCTTGGTTGGTTTCCGAGAGGGCTAATGTAGTTGATTGAATGGGTGAGTGTTTGAAACTGATTTGAAGTTGTTTGGATTAGTAGAATGTAAGATATGATTATTTGAAGTTTAGGGTGTCTTTCTTTAAATTGTTGAATTAAGCCTTTAGATGATTGGGTGGTGTTTGATTGATTGAATTGTGAGTTGTTGATGGTTAGATTAGGGTTAGATTACGTGTTTAATGCATGTTAAGTTGGATAGCCTACTTTGTCGTCTAACTTACTTTTTTATGTTTAATTGATTGCTTAATGTTATATTGATATTATATTGATGATTATTGAAGTTACATTGATAGAAATGGATGATTATTGATTGATGATTGATGAACCGAGAGATAGGCAATTCTGTTAGATTGTCCTCCTATGAATGATGTTTATTATTATTGTTGAGTCTTGGTATGTGTGTGCCACCTCTCGGGCAGCATCGAGCTTCGGGTTGATAACGGCATGACTACCAGAGACTATCCCCAGCTCACATGACGGAGGTGTCATGGAGGGAGGGGCTAGTGAGGTACCTCGGGTGTGTGAGTAATGGGGAGTTACAAGAAGAATGGTTGAGATCGTGATGGCGTTTGGAGCTACACCCAATTGAGTATCCTTTATTGATTGGTCATTATAGTTATGTGTTTATATTGTATTGCTGTTTATTTGTGTGTTTACTTGCTCAAATGATCATTTCCAAGGAGCATAGTAAATATTGTTAGAGATCTATCGGATCCTCGCTGAGCTTATTTTATATAAGCTTACTCTCTATTATTGCATGCATACAGGTGTCCTTTTGCAAGATTTCAGGTACGTGCCTCCAGAAGGGGAAAATGTGCCTTACGTGGATGAGTCTTATGTGCAAGAGTCTTTGCCATGAGATTGTTTATAGTTATTGTAATATGATGTATTGTAAAACATACCTTAGTATAAAGACTGATGTATAATGCTTAGTTGTCTTCTTTTGACCTTGTTTAGATTACTAAATTGGTTTATAATATATTTTGATATGTATGTTAAAGTTAAGGTATTATGTTGGAACAGAGGTGTATAACTATGAATGGATCGTCTAAGAATGATTGTTGTATAATATGGTTATGTTGTATGTTGTTAATGGGATTGAGGGATTGAGTGTTGCTTGGTTGAGGAGTTTGATTGTATGATGTTCTGAGCGGTTGGTTTAGAGCCTCGATGTCTTAATTACTGTCGTTATACTGCCGAAATTCCGTTGCATCCTCACTGATTGTAGGTGGGATCGAGTTGGGGTGTGACAGTAGTACTTGGATGGGGGACCCCTAGGAAGTCCTCGTGTTGCACCCTCCTTTTTGTTTTGTTTTTTTGCCTCGTTGAGGCTTGCCAAGATGCTTTATCCGCCACATTTCTATCTTGGGCAAGACAACTTCGCTTCGCGAAGAGTTTGGGCTTTGCGAAGAGTTCGGGCCTGCGACCAGGTCTCCGTCGCTCCAGTGGCCATAACTTTTGATCCGTAAGGAGTTATACGGCTCACAGCATACTGTTGGAAAGCTCTCCGAGAGCTCTACGATGGGGGAAATAAACCTGCTCGGCTGCGCCAATTTTCGGAGCCCAAAAGCAAACGGTTTCATGAGTTTTTGGTTACTTTTCTTATTTTTGCGCTGTTTTTTCATCCCGGATCATTCGTCAGGTGCCACGAAAAGGACGACACATAAGGGCTTTGTGCTCTTAACATGACAGGTGCGATCATATCAGCACTAACGCACCGCATCCCATAAGAACTATGAAGTTAAGCGTGCTTGGGCGAGAGTAGTACTAGGATGGGTGACCCCTTGGGAAGTCCTCTTGTTGCACCCCTCTTTTCGTTTTGGTTTTTTGCCCCATTCAGGCTTGCCAAGATACTTTATCCGTCACATTTCTATTATCGAGTCCCTTGGCATCTTGGGCAAGACAACTTCGCTTCGCGTAGAGACTGGTCCCAAAAACCGAGGGCGTAGGGCCAGTGACCAGGTCTCCGTCGCAGCACTGCCCATAACTTTTGATCCGTAAGGAGTTATACGGCGCAAACCATACCGTTGGAAAGCTCTCTGAGAGCTCTATGACATGGGAAGCAATCCTGCTCCACTGCGCCTATTTTTGGAGCCTAAAAGCAAACATTTTCATCAATTTCGTGCCATTTTTCTTCTTTTTGCAATGCTTTTTTTGTCCCAGATGGTCCGTCGTGAGCCGTGAAAAGGACAACACATAAGGGCTTTACTCCCTCAATAAGACAGGTACGATCATACCAGCACTAATGCACCGGATACCATCTGAACTCCGAAGTTAAGCGTGCTTGGGCGATAGTAGTACTAGGATGTGTGACCCCCTAGGAAGCCCTCATGTTGAACCCCCTATTCGTTTTGATTTTTTTCCCCGTTGCGACTTGCCAAGATTTTTATCCATCACATTTCTATTATCGAGTCCCACGGCATCTTGGGCAAGACAACTTCGATTCGCGTAGAGGCTGGGCCCGCAAACTGAGGGCGTCGGGCCTGTAACCAGGTCTCCGTTGTTCCAGTGCCCATAACTTTTGATCCGTAAGGAGTTATGCTGTGCACAGTATACCGTTGGAAAGCTCTCTGAGAGCTCTACGACGGGGGCAACAAGCCTGCTAGGCGGCGCCAGTTTTCGCAGCCCAAAAGCAAACATTTTCATGAGTTTCTGGCCACTTTTCTTCTTTTTGTGCTATTACCTCATCCAGGATCGTTCAGCATGAGCCGCTAAAAGGACAATACATAAGGGCTTTGAACCCTCAACATGACGGGTACGATCATACTAGCCCTAATGCATCGCATCCAATCAGAACTACGAAGTTAAGTGTGCTTGGGTAAGAGTAGTACTAGGATGCGTGACCCCTTGGGAAGTCCTCGTGTTGCACCCCTCTTTTCGTTTTCTTTTTTAGCCCTATTCAGGCTTGCCAAGATACTTTATCCGTCACATTTCTATTTTTTACTCCCTCGACATCTTGGGCAAGACAACTTCGCTTCGCGTAGAGGCTAGGCCCACAAACCGAGGGCGTCGGGCCTGTGACCAGGTTTTCGTCGCTCCAATGCCCATAACTTTTTATCCGTAAGGCGTTATACGGCACACAACATACCGATGGAAAGCTCTCCAAGAGCTCTACGACCGGGGCAGCAATCCTACTCTGCTGTACCTATTTCTGGGGCCCAAAAGCAAACATTTTCATTAGTTTCGGGCCACTTTTCTTCTTTTTGCGCTATTTCTTCGTCCCGGATCGTTCGTTGTGAGCCGCAAAAATGATGACACATAAGAGCTTTGCGCCCTCAACATGACGGGTGCAATCATACCAGCACTAATACGCCGTATCCCATCAGAACTACGAAGTTAAGCGTGCTTGAGTGAGAGTAGCACTAGCATGGGTGACCCCGCTTTTCGTTTTGTTTTTTTGCCCCGTTCAAGCTTGCCAAGATGCTTTATTCGTCACATTTCTATTATCGAGTCCAACAGCATCTTAGGCAATACAACTTCCCTTTGAGTAGAGGATGGGACCGCAAACCGAGGACGTTAGGCTTGTGACCAGGTCTCCATCGCTCCAATGCCCATAACTTTTGATCCGTAACGAGTCATGTGCCACACAACATACCGTTGGAAAGCTCTCCGAGAGCTCTACGAAGGGGGTAGCAAGCCTGCTCGGCTACGCCTGTTGTCGGAGCCCAAAAGCAATCGTTTTCATTAGTTTTGGTAAACTTTTCTTCTTTTTACACTGTTTCTTCATCCCGAATCATTCGACGTGAGCCACTAAAAGGACGACACATAAGGGCTTTGCGCCCTCAATATGACGGGTGCGATCATACCAGCACTAATGCACCGTATCCCATCAGAACTACAAAGTTAACCGTGCTTGGACGAGAGTAGTACTAGGTTGGCTGCCCCTCAGGGAAGTCCTCGTGTTGCACCCCCCTTTTCGTTTTGTTTTTTTCCCCGTTCAGGCTTGCCAAGATGCTTTATCAGTCACATTTCTATTATGGAGTGCCACGGCATCTTGGGCAAGACAACTTCCCTTCGTGTAGAGGCTGGGCCTACAAACCGAGGGTGTTGGGCCTGTGACCAGGTCTCTTTCGCTCCAGTGCACATAAATTTTTATCCGTAAGGCAATATGCAACGCACAAGATATCGTTGGAAAGCACTCCGAGAGCTTTACGACGTGGGCAGCAAGCCTGCTTGGCTGTGCCTATTTTTGAGCCCATAAGCAAACATTTTAATCAGTTTTGGGCCACTTTTCTTCTCTTTGCGCTGTTTCTTCATCCCGGATCATTCGTCGTGAGCCGCGAAAATGATGACACATAAGGGCTTTGTGCCCTCAACGTGACGGGTGCGATCATACCATCACTAATGCGCCGTATCCCATCAGAACTACGAAGTTAAGCGTGCTCGAGTGAGAGTAGTACTAGCATGGTTGACCCCCCATTTTCGTTTGGTTTTTTTGCCCCGTTCAGGCTTGCCAAGATGCTTTATCCATCACATTTCTATTATCGAGTGCCACGGCATCTTGGGCAAAACAACTTCGCTTCGCATAGAGGCTGGGCCCGCAAACTGAGGGCTTGGGGCCTTTGACCAGGTCCTCGTCGCTCTGGTGCCCATAACTTTTGATCCGTAAGGAGTTATGCGCCACACAGCATATCGTTGGAAAGCTCTCCGAGAGCTCTACAAAGGGGTCAACAAGCCTACTCGGCTACACCTATTTTCAGAGCCCAAAATCTAAACGTTTTCATTAGTTTCGTGCAACTTTTCTTCTCTTTATGCTGTTTCTTCATCCCGGATCGTTCTTCGTGAGCCCCGAAAAGGACAACAAATAAGGGCTTTGCTCCCTCAATATGACAGGTACGATCATACTAGCACTAATGCACCGCATCCCATTAGAACTATGAAGTTAAGCGTGCTTGGGTGAGAGTAGTACTAGGATGGGTAACCCCCTGGGAAGCCCTCGTGTTGCACCCCCCTTTTCGTTATGTTTTTTTGCCCCGTTGAAGCTTGCCAAGATGCATTATCAGTCATATTTCTATTATCGAGGCCTACGGCATCTTGGGCAAGACAACTTCGCTTCGCGGAGAGGTTGGGGCCGCAAACCGAGGTCTTCAGGCCTGTGACCAGGTCTCCGTCGCTCTAGTGCCCATAACTTTTGATCCGCAAGGCGTTATACGGCGGACAGCATATCGTTAGAAAGGTCTCCAAGAGCTCTACGACATGGGCAGCAAGCCTGCTCGGCTACGCCTATTTTTGGAGCCCAAAAGCAAATGGTTTAATCAGTTTTGAGCCACTTTTCTTCTTTTTACGCTGTTTCTCCATCCTAGATCGTTCGTCGTGAGCCGCGAAAATGACGACACATAAGGGTTTTATGCCCTCAACATGGCGGGGGCGATCATACCAGCACTAATACGCTGCATCCCATCAGAACTACGAAGTTAAGCGTGCCTGAGTGAGAGTAGTACTAGCATGGGTGACCCCCCCTTTTTGTTTTGTTTTTTTGCCCCGTTCAGGCTTGCCAAGATGCTTTATCCATCACATTTCTATTATCAAGTCCCACGGCATCTTAGGCCAGACAACTTCGCTTTGAGTAGAGGCTGGGCCTACAAATCTAGTGCGTCGGGCCTGTGACCAGTTCTCCGTCGCTCTAATGCCCATAGCTTTTGATCCGTAAGGAGTGATGTGCCACACAACATACCGTTGGAAAGCTCTCTGAGGGCTCTACGAATAGGGCAGCAAGCTAGCTTGGCTACGCCTGTTGTTGGAGCCCAAAAGCAAACGTTTTCATTAGTTTTGGGCAACTTTTCTTCTCTTTACGCTGCTCCTTCGTCCCGGATCGTTTGTCGTGAGCCACGAAAAGGACGACACATAAAGGCTTTACGCCCTCAATATGACAGGTGCAATCATACCAGCACTAATGCACCGCATCCCATCAGAACTCCGAAGTTAAGCGTGCTTGGGCGAGGGTAGTACTAGGATGGGTGACTCCCTGGGAAGTCCTCTTGTTGCACCCCACTTTTCATTTTACTTTTTTGCCCCGTTCAGGCTTGCCAAGATGCTTTATCAGTCACATTTCTGTTATTGAGTCCCTCCGCATATTGGGCAAGACAACTTCGCTTCGCATAGAGGCTGGGCTCGTAAACTGAGGGCGTCGGGCTTGTGACCAGGTCTCCGTCGCTCCAGTGCCCATAAGTTTTGATCTGTAAGGAGTTATGCGGTGCACAATATACCGTTGAAAAGCTCTCCGAAAGATCTACGACAGGGGTAGCAAGTCTGCTCGGCTGCGCCTATTTTTAGAGCCCAAAAGCAAACCTATTCATCAGTTTTGGGCCACTTTTCTCCTTTTTGCACTATTTTTTCCTCCCGGATCAATCGTCGTGAGCCGCGAAATGGACGACACATAAGGGATTTGTGCCCTCAACATGACGGGTGTGATCATACTAGCATTAATGTACCGGATCCCATCAGAACTCCGAAGTTAAACGTGCTTGGGCAAGAGTAATACTAGGATGGGTGACCCCCTGGGAAGTCCTTGTGTTGCAACCCCCTTTTCGTTTTGTTATTTTGCCATGTTCCAGCTTGCCAATAAGATTTATCCATCACATTTCTATTATCGAGTCCCACGGCCTCTTGGGCAAGAAAACTTCACTTCGCGTAGAGGTTGGGCCTGCAAACCAAGGGCGTGGGGCCTGTGACCAAGTCTCCATCGGTCCAGTGCCCATAACTTTGGATCCATAAGGAGTTATGCAGCGAACGGCATACCGTTGAAAAGCTCTCCGAGAGCTCTACGATGGGAGCAGTAAACCTTCTCGGCTGCGCCTATTTTCAGAGACCAAAAGCAAACGTTTTCATCAGTTTCGGGTCACTTTTCTTCTTTTTTGTTTCGTCATCCCGTATCGATCGTCGTGAGCCGCGAAAAAGGATGACACTTAATGGCTTTGTGCCCTCAACATGGTGAGTGCGATCATACTAGCACTAATGCACCACATCCGATCAGAACTCCAATGTTAAGCGTTCTTGGGAGAAAGTAGTACTAGGATAGGTGACCCTTTGGGAAGTCCTCGTGTTGCACCCCTCTTTTCATTTTGTTTTTTTGCCCTGTTCCGGCTTTCCAAGATGCTTTATCCATTACATTTCTATTATTGAGTCCCACGATATCTTGAGCAAGACAACTTTGCTTCACGTAGAGGTTGGGCTCGCAAACCGAGGGCATTAGGCAAGTGACCAGGTCTCCTTCGCTCCAGTGCCCATAACTTTTGATCTGCAAGGAGTTATGTGGCGCACGACATATCGTTGAAAAGCTCTACAAGAGCTCTACGACGGGGGTAGTAAGCCTTATCCGCTGCGCCAGTTTATGGAGCCCAAAAGCAAACATTTTCATCTGTTTCAAGCCTTTTTTCTTCTTTTTGTGCTGTTTCTTTATCCCGGATCGTTCGTCGTGTGCCGCGAAATGGACTACACGTAAGGGCTTTGCCCCCTCAACATTATGGGTGCTATCATACCAACACTAATGCACCAGATCCCATCAGAACTCCGAGGTTAAGCATGCTTGGGCGAGAGTAGTACTAGGATGGGTGACTCCCTGGGAAGCCCTCGTGTTGCACCCCCCTATTCGTTTTGTTTTGTTGCCCCGTTGCGGCTTGCCAAGATTCTTTATCCGTCACATTTCTAATATCGAGTCCCACAGCATCTTGGGCAAGCAAACTTCGCTTCGCTTAGAGGTTGGGCCCACAAAGCGAGGGCGTCGGGCCTATGACCAGGTCTCCGTCGCTCTAGTGCCCACAACTTTTGAGCAGTAAGGAGTTCTGCGGTACATAGCATACCGTTGGAAAGCTCTCCGAGAGCTCTACGACGAGGGTACCAAGCCTACTCTGCTGCGCTTGTTTTCAGAGCCCAAAAGCAAACGTATTCATTAGTTTTGGGCCACTTTTCTCCTTTTTGCACTGTTTCTTCATCCCGGATCGTTCGTCGTGTACCGCGATTAGGACGACACATAAGGGCTTTCAGCCCTCAACATGACGGGTGTGATCGTACCAGTACTAATGCACCAGATCCCATCAAAAGTCTGAAGTTATGCGTGCTTGGGCGAGAGTAGTACTAGGATGGGTGACCCCTTGAGAAATCGTCGTGTTGCACCCCCTTTTCTTTTTGTTTTTGCGCCCTGTTCAAGCTTGCCATGATGTTTTATCTGTCACATTTC
Source organism: Ehretia macrophylla (assembly GCA_037974665.1). NCBI lineage: Eukaryota > Viridiplantae > Streptophyta > Magnoliopsida > Boraginales > Ehretiaceae > Ehretia > Ehretia macrophylla. The sequence continues at coordinate 10,480,317 of CM075776.1, read as the reverse complement.
TATTATCGAGTCCCAAGCCAACTTAGGGAAGACAACTTCGCTTCGCGTAGTGGTTGGGCCCGCAAACCGAGGGCATCGGGCCTGTGACAATGTCTCCGTCGCTCTAGTGCCCATAACTTTTGATCCGTAAAGAGTTATGCGGTGCACAGCATACCGTTGGAAAGCTCTCCGAGAGCACTACGACGAGGGCAGTAAGTCTGCATGGCTGCGCCAGTTTTCAGAGACCAAAAGTAAACGTTTTCATGAGTTTCTGGCCACTTTTCTTCTTTTTACGGAGTTTCTTCATCCCGGATTGTTCGTCGTGAGACATCAAAAGGACGACACATAAGGGCTTTGCGCCCTCAATAAGACGGGTGCGATCATACCCCCACTAATGCACTACATCCCATCAGAACTACGAAGTTAAGCATGCTTGAGCGAGAGTAGTACTAGGATGGGTGACCACTTGGGAAACCCTCGTGTTTCACCCCCCTTTTCGTTTTGTTTTTTTGGCCCGTTGCGGCTTGCCAAGATTCTTTATCCTTCACATTCCTATTATCGAGTCCCACGACATCTTGGGCAAGACAACTTCGCTTCGCGTAGATGGTGGGTCCGAAAACCGCGGGCGTCGGGCTTGTGACCAGGTCTACGTTGCTCCAGTGCCCATAATTTTTGATCCGTAAGGAGTTATGCGGCACACAGCATACCGTTGGAAAGCTTTTCAAGAGCTCTACGACGGGCGCAGTAATCCTATTTTGCTGCACCTGTCTTCAGAGCCCAAAAGCAAACGTTTTCATTAGTTTCAAGCCACTTTTCTTCTTTTTGCGCTATTTCTTTGTCCCGGATTGTTCGTCGTGAACAATGAAAAGGACGACACATAAGGGCTTTGCGCCTTAAACATGACGGGTGCAATCATACCCGAACTAATGTACCGCATCCCATCAGAACTTCAAAGTTAGCGTGCTTGGGCAAGAGTAGTACTAGGATGAGTGACCCCTTGGGAAGTCCTCGTGTTGCACACCCCTTTTCTTTTTGTTCTTTTGTCCAGTTCAGGCTTGCCAAGATGCTTTATCCATCACATTTCTATTATCGAGTCCCACGACATCTTGGGCAAGACAACTTTGCTTCGCGTAGAGGCTAGGACCTCAAACCGAGGGCGACGGGCCTGTGACCAAGTCTCCATCGCTCCAGTGCCCATAACTTTTGATCCGGAAGGAGTTATGCAGCACACAACATACTGTTGGAAAGCTCTCCGAGAGTTCTACGATGGGTGTAGTAAGCCTGCTTGGCTGTGCCAATTTTCAGAGCCCAAAAGTAAATGTTTTCATGAGTTTTTGTCCACTTTTCTTATTTTTCTATGGTTTCTTCATCCCGGATCATTAGTCGTGAGTCGTCAAAAGGACGACACATATGGGCTTTGTGCCCTCTACATGACGGGTGTGATCATACCAGCACTAATGCACTGCATCCCATCAGAACTACAAAGTTAAGCACGCTTGACTGAGAGTAGTACTAGGATGGGTGATCACCTGGGAAGCCCTCGTGTTTCACCCCCCTTTCTGTTTTGTTTTATTGCCCTGTTGCGGCTTGCCAAGATGCTTTATCCATCATATTTCTATTATCGAGTCCCAAGACATCTTGGGCAAGACAACTTCGCTTCACGTAGAGGTTGGGCCTGCAAACCGAGGGCATCGGGCAAGTGACCAGGTCTCCTTCGCTCCAGGGCCAATAACTTTTGATCCGCAAGGAGTTATGCGACGCACGGTATATCATTGAAAAGCTCTCCAAGAGCTCTACAACGGGGGCAACAAGCATTCTCGGCTGCGCCTGTTTATGTAGTCCAAAAGCAAACGTTTTCATCTATTTCAGGCTTTTTTTCTTCTTTTTGAGCTCTTTCTTTGTCCCGGATCGTTCGTCGTGAGCCGCGAAAAGGACTACACATAAGGGCTTTACCCTCAATATTACGGGTGCCATCATACCAGTACTAATGCACCAGATCCCATCAGAACTTCGAGGTTAAGCGTGCTTAGGCGAGAGTAGTACAAGGATGGGTGACCCCCTGGGAAGTCCTCGTGTTGCACCCCCCTATTCGTTTTGTTTTTTTCCCCCGTTGCAGCTTGCCAGGATTCTTTATCCATCACATTTCTATTATCGAGTCCCATGGCATCTTAGGCAAGACAACTTCGCTTAGCGTAGAAGCTGGGCCCGCAAACCGAGGGAGTCGGGCCTGTGACAGGGTCTCTATCACTCCAGTGCCCATAACTTTTGATCCATAAGGAGTTACGCGGCGCACAACATACCGTTGGAAAGCTCTCCGGGAGCTCTACGACGGGGGCAGTAAGCCTGCTCGGCTGCGCTAGTTTTCAGAGCCCAAAAGCAAATATTTTCATGAGTTTCTAGCCACTTTTCTTCTTTTTGTACGATTTCTTCATCCCAGATCGTTCGTCGTGAGCCGCAAAAAGGACAACACATAAGGGCTTTGCACCCTCAACATGACGGGTGTGATCATAACAACACTAATGCACCGTATCCCATCAGAACTACGAAGTTAACCGTGCTTGGGCGAGAGTAGTACTAGGATGGGGGACCCCTTGGGAAGTCCTTGTGTTGCACCCCCTTTTTCGTTTAATTTTTCTGCCTCGTTCAGGCTTGCCAAGAAGCTTTATCCGTCACATTTCTATTATCAAGTCCCACGGCATCTTGGGCAAGACAACTTCGTTACGCGTAGAGGCTCGACCCGCAAACCAAGGGCGTCGGGCCTGTTACAACGTCTCCGTCGCTCCAGTGCCCATAACTTTTGATCCGTAAAGAGTTATGCGGCGCAGAACATACCGATGGAAAGCTCTTCGAGAGCCCTACGATGGGGGCAGTAAGCCTGCTCTGTTGCACTAGTTTTTAGAGCCCAAAAGTAAGCATTTTCATGAGTTTCTGGCCACTTTTCTTCTTTTTGTGATGTTTCTTCTTCTCAGATCGTTCGTCGTGAGCTGTCAAAAGGACGACACATAAGGGCTTTGCGCCCTCAACATTACGGGTGTGATCATACCAGCACTAATGCACTGCATCCCATCAGAACTACGAAGTTAAGCATGCTTGAGCGAGAATAGTACTAGGATAGGTGACCACCTGGGAAGCCCTCGTGTTTCACCCCCCTTTTTATTTCATTTTTTTGGCCCGTTGCTGCTTGCCAAGATTCTTTATCCGTCACATTTCTATTATTGAGTCCCACAACATCTTGGGCAAGACAACTTTGCTTCGCGTAGAGGCTGGGGCCGCAAACCGAGGGCTTGGGGCTTGTGACCAGGTCTCCGTCGGTCTAGTGCCCATAACTTTTGATCCGTAAGGAGTTATGCGGCGCACAACATACCGTGGGAAAGCTCTCCGAGTGCTCTACGATAGGGGCAACAATCCTGTTTTGCTGTACTTGTCTTCAGAGCCCAAAATCAAACGTTTTCATTAGTTTCAGGCCACTTTTTTTCTTTTTGCGCTGTTTCTTCTTCCTGGATCGTTCGTCATGAGCCGCGAAAAGGACAACACATAAGGGCTTTGTTCCCTCAACATGACAGGTGCGATCATACCAGCATTAATGCACAGCATTCCATCAGAACTTCGAAGTTAAGCGTGCTTGGGCAAGAGTAGTACTAGGATGAGGGAACCCTTGGGAAGTCCTTATGTTGCACCCTCTTTTTCGTTTTGGTTTTTTGCCTTGCTCAGGCTTGCAAAGATGCTTTATTCGTCACATTTCAATTATCAAGTCCCACGGTATCTTGGGCAAGACAACTTCTTTACGCGTTGAGGCTGGGCCCGTAAACCGAGGGCGACGGGCCTATGACCAGGTCTCTGTCGCTCCCGTGCCCATAACTTTTGATCCATAAGGAGTTATGCGGCACACAACATACTGTTGGAAAGCTCTCTGAGAGCTCTACGACGGATGTAGTAAGCCTGCTTGGCTGTGCTAGTTTTCAGAGCCCAAAAGTAAACATTTTCATGAGTTTCTCACCACTTTTCTTCTTTTTGCGCGGTTTCTTCATCCCGGATCGTGAGTTGTGAGTCGTCAAAAGGACGACACATAAGGGCTTTGCGCCCTCTACATGACGGGTGTGATCATACCGGCGGCACTAATGCACTGCATCCCATCAGAACTACGAAGTTAAGCATGCTTGACCGAGAGTAGTACTAGGATGGGTGACCACCTGGGAAGCCCTCGTGTTTCATCCCCCTTTTCGTTTTGTTTTATTGCCCTGTTGCGGCTTGCCAAGATGCTTTATCCGTCATATTTCTATTATCGAGTCCTATCACATCTTGGGCAACACAACTTCACTTCATGTAGAGGTTGGGCCCGCAAACCGAGGGCATTGGGCAAGTGACCAGGTCTCTTTTGCTCCAATGCCAATAACTTTTGATTCGTACGGAGTTATGCGGCGCACGACATATCGTTGGAAAGCTCTCCAAGAGCTCTACAACATGGGCAGCAAGCCTTCTCGGCTGCGCCTATTTATGTAGTCCAAAAGCAAACGTTTTCATGAGTTTCTGGCCACTTTTCTTCTTTTTGTGCGATTTCTTCATCCCGGATCATTGGTCGTGAGCCGCGAAAAGGACAACACATAAGGGCTTTGCGCCCTCAACATGACGAGTGCGACAATAACAACACTAATGCACCGCATCCCATCAAAACTATGAAGTTAAGTGTACTTGGGTGAGAGTAGTACTAGGATGGGGGACCCCTTGGGAAGTCCTTGTGTTGCACCCCCTTTTTCGTTTTGTTTTTCTGCCTCATTCAGGCTTGCCAAGAAGCTTTATCCATCACATTTCTATTATCAAGTCCCACAACATCTTGGGCAAGACAACTTTGGTACGCGTAGAGGCTCGGCCAGCAAACCGAGGGCGTCAGGCCAGTTATAAGGTCTCTGTCGCTCCAGTGCCCATAACTTTTGATCCGTAAAGAGTTATGCGGCGCACAGCATACCGTTGGAAAGCTCTCCGAGAGCTCTACGACGGGGGTAGTAAGCCTACTCAGCTGCGCCACTTTTTAGAGCCCAAAAGTAAACATTTTCATGAGTTTTTGGCCACTTTTCTTCTTTTTGCGCGGTTTCTTCTTCACAGATCGTTTGTTGTGAGCCGTGAAAAGGACGACACATAAAGGCTTTGCGCCCTCAACATGATCGGTACGATCATACTAGAACTAATGCACTGCATCCCATCAAAACTCCGAAGTTAAGCGTGCTAGGGCGAGAGTAGTTGTGAGACCCCATATTTTGCTTTATCTCATTTTGCATGCTTTACCTCGTTTTTCATGAATTGACCTGTTTATGTGCTATATGACTTAGAATGTGATAATTATGTGATTAATACTCCTAATACATGCTAAATGTGCATTCATAAAATTTTCATCAAAAACGAAATCAGAAATTTTATCGTCGGTTTTGGTGAATAGTATTTTTGAACACCTGTCCGCTAAAAGTTTTACAGGGGTGTTTTAAATGTTTTAAAACCTAGTCCTTGAGTATTAATAGACTCGTGTTTGATTAAAATGGATTTGGAATCGGTTTTGGAATTTTAAAGATTTTTATACTTTCTTTCGCAAGAAAACGAGTTTTAAGCCGATTTGGGTGAAACTATTTTAATGTAACCTTCTTTGTCACGTAAAATATAATGTCTAGAATTAATTTAAGTGTTAATTTGTTAGTTGAGCAAGAAATACTCAAGAAATGAATTAAAAGACTAAAAATAGAATTAAAAGACTAAAAATTAACTTTGACTTTGCATTTTAATTGTTTGACTTCTACTTATAAGCATCAACACACATTACATTAGCACAAACACACACTCAAAAACACCTACATGGCCAAGACATCCATGGGAGAATAAGCCAAAGTTTTCTTCAAGTTTTCAAAACATATTTTCATAGAAAAACCTAGTTTTTGTCTGTAGAACTTTGTGCCGAGTTGGATTCCGCTTGTTGGGCACGCATTGCACGCATATCTAGGCTTATATCGCATCAAAGGTGGGAGAAAAATTCTAGATATCAGAATTCATTTTTTTTATGTTTTTGCTCATAACTACATTTTGAGCCGTTAGAATGTTAATTTGAAGTTATATTATTGCTCAGCGCATGCTAGGGATCGTTTATGTGTATTACTACGAGATTTGAACCATTGTAGCGAAATTATTTATTTTTGGGTATTAAAAATTGATTAATTAGCCATTTGATGATTATCTTGTGTTGTTGAGGTTGGAATTGATTTCCGTCGAATTCTAATAGTTTGTTAATTACGTGGTAACGCCGTTATAATGCCGAATTTTTGATTGCGATGTTTGGGTAAAAATTTGGAAATTTCAGCCTAGGTGCATTGAGCTTTTAGGGTTGTTGGGCTTGATTTTGATATGTCTTGGTTGGTTTCCAAGAGGGCTAATGTAGTTGATTGAATGGGTGAGTGTTTGAAACTGATTTGGAGTTGTTTGGATTAGTAGAATGTAAGATATGATTATTTGAAGTTTCAGTTGTCTTTCTTTAAATTGTTGAATTGAGCATTTAGTTGATTGGGTGGTGTTTGAGTGATTGAATTGTGAGTTGTTGATGGTTAGACTAGGGTTATATTATGTGTTTAATGCATGTTAAGTTGGATGGCCTACTTTGTCATCTAACTTAGTTATTTGTTGTTTAATTGATTAGTTGATGTTATATTGATGTTATATTGATGATTATTAATGTTACATTGATGAAAATGGATGATTATTGATGATTATTGATTGATGATTGATGAACCGGGAGATAGGCAGTTCTGCTAGACTGTCCTCCTGTGAATGATGGTTATTATTATTGTTGAGTCTTTGGTATGTGTATGTCACCTCTCGAGCAACATTGGGTTGTCGGGTTGATAACGGCATGACTACGAGAGACTACCTCCAGCTCGCATGACAGAGGTGTCATGGAGGGAGAGACTATTTAGATACATCGGGTGCGTGGGTAATGGGAAGTTATAAGAAGAATGGTTGAGATCGTGATGGCGTATGGAGCTACTCCAAATTGAGTATCCTTTATTGATTGGTCATTATAGTTATGTGTTTATATTGTATTGATGTTTGTTTGTGTGGTTACTTGCTCAAATGATCATTTCTAAGGAGTATAGTGAATACTGTTAGAGATCTATCGGATCCTCGCTGAGCTTGTTTTATGGAAGCTCACTTTCTATTATTGCATGCATACAGGTGTCGTTTCGCAAGATTACGGGTACGTGCTACCAGAAGAGGATAATGTGCCGTATGTGGACGAGTCCTATGTGCTAGAGTCTTGTCCTTGATGCTTGAGATGTTGTATACTCTATTATCTTGAATATTAAACTAGTTGTCTTTTATTTTCCTTGTAATTTATGATGTATAAGTTGTAGTAAAGATAAGAAACTAAATGATGCTAACTTAGTAGTCTTTTTTTTGTTATGATCTAGGTTGCTAAGTTGGTTTATAATCTATTTTGATATGTATGTTAAAGTTAAGGTTATATTGGAATGGAGGCATACAACTATGAATGGATCATCTAAGAATGATTGTTGTATAATATGGTTATGTTGTATGTTGTTAATGGTATTGAGGAATTGATTGTTGTTTGGTTGAGGAGTTTGATTGTATGATGTTCTGAGAGGTTGGTTTAGAGCCTCGGGGTCTTTATTACTGTCGTTATACTACTGAAATTCCGTTGCGTCCTGACTGATTGTAGGTGGGGTCGAGTTGGGGCGTGACATTTAAGTGGTATCAGAGTGCATGTTAGCTGTCAGCCGGGGTATTCTAGGAATGTGGGTAATGGTCTTAGCATGAAAGTATGTATGAAGTGAAAGAAAAGTGAACTATGTGTTAATATGGTTAAATGATTAAGTGATTATGTGATTTAGTACTTATGTGATTATGTGAGCAATTTGTTTATGTGATTGATACTTAAGTGATTTATGTATTTATGTGAATTGTTGCTTATTTGCTAATAATTGTCTATATCCTGTTTACGTGCTATAACCTGTGCTAACTCTTTGATTAGTAGAATGACGGGTAGACTGAGGACCAGAGATAGGCCTGAGATGACTGAAGAGGTTCCGAGAAATGTGGCACTAGGCCAAGTTAGGGAGAATGATCATATAGGTGCAGCTTTTGATAGGATGAACAAGATCATGGCCAGTCAGGCACAGTTACTAGCAGGGCAGGCTGCCCAGAATCAGGCATTGCAGAATCAGTTGTTGAATGCACAAGGTGGGTACCACGGTCGTGGTACACTGAAAGAGTTTTTAAGGTATTATCCACCGCAGTTTCAGGGGGAGCTGGATGATAGGAAAGCTGAGGTGTGGGTTAGTAAGATGGAGAAGATCTTTGACCCTATGGATTATACCAATGAGTGGAAGGTCACTTTTGCCGTGTACTTGCTGGATGATGAGGTGGAAGAATTGTGGTGCACAGTGAAAACTAGTTGGGAGACTCAGGGTATTCCGTATGTTTGGGATACCTTTCTGTTAGCTTTCTCGGAAAAGTATGTCCCGAGGATCGCGAGGGAGCTGAGAAAGGCAGAGTTTCTAGCCTTAGTGCAGGGAGATGCTTCCATGGCTCAGTACGAGGCCACTTTCACTAGGTTGTCCCGGTATGCACCAGAGTATGTGGCTGACGAGGAACGTAAGACTCGTAGGTTCATGTTGGGGTTGAGGCCCGAGATTCAGGATGCGATGGCCCTGAATCGGTATGATATACTTACTTAGGCCTTTGATGCAGCTTCTAGACTGGAGAAGAGAAAGGGGGATCAGATTGTATCTAACCAGCCTAGCAAGAGGCCCTTTCAACCACAGGGTTAGCAGGGAGTGTATAGGCCTTTTGAACAGTGGGGTGTGTATAGGCCGCCAGCTCAGCAGGGTTCTTTCAGGCCACAGGGTCAGCAGAGTTATTATCGACCTCAGTTTCATCAGGGGTCTTATGAGGTTCAGTCCCAGTACAGGTCAGCCCAGTCTCAGGGTCAATACAGGCCTAGTTTTGTTAGACCTCAGCAGCAGGCTGGTATAGCTGCTTCTTCAGCTTCTGGTTCTTCTAGGGGCTGTGTTAGTGCATCATCACCACAATGTACTTACTGCAAGTGCCAGGGCCATGTGAAGCCCGACTGCAAGGTGAAGTCAGGGGTTTGTTTGGGTTGCGGTAGCAATCAGCATATGGTGAGAGATTGCCCTAGATATCAGAGGATTGAGGGTCGGGCAGCGACTCAGGGTTATCAGGGTCGACCTGCAGGTAGTGCACCTTAGCAGCAGCGGGTTCAGGCTTGGGCCTATGCAATTTACTTGGAAGAGATGCCTGAGGAGACTGCAGTTGTGGAAGGTAACTTCCTTATACTTGATCAACTTGTTAAAGTGTTGATTGATTCTGGTGCTACGCATTCTTTCATTACTCCTGCTTGTGTGCAACGTGTTAATGTGCAACCTGAAAGACTGCCTTATGTGGTTGAGATTAGTACCTCTTTGACTGATAAGTATATTACTGGCTTAGTATGTAAGGATTGTATAATTCATGTTAAGGGGTATAATTTTCCTTCGGACTTTATCTTATTTCCTATCCGGGGGTACGATGTTATCTTGGGTATGGATTGGCTTTCTAAGTATGATGCCCAGTTGAACTATAGAACAAAGGTAGTACAGTTTCGTTTGCCAGATCAGCCAGTAGTTGAGGTAGTAGGGAATAGGGGTGCTAAGACGAGTTTTGTTATCTCAGCAACTAAAGCCGTTAAGTTGGTGAGTAAGGGGTGTTCGGGTTATCTAGCTTATTTGATCAACAAGTCATCTGATAAGCTACAACTAGAGGAAGTTCCTATTATTCGGGAATATCCCAATGTATTTCCCGAGGAGTTGCCAGGATTACCGCCAGAGAGAGAGGTGGAGTTTGTGATTAATCTTGTTCCCGGTACTCAACCTATTTCTAAATCAGCATACCGGATGGCACCAGCTGAGTTGAAGGAGCTAAAGACTCAGTTACGGGTGTTAATAGAGAAGGGTTTCATTCAGCAGAGTTCTTCACCTTGGGGAGCTCCTGTTTTATTTGTGAAGAAGAAGGATGGTACCTTGAGGTTATGCATTGATTATCGTGGTTTGAATCAGGTGACCATCAAGAACAAGTATCATTTGCCACCGATTGACGAGTTGTTTGATCAACTTCAGGAAGCCAAAGTCTACTCTAAGTTTGACTTGAGGCAGGGTTATTATCAGCTTCGGATTCGCACGAAGGATGTTTTGAAGTCTGCCTTCAGGACTCAGTACGGGCATTATGAGTTTGTAGTTATGCCATTTGGGTTAATTAATGCACCAATAGCATTCATAGACCTTATGCATCGGGTTTTTCAGTCGTACTTGGACCAGTTCGTGGTTATCTTTATTGATGATATCTTGGTTTATTCTAAGACTGAATCGAAGCACGAGCAACATCTACGGCTTGTTTTACAGAAGCTGCAGGAACATCAGTTGTATGCGAAATTCAGCAAATGTGAATTTTGGCTACAATGCATATCTTTTCTTTGTCATGTTATCACACAGAGCAGTATTTCTGTAGATCCCACTAAGATTGAATCAATGATGTCTTGGAAACGTCCTGTGAATGTTTTGGAGGTTCGTAGCTTTCTTGGCTTGGCGGGTTATTACCATAGGTTTATCAAGGACTTTTCTAAGATTGTAGGGCCACCTTCTAAGTTAACTCAGAAACAGACTAGTTTTGTTTGGGATGAGAAATGCGAGAGTGGATTTCAGGAGTTGAAAAAGAGATTGACTACTACTCCAGTACTTGCTCTACCAGAGGGGACCGACAATATGGTCATTTACAGTGATGCATCCAAGGAAGGCATGGGATGTGTTCTTATGCAGAATGGTCGGGTTATTGCCCATGCTTCTAGGAAGTTGAAACCTTATGAGGTGAACTATCCGACTCATGACCTTAAGTTGGTAGCTGTTATTTTCGCACTGAAAAAGTGGCGTCATTACCTGTGGGTCAGTAAGTTCGAGATTTTCACTGATCATAACAGTCTTAAGTATTTATTCTCACAGAAGGAGTTAAATATGTGTCAGTGGAGGTGGATGGAACTTCTTGAGGATTATAATTGCTCTATCAGTTATCTGCCTGGGAAGGCCAATGTTGTGGTAGACGCTCTTAGCCGTAAGGCGAGTGTTTCTTGTTTGGCTGTCAAGAAATGGGAGGTTCTTGAGGAGTTCACTTATTGAAGACCGGAGTTGACTCAGGTTGGGGTGATATGTTCACATCTCCGTATTCAACCTTTATTGCTGTCTCAGATCAAAGAAGCTCAGCAACTTGATGTTAAACTTCAGAAGATCAAGGATCAGATCACGGATGATCAGGCTGACTTCAAAGTGCACAAGGATGGTATTCTTCGATTTTGGAACAGGGTTTGTGTTCCCGATGAACCGGGTTTGAAGTGAGGTATTCTGGAGAAGGCTCATAATTCTAAGTATACCATTCATCCTGGTGGAAACAAGATGTATCGAGACTTGAAGCAACATTATTGGTAGAATAATATGAAGAGGGAAGTTGCTCAGTTCGTGTCTAGATGTTTGACTTGTCAGCGAGTGAAAGTCGAACATCAACGACCAGCAGGTTTGCTTCAGCCATTGGCTATACCACAGTGGAAATGGGAGCATATTACGATGGACTTCGTCACTGGTTTGCCTAGAACTCCCAGAGGTAACGATGCAATTTGGGTTGTCGTAGATTATTTGACGAAGACAGCTCACTTTATTTCGATGCGGATGGGAGATGAAGTTGCAAAGTTGACGGATCATTATTTGAATCAGATTGTTAGACTTCACAGAATTCCATCTAGTATTGTCTCAGATCGAGATCCTCGATTTACTTCTCGTTTGTAGGAGAAACTTCAGGAGACTTTGGGTATTCAGCTTAACTTCAGTATAGCATATCATCCACAGACCGACGGTCAGTCTGAGAGGACTATTCAGATTTTAGAAGATATGTTCAGGGCTTGTGTTCTGAACTTCGGGAAGAACTGGGAGAAACATCTACCACTTGCCGAGTTTGCCTATAACAATAATTATCAAGCTACTATTGGGATGGCACCTTTTGCAGCTTTTTACGGTCGTAAGTGTCGTTCAACTTTGTATTTGGATGAAGTAGGGGAGATGAAGACTATTGATCTGACTATTATGCCAGAGCTTCTAGAGAAGATCGAGAATGTCCAGTTGATCAGGCAGAGAATGCTTACGGCGCAGAGTAAATTCAAGAGTTATGCTGATAAGCGTCGTCGGGACTTGGAGTTTGCAGTCGGAGATCGGGTTTTCTTGAGATTGTCTTCTTGTAAGGGGTTTGCTCGTTATGGTAAAGATGGTAAGCTAAGTCCAAGGTTTGTGGGGCCGTTTGAGATTACTGGCAGAGTTGGTAAGTTAGCATATTGGTTGGTTTTACCAGAGAATTTTTCTAATGTCCACGATGTATTTCTCGTGTCTAATTTGCGAAAATATAATATGGATCCTTCTCATATTCTTGAGCCAGAGCCGTTATAGCTTCGTGAGAATCTGACTTATGACGAGCGGCCGATTCGTATTCTTGATTAGATGGAAAGAGAGTTGAGGACGAAGAAGATTCCAATGGTTAAGGTATTGTGGAAGCTTCACGGTATAGAGGAAGCTACTTGGGATAGGCGAGATTAGATGCAGCAGCAGTATCCAGATCTTTTCAATTCAGCAAGTAAGAATTTCGGGGATGAAATTTCTTTAAGAAGGGGAGAATGTGAGACCTCATATTTTACTTTATCTCGTTTTGCGTGATTTACCTCGTTTTGCGTGAATTGACCTGTTTATGTGCTATATGACTTAGAATGTGATAATTATGTGATAAATACTCCCAATACATGCTAAGTGTGCATTCATGAAATTTTTATAAAAAATGGAATCAGAAATTTTATCGTCGGTTTTGGTGAATAGTATTTTTGAACACCTGTCCGCTAAAATTTTTACAAGGGTATTTTAAACATTTTAAAACCTAATCCTCGAGTATTAATAGACCCGTGTTTGATTAAAATGAATTTGGAATCGATTTTAGAATTTTAAAGATTTTTACATTTTCTTTTGCAAGAAAACGAGTTTTAAACCTATTCGGGTCAAACTATTTTAATGTAACCTTCTTTGTCACCTAAAATATTATGTCTAGAATTTATTTAAGTGCTAATTTGTTAGTTGAGCAAGAAATACTCAAGAAATGAATTAAAAGACTAAAAATTAACTTTGACTTTGCATTTTAATTGTTTGACTTCCACTTATAAGCATCAACACACATTACATTAGCACAAAAACACACTCAAAAACACCTACATGGCCGAGATATCCATGGGAGAAGAAGCAAAGGTTTTCTTCAAGTTTTCAAAGCAAATTTTCATAGAAAAACCTAATTTTTCTCTGTAGAACTTCTTGCCAAGTTGGATTCCGCTTGTTGGGCATGTATTACACGCATATCTAGGCTTATATCGAATCAAAGGTGAGAGAAAAATTCTAGATCTCAAAACTCATCTTTTATGTTTTTGCTTATAACTGCATTTTGAACCGTTAGAATGTTAATTTGAAGTTATATTATTGATCAGTGGGTGCTAGGGATCGTTTATGTGTATTACTACGGGATTTGAGCCATTGTAGCGAAATTATTTATTTTCGGGTATTTAAAGTTGATAGATTGGCTATTTGAGGATTATCTTGAGTTGTTGTGGTTGGAATCGATTGTCGTTGATTTCTAAAAGTTTGGTAATTACGTGGTAAGGCCGTTAGAATGTCAAAATTTTGATTGCGATGTTTGGGTGAAAATCCAGAAATTTTAGCCTTGGTGCATTGAGGTTTTAGGGTTGTTGGGCTTGATTGATGTGTGTTGGTTGGTTTCCGAGAGGACTAATGTAGTCGATTGAATGGGTGAGTGTTTGAAACTGATTTGGAGTGATTTGGATTAGTAGAATGTAAGATATGATTATTTGAAGTTTAGGTTGTCTTTCTTTAAATTGTTGAATTAAGCCTTTAGATGATTGAGTGGTGTTTGAGTGATTAAATTGTGAGTTATTGATGGTTAGACTAGGGTTAGATTTCGTGTTTAATGCATGGTAAGTTGGATGGCCTATTTTGTCATCTAACTTAGTTATTTGTTGTTTAATTGATTACTTGATGTTATATTGATGTCATATTGATGATTATATTGATGTTATATTGATGAAAATTCATGATTATTGGTGATTATAGATTGATGATTGATGAATCGGGAGATAGGCAGTTTTGCTAGACTGTCCTCCTGTGAATGATGTTTATTATTATTGTTGAGTCTTAGTATGTGCGTGCCACCTCTCGGGCAGCATCAGGCGGTCGGGTTGATAACAGCATAACTACCAGAGACTACCTCCAGCTCGTATGACGGAGGTGTCATGGAGGGAAAGGCTAGTGAGGTACCTCGGGTGCGTGAGTAATGGAGAGTTATAAGAAGAATGGTTGAGATCGTGATGGCGTTTGGAGCTACACCAAATTGAGTATCCTTTATTGATTGGTCATTATAGTTATGTGTTTATATTGTTATTAATGTTTATATGTGTGTTTAGTTGCTCAAATGATCATTTCCAAGGAGTATAGTGAGTACTGTTAGAGATCTATCGGATCCTCGCTGAGCTTGTTTTATATAAGCCCACTCTTTATTATTACAAGCATACAGGTGTCGTTTCGCAAGATTACGGGTACGTGCCTCCAAAAGGGGATAATGTGCCGTATGTGGGCGAGTCCTATGTGCCAGAGTCTTGTCCTTGATGCTTGAGATGTTGTATACTCTATTATCTTGTATATTAAACTAGTTGTCTTTTATTTTTCTTGTAATTTATGATGTGTAAGTTGTAGTAAAGATAAGGAACAAAATGATGCTAACTTAGTAGTCTTTCTTTTGTTATGATCTAGGTTGCTAAGTTGGTTTATAATCTATTTTGATATGTATGTTAAAGTTAAGGTTATGTTGAAACGGAAGCGTATAACTATGAATGGATCGTCTAGGAATGATTGTTGTATAATATGGTTATGTTGTATGTTGTTTGTGATAACCCGAACCCGGCATGCATTTATTAGCACTTGACTGCATTTGATTAAATGTTTAATTAGTTAAATCATCTAATTTTCACTATTTTGCTATTTCTTTTAGAAGAATTCGAAAAGGATTTATATTATTTGATTAAAAGATTATTACCTATTTCTAATCATTGTAGTAATTGAACTTATTCTCTTGTGATTAATTAAGTGCAGTCTTAAATGTTAATATTTAATTGCACTTGATTACATGTTTATATTTATTTGTTCATTTGTAACTTAATAGTAACTTCATAATTCTTTAAAATATTCTAGGAATAGTTAAATTAATTGATTTTAAATGAATATTGATTACTTTGACTATTTTGATTATTTTAAAAATCGGTTTTAATTTTCTTGCATTAAATTACTCGGTTTTCAATTAAATGAGAAAAGTAACTCCAAGCCGGAGTTAATTTTAAACTATTCTACTTTTCAAAGAATTAGAGTTTTATATTATTGTTCATCACTTTATTAGCGATCGATTAGTGACCGTTCGATCGTAGAATTTCGAAAATAAGAGTTAGAGAAATATTTTTTGGATTTAGTGAAAAATGTTTTTAGCTTAATTTAACTAGTTTTAGTTGTTTTTCATTTAATTGCATTGTTTTAACTTGAATTAGATTTAATGGCATCAAAATAAGCTTATTTGATTATTTTTAACTAAAGTTTGATTTTGCAAAAGACCAAAATACCCTTTGTCACCGAATAAATAATAAAACAAGGCTAAAATAAAAAAAAAAACGATTTGCAAAATGTCTCCTATGTCCTAGCCATGGCCGAAAATCACAAGGAAGAAAAAAAGATGATTTTTTCTTGCATTTTCTTCTACAATTGCGCGTGGAATTGCTCGGGGGTCGTGGCTTGGGTCCTTGCGGGTCTTGGTCTTCAATCTCTGTGAGGGTTTTCATGCTTTTGTGCATATTAAATGAAATTTGATTTTTGATACAAATTTTTAGATTTGATATTTAATGCGTTATAATGCCTGAAATTGAATGGAAATGCTTCTTTAGGGTTCGTAGAGCATTGCTTGATAGTTATTTAGCAATTT
Source organism: Ehretia macrophylla (assembly GCA_037974665.1). Taxonomy (NCBI): domain Eukaryota; kingdom Viridiplantae; phylum Streptophyta; class Magnoliopsida; order Boraginales; family Ehretiaceae; genus Ehretia; species Ehretia macrophylla. Next base: position 10,464,189 of record CM075776.1, on the reverse strand, counting down.
TGATGGTTGAAACTGCGTATTTGAAATTGGGGAAAAATAATGAATAGTGAATTATGAATAGTAAACCCTAGAATTTCGGATTTCGATCCAAATTGCGATTGCTTAATTTGGATAGGTGCCATTAGTGATAGAAAGCTAAAATGTGAAATAAAAACAGATCAGCCTTTGTTAAAATTGGAAATTAGACAAAGAAACGTAAAGGGGCCGTTTGACCAAAAGTTGACCGTGCTCGAATTGAGTTGGGGGTTTTGTAATTAACGGTATGAAAGCACTTTTGGCGCTGTTGTGGCATTGATTGAATGACCAGTTAGCATAGCTATAGTTCAAACGCGGTAGGTGGACTTTCGGGTCTCGGGTGAAAAAGTGAAGTTTAGTGACATAGAAACGTGCCTTGTAGTACCTGAGTGAATGTAGTGAAATTGGTTTCCTAATTCCGTAGCTCGTTTGCTCGTAATTGTCCTTGGAAGTTGGGGTTGAATAGTGATATTTGTTATTTTCGTGTTTGAATTGTCGTTACTTGTTTAATTGTTGTTATTGTTGCTTATTATTACTTGTTATGCTTGAAAAGTTATTTGAATGCTAGTATTGATTAAGATTGCTTGTTATCTCGTTTGTTGTCACTAGTTTGTATTGTTGTGCTATTGCTCATTTATTGCCTTGTATCGAGTCTTGCATTGCATAGTGTCTCGCGCGTGAGTGATGGGCCTCTCTGGGTAGCCTCGGGTTGCCAGTGTTGGTTGCTCTAGCTCTGCTGCTTTTCCCTTTTCTCTCTTGGGTTGCCTCCCAGGGAGATTTGGGTCGTAGAATTGATGGATACTTCCGGGGTATTCCAACTGGTGTTATAAGGTGGATGCGCGCTTATTGTCATCGTAGTAAACATCAAGCTCGAGATTGATGTATCGCTCGTGAAATGGTACATTGCTCGTATGAGTGAACCACAGACTTCAGAGTGTGGTATAGCTTTAAAGGGTTGTGTTAATGCTTTCTTGATTGTTTATAGTATTGTTGTTTGTATTGAATGTTTCCTTATTGTCTTTATTGCTTAACTGTGTTTATTTGCATTGCACGATCTTCTTTCTCTCCAACTTGATATCTGTCTCGCCCTCATTGAGTATACGTGTTGTGTATACTCACTCCTCACCACCACATTTCAGGAAATGCCATGTTAGTTGGAAAGTTCGTGATTATGTGTTAGTTCGTGCCTAAAGAGTTGTCTTGCGTGCTTTGTGGCTTGAGCTGTCAAAGATGTAAAGATGTATGTTCATATGTTGTATGTATTTATTGTTAAAAGAAATGTAATTTAATCTAGCTAAGTAGTTGAGGTAGATTGATAAATTAGTTATGTATTCAGTAGTATAGTTAACCTCGATGCATGTTTGTAATTGTCTAAAAGAAAAGAGTGAGAATGGTATTGTGATACCCCGAACCTGGCATGTATTCAATAGCATTTAAAGTTCATTTAAATTGCATTTTATTGACCTTTCACCTTCTTTGACCAAACTAGTTGACTTTTCATCTACATTGACCAACTAGGACAATGTGAAAATTTTTGAAATGTTTAATAAAGGGCAAACTTGGGATTAGAAATAAAAAAATGCAATGTTAAGTTAGTCAAATTTTGGGTCAACTTTGGAATTAAATCTGAACCAATTGGGGAAGAGTTAGGTAGCAAATTATATATGGTTGGAAAGCTCTATGAGTCTAGTTTCTGAGGCTTCAAACCGTTCGTGAATTGGAGTTTTCTAGAAGAAGTTATGGCCGTTTTCGTAAGGTCGCGCATAGCTGTTTTGGTTTAGCGGGTTGACCGAATCTTTGACCTTTGACTTGTCATTTTTTTTCCTAAATAAGCAGAATTGCACACGAAAAAAACAGAGAAGTAAGGCTTGAAAACATGAGGAAAAGAAGGAGAAAAAAAAAGAAAACTTCAACTACAAATCACCAAATCTTTGCGTGAGCTTGCACGGGGTGGTTTCCGAGGCACTCTACGAGGTTTTCCTAGCGTCTAGGAGCGTCTAAGGTGAGGGTTTCATCGTTATTTGTGCATTTGGAAAATGTATATCTAAACTTTAATTTTTAGAACTTATGCGTAGATTGTTGTTTTAATCGTTTTGTTGCTTAAAGAATGTTCCTTGTTGATTGTAGAACATGTATTTATAGCTTTTTAGCATTTTCTGCGGTTGAAAATCGAAATTGCAATTTAAATTGACTAATGAATAGTAATTAGTGAATAGTAAACCCTTGAAACGATAAAGTTGCGCTGTTATGCTGTCCGTTGATGTAGAAATGTGCTAGATATGCTAGAATGCCTAAATGTGTGGTTTAATTGGAATGTGTAATAGAAAAACGGAGAAAAATGGCTTGGTGAAAGTCGGGGTCGTTTAGGTCGAGTTTAGCGTTTTCTCGTATTGCATGTTGGCATTGTTTCGGGAGGCCATGGAAGTACTTTTGGTGCGATTATGGCATTGGTTGGGTGTTTGGTTCATATAGTTGTAGTTCAAACGAGCAAAGGGAGAAATCGGGACTTTGCGTGAATTTTAGGGTAAAGTAAGGTTTCGGGGTCTTTAGACGTGCCTTATGGTGACCTAGGAGGACTGGTGAAGTCGGTTTCCAAAGCTCGTGGCTCGTTTGAAAGTAGTAGTGTGAAGTTGGGGTCATTTTTGTGATTTTGTGTGTTTTCATAGAATATTGCTTATAGTATGTTTATATTGATTATAGAATGCTTATGTTGCCTATAGAATGCTTATAATGCCTATAGAATACTTGCTAATGCTTGATAATGTTAGTTGGTGTTGTTTTTGTCACTTGTTTGATTGTAAATGCTTGTTAATGCTTATTACACTTGTTAGAGTTGATTATTGATTGAAATGTTTATCAATTGTTGAGAATGCTTGATATCGCTTGCTCATCACCTTGTATCGAGTCTTGCATTGCATAGTGTCTCGCGCGTGAGTGATGGGCCTCTCTAGGTCGCCTCGGGTTGCCAGTGTTGGTTGCTCTAGCTCTGCTGTTATTCCCTTTCTCGCTTGGGTTGCCTCCCAGGGAGATTTGGGTCGTAGAATTGATGGTTACTCCCGGGGTATTCCAAACTGGTGTTATAAGGTGGTTTGGGCCGGCGCGTCATCGTTAATGTCATCGGAATCGTGATCGGTACATTACTCGCTCGAGTGATCCATAGCCTTCAAAGTGGGGTATAGTTTTGATTGGTTGTGTTAATGCTTTTCTTAATTGTTTATTGTATTGTTATATATATTGAATGCCTTTTATTGATTGTATTGCTTAACTGTACCTATTTGCATTGCACGATCTTCTTTCTCTCCATCTCGATATCTGTCTCGCCCTCACTGAGTATACGTGTTGTGTATACTCACTCCTCACCACCACATTTCAGGAAATGCCATGTTAGTTGGAAAGTTCGTGATTTCGTGAAAGTCCGTGCTTGAAGGGTTGTCCTGCGTGCCTATGTGACTTGAGTTGTCAAAGTTGTAATGTTGTATGCTTTTATGTATTGTATGTATTTATTGTTAAAGGAAATGTAATCTAAGTTCATTAGATTATGTATTTAGTTGATATAGCTTAACTTCAATATATATTTGTAATGACAAAAAGGGAAAAAGATAGAAAGTCATGATAGTCTACTTTATGCAATAGGTTGGTGTAGTTTAATTGCTAAGCTTGAATTTATATTTACTTGTGAATTGCTTGTTGTGAACCGAGGCTCGGATGGCCTTGAGGTGGTTGAATGGTTGGACACGGTGTTGGTCCATTTATATGCTATTACAGGTTTTGCAATTTGCCTAGAAATAGGGGAGACTCTGTCCGTCTTTCCCTAAAATCTTGTCGGGTTTGGATTTGGGTTGTGAATAGATTGATTGTTAGAACTCCCGGTCTCGAGAGGGATCAGGGTGTCACAGGTATGATAGTATATTTTGTGCAGTAGATTAGTATGGATTAAATGTCAAGATTGAATGTTCTTGTAAAATATGTAAAGAGATAGGTTAGTTTTAAACTGGAAATGTATATTTATATGCTGTGTTTAGTTGTTGAGAACCAAGGCTCGGATGGCCTTGAGGTGGTTGAATGTTTGGACATGGTATTGGTCCACTTATATGCTGCCGCAGGTTTTTATATTTCGCCTAGAAACAGGGGAGACTCCGTCCGTTTTCTCTGAAAATTTATGCCCGGGTTTGGTTTGGGTTGTGATTAGATTGATTTATAGAACTCCCGGTCTCGAGAGGGATCGGGGTGCTACATTGTTAATGGTATTGAGGAATTGATTGTTGTTTGGTTGAGGAGTTTGATTGTATGATGTTCTGAGAGGTTGGTTTAGAACTTCGGTGTCTTAATTACTGTCATTATACTGCCGAAATTCTGTTGCGTCCTGACTTATTGTAGGTGGGGTCGAGTTGGGGTGTGACATTTAAGTGGTATCAGAGAGCATGTTAGCTATCAGCCGGGGTATTCTCGGAATGTAGGTAATGGTTTTAGCATGAAAGTATATATGAAGTGATAGAAAAGTGAACTAGGTGTTAATATGGTTAAGTGATTAAGTGATTATGTGATTTAGTGCTTAAGTGATTATGTGATCAATTTGTTTATGTGATTGATACTTAAGTGATTTATGTGTTTTTGTGAATTGTTGCTTATTTACTAATAATTGTCTATAGCCTGTTTACGTGCTATAACTTGTTCTAACTCTTTGATTAGTAGAATGACGAGTAGACCGAGGACCAGAGGTAGGCCTAAGATGACTGATGAGGTTCCGAAAAATATGGCACCAGGCCAAGTTAGGGAGGATGATCGTATAGATGCAGCTTTTGATAGGATGAACGAGATCATGGCCAGTCAGGCACAGTTACTGGCAGGGCAGGCTACCCAGAATCAGGCATTACAGAGTCAGTTGTTGAATGCACAATGTGGGTACCACGGTCGTGGTACACTGAAAGAGTTTTTAGGGTATTATCCACCGCGGTTTCAGGGGGAGCCGGATGATAAGAAAGCTGAGGCGTGGGTAAGTAAGGTGGAGAAGATCTTTGACCCTATGGATTATACCGATGAGCAGAAGATACCGATGAGCGGAAGGTCACTTTTGCCGTGTACTTGCTGGATGATGAGGCGTATAACTATGAATGGATCGTCTAGAAATGATTGTTGTATAATATGGTTATGTTGTATGTTGTTAATGGTATTGAGGAATTGATTGTTGTTTGGTTGAGGAGTTTGATTGTATGATGTTCTGAGAGGTTGGTTTAGAGCCTCAGGGTCTTTATTACTGTCGTTATACTGCCGAAATTTCGTTACGTCCTGACTGATTGTAGGTGGGGTCCAGTTGGGGCGTGAGAGAAGTACTAGGATGGGTGACCCCCTGGGAAATCCTTGTGTTGCAACCCCCTTTTCATTTTGTTTTTGTGCCCCGTTCAGGCTTGCCAAGATGCTTCAACTGTCATATTTCTATTATCGAGTCCCACGGCATCTTGAGCAACATAACTTCGCTTCGCGTCGACGCTAGGCCCGCAAACCGAGGGCGTGGGGACTGTGACCAGGTCTCCGTCGCTCTAGTGCCCATAACTTTTGATCCGTAAGGAGTTATACGGCGCACCGCATACCGTTGGAAAGCTCTCCGAGAGCTCTACGATGGGGGCAACAATCCTGTTTTGCTGCGCTTGTCTTCAGAGCCCAAAAGCAAACGTTTTCATTAGTTTCAGGCCACTTTTCTTCTTTTTGCGTTGTTTCTTCATCCCGGATCTTTCGTCGTGATCCGCGAAAAGGACGACACATAAAGGCTTTGTGCCTTCAACATGACGTGTACGATCATACCAGCACTTATGAACCGCATCCCATCAGAACTTCGAAGTTAAGCGTGCTTGGGCGAGAGTAGTACTAGGATGGGTGACCACCTGGGTATCCCTCATGTTTCACCCCCCTTTTCGTTTTGTTTTTTTGCCCCATTGCGGCTTGCCAAAATGCTTTATCCATCACATTTCTATTATTGAGTCCCACTGAATCTTGGGCAAGACAACTTCGCTTCGCATAGAGGCTGGGCCTGCAAACTGAGGGCGTGGTGCCTTTGACTAGGTGTCCGTCGCTCCAGTGCAAATAACTTTTGATCCGTAAGAAGTTATGCAGTACACAACATACCGTTGGAAATCTCTCCGAGAGCTCTACGACGAGGGCAGCAATCCTGCTCCGCTGAGCCTGTTTTCTGAGCCCAAAAGCAAACGTTTTCATTAGTTTCGGACTACTTTTCTTCTTTTTACGCTGTTTCTTTGTCCCGGATCATTCGTCGTGAGCCACGAAAAGGACGACACATAAGGGCTTTGCGCCCTCAACATGGCTGGTGCGATCATACCAGCACTAATGCACTGCATCCCAACAGAACTTCGAAGTTAAGCGTGCTTAGGTGAGAGTAGTGCTAGGATGGGTGACCCCCTGGGTAGTCCTCGTTTTGCACCCCCTTTTTGCTTTGTTTTTTTGCGCCGTTTAGGCTTGCGCAGATGCTTTATCCGTCACATTTCTATTATTGAGTCCCATGGCATCTTGGGCAAGACAACTTCGCTTCGCGTAGAGGCTGGGCCCGCAAACCGAGGGCGTCGGGCCTATCACTAGATCTCCGTCCCTCCAGTGCCCATAACTTTTAATTCGTAAGGAGTTATGCAGCGCACAACATATTGTTGAAAAGCCCTACGAGAACTCTATGACAGGGATAGCAATCCTGCACCGCTGCACCAGTTTTCGGAGCCCAAAAGCAAATGTTTTTATCCGGTTCAGGCTACCTTTCTTCCTTTTTCGCTGTTTCTTCGTCCGAATCAATCATTTTGAGCGCCAAAAGGACGACACATGAGGGCTTTGCGCCCTCAACATGACGGGTGCTATCATAACATCACTAATGCACCGTATCCCATCAGAACTACAATGTTAAACGTGCTTGGGTGAGAGTAGTCTTATGATGGGTGACCCCCTGGGAAGTCCTCGTGTTGCACCCCTCTTTTCGTTTTGTTTTTTTGCCCCGTTCAGGTATGCCAAAATGCTTTATCCGCCACATTTCTATTATCGAGTCCCACGACATTTTGGGCAAGACAACTTAGCTTCGCGTAGAGGTTGGGCCCACAAACCGAGGGCGTCAGGCCTGTGACCAGGTCTCCGTCGCTTTAGTGCCCATAACTTTTGCTTCGTAAGGAGTTATGTAGTCCACATCATACCGTTGCAAAGCTATCTAAGAGCTCTACGATGGGGGCTGTAAGCCTGCTCGATTGCGCCTATTTTTGGAGCCCAAAAGCAAACATTTTCATCAGTTTCGGCACATTTTTCATCTTTTTGCGCTGTTTCTTCTTCCCAGATCGTTCGTCGTGAGACACGAAAAGGACGACAGATAAGGACTTTGTGCCATCAACATGACGGGTGTGATCATACCAGCATTAATGCACCAGATCCCATCAGAACTCCGAAGTTAAGCATGCTTAGGTGAGAGTAGTACTAGGATTGGTGACCCCCTGAGAAGCCCTCGTGTGTACCCGCATTTTTGTTTTGTTTTTTTCCCCATTCCGGCTTGCCAAGATGCTTTATCCGTCACATTTCTATTATCGAATCCCATGGCATCTTGGGCATGACAACTTCGCTTCGCTTAGAGGCTGGGCCCGCAAACCGAGGGCGTCGGGCATGTGACCTGGTCTCTGTCACTCCAGAGCCAATAAGTTTTAATCCTTATGGAGTTTTGTAGCACACAACATACCGTTGGAAAGATCTCCGAGAGCTCTACGACGAGGACAACAAACCTGCTCAGCTGCGCCTATTTTTGGAGCCCAAGACAAAACATTTTCATCAGTTTCAGGCCACTTTTCTTATTTTTGCGCAGTTTTTTCGTCCCATATCGTTGATCGAGAGCCGCGAAAAAGGGCAACACATAAGGGCTTTGCGCCCTTAACATGACGGGTGCAATCATACCAGCTCTAATACACTGCATCCCATCAGAACTACGAAGTTAAGCGTGGTTGGGTGGAGTAGTACTAGGATGTAGGGCCCATTTGAAAATCCTTGTGTTGCACCCCCCTTTTCGTTTTGTTTTTTTCACTGGTTCAGGCTTGCCAAGATGCTTTATCAGTCACATTTCTATTATCAAGTCCCATGGCATCTTGGGCAAGACAACTTCACTTCGCGTAGAGGCTGGGCCCGCAAACCGAGGGCGTGGGGCCTGTGACTAGGTCTCCGTCGCTCCAGTGCCCATAACTTTTTATCCGTAAGGAGTTATGTGGCGTACAGCATACCGTTGGAAAGCTCTCCAAGAGCTCTACGACAGGGGAAGTAAGCCTGCTTTGCTGCGCCAATTTTCGAAGCTCAAAAGCAAACGTTTTCATCAGTTTCGGGCCACTTTTTTTCTTTTTGTGCTGTTTCTTCATCCCGGATCGTTCGTCGTGAGCAGCGAAACGGATGACACATAAGGGCTTTGTGCCCTCAACATGACTGGTGTGATCATATCAGCACTAATGCACAGTATCCAATCAGAACTACGAAGTTAAGTGTGCTTGGGCGAGAGTAGTACTAGGATACGTGACCCCCTCGAAAGTCCTCGTGTTGCACCCCTCTTTTCGTTTTGTTTTTTTGCCCCGTTCAAGCTTGCCAAGATGCTTGATCCGTCACATTTCCATTATCGAGTCCCATGGCATCTTGGGCAAGACAACTTCGTTTTGCGTAGAGGATGGGCCCGCAAACCGAGGGCGTGGGGAATGTGACCAGGTCTTTGTTACTCCAGTGCCCATAACTTTTGATCCGTAAGGAGTTATGTGGAACACACCACATCGTTGGAAAGCTCTTCGAGAGCTCTACGAAGGGGGCAACAAGCCTACTCTGCTGCGCCTATTTTTAGAGCCCAAAAGCTAAATTTTTCATTAGTTTCAGGCCAATTTTCTTGTTTTTGCGCTGTTTCTTCGTCTTGGATCATTTGTCGTGAGCCGTGAAAATGACGACACATATGGGCTTTGCGCCCTCAACATGACAGGTGCGATCATACCAACACTAATGCGCAGCATCCCATCAGAACTATGAATTTAAGCGTGCCTAAGTGAGAGTAGTAACAGCATGGGTAACCCCACTTTTCATTTTGTTTCTTTGCCCTCTTCAGGCTTGCCAAGATGCTTTATCTGTCACATTTATATTATTGAGTCCTACGGCATCTTGGGTAAGACAACTTCCCTTCGCGTAGAGGCTGGCCCTGCAAACTGAGGGCGTGGTGCTTGTGACCAGGTTTTCGTCGCTCCAATGCCCATAACTTTTGATCGGTAAGAAGTTATGTGGCGCACAGCATACGGTTAGAAAGCTCTTCGAGAGCTCTATGATGGTGGCAGCAAGCCTTCTTGACTGTGCCTGTTGTCGGAGCCCAAAAGCAAATGTTTTCATTAGTTTTGGGAAACTTTTCTTCTTTTTACGCTATTTCTTCGTCATGAGCCACGAAAGGGACGACACATAAGGGCTTTGAGCCCTCAATATGATGGGTGCGATCATACCAGCACTAATACACCACATCCCATCAGAACTACGAAGTTAAGCGTGCTTGGGCGAGAGTAGTACTAGGATGGGTAACCCCCTGGGAAGCCCTCTTGTTGCACACCCCTTTTCGTTTTGTTTTTTTGCCCCGTTTAGGCTTGCCAAAATGCTTTATCAGTCACATTTCTATTATCGAGTCTCACGGCATTTTGGGCAAGACAACTTCACTTTGCGTAGAGGCTGGGCCTGCATACAAAGGGCGTCGGGCCTGTGACCTGGTCTCCGTCGCTTCAGTGCCCATAACTTTTGATCCGTAAGGCGTTATGCGCCGCACAACATACCGTTGGAAAGCTCTCTGAGAGCTCTATGACGGGGGCAGTAAGCCTGCTCGGCTGCACTTGTTTTTGGAGCCCAAAATTGAATGTTTTCATCAATTTTGGGCCATTTTTCTTCTTTTTACGCTGTTTCTTTATCCCAGATCGTTCGTCGTGAGCCGCAAAAAGGACGACACTTAATGGATTTGCGCCCTCAACATGACGGGTGCGATTATACCAGCACTAATAAACCGCATCCCATCAGAACTACGAAGTTAAGCGTGCTTGGGCGAGAGTAGTACTAAGATGGGTCACCCCTTGGGAAGTCCTCGTGTTGCACCCCTCTTTTCGTTTTGATTTTCTTTATTGATCAGGCTTGCCAAGATGCTTTATCCGTCACATTTCTATTATCGAGTCCCACGGTATCTTGGGCAAGACAACTTCACTTCGCGTAGAGGCTGGGCCTGCAAACCGAGGGCATCGGGCCTGTGACCAGATTCCATCGCTCCAGTGCCGATAACTGTTGATCTGTAAGGAGTTGTGCGGAGCACAACATACCGTAGAAAAGATCTCCGAGTGCTATACGACAGGGACAGCAAGTCTGCTCGGCTGCGCCTTTTTTTTGGAGCTCAAAAGAAAACATTTTCATCGGTTTTGGGCTATTTTTCTTCTTTTGAAGCTGTTTCTTCATTCCACACCGTTCGTCGTGAGCCGCAAAAAGGACGACACATACGGGCTTTGTTCCCTCAACATGACGGGTACGATCATACAAGCACTAATGCACCGGATCCCATAAGAACTCCGAAGTTAAGCGTGCTTGGGCGAGAGTAGTACTAGGATGGGTGACCCCCTAGGAAGCCCTTGTGTTGCACCCCCCTTTTCATTTTGTGTTTTTGCCCCGTTCCAGCTTGGCAAAATGCTATATCCGTCACATTTCTATTATCGAGTCCCACGGCATCTTGAGAAAGACAACTTCGCTTCGCGTAGAGGCTGGGCCCACAAACCGAGGGCATGTGGCCTGTGACCAGGTCTCCGTCGCTCTAATGCCTATAACTTTTGATCCGTAAGGAGTTATACGGCGCGCAGTATACCGTTGGAAAGCTCTCCGAGAGCTCTACAAAGGGGCCAATGAGCTTGCTAGACTGTGCCTGTTTTCAGAACCCAAAATCAAACGTTTTCATCAATTTCAGGCTACTTTTCTTCTTTTTACTATGTTTCTTCGTACAGATCATTCGTCATGACCAGCCAAAAAGACGACACATAAGGGTTTTGCGCCCTCAACATGACGGGTGCTATCATACCAGCACTAATTCAACACATCCCATTAGAACTACGAAGTTAAGCGTGCTTGGGCGAGAGTAGTACTAGGATGGGTGACCCCGCGGGAAGCCCTCGTGTTGCACCCCTCTTTTCGTTTTGTTTTTTTGCCCAGTTCAGGCATGCCAAAATGCTTTATCCATCACATTTCTATTATCGAGTCCCATGGCATCTTGGGCAAGACAACTTAGCTTCGCGTAGAGATTGGGCTTGCAAACCAAGGGCGTTGGGCCAGTGACCAGATCTCCGTCGCTTTAGTGCCCATAACTTTTGCTTCGTAAGGAGTTATTCGGCGCACAATATACCGTTGGAAAGCTCTCTGAGAGCTCTACGATGGGGGCAATAATCCTGCTCGGTTGCGCCTATTTTCAGGGCCCAAAAGCAAACGTTTTCATAAGTTTTGGCACATTTTTCTTCTTTTTGCGGTGTTTCTTCTTCCCAGATCGTTCATCGTGAGACGCGAAAAGGACAACACATAAAGGCTTTGCGCCCTCAAAATGACGGGTGTGATCATACCAGTATTAATGTGTCGGATCCCATCAGAACTCCGAAGTTAAGTGTGCTTGGGCGAGAGTAGTACTAGGATGGGTAACCCCTTGGGAAGCCCTCGTGGGTACCCCCGTTTCTGTTTTGCTTTTCTCCCCGTTCCGGCTTGCCAAAATGCTTTATCTGTCACATTTCTATTATCGAATCCCATGGCATCTTGGGCATGACAACTTCGCTTCATTTAGAGGTTGGGCCCGCAAACCGAGGGCATCGGGCCTGTGACCTGGTCTCCGTCGCTCCAGTGCCAATAACTTTTTTTTCGTATGGAGTTATGTGGCGCACAGCATACCGCTGGAAAGCTCTTCGAGAGCTCTACGATGGGGGCCGCAAGCATGCTCGGCTGCGCCTATTTTTGGATTCCAAGAGAAAATGTTTTCATCAGTTTCAGGCCACTTTTCTTTTTTTTGCGCAGTTTCTTCGTCCCAGATCATTCATTGTGAGCCGCGAAGAAGGGCAAAACATAAGGGCTTTGCGCCTTTAATATGACGGGTAAGATCATACCAGCTCTAATGCACTGGATCCCATTAGAACTACGAAGTTAAGCGTGCTTGGGCGGGAGTAGTACTAGAATGTAGGACCCCTTGGGAAGTCCTTGTGCTGCACCCCCCTTTTTGTTTTGTTTTTTTCCCTCGTTCAGGCTTGCCAAGATGCTTTATCCGTCACATTTCTATTATCAAGTCCCACGACATCTTGGGCAAGACAACTTCGTTACGCGTAGAGTATGGGCCCGTAAACCGAAGGCGTCGGGCTAGTTACCAAGTCTCCATCGCTCCAATGCCCATAACTTTTGATCCGTAAGGAGTTATGCGACGAACGACATACAGTTGGAAAGCTCTCCGAGAGCTCTATGACGAGAGAAGTAAGCCTGCTCGGCTGCGCTAGTTTTTAGAGCCCAAAAGCAAATGTTTTCATGAGTTTCTGGCCATTTTTTTTCTTTTTGCGCTGTTACTTCATCCCGAATCGTTGGTCGTTAGCCGCCTAAAGGACGACACATAAGGGCTTTGCGCCCTCAACATGGCGGGTGCGATCATACCAGCACTAATGCACAACATCCAATCAGAACTACGAAGTTAAGTGTGCTTGGGCGAGAGTAGTACTAGGATGCGTGACCCCCTGGGTGGTCCTCGTGTTGCACCCCTCTTTTCGTTTTGTTTTTTAGCCCCGTTCAGGCTTGCCAAGATGTTTTATCCATCACATTACTATTATCGAGTCCAACGGCATCTTGGGCAAGACAACTTCGCTTCGCGTAAAGGGTGGGTCCGCAAACTGAGGGCGTCAGGCCTGTGACCAGGTCTCCATCGCTTCAGTGCCAATAACTTTTGATCCGTAAGGAGTTATGCAGCGCACATCATACCGTTGGAAAGCTCTCCGAGAGCTCTACGACGGAGGCAATAAGCCTGCTCGACTTCGCCTATTTTCAAACCCAAAAGCTAAAGTTTTCATTAGTTTCAGGCCAATTTTCTTCTTTTCGCGCTGTTTCTTCATCCTGGATTGTTCGTCGTGAGACGCGAAAATGATGACACAAAAGGGCTTTGTGCCCTCAACAGAACTGGTGCGATCATACCAACACTAATGCGTAGCATCCCATCAGAACTACGAAGTTAAGCGTGCTTGAGTGAGAGTAGTAACAGCATAGGTGACCCCCCATGTCGTATTGTTTTTTTGCCCAGTTCAGGCTTGTCAAGATGTTTTATCCGTCACATTTCTATTATCGAGTCCCACGGCATCTTGGGCAAGACAACTTCGCTTTGAGTAGAGGCTAGGCCTGCAAACTGAGGGCGTGGGGCCTATGACCAGGTCTCCGCTGTTCCAGTGCCCATAACTTTTGATCCGTAAAGAGTTATGCGGCGCACAACATACCATTGGAAAGCTCTCCGAGAGCTCCACAAAGGGGGCAGCAAGCCTACTCAGCAAGCCTATTGTCGGAGCCCAAAAGAAAATGTTTTCATTAGTTTCGGGCAACTTTTCATCTTTTTACGATGTTTCTTCGTCCCGGATCATTCCTCCCGAGCCACGAAAAGGACGACACATAAGGGTTTTCAGCCCTCAATATGATGGGTGTGATCATACCAGCACTAATACACCACATCCCATCAGAACTACGAAGTTAAGCGTGCTTGGGCGAGAGTAGTACTAGGATGAGTAACCCCTTGGGAAGCCCTCTTGTTGCATACCCCTTTTCGTTTTGTTTTTTTGCCTCGTTCAGGCTTGCCAAAATGCTTTATCAGTCTCATTTCTATTAGCGAGTCCCACAACATTTTGGGCAAGAAAACTTCGCTTTGCGTAGAGGCTGGGCCAGCAAACCGTGCGCGTGGGGCTTGTGACCAGGCCTCCCTCTCTCCGGTAGCCATAACTTTTGATCCGTAAGGAGTTATGCGTCGCACAGCATACCGTTGGAAAGCTCTCCGAAAGCTGTACAACGGGGGTAGTAAGCTTGCTTGGCTGTGCCTATTTTCGGAGTCCAAAATTGAATATTTTCATCAGTTTTTGGTAACTTTTCTTGTTTTTGCGATGTTTCTTCATCCTGGATCGTTCGTCGTTAGCCGTGAAAAAGGACGACACTTAATGGCTTTGCGCCCTCAACATGACGGGTGCTATTATACCAGCACTAATAAACCGCATCCCATCAGAACTACGAAGTTAAGCGTGCTTGGGTGAGAGTAGTATTAGGATAGGTGACCCCCTGGGAAGTCCTCGTGTTGCACCCGTCTTTTCGTTTTAATTTTTTGCACTGATCAGGCTTGTCAAAATGCTTTATCTGTCACATTTCTATTATTGAGTCCCACGACATCTTGGGCAAGTCAACTTCACTTCGCGTAGAGGCTAGGCCTGTAAACCGAGGGCATGGGGCTTATGACCAGGTCTCAATCGCTCCAGTGACCATAACTTTTGATCCGTAAGGAGTTGTGCAGTGCACGACGTACTGTAGAAAAGATCTCCGAATGCTCAAAAGAAAACATTTTCATCAGTTTCGGGCTATTTTTCTTCTTTTGAAGCTGTTTCTTCATCCCACATCATTCGTTGTGAGCCGTGAAAAGGACGGCACATAAGGCTTTGCGCCCTCAACTTGATGGGCACGATCATACCAGCACTAATGCCCCGCATCATATCAGAACTCCGAAGTTAAGCGCGCTTGGGCGAGAGTAGTACTAGGATGGGGGACCCCTTGGGAAGTCCTTGTGTTGCATCCCCTTTTTCGTTTTGTTATTTTTCCTCATTGAAGCTTGCCAAGATGCTTTATCCGTCACATTTCTATTATCAAGTCCCAAGGCATCTTGGGCAAGGCAACTTCGTTACGCGTAGAGGCTCGGCCCGTAAACCGAGGTCATCGGGACTGTGACCAGGTCTCCATCGCTCCAGTGCTAACAACTTTTGATCCGTAAGGAGTTATGCGGTGCACAACATACCGTTAGAAAGCTCTATGAGAGATCTACAATGAGGGCAGTAAGCTTCCTCGGCTGTGCTAGTTTTTGGAGCCCAAAAGAAAACGTTTTCATGAGTTTCTGGCTATATTTCTTCTTTTTGCGCTGTTTCTTCATTTTGGATCGTTCGTCGTGAGCCGTCAAAAGGACTACACATAAGGGAATTGTGCCCTCAACATGACGGGTGCGATCATACCAGTACTAATGCACCGCATCCCATTAGAACTATGAAGTTAAGCGTGCTTCAGTGAGAGTAGTACTGGGATGGATGACCACTAAGGAAGCCCTCGTGTTTCACCCCCCTTTTCGTTTTGTTTTTTTGCCACGTTGTAGCTTGCCAAGATGCTTTATCCATCACATTTCTATTATCGAGTGCCACAGTATCTTGGGCAAGACAATTTCGCTTCGTGTAGAGATTGGGCCAGCAAACCGAGGGCGTCGGGCCTGTGACCAGGTCTTCATTGCTCCAGTGTCCATAACTTTTGATCCGTAAGGAGTTATGCGGCGCACAACACACCGTTGAAAAGCTCTTTAAGAGCTCTACGTCGGGGGCAGCAAGTTTGCTCTGCTGCGCCTGTTTTCGGAGCCCAAAAGCAAACTTTTTTATTAGTTTCATGCAACTTTTCTTCTTTTTGCAGTGTTTTTTGGTCCCGGATCGTTCGTCGTAACCCGCAAAAAGGATGACACAAAAGGGCTTTGCGCCCTCAACACGATAGTTGCGATCATAACAGCACTAATGCACCGCATCCCCATAGAACTACGAAGTTAAGCGTGCTTGGGCGAGAGTAGTACTATGATGGGTGACCCGCTGGGAAATCCTCGTGTTGCACCCCTCTTTTCGTTTTTTTGTTTTTGCCCCGTTCAGGCTTGCCAAGATACTTTATCCGTCATATTTCCATTATCGAGTCCCACAGCATCTTGGGCAAGACAACTTCGCTTCGCGTAGAGGCTCGGCCCGCAAACCGAGGGCATCGGGCTTGTGACTAGATCTCCGTCGCTCTAGTGCCTATAACTTTTGATCCATAAGGAGTTATGCCGCACACAACATACCGTTGAAAAGCTCTCTGAGCGCTCTACGACGAGTGCAGCAAGCCTGCTCGGCTGCTCCAATTTTTGGAGCCCAAAAGAAAACATTTTCATCAGTTTCGGGCTATTTTTCTCCTTTTTGCACTGTTTCTTCATCCCAGCTCGATCGTCGTGAGTCGCAAAAAGGACAACACGTAAGGGCTTTGTGCCCTCAACATGTTGGGTGTGATCATACCAGCACTAATACACTGGATCCCATCAGGCCTCTGAAGTTAAACGTGCTTGCGCTACAGTAGTAATAGGACGGGTGACCCCCTAAGAAGTCCTCGTGTTGTACCCCCGTTTTGTTTTGTTTTTTTGCCTTGTTCTGGCTTGCCTAGATGCTTTATCCGTCACATTTCTATTATCGAGTCACATGGCATCTTAGGCAAGACAACTTCGCTTCGCGTAGAGGCAACGCCCGCAAACTGAGGGCGTGGGGCCTATGACCAGGTCTCCGTCACTCCGGTGCCCATAACTTTTGATTCGTAAGGAGTTATGCAGAGCACAACATACCGTTGAAAATTTCTCTGAGAGTTCTACGATAGAGGCAGCCAGCCTACTCGGATGCGTCTGTTTTCGGAGCCCAAAAGCAAACGTTTTCCTCAGTTTCAGGACACTTTTCTTCTTCTTCCCTGTTTCCTCGTCTGAATCATTCATCATGAGCCGCGAAAAGGACGACACATAAGGGCTTTGCGCCCTCAACATGGCTGGTACGATCATACCAGCACTAATGCACTGCATCCCAATAGAACTCCGAAGTTAAGCGTGCTTGGGTGAGAGTAGTACTAGGATGGGTGACCCCCTAGGAAGTTTCGGTGTTGCACCTCTCTTTTTGTTTTGTTTTTTTGCCCCGTTCAGGCATGCCAAAATGCTTTATCCGTCACATTTCTATTGTCGAGTCCCATGGCATCTTGGGCAAGATAACTTCGATTCGCGTAGAAGTTGGGCCCGCAAGATGAGGGCTTCGTGCCTATGACCAGGTATGCGTTTCTTTAGTGCCCATAAATTTTCCTCCGTAAGAAGTTATGCGGCACACAACATACAGTTGGAAAGCTCTCTGAGAGATCTCTGACGGGGGCAGCAAGCTTGCTCGGTTGAGCCTGTTTTTGGAGCCCAAAAGCAAACATTTTCATCAGTTTCTTGGCATTTTTCTTCTTTTTGCACTGTCTCTTCGTCCCAGATCCTTCGTCGTGTGCCGCAAAAAAGATGATACATAAGGGGTTTGCGCCCTCAACAAGACGGGTGCAATTGTACCAGCATTAATGCATCGGATCCCATCAGAACTCCAAAGTTAAGCTTGCTTGGGCGAGAGTAGTACTAGGATGGGTGACCCCTGGGAAGCCCTCGTGTTGTACCCCTCTTTTCGTTTTGTTTTTTTGCCTCGTTTCGGCTTGCGAAGATGCTTTATCCATCATATTTCTATTATTGAATCCCACGGTATCTTGGGCAAGACAACTTCACTTCACGTAGAGGCTGGGCCCGCAAACTGAGGGCGTCAGGTCTATGACCAGGTATCCGTGAGGAGTTATGCAGCGCACATCATACCATTGGAAAGGTCTCCGAGAGCTCTACGACTAGGGCAGCGAGCCTGCTCAGCTGCGCCTGCTTTTAGAGCCTAAAAGCAAATGTTTTCATCAGTTTCGGGCCACTTTTCTTCTTTTTGTGCTGTTTCTTCGACCCGAATCGTTTGTCGTGACCGGCGTAAAGGACGACACATAAGGGCTTTGCTCCCTCAACATGACGGGTGCGATC
This sequence comes from Ehretia macrophylla, assembly GCA_037974665.1. NCBI lineage: Eukaryota > Viridiplantae > Streptophyta > Magnoliopsida > Boraginales > Ehretiaceae > Ehretia > Ehretia macrophylla. Next base: position 10,446,296 of record CM075776.1, on the reverse strand, counting down.
ATATCCTCACTAATGCACCGGATCCCATCAGAACTACGAAGTTAAGCATGCTTGGGCGAGAACAGTACTAAGATAGGGGACCCCCTGGGAAGTCCTCGTGTTGCACCCCCCTTATCGTTCTGTTTTTTTGCCTCATTCAGGCTTGCCAAGATGCTTTATCCATCACATTTCTATTATGAAGTCCTACGACATCTTGGGCAAGACAACTTCACTTGGCGTAGAGGCTGAGCCTGCAAACAGAGGGAGTCGGGCCTGTGACCAGGTCTCTGTCGCTCTAGTGCCCATAACCTTTGATCCATAAGGAGTTATGCGGCCCACAGTATACCATTGGAAGGTTGTCCAAGAGCTCTAAGGCGGGGCAGTTAGCCTGCTCGGTTGCGCCAGTTTTCAGAGCCCAAAAGCAAACGTTTTCATCAATTTCTGGCCACTTTTCTTTTATTTGCACCCTTTCTTCATCCCGGATCGTTCGTTGTGAGCCGCCAAAGGGATGACAAATAAGCGCTTTGCGCCCTCAACATGACGGCTGCGATCATACCAACACTAATGCACAAGATCCCATCAGAACTATGAAGTTAAGCGTGCTTGGGCAATAGTAGTACTAGGACGGGTGACCCCCTGGGAAGTCCTCGTGTTGCACCCCCTTTTTGTTTTGTTTTTTTGCCCGTCCAGGCATGCCAAGATGCTTTATCCGTCACATTTCTATTATCGAGTCCCACGGTATCTTGTGAAAGACAACTTCAATTCGCGCTGAGGCTGGGCCCGTAAATCGAGGGAGTCAGGCCTGTGACCAGGTCTCCATCGCTCTGGTGCGCATAACCTTTGATCTGTAAGGAGTTATGCGGCGCACAGCATGCCGTTCGAAAGCTCTCCGAGAGCTCTAAGAATAGGGTAATATGTCTGCTAGGTTGCGCTAGTTTTCTGAGCCCAAAAGCAAATGTTTTCATCAATTTCTTGCCACTTTTCCTTTTTTGTGTTGTTTCTTCATCCCGGATCGTTCGTCGTGAGATGCCAAAGGGACGATAAATAAGGGTTTTATGCCCTCAACATGACGGGTGCGATCATACCAGTACTAATTCACCGGATCACATCAGAACTCCGAAGTTAAGCGTGCTTGGGCGAGAGTAGTAATAGGATGGGTGACCCCCTGGGAAGTCCTCGTGATGCATCCCCTTTTTTGTTTTGTTTTTTTAGCCCGTTCAGGCTTGCCGGGATGCTTTATCCGTCACATTTCTATTATTGAGTCCCAAGGCATCTTGGGCAAGACAACTTCACTTCGCGTAGAGGCTGGGCTCGCAAACTGAGGGCGTCGTGGTTGTGGCCAGGTCTCCATCGCTTCAGTACCGATAACTTTGATCCATAAAGAGCTATTCGGCGTACAGCATACCGTTGGAAAGTTCTCAGAGAGATTTACGATGGGGACAACAAGCCTACTCGGCTGCGCCTATTTTTGGGGCCCAAAAACAAATGTTTTCATTAGTTTCGGGCCACTTTTCTTCTTTTTGTGTTGTTTACTCGTCCCGGATCGTTCGTCGTAAGCCGCTAAAAGGATGACACATAACGGCTTTCTGCCTTCAACATGACGGGTGCGATCATACCAGTACTAATGCCCCACATCCCATCAGAACTCTGAAGTTAAGCGTGCTTGGGCGAGAGTAGTACTAGGACGGGTGACCCCCTTGGAAGTCCTCGAGTTGCACCCCGATTTTTGTTTTGTTTTTTGCCCTATTAAGGCTTGCCAAGATGCTTTATTCGTCATATTTCTATTATTGAGTCCCATGGCATCTTGGTAAGATAACTTCATTTCGCGTGGAGGATGGGCCCGCAAACCGAGGGCGTGGAGCTTGTGACCAGGTGTCCGCCTATCCGGTGCCCATAAATTTTGATCCGTAAGGAGTTATGTGGTGCACAACATACCGTTGGAAAGCTCTCCGAGAGCTCTACGATGGAAGCAGCGAGCATGCTCGGCTGTGCATGTTTTTGAATCCCAAAAGCAAAGGTTTTCATCAGTTTCAGGCCATTTTTCTTCTTTTTGCGTTGTATCTTTGTCTTGGATCGTTCGTCGTAAGCCGCAAAAAGGACGACACCTAACGGCTTTGCGCCCTTAACATGACGGGCACGATCATACCAACACTAATGCACCGGATCCCGTTAGAACTCCGAAGTTAAGCGTGCTTGGCCAAGAGTAGTACTAGGATAGGTGACCCCCTGGGAAGCCCTCGTGTTGCATCCCCTTTTCGTTTTGAGTTTTTGCCCCGTTCCGGATTGCCAAGATACTTTAACCATCACATTTCTATTATCGAGTCCCACGGCATCTTGGGCAAGACAACTTCGCTTCATGTAGAGGCTGGGCCTGCAAACCGAGGGCGTCGGGCTTCAGCCAGGTCTTCGTCGCTCCAGTGCCCATAACTATTGATCCGTAAGGAGTTATTCGGCGCACAGCATACCATTGGAAAGCTCTTCCAGAGCTTTACGACGGGGGCAACAAGCCTGCTCGCCTGCGCCTATTTTTGGACACCAAAAGCAAATGTTTTCATCAGTTTCGGGCCACTTTTGTTCTTTTTGTGCTGTTTCTTCATCCCCGATCGTTCGTCGTGAGCCGCAAAAAGGACGACACATAAGTGTTTTGCGCCTTCAACATGACGGGTGCGATCATACCATCACTAATGCGTCACATCCCATCAGAACTACGAAGTCCTCGTGTTGCACCCCCCCTTTTCGTTTTGTTTTTTTGCCCCATTCAGGCTTGCCAAGATGCTTTATCCGTCACATTTCTATTATCAAGTCCCATGGCATCTTCGGCAAGACAACTTTGCTTCGTGCAGAGGCTGGGTGCGCAAACTGAGGGCGTCGTGCCTGTGGCCAGGTCTCCATCGCTCCAGTGTCCATAACTATAATCCGTAAGGAGCTATTTGGCGCACAGCATACCGTTGAAAAGTTCTCAGAGAGCTCTACGACGAGGACAACAAGCCTGCTCGGCTGCGCCTATTTTTGGAGCCCAAAAACAAATGTTTTCATTAGTTTCGGGCCATTTTTTTTTTGCGCTGTTTCTTCATCCGGATCGTTCGTCGTGAGCCGCAAAAAGTACGACACATAAGGGACTTACGGCTTCAACATGACGGGTGCGATCATACCATCACTAATGTGTCACATCCCATCAGAACAACGAAGTTAAGCATGCTTGAGCGAGAGTAGTACTAGGATGGGCGACCCCCTGGTAAGTCCTCGTGTTGCACCCCCTTTTTCGTTTTGTTTTTTTGGCCCGTTCAGGCTTGCCAAGATGCTTTATCCGTCACATTTCTATTATCGAGTCCCACAGAATCTTGGGCAGGACAACTTCGCCTCTCGTAGAGGCTGGGCCCGTAAACCGAGGGCGTCTGGTCAATGAACATGTATCCGTCGCTCCAAGGCCCATAACTTTTGATCCGTAAGGAGTTATGTGGCGCACATCATAGCATTGAAAAGCTCTCTGAGAGCTCTACGACAGAGGCAGCAAGCAAGCTCGGCTGCGCCTATTTTTAGAGTCCAAAAACAAAGGTTTTCAATAGTTTTGGGCCTTTTTTTCTTCTTTTTACGCAGTTTCTTCATCTCGGATCATTCGTTGTGAGCAGCAAAAACCACGACACATAAGGGCCTTGCGCCCTCAACATGACGGGTGCGGTCATAACAACACTAATGCACCGGATCCCATCAGAACTCTGAAGTTAAGCGTGCTTGGGCGAGAGTAGTACTAGGATGCGTAACCCCTTGGGAAGCCCTCGTGTTGCACCTCCCTTTTCGTTTTGTTTTTTTGGCCCGTTCCGGCTTGCCAAGATGCTTTATCCATCACATGTCAATTATCGAGTCCCACGGCATCTTTGGCAAGACAACTTCCCTTCGCGTAGAGGCCGGGCTCGCAAACTGAGGGTGTGAGGCCTGTGACCAGGTCTCCGTCGCTCCAGTGCCCGTAACTTTTGTTCTGTAAGGATTTATCTGGTGCACAATATACCGTTGGAAAGCTATCAAAGAGCTCTATGACGAGGGAATTGAGCCTGCTCGGTTGTGCTTATTTTCGAAGCCCAAAAGCAAATATTTTTAATAGTTTTGGGCCAATTTTCTTCTTTTTACGATGTTACTTCGTCCCGGATCGTTCGTCGTGATTCGCGAAAAGGACGACACAAAAGTCTTTGCGCCCTCAACATGATGGATGTGATCATACCAGCACTAATGCGTCGCATCCCATCAGAACTACGAAGTTAAGCATGCTTGAGCGAGAGTAGTACTAGGATGGGTAACCCTTGGGAAGTCATTGTGTTGTAGCCCCCTTTTTGTTTTGTTTTTTTAACCCGTTCATGTTTGCCAGGATGCTTTATCCACCACATTTCTATTATCGAGTCCCCCGGAATCTTGGGCAAGACAACTTCGCTTTGCATAGAGGTTGGACCTGCAAACCGAGGGCGTCGGGTCTATGACCAGGTATCCGTTGCTCTAGGGCCTATAACTTTTGATTCGTAAGGAGTTATGCGGCACACATCATACCATTGGAAAGCTCTCTGAGAGATCTACGATGGGGGCAGCAAGCATGCTCGGCTGCGCCTGTTTTCAAAGTCCAAAAGTAAAGGTTTTCAATAGTTTCGGGCCTTTTTTCTTCTTTTTGCTCTATTTCGTCGTCTCGGATCGATTGTCGTGAGCCACGAAAAGGACGACACACAAGGGCTTTGCGCCCTCAACATGACGGGTGTGGTCATACCAGCACTAATACACCAGATCCCATCAGAACTCAGAAGTTAAGCGTGGTTGGGTGACAGTAGTAATAGGACGAATGACCCCCTAGGAAGTCCTCGTGTCGCACCCCTCTTTTTGTTTTGTTTATTTGCCCCGTTCAGGCTTGCCAAGATACTTTATCCGTCACATTTGTATTATCGAGTCCCACGGCATCTTTGGCAAGACAACTTCACTTCGCATAGAGATTGGTCCCGCAAACAGAGGGCGTGGGGCCTGTGACCTGGTCTTTGTCGCTCCAGTGCCCATAACTTTTGATCCGTAAGGAGGTATGTGACGCACAACATACCGTTGGAAAGCTCTTTGAGAGCTCTATGGTGAGGAAGTAAGCCTTCTTGGCTGTGCCTGTTTTCGGAGCCCAAAAGTAAACATTTTCAATAGTTTTGGGCCACTTTTCTTCTTTTTACGATCTCACTTCGTCCTGGATCATTCGTCGTGAGCCGCAAAAAGGACGACACATAAGAGCTTTGCGCCCTCAACATGACGGGTGCGATCATACCAGTACTAATGCGTCGTATCCCATCAGAACTACAAAGTTAAGCGTGCTTGAGCGAGAGTAGTACTAGGATGTGTGACCACTTGGGAAGTTCTCGTGTTGCACCCACCTTTTCATTTTTTTTTTGCCCCGTTCAGGCTTCCCCAGATGCTTTATTCGTCATATTTCTATTCTCGAGTCCCACAGAATCTTGGGCAAGACAACTGCGCTTCGCGTAGAAGCTGGACCTGCAGACCGAGGGCGCTGGGCCAGTGGCCAGGTCTCCATCGCTCCAGTGCCCATAACTTTTGATCTGTAAGGAGTTATGCGGCGCACATCATACCGTTGGAAAGCACTCTGAGAGCTCTACGACGAGGGTAGCAAGCATGCTCGGTTGCGCCAGTTTTCAAAGTTCAAAAGCAAAGGTTTTCAATAGTTTCGGGCCTTTTTCTTCTTTTTGCATAGTTTCTTCATCTCAGATCGTTCGTCGGGAGCAGCGAAAAGGACGACACAGAAGGGCTTTGCGCCCTCAATATGACGGGTGCCATTATACCAGCACTAATGCACCAGATCCCATTAGAGCTCCGTAGTAAAGCATGCTTGGGTAAGAGTAGTACTAGGATGGGTGACCCCCTTGGATGTCCTCGTGTTGCACCTCCCTTTTCGTTTTGTTTTTTGCCCTATTCAGGCTTGCCAAGATGTTTTATCCGTCACATTTCTATTATCGAGTCCCACAACATCTTGGGCGAGTCAATTTCACTTCGCGTAGAGGCTGGGCCCGTAAACTGAGGGAGTGGGGCCTGTGAACACGTCTCCGTCTCTCTGGTGCCTATAACTTTTGATTTATAAGGAGTTATGCGCCGCACAACATACCGTTGGAAAGCCATCCGAGAGCTCTATGACGGGGGCAGTGAGCCTGCTTGGCTGTGGTTGTTTTCGGTGCCCAAAGGCAATTATTTTCAATAGTTTTGGGCCACTTTTCTTCTCTTTACGATGTTACTTCGTCCCGAATTATTTGTCGTGAGCCGTGAAAAGTATGACACATAAGGGCTTTGCGCCCTCAACATGGCAAGTGCGATCATACCAGCACTAATGTGTCACATCCCATTAGAACTACGAAGTTAAGCGTTCTTGAGCGAGAGTAGTACTAGGATGGGTGACCTCGTGGGAAGTCCTCGTGTTGTACCCCCTTTTTTGTTTTGTTTTTTTGCCCCGTTCAGGCTTGCCAAAATGCTTTATCCGTCACATTTCTATTATCGACTCCCACAGAATCTTGGGCAAGACAACTGCGCTTCGCGTAGAGGCTAGGCCCGCAAACCGAAGGCGTCGGGTCTATGACGAGGTATCCGTCGCTCCAGGGCCCATAACTTTTGACCCATAAAGAGTTATGCGGCGCACATCATACCGTTGGAAAGCTCTCAGAGAGCCCTACGACGGAGGCAACAAGCCTGCTCGACTGCGCCTATTTTTGGAGCCCAAAAGCAAACATTTTCATCAGTTTCGGGCCATTTTTTTTCTTTTTGTGCTGCTTCTTCGTCCCGAATTGTTCGACGTGAGCCGGGAAAAGGACGACACATAAGGGCTTTGTGCCTTCAACATGACGGGTGTGATTATACCAGTACTAATGTGCCGCATCCCATTAGAACTCCGAAGTTAAGCGTGCATGGGCGAGAGTAGTACTAGGATGGGTAACCCCCTAGGAAGTCCTCGTGCTGCACCCCCCTTTTCATTTTATTTTTTTGCCCCATTCAGGCTTGCCAAGATGCTTTATCCGTCACATTTCTATTATCGAGTCCCATGGCATCTCCGGCAAGACAACTTCACTTCGCGTAGAGGTTGCGCCCGCAAACAGAGGGCATCGGGCATGTGACAAGTCTCCTTCGCTCCAAGGCCCATAACTTTTGATCCGTAAGGAGATATGCGGCGCACATCATACCCTTGGAAAGCTCTCTGAGAGCTCTACGACGGGGGTAGCAAGCATGCTCTACTGCGCTTGGTTTTGGAGCCCAAAAGCAAAGGCTTTCATCAATTTTAGGCTATTTTTCTTCATTTTGCGCGATTTTTTCGTCCCAGATCGTTCGTCGTGAGCCACAAAAAGGATAAAACATAAGGGCTTTGCACCATCAACATGACGAGTGCGATCATACCAGCATTAATGCACCGGATCCCATCAGAACTCCAAAGTTAAGCGTGCTTGGCCAAGAGTAGTACTTGGATGTGTGACCCCCTGGGAAGCCCTCGTGTTGCACCCCCCTTTTCGTTTTGATTTTTGCCCCGTTATGGCTTGCCAAAATGCTTTATCCGTCACATTTCTATTATCGAGTCCCACAGCATCTTGGGCAAGACAACTTCACTTCATGTAGAGGCTGGGCCCGCAAACTGAGGGCGTCGGGCCTGTGTCTAGGTCTCCGTCGCTCAGGTGCCCATAACTTTTGATCTAAAAGGAGTTATTTGGCGCACAACATATTGTTTGAAAGCTCTCCGAGAGCTTTACGACGGGGGTAACATGCCTACTCGGCTGCGCCTATTTTTGGACCCCAAAAATAAATGTTTTCATCAATTTCGAGCCACTTTTCTTCTTTTTACGTTGTTTCTTCGTCCGTCGTGAGCCGCAAAATGGACGACACATAACGGCTTTGCGCCTTCAACAAGATTGGTACGATCATACCAGCACTAATGCGCTGCATCCCATCAAAACTACGAAGTTAAGCGTGCTTGAGCGAGAGTGGTACTAGGATGGGTGACCCCGTGGGAAGTCCTCGCGTTGCACCCTCCTTTTCGATTTGTTTTTTTACCTCATTCAGGCTTGCCAAGATGCTTTAACCGTCACATTTCTATTATCGAGTCCCATGGCATCTTGGGAAGGACAACCTCGCTTCGCATAGAGGCTGGGCTCGCAAACCGAGGGCGTCGGGCCTATGACCAGGTCTCCGTCATTTCAGGGCCCATAACTTTTGATACGTAAGGAGTTATGCGGCGCACATCATACCATTGGAAAGCTCTCTGAGAGGTCTACGACGGGGGCAGCAAGCATACTCGGTTGCGCTTGTTTTCAAAGCACAAAAGCAAAGGTTTTTATCAGTTTTGGTCTATTTTTCTTCTTTTTGCGCTGTTTCATTGTCCCGAATCGTTCGTCGTGAGCCGTGAAAAGGACGACACATGAGGGGTTTGCGCCCTAAACATGACGGCTGTGATTATACCAGCACTAATGTGCCGGATCCCTTCAGAACTCCGAAGTTAAGCGTGCTTGGGCGAGAGAAGTACTAGGATGCGTAACCCCGTGGGAAGCCCTCGTGTTGCACCGCCCTTTTTGTTTTGTTTTTTGCCCCATTCCGGCTTTCCAAGATGCTTTATCCATCACATTTCTATTATCGAGTCCCACGACATCTTGGGCAAGACAACTTCCTTGCGCGTAGAGGCTGGGCCTGCAAACCGTGGGCGTCAGGCTTGTGACCAGGTCTCCGTCACTCCAGTGCCAATAACTTTTGATTCGTAAGGAGTTATGCGGCGCACAACATACAGTTGGAAAGCTCTCCGAGTGCTCTACGACGGGGGCATCGATCCTACCCCACTGCGCCTATTTTCTGAGCATAAAAGCAAACGTTTTCATCAGTTTTGGATAACTTTTTTTTTGCACTGTTTCTTCATCCCTGATCATTCGTCGTGAGCCACGAAAAGGATGACACATAATGGCTTTGTGCCCTCAACATGACGGGTGCCATCATACCAATACTAATGCACCGGATCCCATTAGAACTCCGAAGTTAAGCGTGCTTGGGCGAGAGTAGTACTAGGATGGGTGACCCCTTAGGAAGTCCACGTGTTGCACCCCTCTTTTCGTTTTATTTTTTTACCCCATTCCGGCATGCCAAGATGCTTTATCTGTCACATTTCTATTATCGAGTCCCACAACATCTTGGGCTAGACAACTTCGCTTTGCGTGGAGGATGGGCCCGCCAACGGAGGGCGTGGTGCCTATGACTATTTCTCCGTCACTCGAGTACCCACAACTTTGGATCCGTAAGGAGTTATGCGGTACACAGCATACCGTTGAAAAGCTCTCAGAGGGCTCTATAACGGGGGCAGCAACCCTGCTCGACTGCGCATATTTTCAGAGCCCAAAAGGTAATGATTTCATCTGTTTCAGGCCACTTTTCTTCTTTTTACGATATTTCTTCGTCCCGGATCGTTCGTCGTGAGCATCAAAAAGGACGACACATAAGGGCTTTGTTCCCTCAACATGACGGGTGCTATCATACCACCACTAATGCACCGCATACCATTAGAACTCCAAAGTTAAGCGTGCTTGGGCGAAAGTAGTACTAGGATGGTGACCCCATGCGAAGTCCTCGTGTTGCACCCCCCTTTTCGTTTTGTTTTTTTGCCTCATTCCTTCGTGCCAAGATGCTTTATCCGCCATGTTTCTATTATCGATTCCCACGGCCTCTTGGGCAAGACAACATCACTTTGCATAGATGTTGGGCCCGCAAACCGAGGGTGTGGGGCTTGTGATCGGGTCTCCGTCGTTCTAGTGTCCATAACTTTTGATCCGTAAGGAGTTATGCGGCGCACAGCATACCATTGGAAAGCTATCCGAGAGCTCTACAACGTGGATAGCAATCCTGCTTTGCTGCGTCTATTTTCAGAGCCCAAAAGCAAACATTTTCAACCATTTCGAGCAACTTTTCTTATTTTTTCACTGTTTCTTCGTCCCGGATCGTTCGTCATGAGCCGCGAAATGGATGACACATAAGGGCTTTCATCCATCAACATGACGGGTGCGATGAAACCAGTACTAATGCACGGATCCCATCAGAACTCCAAAATTAAGTGGCCTTGGGCGAGAGTAGTGCTAGGATCGGTGACCCCCAAGGAAGTCCTCGTGTTGCACCCCCTTTTCGTTTTGTTTTTTTGCCCCGTTCAAGCTTGCCAAGATGCTTTATCCGTCACATTTCTATTATCGAGTTCCACGGCATCTTGGGCAAGACAACTTCGCTTCGCGTAGAGGCTTGGCCCGCAAACCGAGGGCGTGGGGTAGTGACCAGGTCTCCGTCGCTCCGTTGCCCAAAACTTTTGATCCGTAAAGAGTTATGCAGCGTACAACATACCATTGGAAAGCCCTCTAAGAGCCCTACGATAGGGGCAACAGGCCTGCTTGGCTAGGCCTATTTTTGGAGCCCAAAATCGAATGTTTTCATCAGTTTCGGGATACTTTTCTTCTTTTTGAGCTGTTTTTTCGTCCCGGATCGTTCGTCTTGGTCGGCAAACAGGATGACACATACGGGCTTTGCGACCTCAACATGACTGGTGCGATCATGCCAGCACTAATACTCCGGATCCCATCAGAACTCTGAAGTTAAGCGTGCTTGGGCGAGAGTAGTTCTAGGATGGGTGACCCCTTGGGAAGTCCTCGTGTTGCACCCCCTTTTTCATTTTGTTTTTTTGCCCTGTTTCGGTTAGCCAAGATGCTTTATCCGCCACATTTCTATTATCGAGTCCCACGGCATCTTGAGCAAGAAAACTTCACATCGCATAGAGGCTGGTCCCCTAAACCAAGGGCATGGGGCCTGTGACCAGGTCTCCGTCGCTCCAGAGCCCATAACTTTTGATCCGTAAGGACTTATGCAGCGCACAACATACCGTTGGAAAGCTCTCCGAGAGCTCTACGACGGGCAACAAGCTAGCTTGTCTACGTCTCTTTTCGGTGCCCAAAAGTAAATATTTTCTGTAGTTTCGGGCTACTTTTCTTCTTTTTGCTTTGTTTCTTCGTCCCGGATCATTCATCGTGAGCCGTGAAAGGGATGACACATAAGGGCTTTGCATCTTCAACATGACGAGTGCGATTATACCAGCACTGATGCACCGCATCCCATCAGAACTATGAAGTTAAGCGTGCTTGGGCAAGACTAGTACTAGGATGGGGAACCCCCTAGGATGTCCTCGTGTTGCGCCCCACTTTTTTGTTTTTTTTTACCCCGTTCAGGCTTGCCAAGATGCTTTATCCATCATATTTCTATTATCAAGTCCCACGGCATCTTGGGCAAGACAAATTCGCTTCATGTAGAGGCTGGGCCCGCAAACCGAGGGCGCGGGGTTTGTGACCTGGTCTCCGTTACTCCGGTGCCAATAACTTTTGATCTGTAGGAGTTATGTGGCGCACAACATACTGTTGGAAAGCGCTCCGAGAGCTCTACGATGGGGGCAACAAGCTTGCTCAGCTGCGCCTATTTTCGGAGCCCATAAGCAAACATTTTCAACAGTTTTGGGCCACTTTTCTCTTTTGGCATTGTTTCTTCATCCTAGATCGTTCGTCTTGAGTAGCGAAAAAGATGACACATAAGGGCTTTGCGCCCTCAACATGAGGGGTGCGATCATACTAGCACTAATATACCGGATCCCATCAGAACTCTGAAGTTAAGCGTGCTTGGTCGACAGTAGTAATAGGATGGCTGACCCCTTGGGAAGTCCTCGTGTTGCACCCCTTTTTTGTTTTTTTTTTTGCCCCGTTCAGGCTTTCCAAGATGCTTTATTCGTCACATTTCTATTATCGAGTCCTAGGGCATCTTGGGCAAGACAACTTCACTTCTCGTAGAGGCTGGGCCAGCAAACCAAGGGCATGGGGCCTGTGACCAGGTCTCCGTCGTTCCGGTGCCCATAAATTTGATCCGTAAAGAGTTATGCGATGCACTGCATACCGTTGGAAAGCTCACCGAGAGCACTACGATGGCGACAGTAAGCCTGCTCGGCTACGCCTGTTTTCGCAGCCCAAGAGCAAACGTTTTCATCAGTTTTGGGCCATTTTTCTTATTTTTGCACTATTTTTTTATTTCGGATCGTTCGTCGTAAGTCTCAAAAAGAACGACACATAAGGGCTTTGCGCCCTCAACAAGACAAGTGCGATCATACCAGCAGTAATATACCAGATTCCATAAGAACTCTGAAGTTAAGAATGCTTGGGCGAGAGTCGTACAAGGATAGGTGACCACTTAGGAAGCCCTCATGTTGTACCCACTTTTCATTTTGTTTTTTTGCCCCGTTCCGGCTTGCCAAGATGCTTTATCCATCACATTTCTATTATCGAGTCCTACGGCATCTTGGTCAAGACAACTTCGCTTTGCGTAGAGGCTAGGACAGCAAACCGAGGGCATTGGGCCTCTGGCCATGTCTCCGTCGCTCCAGTGCCCATAACTTAGATCCGTAAGGAGTTATTCGGCGCACACGATACCGTTGGAAAGCTCTCAGAGAGCTCTACGATGGGGGAAACAAGCCTGCTCGACTGCGCCTATTTTTGGAGCCCAAAAGCAAACATTTTCATCACTTCAGGCTACTTTTCTTCTTTTCGTGTTGCTTCTTTGTCCCGGATTGTTCGTCGTGAGCCGCGAAAATTACAACACATAAAGGCTTTGCGCCTTCAACATGACGGGTGCAATCATACCAGCACTAATGCGCCACATCACATCAGAACTACGAAGTTAAGCGTGCTTGAACAAGAGTCGTACTAGGATGGGAGACCCCCTGGGAAGTCCTCGTGTTGCACCCCCCTTTTTGTTTTGTTTTTTTGCCCCGTAAAGGCTTGCCAAGATGCTTTATTCGTCACATTTCTATTATCGAGTCCCACGGCATCTTAGGCAAGACAACTTCGCTTCATGTAGAGGCTGGCCCGCAAACCGAGGGTGTCAGGACTCTGACCAGGTCTCTGTCGCTCCAGGGTCCATAACTTTTGACACGTAAGGAGATATACAGCGCACATCATAGTATTGGAATGCTCTCTAAGAGCTCTACGATGGGGGCAATAAGCATGCTCGGCTGCGCCTGTTTTTGGAGCCCAAAAGAAACTGCTTTCATCAGTTTCGGGCCATTTTTCTACTTTTTGCGCTATTTTTTCTCCCCGGATCGTTCGCTGTGAGCCACAAAAAGGACGACACATAAGGGCTTTGCACCGTTAACATGACGGGTGCAATCATACCAGCACTAATACACCGGATCCCATCAGAAATCTGAATTTAAGTGTGCTTGGGCGAGAGTAGTACTAGGATGGGTGACCCCTTAGGAAGTCCTCGTGCTGCACCCCCTTTTCGTTTTGTTTTTTTGCCCCATTCAGGTTTCCCAAGATGCTTTATCCGTCACATTTCTATTATCGAGTCCCACGGCATCTTGGGCAAGACAACTTCACTTCGTGTAGAGGCTAGGCCCGCAAACCGAGGGCATGGGGAATGTGACCAGGTCTCCGTCGCGCCAGTGCCCATAACTTTTGATCCGTAAGGAGTTATGCGGTGAACAGCATACCGTTGGAAAGCTCTATGAGAGGTCTACGACGTGGGCAACAAGCCTGCTCAACTGCGCCTATTTTTGGAGCCCAAACGCAAATGTTTACTACAATTTTGGGCCACTTTTCTTCTTTTTTCATTGTTACTTCGTCGTTAATCGTTCGTCGTGAGCCGCAAAAAGGACGACACATAAAGGCTTTGCGCCTTCAACATGACGGGTGTGATCATACCAGAACTAATGCACCGGATTCCATCATAACTCCAAAGTTAAACGTGCTTGAGCGAGCGTAGTACTAGGATGGGTGACCCCCTAGGAAGTCCTCGTGTTGCACCCCCTTTTTCATTTTGTGTTTTTGCCCCATTCAGGCTTGCCAAGATGCTTTATCCGTCACATTTCTATTATCGAGTCCCACGGCATCTTGGACAAGACAACTTCACTTCGCGTAGATGCTGGGCCCGCAAAACGAGGGCCTTGGGCCTATGACCAAGTCTCCGTCACTTCAGGGCCTATAACTTTTGATATGTAAGGAGTTATGCGGTGCACATCATACCATTGGAAAGCTCTCTGATAGCTCTACGACAGGGGCAGGAAGCATGCTCGGTTACGCCTATTTTCAAAGCCCAAAAGCAAATGTTTTCATCAATTTTGGGCCATTTTTCTTTTTTTTGGGCTGTTTCTTTGTCCCGGATTGTTCGTCGTGAGCCGCGTAAAGGACGACACATAAAGGATTTGCACCCTCAACTTGACTAGTGTGATCATATCAGTACATATGCACTGGATCCCATTAGAACTCCGAAGTTAAGCATGCTTGGGCGAGAGTAGTACTAGGATGGGTGACCCCCTACGAAGTCCTCGTGTTGGACCCCCATTTTCGTTTTCTTTTTCTGCTCCGTTCCGGCTTGCCAAGATACTTTATCCGTCACATTTTTATTATCGAGTCCTACGGCATCTTGGGCAAGACAACTTCCCTTTGTGTAGAGGCTGGGCCCGCAAACCGAGGGCGTGGGGCCTATGACCATGTCTCCATTACTCCAGTGCCCATAACTTTTGATCTGTAAGGAGTTATACGGTGCACAGCATACCGTTCGAAAGCTCTCCGAGAGCTCTACGATGGAGGCAGCCATCCTGCTTGGCTACGCCTGTTTTCGGAGCCCAAAATGAAACATGTTCATCAGTTTTGGGCCACTTTTCTTCTTTTCGCACTGTTTCTTCATCCCGGATAGTTTGTCGTGTGCCGCAAAAAGGACAACGCATAAGGGCTTTGCGCCCTCAACATTACGGGTGCAAACGTACTAGCACAAATGCACCACATCCTATCAGAACAATGATGTTAAGCGTGCTTGAGCGAGAGTAGTACTAGGATGGGTGACCCCCTGGGAAGTCCTCGTGTTCACCCCCCTTTTCGTTTTGTTTTTTTGCCCCATTAAAGCTAGCCAAGATGCTTTATCCGTGTCATTTCTATTATCGAGTCCCACGGCATCTTGGGCAAGACAACATCGCTTCACGTAGAGGCTGGGCCCGCAAATCGGGGGCGTGGTGCCTGTGACTAGGTTTCCGTTGCTCCGGTGCCCATAACTTTTGATACGTAAGGAGTTATGCTATGCACAACATACCGTTGGAATGCTCTCTAAGAGCTCTACGATGGGGGAAACAAGCCTGATCGGTTGCGCCTATTTTTGGATCCCAAAATCAAACGTTTTCATCTATTTTGGCCCACTTTTCTTCTTATTTCGATGTTTCTTCATCCCGGATCCTTCGTCGTCAACGGCGAAAAGGACGACACATAAGGGCTTTGCGACCTTAACATGACGGGTGCGATCATACAAGCACTAATACACCGGATCCCATCTGAACTCCGAAGTTAAGTGTGCTTGTGCGAGAGTAGTACAAGGATGGGTAACCCCTTGGGAAGCCTTCGTGTTGTAACCCCCTTTTCGTTTTATTTTTTTAGCCCTTTCAGGCTTGCCAAGATGCTTTATCCATAAAATTTCTATTATCGAGTCCCACCCCATCTTGGGCAAGACAACTTCGCTTCCCATTGTGGCTGGGCCCGCAAACCGAAGGCGTGGCACCTATGACCAGGTCTCCGTCGCTCCAATGCCCACAACTTTTGATCCGTAAGGAGTTTTGTGGCATACAGCATACCGTTGGAAAGCTCTCTGAGAGCTCTATGACAGCGGCAGCAACCCTGCTCGACTGCGCATTATTTTGCATCCCAAAAAGAAATGTTTTCATCAGCTTTGAGCCACTTTTCTTCTTTTTGCGATGTTTATTTATCCCGGATCATTCGTCGTGAGCAACAAAAAGGACGACACATAAGGGCTTTGTTCCCTCAACATGACGGGTGCTATCATACCACCACTAATGCACCACATCCCATTAGAACTCTGAAGTTAAGCGTGCTTGGGCGAGAGTAGTACTAGGATGGGTGACCCCATGCGAAGTCCTCATGTTGAACCCCCCTTTTCGTTTTGTTTTTTTGCCTCATTCTGGTGTACCAAGATGCTTTATCCGCCACGTTTCTATTATCGATTCCCACGGCCTCTTAGGCAAGACAAGTTCGCTTCGCGTAGACACTGGGCCCGCAAACCGAGGGCGTAGGGCCTGTGACCAGGTCTCCGTCACTCTAGTGTCTATAACTTTTGATCCGTAAGGAGTTATGCGGCGCATAGCATACCGTTGGAAAGCTCTCCGATAACTCTACGATGTAGGTAGCAAGCCTACTCTGCTGCTCCTATTTTCGGAGCCCAAAAGCATTCATTTTCATCTATTTTGGGCAACTTTTCTTCTTTTTGCGCTGTTTCTTCATCCCGGATCGTTTGTTGTGAGTCGCGCAAAGGATGACAAATAAGGGCTTTGCGTCCTCAACATGAAAGGTGCGATGAAACTAGTGCTAATGAATGGATCCCATCAGAACTCCAAAATTAAGCGGGCTTGGACGAGAGTAGTACTAGGATCGGTGACCCACTGGGAAGAGCTCGCATCGCGTAGAGGCTGGTCCGGCTAGCCAAGTTGCTTTATCCGTTACATTTCTATTATCGAGTCCCACAACATCTTGGGCAAGACAACTTCGCATCGCATAGAGGCTGGTCCCCAAAACCGAGGGCATGGGGCATGGGGCTTGTGACCAGGTCTCCGTCATTCCAAAGCCCATAACTTTCGATCCGTAAGGACTTCTGCGGTGCACAGCATACCGTTGGAAAGCTCTCCGAGAGTTCTACGACGTGGGCAATAAGCCAGCTTGTCTGCGCCTCTTTTCGGAGCCCAAAAGCAAACATTTTCATTAGTTTCGGGTAATTTTTCTTCTTTTTGCGCTGTTTATTTGTCCCGGATCGTTCGTCGTGAGCCGCGAAAGGGACGACACATAAGGTCTTTGTGCCCTCAACATGATGGGTGCGATCATACCAACACTAATGCACCACATCCCATTAGAACTACGAAGTTAAGCGTGCTTGGGCGAGACTAGTACTAGGATAAGGAACCCATTGGGATGTCTTCGTGTTGCACCCCCCTTTTGTTTTGTTTTCTTACCCCGTTCTGGCTTGCCAAGATGCTTTATCCATCTCATTTCAATTATCAAGTCCCACGGCATCTTGGGAAAGACAACTTCGCTTCGCGTAGAGGCTGGGCTAGGAAACCGAAGGCGTCGTCTTGTGACCAGGTCTCCGTTGCTCCCGTGCCCATAACTTTTGATCTGTAAGAAGTTATACGGTGCACAGCATACCGTTGGAAAACTCTCTGAGAACTCTACGACGGGGGAAACAAGCCTGCTTTGCTGTGCCTATTTTCGGAGCCCAAAAGCAAACGTACTCATAAATTTTAGACCACTTTTCTTCTTTTTGCTCTGTTTCTTTGTCCCGGATCGTTCGTCGTGTGCCGCGAAAAAGACAACACATAACGGCTTTGCGCCCTCAACATGACGGGTGCGATCATACCAGCACTAATGCACCGGTTCCCATCAGAACTCTGAAGTTAAGCGTTCTTGGGTGAGAGTAATACTAGGATGGGTGACCTCCTGGTAAGCCCTCGTGTTGCACCACCCTTTTTGTTTGGTTTTTTTGCCCTGCTCTGACTTGCCAAAAATGATTTATCCGTCACATTTCTATTATTGAGTCCGAAGGCATCCTGGGCAGGACAACTTTGCTTCGCGTAGAGGCTGGGCCCGCAAACCCAGGGCGTCGGGCCTGTGACCAGGTCTCCGTCACTCCAGTGCCCATAAATTTGATCCGTAAAGAGTTATGTGGCGCACAGCATACCGTTGGAAAGCTTTCCAAGAGCACTACGATAGCGGCAGTAAGCCTGCTCGGTTGCGCCAGTTTTTGGAGCCCAAAAGCAAACGTTTTAATCAGTTTTGGGCCACTTTTCTTCTTTTTGCACTGTTTCTTCGTCCTGGATCGTTCGTCGTGAGCAACGTAAAGGACAACACATAAGGGCTTTGCGCCCTCAACATGATGGGTGCGATTGTACTAGCAGAAATATGCCGCATCCCATCAGAACTACGAAGTTAAGCGTGCTTGAGTGAGAGTAGTACTTGGATGGGTGACCCCTTGGGAAGTCCTTGTGTTGCCCCCCCCCCCCCCACTTTTTGTTTTATTTTTTTGCCTCGTTCAGGCTTGCGAAGATGCTTTATCCATCATATTTCTATTATTGAGTCCACGGCATCTTGGCCACGACAACTTTGCTTTGCATATAGGCTAGGCCCGCAAACCGAGGGCGTCGGGCCTGTGACCAGGTCTCTGTCTCTCCAATGCCCTTAACTTTTGATCCATAAGGAGTTATGTGGCGCATAACATACCATTGGAAAGCTCTTCGAGAGCTCTACAACGATGTTAGTAAGCCTGCTCGGTTGCTCCTATTTTTGAAGCCCAAAAGCAAACGTTTTCATCAATTTCGGGATATTTTTCTTCTCTTTGCGCTATTTCTTCGTCCCGGATCGTTCATCGTGAGCCACGAAAAGGATGACACATAGGGGCTTTGCGACCTCAATATGACAGGTGCGATCATACCAGCACTAATGCACTGCATCCCATCAGAACTACGAAGTTAAGCGTGCTTGGGCGAGACTAGTACTAAGATGGGTGACCCCCTGGGAAGTCCTCATGTTGCACCCCCCCTTTTCCTTTTGTTTCTTTGCCCTATTCAGGGATGCCAAGATGCTTTATCAGTCACATTTCTATTATTGAGTCCCACGACATCTTGGGCAAGACAACTTCGCTTCGCGTATATGCTGGGCCCGAAAACCGAGGGCGTCAGGCCTATGACCAGGTCTCCGTAGCTCCAGTGCCCATAACTTTAGATCCGTAAGGAGTTATACGGCGTACAACATACCGTTGCAAAGCTCTCCGAGAGCTCTGCGACGTGGGCATCAAGCCTACTCGGCTGTGCCAATTTTTGGAGCCCAAAAGCAAAGGTTTTCATAAGTTTCGGGCCACTTTTCTTATTTTTGCATTGTTTCTTCATCCCGGATTGTTCGTCGTGAGTCGCGAGAAGACGACACATAAGGGCTTTGCGCCCTCAACATTACGGGTGCGATCATACTAGCACTAATTCACTGGATCCTATCAGAACTTTGAAGTTAAGCGTGCTTGGATGAGAATAGTACTAGGATGGGTGACCCACTGGAAAGTCCTCGTGTTGCACCCGCTTTTTATTTTGTTTTTTCCCCCGTTCATGGTTGCCAAGATGCTTTATCCGTCAGATTTCTATTACCGAGTCACACGGCATCTTGGGCAAGACAACCTTAATACGCGTAGAGGCTGGGCCCGCAAACTCAGGGCATAGGGCCTGTGACCAGGTCTCTGTCGTTCCAAAGCCCATAACTTTTGATCCGTAAGGAGTTATGCGGTGCACAGCATACCGCTGGAAAGCTTTTCGAGAGCTCTACAACGTGGGCAACAAGCCTGCTCGGCTGCGCTTATTTTTGAAGACCAAAAGCAAATGTTTTCATTAGTTTCGGTCTACTTTTCTTCTTTTTGCGCTGTTTCTGCGTCCCAAATTGTTCGTCGTGAGCCGCGAAAAGGATGAGACATAAGGGCTTTGCGCCCTCAACATGATGGTTGCGATCATACCAGCACTAATGCACCGATTCCCATCAGAATTCCGAAATTAAGTGTTCTTGGGCGAGGGTAGTACTAGGATGGGTGACCCCCTGGTAAGCCCTCGTGTTGCACCCCCCTTTTCGTTTTGTTTTTTTGCCCCGTTCCGGCATGCCAAAATGCTTTATTCGTCATATTTCTATTATTGAGTCCCACGGCATCTTGGACAAGACAACTTCGCTTCACGTAGAGGTTGGGCCAGCAAACCGAGGGCGTTGGGCCTGTGACCAGGTCTCCGTCACTCAAGTGCCCATAACTTTTGATCCGTAAGGAGTTATGTGGCGCACAGCATACCATTAGAAAGCTCTCCGAGAGCAATACGAAGGCGGCAGTAAGCCTGCTCGGATACGCTAGCTTTCAAAGCCCAAAACAAAACGTTTTCATCAATTTTGAGCCATTTTTCTTCTTTTTACGCTGTTTCTTCATCGCAGATTGTTTGTCGTGAGCCCCAAAAAGGACAACACATAAGGGCTTTCTGCCCTCAACATGATAGGTACAATTGTAATTACACAAATGCGCCGCATCCTATTAGAACTACAAAGTTAAGCGCGCTTGAGTGAGCATAGTACTTGGATGGGTGACCCTTGGGAAGTCCGCGTGTTGCACCCCTTTTTCATTTTGTTTTTTTGCCCAGTTCAGGCTTGCCAAGATGGTTAATCCGTCACATTTCTATTATCAAGTCCCACAGTATCTTGGACAAGACAACTTTGCTTTGCATATAGCCTGGCCCGCAAACCGAGGGTGTCGGGCCTATGGCCAGGTCTCTGTCACTCCAATGCCCTTAACTTTTTATTTGTAAGGAGTCATACGGCGCACAACATGCCATTGGAAAGCTTTCCGAGAGCTCTACGACGGGGGCAGCAAGCCTGCTGGGCTGCGCCTATTTTCGGAGCCCAAAAGTAAATGTTTTCATTAGTTTTGGGCTATTTTTCTACTTTTTACGCTGTTTCTTCGTCTCGGATCATTCATCGTGAGCCGCGAAAAGGATGACACATAAGGGCTTTGTAACCTCAATATGACGGGTGGGATCATACCAGCACTAATGCACTGTATCCCATCAGAACTATGAAGTTAAACGTGCTTGGGAGAAAGTAGTACTAGGATGGGTAACCCCCTAGGAAGCCCTCGTGTTGCACCCCCGTTTTCGTTTTGTTTTTTTGCCCGGTTTCGGCTTGCGAAGATGCTTTATCCGTCACCTTTCTGTTATCAAGTCCCACGGCATCTTGGGCAAGACAACTTCACTTCGCGTAGAGGCTAGGCCCGCAAACTGAGGGCGTCGGGACTGTGACCAGGTCTCTGTCGCTCCAAGGCCTATAACTTTTGATCCGTAATGAATTATACGGCGTACAACATACCGTTGGAAAGCTCTCATAGAGCTCTTCGATGAGGGCTACAAGCCTGCTGGCTGCGCCTTTTTTTGGAGCCCAAAATCAAACGTTTTCATCAGTTTCGGGCCATTTTTCTTCTTTTTGCGCTGTTTCTTCATCCCGGATCGTTCATCGTGAGCCGTGAAAAGGACGACACATAAGGGCTTTGCGCCCTTAACATGATGGGTGCGATCATATCAGTACTAATGCACCGGATCCCATCAGAACTCCGAAGTTAAGCGTACTTGGGCCAGAGTAGTACTAGGATGGGTGACCCCTTGGGAAGTCCTCGTATTGCACCCACCTTTTCATTTTATTTTTTTGCCCCGTTCAGGCTTGCAAAGATTCTTTATCTGTCACATTTCTATTATCGAGCCCCACGGCATCTTGGACAAGACAACTTCAGCTCGCATTGAGGCTGGGCCAGTAAACCGAGGACGTTGGGCCTGTGACCAGGTCTCCGTCGCTCTAATGCCCATAACTTTTGATCAGTAAGGAGTTATGCGTCGCACAACATACCGTTGTAAAGCTCTCCAAGAGCTTTACGACAGGGGCAACAAGCCTGCTTGTTTGCGCCTATTTTCAGAGCCCAAAAGCAAACGTTTTCATTACTTTCGGGCCACTTTTATTCTTTTTGCACTGGTTTTTCATCCCGGATCATTTTTCGTGAGCCGCGAAAAGGACATCACATAAGGGCTTTATGTGAGGCCTGACCCCGAATAACGTATGTTACCTTGATTTGCGTGCCATAGACCAAGAATGATATGACTGACCTTGGATTACGTGCCATGTCTTGGTTTTCGTGCATGCCTCGT
The DNA here is from genome assembly GCA_037974665.1 of Ehretia macrophylla. Lineage (NCBI taxonomy): Eukaryota > Viridiplantae > Streptophyta > Magnoliopsida > Boraginales > Ehretiaceae > Ehretia > Ehretia macrophylla. Next base: position 10,424,518 of record CM075776.1, on the reverse strand, counting down.
CATTCATGCCTTGACCTAGAATTATGTACCCTAATCATCGACTTACGTGCCCCGACTTCGAATTGCATGTGTTATCTCGTTTCGTGTGCCTAACCTAGATTTGCGTGCCTTGACCAAGGTTTAAGAATCGTATTTCGTTTTGTGTGCCATGCATTGAATTACGTGCATTCATTTAGGGTTGTGTGCAATTACTTGGGAAACGTGCATTCGTCTTGTAGTTTGTGCCCTACCTCGTAGTGCGTGCCCTAAACCTAGGAAAGCGTGCCTTCACGCTAATCAAGAAAGCATCTTGCATGAAGCACTAGGTCATTAATTAATCCTACAAATTCCACTAACTATTATTAAATTACTAATTCAACCCACTAGAAGACAAAATCTCACAAAAAGCTAGACATTCCTTATTCTTTATTCCTTATTCTTTTTGCACTTTCAACACACAATTAAATAATGCTCAAAAGATGACAAAGAATCAGATTTTTTATTGCCTTGGCCGACCACCACATGAGTTTTGTGCTTGCTTGCTCAATTCAATTTAATTCTAGACAATTTATGACAATTCTATGACACAAATGCAAAAAAAAATTATCTCAAAAACCTCCCAAAAGCTTCCAAATCTCGACAATGCTTCCTTGCCCATGCTAGGATGATTCAAATTGTGCTTCTTGGAGACACAAATCTGATTTTTTTGCATGCCCAATGCTAACATTTGCATCAACAATAGCAAAAGCTTCTATTTTCTCTCATTTCTCTCACTCTCCTCACATTTCTCTCTCTCCCTCTCATTCTTCTCTCTCAATCTCGGTTTTGGCTGAGTTCATACACCCCATAGCTCATCTTCATCATTCCATGGTTCATCAAGGCAAGCTAGAAGCTAAGAAAGTCGATTAAACAAGCTAGGATGCAAGAAACACACACGCAAGCTCTTTGAACAACCATTCCGGCCTTGGTGAGTTTGCTAGCTTTCATTTCTTTTCTTCTTGTTCTAACCACATGCATCTACTAAGAACTTGGCCGCTAAGCTAGGAAAAATAGAGGAAATCGAGTTGGAGTCTCGGCTAAGTAAGGAAGAAGAAGAAATTTGTGCTTCATCAAGTTTTGTGCATCTTCTTGTTGATTTGCTAAGGTGAGGGCTAAAACTTCTTGAAAATCTTTCAAAAAATCCACATGCATGCTCTTAAACGTATGTCTTTGCTTCTTTACTTGAGTTATATGTGTGTTCATAAGCTTTTACAACCATGCATGGCAAGATTTTGGCTTGAGGATGATGATAGATGAAATCGGGTTTGGTGACAGCTCTCTGACTAGTTGTTTCGAGGTAAGTTTGGCTAGGCAAATGATGTTGAAAATGCACGAAAATTGGTAGATGACTAGTTTTGCCAGTTTTGAACATTTTTCGCACAAATAGGCTAAAGTGATTTTGAGTGTAAGGTCCTCAAAATGGCAAATCTTTAAAATGTGTCCAAATCTGGAAATCTGGAAAAATGAAGCAGGTTTTGGCAGATCCACTGACCTTGTAGAACGAACTGGATTTGACTTAGTAACTGATGTCCAAAATCCATGAAATTTGGTGTGCTGCTAGATTTTTCAGTTCTAGACATTTTTTGTCAGAAATGGACTAAGGCTAAATCTGACCCTATGGACCTAAAAAACACAAGTATTTAAATGTGTGCAAATCTGGACAGTTTTGTGCAATTCCACTGTTTTGGCTATAACTATTGGACCCGAACTCCAAATGATGCAAGGTTTGTTTCTGATTTTAGTTCACTTCTTAAGATTTAATTTGACATCTTATTTACTGAAATTGGAGATTGTTTGCTTGACTTAATGATTGTGAAAATACAGCCTATTGCAGTGAGGGTTTCACTTAGTTATATGCTTAAAAATTTGTTGTAACTTCTCTTGTGGTATTAATTGCTTTGGATTGTAGAATTGGGATGTTGTGTGGACTATTTTGAGTACTTGGGGATGTTTGGATTAATTGATGCTTGGCTTGAGATTGATTTTGAATGGACTTGGGGCTTAATCGCACGGGTAAGCATGAAACGGAAACCCTAGCAACTAGGTAAACATGCTAAGTGTTGATCCTTTGAATATTGGGTGTAATTATATGTTTAGTAGGCTTCCTGTAGTTGCCCTTATAGCCCTAAACGTGATTTCGATCATTGCATGTTGACAAATAGGCCTTTCTTGCATCCGAGCCCACGTAGATGTTGTTGCATGTTAAATAATCTTATTATTTGATTACTTGGACTTTGAATTGAGTTATATGACTTGATTTATGTGCGTTACATGGCTGCCCGTTTAATGTTCATATAAGTCCCTATGCTTTTCAAGTGAAATTATTTGTCTATTCGTGCCTTGCTTGTTTACTAGTCAATGTGCAATCTTATGACTGTCCGGAGGCAACCTACTTTGTTGTCTTCCTAATGTGATATATTAAATGTCATAAATGTGCATTGCATACAAGGTTGCAACCTTTCATTCTGGTGTGGTAGCGTTCACGCACACCGGGCGGCATTGGGCTTGCCGGTACAACCGTGACTACCATTGTCCAATTCTCTCTCTCGCTGGGGGGCTAGACTTCCTCGGAGAGTTGGGTCGTAGGATTTCGGGGTACTCCCACTTGGCATGTTAAGGGGATGATTTGAAGTAGGCCGCAACAACTAAGAGCAAAAGCTCACCGTATCCTTTTTCTATATGTATAAGTACTCTCGCTTGGTTCCTAGAGGACCTCGGGGAGGAAAGACTGGTAATTGTGTTCCTTTACTTATACATTACGTTATGTACTTACTTGTGACATATTCATGCTTGCAAAAAAGACTTTTCATAAGTTGAACCGGAAAAATGAGTTTCAAAACTTATTTCTTGTTCCCCCTTGCTGAGTTCATAAGGACTCACCCTCTTTTTTGTCACAGGTGCAGCAGATTTGGAACAGATACCCGAAGTAAATGTACTTGTTGATGATTCCTTGGAGTGACTACGTGCTTTTGTGCTTTGCCTAAAAGTGGTTGTTATATGGTTGTTGTGTTTGATTGCAAACTATTCATTTTATTGATGTAAATGACCCTGTTGTAATTTGGATCTAATTCTGGGATTGTACTATCTATAACTGGACGAACTTTTTATTTGGTTGTTCGCTTTCGTTTTCTTAATTAGTAGTTATTGTATTGATGTTTATTTGTGTGTTTACTTGCTCAAAGGATCATTTCCAAGGAGTATAGTAAATACTATTAGAGATCTATCGGATCCTCGCTGAGCTTGTTTTATATAAGCTCACTCTCTATTATTGCATGCATACAAGTGTCCTTTCGCAAGATTACGGGAACGTGCCACCAGAAGGGGAAAATGTGCCTTATGTGGATGAGTCTTATGTACAAGAGTCTTTTCCATGAGATTGTTTATAGTTATTGTATTATGATGTATTGTAAAACCTACCTTAGTATAAAGACTTATGTATAATGGTTTAGTAGTCTTCTTTTGACCTTGTTTAGATTACTAAATTGGTTTATAGTCTATTTTGATATGTATGTTAAAGTTAAGGTATTATGTTGGAACGGAGGCGTATAACTATGAATGGATCGTCTAAGGATGATTGTTGTATAATATGGTTATGTTGTAAGTTGTTAATGGTATTGAGGAATTGATTGTTGTTTGGTTGAGGAGTTTGATTGTATGATGTTCTGAGCGGTTGGTTTAGAGCCTCGATGTCTTAATTACTGTCGTTATACTGCCGAAATTCCGTTGCATCCTGACTGATTGTAGGTGGGATCGAGTTGGGGCGTGACAGTAGTACTTGGATAGGGGACCCCTAGGAAGTCCCCGTGTTGCACCCTCCTTTTTGTTTTGTTTTTTTTGCCTCGTTGAGGCTTGCCAAGATGCTTTATCCGCCACATTTCTATCTTGGGCAAGACAACTTCGCTTCGCGAAGAGTTTGGGCTTTGCGAAGAGTTCGGGCCTGTGACCAGGTCTCCGTCGCTCCAGTGGCCATAACTTTTGATCCGTAAGGAGTTATACGGCTCACAGCATACTGTTGGAAAGCTCTCCGAGAGCTCTACGACGGGGGAAATAAACCTGCTCGGCTGCACCAGTTTTTGGAGCCCAAAAGCAAACGGTTTCATGAGTTTTTGGTTACTTTTCTTATTTTTGCGCTGTTTTTTCATCTCGGATCATTCGTCGTGAGCCGCCAAAAGGACAACACATAAGGGCTTTGCACCCTCAACATGACGGGTATGATCATACCAGCACTAATGGACCGGATCCCATCAGAACTCTGAAGTCAAGCGTGCTTGGGTAAGAGTAGTACTAGGATGGGTGACCCCCTGGGAAGTCCTCGTGTTGCACCCCCTTTCCGTTTTGTTTTTTTCCCCCATTCAGGGTTGCCAAGATTCTTTATCCATCACATTTTTATTATCGAGTCCCTCGGCATCTTGGGCAAGACAACTTCACTTCGCGTAGAGGCTGGGCCCGCAAACTGAGGGCGTGGGGCCTCTGACCAAGTCTCCGTCGCTCCAGTGCCCATAACTTTTGATCCGTAAGGAGTTAGCGGCGCACAGCATACCACTGGAAAGCTCTCCGACGGGGACAACAATCCTGCTCCGCTGCGCCTATTTTTGGAGCCCAAAAGCAAACGTTTTCATCAGTTTTGGGCCATTTTTTTTTCTTTTTGCAATGCTTTTTTTGTCCCAGATGGTCCGTCGTGAGCCGTGAAAAGGACAACACATAAGGGCTTTACGCCCTCAACTTGACGGGTGTGATCATACCAGAACTAATGCACCGGATCCCATCAGAACTCCGAAGTTAAACGTGCTTGGGCGAGAGTAGTACTAGGATGGGTGACCCCCTAAGAAGCCCTCATGTTGCACCCCGTATTCGTTTTGATTTTTTTCCCCGTTGCGACTTGCCAAGATTTTTATCCATCACATTTCTAATATCGAGTATCACGGCATCTTGGGCAAGACAACTTCGCTTCGCGTAGAGGCTGGGCCCGCAAACCGAGGGCGTCTGGCCTATGACTAGGTCTCCGTCGTTCTAGTGCCCATAACATTTGATCCGTAATGAGTTATGCAGCGCACAGCATTCCGTTGGAAAGCTCTCCGAGAGCTCTACGACGGGGGCAATAAGCCTGCTAGGCGGCGCCAGTTTTCGGAGCCCAAAAGCAAACATTTTCATGAGTTTCTGGCCACTTTTCTTCTTTTTGCGCTATTACCTCATCCAGGATCGTTCGGCATGAGCCGCTAAAAGGACAATACATAAGGGCTTTGCACCCTCAACATGACGGGTGCGATCATACCAGCCCTAATGCATCGCATCCAATCAGAACTACGAAGTTAAGTGTGCTTGGGTGAGAGTAGTACTAGGATGCGTGACCCCCTGCGAAGTCCTCGTGTTGCACCCCTCTTTTCGTTTTCTTTTTTAGCCCCATTCAGGCTTGCCAAGATACTTTATCCGTCACATTTCTATTTTTTACTCCCACGACATCTTGGGCAAGACAACTTCGCTTCGCGTAGAGGCTAGGCTCGCAAACCGAGGGCGTCGGGCCTGTGACCAGGTTTCCGTCGCTCTAGTGCCCATAACTTTTTATCCGTAAGGCGTTATACGGCACACAACATACCGTTGGAAAGCTCTCAGAGAGCTCTACGACGTGGGCAGCAAGCCTGCTCGGCTGTGCCTATTTTTGGAGCCAAAAGCAAACGTTTTAATTAGTTTCGGGCCACTTTTCTTCTTTTTGCGCTGTTTCTTCTTGCCGGATCGTTCATCATGAGCCGCAAAAATGACGACACATAAGGGCTTTGCGCCCTTAACATGACAGGTGCAATCATACCAGCACTAGTACGACGCATCCCATCAGAACTACGAAGTTAAGCATGCTTGAGTGAGAGTATCACTAGCATGGGTGACCCTCCTTTTCGTTTTGGTTTTTTGCCCTATTTAGGCTTAACAAGATGCTTTATCCGTCTCATTTCAATTATCGAGTCCCACAGCATCTTAGGCAATACAACTTCGCTTCTCGTATAGGATGGGCCCGCAAACCGAGGGCGTGGGTCCTGTGACCAGGTCTTCGTCGCTCCAGTGCCCATAACTTTTGATCCGTAAAGAGTCATGTGTCACACAACATACCGTTGGAAAGCTCTCCGAGAGCTCTACGAAGGGGGTAGCAAGCTTGCTCGGCTACGCCTATTGTCGGAGCCCAAAAGCAATCGTTTTCATTAGTTTTGGTAAACTTTTCTTCTTTTTACATTGTTTCTTCATCCCGGATCATTCGACGTGAGCCACTAAAAGGACGACACATAAGGGCTTTGCGCCCTCAATATGACGGGTGCGATCATACCAGCACTAATGCACCGCATCCCATTAGAACTCTGAAGTTAAGCGTGCTTGGGCGAGTATAGTACTAGGATGGGTGACCCCCTGGGAAGTCCTCGTTTGCACCCCCCTTTTCATTTTGTTTTTTTGCCCCGTTCAGGCTTGCCAAGATGCTTTATCCGTCACATTTATATTATCGAGTCCCACGGCATCTTGGGCAAGACAACTTCCCTTCGCGTAGAGGTTGGGCCAGCAAATCGATGGCGTTGGGCCTATAACCAGATCTCCTTCGTTCCAGTGCACATAAATTTTTATCTGTAAGGCAATATGCAACGCACAACATATCGTTGGAAAGCACTCCGAGAGCTTTACGACGTGGGCAGCAAGCCTGCTTGGCTGCGCCTATTTTTGAGCCCATAAGCAAACATTTTCATCAGTTTTGGGCCACTTTTCTTCTTTTTGCGCCGTTTCTTCATCCCAGATCGTTCGTCGGGAGCCGCAAAAATGACGACAAATAAGGGCTCTGCGCCCTCAACATGATGGGTGCGATCATACCAGTACTAATGCCCCGCATCCCATCAGAACTACGAAGTTAAGCGTGCTCGAGTGAGAGTAGTACTAGCATGGTTGACCCCCCATTTTCGTTTGGTTTTTTTGCCTTGTTCAGGCTTGCCAAGATGCTTTATCTGTCACATTTCTATTATCAAGCCCCACGACATCTTAGGCAAGACAACTTCGCTTTGAGTCGAGGCTGGGCCCGCAAACCGAGGGTGTGGGGCCTGTGACCTGGTCTCCGTCGCTCCAATGCCCATAACTTTTGTTCCGTAAGAAGTTATGCGCCACACAGCATATCGTTGGAAAGCTCTCCGAGAGCTCTACGAATGGGGCAGCAAGCCTGCGTGGCTACGCCTATTGTCGAAGTCCAAAAGCAAACGTTTTCATTAGTTTCGTTCAACTTTTCTTCTTTTCGCGCTGTTTCTTCGTCCCGAATCTTTCGTCGTGAGCCTCGAAAAGGACGAACATAAAGGCTTCACGCCCTCAACATGACCGGTGCGATAATACCAATACTAATGCACCGCATCCCATTAGAACTACGAAGTTAAGAGAGCTTGAGTGACAGTAGTACTAGGATGGGTGACCCCCTGGGAAGTCCTCGTGTTGCACCCCCCTTTTCGTTCTTTTTTTTGCCCCATTCATGTTTGTTAAGATTCTTTATCCGTCATATTTCTATTATCGAGTCCCACGGTATCTTGGGCAAGGGAACTTCACTTCGTGTAGAGGCTGGGCCCGCAAACCAAGGTCGTGCATCCTGTGACTAGGTCTCCGTCGTTCCGGTGCCAATTACTTTTGATCCGCAAGGCATTATGCGGCGGACATCATATCGTTAGAAAGGTCTCCAAGAGCTCTACGACATGGGCAGCAAGCCTGCTTGGCTGCGCCTATTTTTGGAGACCAAAAGCAAATGGTTTAATCAGTTTTGGGCCACTTTTCTCCATCCTAGATCGTTCATCGTGAGCCGCGAAAATGACGACACATAAGGGCTTTACGCCCTCAACATGAGGGGGGCGATCATACCAACACTAATACGCTGCATCCCTTCAGAACTTCGAAGTTAAGCGTGCTTGAGTGAGAGTAGTACTAGCATGGGTGACCCCCCATTTTGTTTTATTTTTTTTCCCCGTTCAGGCTTCCCAAGATGCTTTATCCGTCACATTTCTATTATCAAGTCCCACGGCATCTTGGGCTAGACAACTTCGCTTCGAGTAATGGCTGGGCCTACAAATCTAGTGTGTCGGGCCTGTGACCAGTTCTCCATCGCTCCAATGCCCATAGCTTTTGATCCATAAGGAGTGATGTGCCGCACAGCATACCGTTGGAAAGCTCTCCGAGGGCTCTACGAATGGGGCAGCAAGCTAGCTTGGCTACGCCTGTTGTTGGAGCCCAAAAGCAAACGTTTTCATTAGTTTTGGGCAACTTTTCTTCTCTTTACGCTGCTCCTTCGTCCCGGATCGTTTGTCGTGAGCCACGAAAAAGACGACACATAAAGGCTTTACGCCCTCAATATGACAGGTGCAATCATACCAGCACTAATGCACCGCATCCCATCCGAACTACAAAGTTATGCGTGCTTGGGCGAGAGTAGTACTAGGATGGGTAACCCCATGGGATGTCCTCGTGTTGCACCCACCTTTTCGTTTTGTTTTTTTTCCCCGTTCAGGCTTGCCAAGATGCTTTATCGGTCAAATTTCTATTATCGAGTCCCACAGCATCTTGGCCAAGACAACTTCGCTTTGCGTAGAGGCTAGGCTCGTAAACTGAGGGCGTCGGGCTTGTGACCAGGTTTCCGTCGCTCCAGTGCTCATAACTTTTGATCCATAAGGCATTATGCGGTGCATAGCATACTGTTGGAAAGCTCTCCGAGAGCTCTATGACGTGGGTAGCAAGCCTGCTCAGCTGCGCCTATTTTTGAAGCCCAAAAGCAAACATTTTAATCAGTTTCGGGCCACTTTTCTTATTTTTCCGCTGTTTCTTAGTCCCTGGTCGTTCCTCGTGAGCTACAAAAAGGACGACACATAAGGGCTTTGTACCCTCAATATGATGGGTGCAATCATACCAGCACTAATGCACCGGATCCCATCAGAACTCGGAAGTTAAGGGGGCTTGGGCAAGAGTAATACTAGGATGGGTGACCCCCTAGGAAGTCCTCGTGTTGTACCCCTCCTTTTGTTTTGTTTTTTTGCCTCGTTCAGTCTTGCCAAGATGCTTTATCTGTCACATTTCTATTATCGAGTCCTACCGCATCTTGGGCAAGAAAACTTCACTTTGCGTAGAGGTTGGGCCCGCAAACCAAGGGCGTGGGGCCTGTGACCAAGTCTCCATCGGTCCAGTGCCCATAACTTTGGATCCATAAGGAGTTATGCAGCGAACATCATACCGTTGAAAAGCTCTCCGAGAGCTCTACGATGGGAGCAGTAAACCTTCTCGGCTGCGCCTATTTTCGGAGACCAAAAGCAAACGTTTTCATCAGTTTCGGGTCACTTTTCTTCTTTTTTTGATGTTTCTTCATCCCGTATCGTTCGTCATAAGCCGCGAAAAAGGACGACACTTAATGGCTTTGTGCCCTGAACATGGCGAGTGCGATCATACTAGCACTAATGTACCACATCCGATCAGAACTACGAAGTTAAGCTTGCTTGGGCGAGAGTAGTACTAGGATGGGTAACCCCCTGGGAAGTCCTCGTGTTGAACCCCCTTTTTCATTTTGATTTTTTGACCCCGTTCACGTTGTCAAGATGCTTTATCCGTTACATTTCTATTATCGAGTCCCACGGCATCTTGGGCAAGACAAATTCGCTTCACGTAGAGGTTGGGCTCGCAAACCGAGGGCATTAGGCAAGTGACCATGTCTCCTTCGCTCCAGTGCCCATAACTTTTGATCTGCAAGGAGTTATGCGGCGCACGACATATCGTTGGAAAGCTCTGCAAGAGCTCTACGATGGGGGTAGCAAGCCTTCTCTGTTGCGCCAGTTTATGGGGCCCAAAAGCAAACATTTTCATCTGTTTCAGGCCTTTTTTCTTCTTTTTGTGCTATTTCTTTATCCCGGATCGTTCGTCGTGTGCCGCGAAATGGACTACACGTAAGGGCTTTGCCCCCTCAACATTACGGGTGCTATCATACCAACACTAATGCACCAGATCCCATCAGAACTCTGAGGTTAAGCGTGCTTGGGCGAGAGTAGTACTAGGATGGGTGACTCCCTGGGAAACCCTCTTGTTGCACCCCCCTATTCGTTTTGTTTTGTTGCCCCGTTGCAGCTTGCCAAGATGCTTTATCCGTCAATTTCTATTATGGAGTCCCACGGCATCTTGGGCAAGAAAACTTCACTTCGCTTAGAGGCTGGGCCCACAAACTGAGGGCGTGAGGCTGTGACCACGTCTCTGTCGCTACAATGCCCACAACTTTTGAGCAGTAAGGAGTTATGCGGCGCAAAACATACCGTTGAAAAGCTCTCTGAGAGCTCTACGACGGGGGCAACAAGCTTGTTTTGCTGCGGCTATCTTCAGAGCCCAAAAGCAAATGTTTTCATTAGTTTCGGGCCATTTGTTTTCTTTTTGCACTGTTCTTCGTCCCGGATCGTTCGTCGTGAGCTGCGAAAAGGACAACACATAAGGGCTTTGTGCCCTCAACATGACGGGTGTGATCATACCAACACTAATGCATAGCATCCTATCAGTACTACGAAGTTAAGTGTGCTTGGGCGAGAGTAGTACTAGGATGGGGGACCCCTTGGGAAGTCCCTGTATTGCACCCCCTTTTTCGTTTTGTTTTTTGCCTCGTTCAGGCTTGCCAAGGTGCTTTATCCGTCACATTTCTATTATCGAGTTTCACGGCATCTTAGGCCAGACAACTTCAGTTCGCGTTGAGGCTGGGCCCGCAAACTGGGGGCGTGTGGCCTGTGACTAGGTTCCCGTCGCTCCAGTGCCAATAACTTTTGATCCGTAAGGAGTTATGCGGCGCACAGCATACCGTTGGAAAGCTCTCCGAGAGCACTACGACGAGGGCAGTAAGCCTGCATGGCTGCGCCAATTTTCAGAGACCAAAAGTAAACGTTTTCATGAGTTTCTGGCCACTTTTCTTCTTTTTACGGAGTTTCTTCATCCCGGATTGTTCGTCGTGAGACATCAAAAGGACGACATATAAGGGCTTTGCGCCCTCAATATGACGGGTGCGATCATACCCCCACTAATGTACCACATCCCATCAGAACTACGAAGTTAAGCATGCTTGAGCGAGAGTAGTACTAGGATGGGTGACCACCTAGGAAACCCTTGTGTTTCACCCCCCTTTTCGTTTTGTTTTTTTGGCCTGTTGCGGCTTGCCAAGATTCTTTATCCGTCACATTCCTATTATCGAGTCCCATGACATCTAGGGCAAGACAACTTCGCTTCGCGTAGATGGTGGGTCCGCAAACCGCGGGCGTCGGGCCTGTGACCAGGTCTACGTTGCTCCAGTGCCCATAATTTTTGATCCGTAAGGAGTTATGCGGCACACAGCATACCGTTGGAAAGCTCTTCAAGAGCTCTACGATGGGCGCAGCAATCCTATTTTGCTGAGCCTGTTTTCTGAGCCCAAAAGCAAACGTTTTCATTAGTTTCGGACTACTTTTCTTCTTTTTACGCTGTTTTAAGTCCCGGATCATTCGTCGTGAGATGCGAAAAGGACAACACATAAGGGCTTTATGCCCTCAACATGACAGGTGCGATCATACCAGTATTAATGCACCAGATACTATTAGAACTGCGAAGTTAAGCGTTCTTGGGCGAGAGAAGTACTAGGATGGGCGACCCCCTTGGAAGTCCTTGTGTTGCACCCCCTTTTTCGTTTTGTTTTTTTGCCTCGTTCAGGCTTGAGAAGATGTTTTATCCGTCACATTTCTATTATCAATTCCAACGGCATCTTGGGAAAGACAACTTCGTTACGCATTGAGGCTAGGCCCGCAAACCGAGGGCGATGGGCCTGTGACCAAGTCTCCGTCACTCCAGTGCCCATAACTTTTGATCCGGAAGGAGTTATGCAGCACACAACATACCGTTGGAAAGCTCTCCGAGAGTTCTACGATGGGTGCTGCAAGCCTGCTTGGCTGCGCCAGTTTTTAGAGCCCAAAAGTAAACATTTTCATGAGTTTTTGTCCACTTTTCTTCTTTTTTCTACGGTTTCTTCATCCCGGATCATTCATCGTGAGTCGTCAAAAGGACGACACATATGGGCTTTGTGCCCTCTACATGACAGGTGTGATCATACCAGCACTAATGCACTGCATCCCATCAGAACTACAAAGTTAAGCACGCTTGACTAAGAGTAGTACTAGGATGGGTGATCACCTGGGAAGCCCTCGTGTTTCAGCCCCCTTTTTGTTTTGTTTTATTGCCCCGTTGCAGCTTGCCAAGATGCTTTATCCGTAATATTTCTATTATCGAGTCCCAAGACATCTTGGGCAAGACAACTTCGCTTCACGTAGAGGTTGGGCCTGCAAACCGAGGGCATCGGGCAAGTGACCAGGTCTCCTTCGCTCCAGGGCCAATAACTTTTGATCCGCAAGGAGTTATGCGGCGCACGGTATATCGTTGGAAAGCTCTCCAAGAGCTCTACAACGGGGGCAACAAGCCTTCTCGGCCGCGCCTATTTATGTAGTCCAAAAGCAAACGTTTTCATGTATTTCGGGCTTTTTTTCTTCTTTTTGAGCTCTTTCTTTGTCCCGGATCGTTCGTCGTGAGCCGCGAAAAGGACTACACATAAGGGCTTTACTCCCTCAATATTACGGGTGCCATGATACCAGTACTAATGCACCGGATCCCATTAGAACTCTGAGGTTAAGTGTGCTTAGGCGAGAGTAGTACAAGGATCGGTGACCCCATGGGAAGTCCTTGTGTTGTACCCCCCTATTCGTTTTGTTTTTTTCCCCCGTTGCAGCTTGCCAAGATGCTTTATCCGTCACATTTCTATTCTCAAGTCCCAAGGCATCTTGGGCAAGACAACTTCGTTTCGCGTAGAGGCTGGGCTGTCAAACCGAGGGACTCGGGCCTGTGACCAGGTCTTCGTCACTCCAGTGCCCATAACTTTTGATCCATAAGGAGTTATGCGGCGCACAACATACCGTTGGAAAACTCTTCGAGAGCTCTACAACGGGGGTAGCAAGCCTGCTCGGCTGCGCCAGTTTTCAGAGCCTAAAACCAAACATTTTCATCAGTTTCTAGCCACTTTTCTTCTTTTTGTGCGATTTCTTCATCCCGGATCGTTCGTCGTGAGCCGCGAAAAGGACAACACATAGGGGCTTTGCACCCTTAACATGACGGGTACTATCATAACAACACTAATTCACCGCATCCCATCAAAACTACGAAGTTAAGCGTGCTTGGGCGAGAGTAGTACTAGGATGGGGGACCCCTTGGGAAGTCCTTGTGTTGCACCCTCTTTTTCGTTTTATTTTTTTGCCTCGTTCAGGCTTGCCAAGAAGCTTTATCCATCACATTTCTATTATCAAGTCCCACGGCATCTTGGGCAAGACAACTTCGTTACGCGTAGAGGCTCGACCCGCAAACCAAGGGCGTCGGGCCTGTTACAACGTCTCCGTCGCTCCAGTGCCCATAACTTTTGATCCGTAAAGAGCTATGCGGCGCACAGCATACTGATGGAAAGCTCTTCGAGAGCCCTACGATGGGGGCAGTAAGCCTGCTCAGTTGCACTAGTTTTCAGAGCCCAAAAGTAAACATTTTCATGAGTTTCTGGCCACTTTTCTTCTTTTTGCACTGTTTCTTCGTCCCAAATCGTTTGTCATGAGCTGCAAAAAGTACGACACATAAGGGCTTTGCGCCCTCAACATTGCGGGTGCGATCATACTAGCACTAATGCACTAGATCCCAACAGAACTCCAAAGTTATGCATGCTTGGGCGAGAGTAGTACTAGGATGGGTGACCCCCTGGAAAGTCCTCGTGTTGCACCCCCTTTTTCATTTCATTTTTTTGGCCCGTTGCTGCTTGCCAAGATTATTTATCCGTCATATTTCTATTATTGAGTCCCACAGCATCTTGGGCAAGACAACTTTGCTTCGCGTAGATGTTGGGCCCGCAAACCGCGGGCGTCGGGCTTGTGACCAGGTCTCCATCGGTCCAGTGCCCATGACTTTTGATCCGTAAGGATTTATGCGTTGTACAGAATACCGTTGGAAAGCTCTCCGAGAACTCTACGATGGGGGCAACAATCCTATTTTGCTGCACTTGTCTTCAGAGCCCAAAAGCAAACGTTTTCATTAGTTTTAGGCCAGTTTTCTTCTTTTTGCGCTATTTATTCATCTCGGATCGTTCGTCGTGAGCCGCGAAAAGGACAACACATAAGGGCTTTGTGCCCTCAACGTGACGGGTGCGATCATACCATCATTAATGCACGGCATTCCATCAGAACTTCGAAGTTAAGCATGCTTGGGCGAGAGTAGTACTAGGATGAGGGAATCCTTGGGAAGTCCTTGTGTTGCACCCCCTTTTTCGTTTTGGTTTTTTGCCTCGCTCAGGCTTGTAAAGATGCTTTATTTGTCACATTTCAATTATCAAGTCCCACGGTATCTTGGGCAAGACGTTTACGCGTTGAGGCTGGGCCCGTAAACCGAGGGTGACGGGCCTGTGACCAGGTCTCCGTCGCTCCCGTGCCCATAACTTTCGATCCGTAAGGAGTTATGCGGCACACAACATACTGTTGGAAAGCTCTCTGAGAGCTCTACGATGAGTGCAGTAAGCCTGCTTGGCTACGCCAGTTTTCAGAGCCTAAAAGTAAACATTTTCATGAGTTTTTGGCCACTTTTCTTCTTTTTGCGCGGTTTCTTCATCCCGGATCGTGAGTCGTGAGTCGTAAAAAGGACGACACATAAAAGCTTTGCGCCCTCTACATGACCGGTGCGATCATACCAGCACTAATGCACTGTATCCCATCACAACTCTGAAGTAAAGCGTGCTTGCCCAAGAGTAGGACTAGGATGGGTGACCACCTGGGAAGCCGTCGTGTTTCATCCCCCTTTTCGTTTTGTTTTATAGCCCTGTTGCGGCTTGCCAAGATGCTTTATCCGTCATATTTCTATTATCGAGTCCCACAACATCTTGGGCAACACAACTTCGCTTCATGTAGAGGTTGGGCCCACAAATCGAGGGCATTGGGCAAGTGACCAGGTCTCCTTCGCTCCAGTGCCAATAACTTTTGATTCGTACGGAGTTATGCGGTGCACGGCATATCGTTGGAAAGCTCTCCAAGAGCTCTACAACGGGGGCAGCAAGCCTTCTCAGCTGCGCCTATTTATGTAGTCCAAAAGCAAACGTTTTCATGAGTTTCTGGCCACTTTTCTTCTTTTTGTGCGATTTCTTCATCTTGGATCGTTGGTCGTGAGCCGCGAAAAGGACAACACATAAGGGCTTTCCGCCCTCAACATGACGGGTGTGATAATAACAACACTAATGCATCGCATCCCATCAAAACTATAAAGTTAAGTGTACTTGGGTGAGAGTAGTACTAGGATGGGGGACCCCTTGGGAAGTCCTTGTGTTGCACCCCCTTTTTCGTTTTATTTTTCTGCCTTGTTCAGGCTTGCCAAGAAGCTTTATCCGTCACATTTCTATTATCAAGTCCTACAGCATCTTGGGCAAGACAACTTCGGTACGCGTAGAGGCTCGTCCAGCAAACCGAGGGCGTTAGGCCAGTTATAAGGTCTCTGTCGCTCCAGTGCCAATAGCTTTTAATCCGTAAAGAGTTATGCAGCGCACAACATACCGTTGGAAAGCACTCCGAGAGCTCTAAGACAGGGGCAGTAAGCCTGCTCGGCTGCGCCACTTTTTAGAGCCCAAAAGCAAACATTTTCATCAGTTTTTGGCCACTTTTCTTCTTTTTGTGCGGTTTCTTCCTCCCGGATCGTTCGTTATGAGCGGCGAAAAGGACGATTCATAAGGGCTTTCCGCCCTCAATATGACGGGTGTGATCATACCAGCACTAATGCACTGGATCCCATCAGAACTCCGAAGTTAAGCATGCTTGAGCAAGAGTAGTTGTGAGACACCATATTTTGCTTTATCTCATTTTACATGCTTTGCCTCGTTTTGCGTGAATTGACCTTTTATGTGCTATATGACTTAGAATGTGATAATTATGTGATTAATACTCCTAATACATGCTAAATGTGCATTCATGAAATTTTCATAAAAAACAGAATCAGAAATTTTATCGTCGGTTTTGGTGAATAGTATTTTTGAACACCTGTCCGCTAAAATTTTTACACGGGTGTTTTAAGAATTTTAAAACCTAGTCCTTGAGTTTTAATAGCCCCCTGTTTGATTAAAATAGATTTGGAATCGGTTTTTGAATTTTAAATCTTTTTACACTTTTTTTTTCAAGAAAACGAGTTTTAAGCCGATTCGGGTGAAACTATTTTATTGTAACCTTCTTTGTCACCTAAAATATAATGTCTATAATTAATTTAAGTGTTAATTTGTTAGTTGAGCAAGAAATACTCAAGAAATGAATTAAAAGACTAAAAATAGAATTAAAAGACTAAAAATTAACTTTGACTTTGCATTTTAATTGTTTGACTTCTACTTATAAGCATCAACACACATTACATTAGCACACACACTCAAAAACACCTACATGGCCGAGACATCCATGGGAGAATAAGCCAAGGTTTTCTTCAAGTTTTCAAAACATATTTTCATAGAAAAACCTAGTTTTTGTCCGTAGAACTTCATGCCGAGTTGGATTCCGCTTGTTAGGCATGCATTACACGCATATCTAGGCTTATATCGCATCAAAGGTAGGAGAAAAATTCTAGATCTCAAAATTCATTTTTTGTGTTTTTGCTCATAACTGCATTTTGAGCCGTTAGAATGTTAATTTGAAGTTATATTTTTGATCAGTGCATGCTAGGGATCGTTTATGTGTATTACTAAGAGATTTCAGCCATTGTAGCAAAATTATTTATTTTCGGGTATTTAAAGTTGATAGAATGGCTATTTGAGGATTATCTTGAGTTGTTGTGGTTGGAATCAATTGCCGTCGATTTCTGAAAGTTTGTTAATTACGTGGTGACACCGTTATAATGGCAAATTTTTGATTGCGATGTTTGGGTAAAAATTTGGAAATTTCAGCCTAGGTGCATTGAGCTTTTAGGGTTGTTGGGCTTGATTTTGATATGTCATGGTTGGTTTCCGAGAGGGCTAATGTATTTAATTGAATGGGTGAGTGTTTGAAACTGATTTGGAGTTATTTGGATTAGTAGAATGTAAGATATGATTATTTGAATTTTAGGTTGTCTTTCTTTAAATTGTTGAATTGAGCCTTTAGATGATTGGGTGGTGTTTGAGTGATTGAATTGTGAGTTGTTGATGGTTAGACTAGGGTTATATTACGTGTTTAATGCATGTTAAGTTGGATGGCCTACTTTGTCATCTAACTTAGTTATTTGTTGTTTAATTGATTACTTGATGTTATATTGATGTTATATTGATGATTATTGATGTTACATTGATGAAAATGGATGATTATTGATGATTATTGATTGATGATTGATGAACCGGGAGATAGGCAGTTCTGCTAGACTGTCCTCCTGTGAATGATGTTTATTATTATTGTTGAGTCTTGGTATGTGTGTGCTACCTCTCGAGCAGCGTCGGGTTGTCGGGTTGATAACGGCATGACTACGAGAGACTACCTCCAGCTCGCATGATGGAGGTGTCATGGAGGGAGAGACTATTGAGGTACATCGGGTGCGTGGGTAATGGGGAGTTATAAGAAGAATGGTTGAGATAGTGATGGCGTATGGAGCTACTCCAAATTGAGTATCCTTTATTGATTGGTCATTATAGTTATGTGTTTATATTGTATTGATGTTTGTTTGTGTGGTTACTTGCTCAAAGGATCATTTCTAAGGAGTATAGTGAATACTGTTAGAGATCTATCGGATCCTCGCTGAGCTTGTTTTATGTAAGCTCACTCTCTATTATTGCATGCATACAAGTGTCGTTTCGCAAGATTACAGGTACGTGCCTCCAGAAGGGGATAATGTACCGTATGTGGACAAGTCCTATGTGCCAGAGTCTTGTCCTTGATGCTTAGATGTTGTATACTCTATTATCTTGTATATTAAACTAGTTGTCTTTTATTTTTCCTTGTAATTTATGATCTATAAGTTGTAGTAAAGATAAGGAACTAAATGATACTAACTTAGTAGTCTTTCTTTTGTTATGATCTAGGTTGCTAAGTTGGTTTATAATCTATTTTGATGTGTATGTTAAAGTTAAGGTTTTATGTTGGAACAGAGGCGTGTAACTATGAATGGATCGTCTAAGAATAATTGCTGTGTAATATGGTTATGTTGTATGTTGTTAATGGTATTGAGGAATTGATTGTTGTTTGGTTGAGGAGTTGACTGTATGATGTTCTGAGAGGTTGGTTTAGAGCCACGGGGTCTTTATTATTGTCGTTATACTGTTGATATTCCGTTGCGTCCTGACTGATTGTAGGTGGAGTCGAGTTGTGGCGTGACATTTAAGTGGTATCAGAGCGCATGTTAGCTGTCAGCTGGGATATTCTCGGAATAAAGGGTAATGGTCTTAGCATGAAAGTATGTATGAAGTGAAAGAAAAGTGAACTATGTGTTAATATGGTTAAGTGATTATGTGATTATGTGATTTAGTGCTTATGTGATTATGTGATCAATTTGTTTATGTGATTGATACTTAAGTGATTTATGTGTTTATGTGAATTGTTGCTTATTTGCTAATAATTGTCTATAGCCTGTTTACGTGCTATAACCTGTGCTAACTCTTTGATTAGTAGAATGACGGGTAGACCGAGGACCAGAGGTAGGCCTGAGATGACTGATGAGGTTCCGAGAAATGTGGCACCAGGCCAAGTTAGGGAGGATGATCGTATAGGTGCAGCTTTTGATAGGATGAACGAGATCATGGCCAGTCAGGCACAGTTACTGGCAGGGCAGGCTGCCCAGAATCAGGCATTGCAGAATCAGTTGTTGAATGCACAAGGTGGGTACCACGGTCGTGGTACACTGAAAGAGT
The DNA here is from genome assembly GCA_037974665.1 of Ehretia macrophylla. Classification (NCBI taxonomy): domain Eukaryota; kingdom Viridiplantae; phylum Streptophyta; class Magnoliopsida; order Boraginales; family Ehretiaceae; genus Ehretia; species Ehretia macrophylla. The sequence goes on along the minus strand of CM075776.1, from coordinate 10,405,608 downwards.
TTTTAGGGTATTATCCACCACGGTTTCAAGGGGAGCCGGATGATAGGAAAGTTGAGGCGTGGATTAGTAAGGTGGAGAAGATTTTTGACCCTCTTGATTATACCGATGAGCGGAAGGTCACTTTTGCCGTGTATTTGCTGGATGATGAGGTAGGAGAATGGTAGTGCACGGTGAAAACCTGCTGGCAGACTAAGGGTGTTCCGTATGTTTGGGATACCTTTCTGTCAGCTTTTCAGGCAAAGTATGTCCCGAGGATCGCGAGGGAGCGGAGAGAGGCAGAGTTTCTAGCCTTAGTGCAGGGAGATGCTTCCATGGCTCAGTACGAGGCCACTTTCACTAGGTTGTCCCGGTATGCACCAGAGTATGTGGCTGACGAGGAACGTAAGACTCGTAGGTTCATGTTGGGGTTGAGGCCCGAGGTTCAGGAGGCGATGGCCCTGAATCGGTATGATATACTTACTTAGGCCTTTGATGCAGCTTCTAGACTGGAGAAGAGAAAGGGGGATCAGATTGTATCTAACCAGCCTAGCAAGAGGCCCTTTCAGCCACAGGGTCAGCAGGGAGTGTATAGGCCTTCTGTACAGTGGGGTATGTATAGGCCGCTAGCTCAGCAGGGTTCTTTCAGGCCACAAAGTCAGCAGAGTTATTATCGACCTCAGTTTCAACAGGGGTCTTATCAGGTTCAGTCCCAGTTCAGGCCAGCCCAGTCTCAGGGTCAATACAGGCCTAGTTTTGTTAGACCTCAGCAGTAGGCTGGTATAGCTACTTCTTCAGCTTCTGGTTCTTCCAGGGCTGTGTCAGTGCATCATCACCGCAATGTACTTACTGCAAGCGCCAAGGCCATGTGGAGGCCGACTGCAAGGTGAAGTCAGGGGCTTGTTTGGGTTGCAGTACAATCAGCATAGGGCAAGGGATTGCCCTAGATATCAGAGGACTGAGGGTCGGGCAGTGACTCAGGGTTATCAGGGTCGACCTGCAGGCAGTGCACCTCAGCAGCAGCAGGTTCAGGCTCGGGCCTACGCAGTTCACTTGGAAGAGATGCCTAAGGAGACTGCAGTTGTGGAAGGTAACTTCCTTCTACTTGATGAACTTGTTAAAGTGTTGATTGATTCTGGTGCTATGCATTCTTTCATTACTCCTGCTTGTGTGTAACGTGTTAATATGCAACCTGAAAGACTGCCTTCTGTGGTTGAGATTAGTACCTCTTTGACTGATAAGTATATTACTGGTTTAGTATTTAAGGATTGTATAATACATGTTAAGGGGTATAATTTTCCTTCGGACCTTATCTTATTTCCTATCCGGGGGTATGATGTTATCTTCGGTATGGATTGGCTTTCTAAGTATGATGCCCAGTTGAACTGTAGAACAAAGGTAGTACAGTTTTGTTTGCCAGATCAACCAGTAGTTGAGGTAGTAGGGAATCAGGGTGCTAAGACGAGTTTGGTTATCTCAGCAACTAAATCCGTTAAGTTGGTTAGTAAGGGGTGTTCAGGTTATCTAGCTTATTTGATCAACAAGCCATCTGATAAGCTACAGCTAGAAGAAGTTCCTATTATTCGGGAATATCCCAATGTATTCTCGAGGAGTTGCCAGGGTTACCGCCAGAGAGAGATGTGGAGTTTGTGATTAATCTTGTTCTCGGACTCAACCTATTTCTAAATCAGCATACCGGATGGCACCAGTGGAGTTGAAGGAGCTAAAAACTCAGTTGCAGGAGTTAATAGAGAAGGGTTTCATTTAGCAGAGTTCTTCACCTTGGGGAGCTCCTATTTTATTTGTGAAGAAGAAGGATGGTACCTTGAGGTTATGCATTGATTATCGTGGTTTGAATTAGATGACCATCAAGAACAAGTATCATTTGCCACCGATTGACGAGTTGTTTGACCAACTTCAGGGGGTCAAAGTCTACTCTAAGTTTGACTTGAGGCAGGGGTATTATCAACGTCGGATTCGTACGGAGGATGTTCCGAAGTCTGCCTTCAGGACTAGGTACGGGCATTATGAGTTTGTAGTTATGCCCTTTGGATTAACTAATGCACCGGCAGCATTTATGGACCTTATGCATCAGGTTTTTCAGCCGTACTTGGACCAGTTCGTGGTTATCTTTATTGATGATATCTTGGTTTATTCTAAGACTGAATCGGAACACGAGCAACATCTACAGCTTGTTTTACAGAAGCTGCAGGAACATCAGTTGTCTGCGAAATTTAGCAAATGTGAATTTTGGCTGCAACATTTATCTTTTCTTGGTCATGTTATCACACAGAGCGGTATTTCTGTAGATCCCACTAAGATTGAATCGGTGATGTCTTGGAAACGTCTGGAGAATGCTTCGGAGGTTCGTAGCTTTCTTGGTTTGGCAAGTTATTATCGTAGGTTTGCCAAGGACTTTTCTAAGATTGCAGGGCCACTTTCTAAGTTAACTCAGAAACAGACTAGTTTTGTTTGGGATGAGAAATGCGAGAGTGGTTTAAGGAGTTGAAAAAGAGGTTGACTACTGCTCCAGTACTTGCTCTACCAGAGGGGACCGACAATATGGTCATTTACAGCGATGCATCCAAGGAGGGCTTGGGATGTATTCTTATGTAGAATGGTCGGGTTATTGCCTATGCTTCTAGGAAGTTGAAACCTTATGAGGTGAACTATCCGACTCATAATCTTGAGTTAGCAGTTGTTGTTTTCGCACTGAAAAAGTAGCGTCATTATCTGTGGGGCAGTAAGTTCGAGATTTTCACTAATCATAAGAGTCTTAAGTATTTATTCTCACATAAGGAGTTGAATATGTGTCAGCAGAGGTGGATGGAACTTCTTGGAGATTATAATTGCTCTATCAACTATCTGGCTGGAAAGGCAAATGTTGTGGGAGACGCTCTTAGCCGTAAGGCAAGTGTTTCTTGTTTGGCTGTCAAGAAGTGGGAGGTTCTTGAGGAACTAACTTATTGGAGATCGGAGTTGACTCAGGTTGGGGTGATATGTTCACATCTCCGTATTCAGCCTTTAATGTTATCTCAGAGCAGAGAAGCTCAGCAACTTGACGTTAAACTTCAGAAGATCAAGGATCATATCACGGATGATTAGTCTGACTTCAAAGTGCACGAGGATGGTATTCTTTGATTTCGAAATAGGGTTTGTGTTCCCGATGAACCGGGCTTGAGGCGAGGTATTCTGGAAGAGGCTCATAATTCTAAGTACACCATTCATCCTAGTGAAAACAAGATGTATCGGGACTTGAAGCAACATTATTGGTGGAATAATATGAAGAGGGAAGTTGCTTAGTTCATGTCTAGATGTTTGACTTGTCAACGAGTAAAAGCCGAGCATCAACGACCAGCAGGGTTACTTCAGCAGTTGGCTATACCACAGTGGAAATGGGAGCATATTACGATGGACTTCATCACTGGTTTGCCTAGAACTCCCAGAGGTAACGATGCAGTTTGGGTTGTCATGGATTGTTTGACGAAGACAGCTCTCATTATTTCAATGAGGATGGGAATTGAATTTGCAAAATTGACGGATCTTTATTTGGATCAGATTGTTAGATTTCACAGAATTCCATCTAGTATTGTCTTAGATCGAGATCCTCGATTTACTTCTCAATTGTAGGAGAAACTTTAGGAGACTTTGGGTACTCAGCTTAACTTCAGTATATCGTATCATCCACAGACCGACGGTTAGTCTGAGTGGACTATTCAGATTCTGGAGGATATGCTCAGGGCTTGTGTTCTAGACCTGGGAGAAACATCTACCGCTTGCCGAGTTTACCTATAACAATAGCTATCAAGCTACTATTGGGATGGCACCTTTTGCAGCTCTTTACGGTCATAAATGTTGTTCACCTTTATATTGGGATGAAATAGGGGAGATGAAGAATATTGATCCGACTATTATGCCAGAGCTTCTAGAGAAGATCGAGAATGTCCAGTTGATCAGGCAGAGAATGCTTACGGCGCAGAGTAGATTCAAGAGTTATTCTGATAAGCATCGTCGGGACTTGGAGTTTGCAGTCGGAGATCGGGTTTTCTTGAGATTGTCTTCTCGTAAGGGGTTTGCTCGTTATGCTAAAGGTGGTAAGCTAAGTCCGAGGTTTGTGGGGCCGTTTGAGATTACTAGCAGAGTAGGCAAGTTGGCGTATCGGTTGGCTTTACTAGAGAATTTCTCTAATGTCCACGATGTATTTCACGTGTCTAATTTGCGAAAATATAATCTGGATCCTTCTCATATTCTTGTACCAGAGCCGTTACAGCTTCGTGAGAATCTCACTTATGACGAGCGGCCGATTCGTATTCTTGATCAAATGGAACGAGAGTTAGGATCGAAGAAGATTCCGATGGTCAAGGTGTTGTGGAAGCATCACGGTATCGAGGAAGCTACTTGAGAGAGGCGAGATTAGATGCAGCAGCAGTATCCAGATTTTTTCCGTTCAGCAAGTAAGAATTTTGGGGACAAAATTTCTTTAAGGGGGGGAGAATGTGAGACCCCATATTTTGCTTTATCTCGTTTTGCGTGCTTTACCTCGTTTTGCATAAATTGACCTGTTTATGTGCTATATGACTTAGAATGTGATAATTATGTGATTAATATTCCTAATACATGCTAAGTGTGCATTCATGGAATTTTCATCAAAAACGGAATCAGAAATTTTATCGTCGGTTTTGGTGAATTGTATTTTTGAACACCTGTCCGCTAAAATTTTTACAAGGGTATTTTAAACATTTTAAAACCTAGTCCTTGAGTATTAATAGACCCATGTTTGATTAAAACGGATTTGGAATCGGTTTTGGAATTTTAAAGATTTTTATACTTTCTTTTGCAAGAAAACGAGTTTTAAGCCGATTCGGGTGAAACTATTTTAATGTAACCTTCTTTGTCACCTAAAATATAATGTCTAGAATAAATTTAAGTGTTAATTTGTTAGTTGAGCAAGAAATACCCAAGAAATGAATTAAAAGACTAAAAATAGATTTAAAAGAGAAAAATTTAACTTTGACTTTGCATTTTAATTGTTTTACTTCTACTTATAAGCATCAACACACATTACATTAGCACAAAAACACACTCAAAAACACCTACATGGCCGAGATATCCATGGGAGAAGAAGCAAAGGTTTTCTTCAAGTTTTCAAAGCAAATTTTCATAGAAAAACCTAGTTTTTGTCTGTAGAACTTCTTGCCAAGCTGGATTCCGCTTGTTGGGCATGTATTACACGCATATCTAGGCTTATATCAAATCAAAGGTGAGAGAAAAATTCTAGATCTCAAAACTCATTTTTTATATTTTTGCTCATAACTGCATTTTGAACAATTAGAATGTTAATTTGAAGTTATATTATTGATCAGTGTGTGCTAGGGATCGTTTATGTGTATTACTACGGGATTTGAGCCATTGTAGCGAAATTATTTATTTTCGGGTATTAAAAGTTGATTAACTAGCTATTTGATGAATATCTTGAGTTGTTGTGGTTGGAATCGATTTCCGTCGATTTCTAAAAGTTTATTAATTACGTGGTAGTACTGTTATAATGCCGAATTTTCGATTGCGATGTTTGCATGAAAATACAGAAATTTCAGCCTAGGTACATTGAGGTTTTAGGGTTGTTGGGCTTGATTTTGATGTGTCTTGGTTTGTTTCTGAGAGGGCTAATATAGTTGATTGAATGGGGGAGTGTTAGAAACTGATTTGGAGTTGTTTGGATTAGTAGAATGTAAGATATGATTATTTGAAGTGTAGGTTGTCTTTCTTTAAATTGTTGAATTGAGCCTTTAGATGATTGAGTGGTGTTTGAGTGATTGAATTATGAGTTGTTGATGGTTAGACTAGGGTTAGATTACGTGTTTAATGCATGTTAAGTTGGATGGCCTACTTTGTCATCTAACTTAGTTATTTGTTGTTTAATTGATTACTTGATGTTATATTGATGAATATTGATGTTACATTTATGGAAATGGATGATTATTGATGATTATTGATTGATGATTGATGAACCGGGAGATAAGCAGTTATGCTAGACTGTCCTCCTGGGAATGATGTTTATTATTATTGCTGAGTCTTGGTATGTGTGTGCCACCTCTCGGGCAGTGTCGGGCTATCGGGTTGATAACGGCATGACTACCAGAGGCTACGCCCAGCTCGCATGACGGAGGTGTCATGGAGGGAAAGGCTAGTGAGGTACCTCGGGTGCGTGAGTAATGGGGAGTTATAAAAAAGAATGGTTGAGATCGTGATAGCGTATGGAGCTACACCAAATTGAGTATCCTTTATTGATTGGTCATTATAGTTATGTGTTGATATTGTATTGATGTTTATTTGTGTGTTTACTTGCTCAAATGATCATTTCCAAGGAGTATAGTGAATACTGTTAGAGATCTATCGGATCCTCGCTGAGCTTGTTTTATATAAGCTCACTCTTTATTATTACATGCATACAGGTGTCGTTTCGCAAGATTACGGGTACGTGCCTCCAGAAGGGGATAATGTGCCGTATGTGGACGAGTCCTATGTGCTAGAGTCTTGTCCTTGATGCTTGAGATGTTGTATACTCTATTATCTTGTATATTAAACTAGTTGTCTTTTTTTTTTCCCTTGTAATTTATGATGTGTAAGTAGTAGTAAAGATAATGAACTAAATGATGCTAACTTAGTAGTCTTTCTTTTGTTATGATCTAGGTTGCTAAGTTGGTCTATAATCTATTTTGATATGTATGTTAAAGTTAAGGTTATGTTAGAACGGAAGCGTATAACTATGAATGGATCGTCTAGGAATGATTGTTGTATAATATGGTTATGTTGTATGTTGTTAATGGTATTGAGGAATTGATTGTTATTTGGTTGAGGAGTTTGATTGTATGATGTTCTGAGAGATTGGTTTAGGGCCTCGGTATCTTAATTACTGTCGTTATACTGCCGAAATTTCATTGCGTCCTAACTGATTGTAGGTATGGTCAAGTTGGGGCGTGACATTTAAGTAGTATCAAAGCGCATGTTAGCTGTCAGCCGGGGTATTCTCGGAATGTGGGTAATGGACTTAGCATGAAAGTATGTATGAAGTGAAAGAAAAGTGAACTATGTGTTAATATGGTTAAGTGATTAAGTGATTATGTGATTTAGTGCTTATGTGATTATGTGATCAATTTGTTTATGTGATTGATACTTAAGTGATTTATGTGTTTATGGGAATTGTTGCTTATTTTCTAATAATTGTCTGTAGCCTATTTACGTGCTATAACCTGTGCTAACTCTTTGATTAGTAGAATGATGGGTAGACCAAGGACCAGAGGTAGGCCTGAGATGACTGATGAGGTTCCGAGAAATATGGCACCAGGCCAAGTTAGGGAGGATGATAGTATTGGTGCAGCTTTTGATAGGATGAACGAGATCATGGCCAGTCAGGCACAGTTACTGGCAGGGCAGGCTGCCCAGAATCAGGCATTGCAGAGTCAGTTGTTGAATGCACAAAGTGGGTACCACGGTCGTGGTACACTGAAAGATTTTTTAGGGTATTATCCACCACGGTTTCAGGGGGAGCCGGATGATAAGAAAGCTGAGGCGTGGGTAAGTAAGGTGGAGAAGATCTTTGACCCTATGGATTATACCGATGAGCAGAAGATACCGATGAGCGGAAGGTGACTTTTGCCGTGTACTTGCTGGATGATGAGGCGTATAACTATGAATGGATCGTCTAGAAATGATTGTTGTATAATATGGTTATGTTGTATGTTGTTAATGGTATTGAGGAATTGATTGTTGTTTGGTTGATGAGTTTGATTGTATGATGTTCTGAGAGGTTGGTTTAGAGCCTCGGTCTTTATTACTGTCGTTACACTGCCGAAATTCCGTTACGTCCTGACTAATTGTAAGTGGGGTCGAGTTGGGGCGTGACAGTAGTACTAGGATGGGTGACCACCTGGGAAGCCCTCGTGTTTCACCCCCCCCCCCCCCCATTTCATTTTGTTTTTTTGGCCCGTTGCGGCTTGCCTAGATTCTTTATCCGTCACATTTCTATTATCGAGTCCCACGACATCTTGGGCAAGACAACTGCACTACGCGTAGAGGCTAGGCCTGCAAACTGAGGGCGTCGGGCCTGTGACCAGGTCTCCGCCGTTCCAGTGCCCATAACTTTTGATCTGTAAAGAGTTATGCGACGCACAGTATACCATTGGAAAGCTTTCCGAGAGCTCTACGATGGGGGCAGCAAGCCTGCTTTGCTGCGCCCGTCTTCAGAGCCCAAAAGCAAACGTTTTCATTAGTTTCAGGCCACTTTTCTTCTTTTTGTGTTGTTTCTTCGTCCTGAATCGTTCATCGTGATCCGTGAAAAGGACAACACATAATGGATTTGCGCCCTCAACATGACGTGTACGATCATACCAGCACTTATGAACTGCAACCCATCAGAACTTCGAAGTTAAGCGTGCTTGGACGAGAGTAGTACTAGGATGGGTGACCACCTGGGTAGCCCTCATGTTTCACCCCCCCTTTTCGTTTTGTTTTTTTGCCCCATTGCGGCTTGCCAAAATGCTTTATCCGTCATATTTCTATTATCGAGTCCCACGGCATCTTCGGCAAGACAACTTCGCTTCGCATAGAGGCTGGGCCTGCAAACTGTGGGCGTCGGGCCTGTGACCAGGTCTCCGTCGCTCCAGTACCCCTAACTTTTGATCCGTAAGGAGTTATTCAGCGCACAGTATACCGTTGGAAAGCTCTCCAAGTGCTCTATGACATGGGCAGCAAGCCTTCTCTACTGCGCCTATTTTCTGATCCCAAAAACAAACGTTTTCATCAGTTTTGGGCCACTTTTTTTCTTTTTGCGTTGTTTCTTCATCTCGTATCGTTCGTCGTGAGCCGCGAAAAGGATGACAAGCAAGGACTTTGCGCCCTCAACATGACTGGTGCGATCATACCAGCACAAATGCGCTGCATCCCATCAGAACTACGAAGTTAAGCTTGCTTGGGCAAGAGTAGTAATAGGATGGGGGACCCCCTGGGAAGTCCTTGTGTTGCACCCCCTTTTCGCTTTGTTTTTTTGCGCCGTTTAGGCTTGCGAAGATGCTTTATTCGTCACATTTCTATTATTAAGTCCCATGGCATCTTGGGCAAGACAACTTCGCTTCGCGTAGAGGCTGGGCCCGCAAACCGAGGGCGTCGGGCCTGTCACTAGATCTCCGTCGCTCCATTGCCTATAACTTTTGATCCGTAAGGAGTTATTTAGCGCACAACATACCGTTGGAAAGCTCTCCAAGAGCTCTACGACGGGGGCAGCAAGCATGCTCAGCTTCTTCTATTGTCGGAGCCCAAAAGCAAACGTTTTCATCAGTTTCAGGCCACTTTTCTTCCTTTTGCACTGTTTCTTCGTCCGAATCAATCATCGTGAGTGCCAAAAGGATGACACATGAGGGCTTTGCGCCCTCAACATGACGGGTGCTATCATAACAGCACTAATGCACCGTATCCCATCAGAACTACGAAGTTAAGCGTGCTTGGGTGAGAGTAGTCTTAGGATGGGTGACCCCCTGGGAAGTACTCGTGTTGCACCCCTCTTTTCGTTTTGTTTTTTTGCCCCGTTCATGTATGCCAAAATGCTTTATCTGCCACATTTCTATTATCGAGTCCCACGACATTTTAGGCAAGACAACTTAGCTTCGCGTAGAGGTTGGGCCCACAAACCGAGGGCATTAGGCCTGTGACCAGGTCTCCGTCGCTTTAGTGCCCATAACTTTTGCTTCGTAAGGAGTTATGTAGTGCACATCTTACCGTTGCAAAGCTATCTAAGAGCTCTACGATGGGGGCTGTAAGCCTGCTCGATTGTGCCTATTTTCGGAGCCCAAAATCAAACATTTTCATCAGTTTTGGGCCATTTTTCTTCTTTTCGCGATGTTTCTTCTTCGAAGATCGTTCGTCGTGAGACACGAAAAGGACGACACATAAGGGCATTGCGCCCTCAACATGACGGGTGCGATCATACCAACACTAATGCACCAGATCCCATAAGAACTCCGAAGTTAAGCGTGCTTAGGTGAGAGTAGTACTAGGATGGGTAACCCCCTGGGAAACCCTCGTGTGTACCCACATTTTTGTTTTTTTTTTTTTCCCCATTCCGGTTTGCCAAGATACTTTATCCGTCACATTTCTATTATCGAATCCCACGGCATCTTGGGCATGACAACTTCGGTTCGCTTAGAGGTTGGGCCCGCAAACCGAGGGCGTCGGGCATGTGACCTGGTCTCCGTCACTCCAAAGCCAATAAGTTTTAATCCGTATGGAGTTTTGCAGCACACAACATACCGTTGGAAAGATCTCCGAGAGCTCTACGACGAGGGCAATAAGCTTGCTCGGCTGCGCCTATTTTTGGAGCCCAAGAGAAAACATTTTCATCAATTTCAGGCCATTTTTCTTATTTTTGCACAGTTTCTTCATCTCATATCGTTCATCGAGAGCCGCGAAAAAGAGCAGCACATAAGGGCTTTGCGCCCTTAACATGACGGGTGCAATCATACCAGCTCTAATATACTGCATCCCATCAGAACTATAAAGTTAAGCATGGTTGGGTGGAGTAGTACTAGGATGTGGGACCCCTTGGGAAGTCCTCGTGTCGCACCCCTCTTTTTGTTTTATTTTTTTCACTCGTTCAGGCTTGCCAAGATGCTTTATCCGTCATATTTCTAGTATCAAGTCCCATGGCATCTTGGGCAAGACAACTTCGTTACGCATAAAGGATGGGCCCGTAAACCGAGGTCGTCGGGCTAGTGACCAAGTCTCCATCGCTCCTGTGCCTATAACTTTTGATCCGTAAAGAGTTATGCGAGCATGGCATACCGTTGAAAAGCTCTCCGAGAGCTCTACGACGGTAGAAGTAAGCCTACTCTGCTGCGCCAATTTTTGGAGCCCAAAAGCAAACGTTTTCATGAGTTTCTAGCCACTTTTATTCTTTTTGCGCTATTACTTCATCCCGGATCATTGGTCGTTAGCCACCAAAAGGATGACACATAAGGGCTTTGTGCCCTCAACATGACTGGTGCAAACATACGAGCACTAATGCATAGTATCCAATCAGAACTACGAAGTTAAACGTGCTTGGGCAAGAGTAGTACTAGGACGGGTGTTCCCCTAGGAAGTCCTCGGGTTGCACCCCCATTTTTGTTTTGTTTTTTTGCGCCATTCAGGCTTGCCAAGATGCTTTATCCGTCACATTTCTATTATTGAGAACCACGGCATCTTGGGCAAGACTACTTCACTTCGCGTAGAGGCTGGACCCGCAAACCGAGGGTGTGGGGCCTGTGACCAGGTCTTCGTCGCTCCAGTGCCCATAACTTTTGATCCGTAAGGAGTTATGCGGCACACAGTAAACCGTTGGAAAGCTCTCTGAAAGCTCTACAACGGGTGCAGTAAGCTTGCTCGACTTCGCCTATTTTCAGAGCCCAAAAGCTAAATTTTTCATTAGTTTCAGGCCATTTTTTTTCTTTTTGCGCTGTTTTTTCGTCTTGGATCGTTCGTCGTGAGCCTTGAAAATGACGACACATATAGGCTTTGCGCTCTCAACATGACGGGTGCGATCATACCAACACTAATGCGCAGCATCCCATCAGAACTATGAATATAAGCATGCCTAAGTGAGAGTAGTAACAGCATGGGTAACCCCCCTTATCGTTTTGTTTTTTTGCCCCGTTCAGGTTTGCCAAGATGCTTTATCTGTCACATTTTTATTATTGAGTCCCACGGCATCTTGGGCAAGACAATTTCGCTTTGAGTAGAGGCTAGGCCTGCAAACCAAGGGCGTCGGGCCTGTGACCAGGTTTTCGTCGCTCTAATGCCCAAAACTTTTGATCCGCAAGGAGTTATGCGGCGCACAGCATACAGCTGGAAAGCTCTTCGAGAGCTCTATGATGGTGGCAGCAAGCCTACTTGGCTGCGCCTGTTGTCGGAGCCCAAAAGCAAATGTTTTCATTAGTTTTGGGAAACTTTTCTTCTTTTTACGCTATTTCTTCATCATGAGCCACGAAAAGGACGACACATAAGGGCTTTGAGCCCTCAATATGATGGGTGCGATCATACTAGCACTAATACACCACATCCCATCAGAACTATGAAGTTAAGCGTGCTTGGGCGAGAGTAGTACTAGGATGGGTAACCCCTTGGGAAGCCCTCTTGTTGCACACCTCTTTTCGTTTTGTTTTTTTGCCCCGTTCAGGCTTGCCAAAATGCTTTATCAGTCACATTTCTATTATCAAGTCCCACGGTATTTTGGGGAAGACAACTTCGCTTTGCATAGAGGCTGGGCCCGCATACAAAGGGTGTCGGGCCTGTGACTAGGTCTCCGTCGCTCCAGTACCCTTAACTTTTGATCCGTAAGGCGTTATGCGCCGCACAACATACCATTGAAAAGCTCTCCGAGAGCTCTACGACGGGGGCAACAAGCCTGCTCAGCTGCGCCTGTTTTCAGAGCCCAAAATCGAACATTTTCATCTGTTTTGGGCCACTTTTCTTTTTTTTATGATATTTCTTCATCCCGGATCGTTTGTCGTTAGCCGTAAAAAAGGACGACACTTAATGGCTTTGCGCCCTCAACATGACGGGTGCGATTATACTAGCACTAATAAACTGCATCCTATCAGAACTACGAAGTTAAGCGTGCTTGGGCGAGAGTAGTACTAGGATGGGTCACCCCTTGGGAAGTCCTTGTGTTGCACCCCTCTTTTCATTTTGATTTTCTGCATTGATCAGGCTTGCCAAGATGCTTTATCCGTAACATTTCTATTATCGAGTCCCACGGCATCTTGGGCAAGACAACTTCACTTCGCGTAGAGACTGAGCCCGCAAACCTAGGGCGTGGGGCCTGTGTCCATGTCTCAGTCGCTCTAGTGCCCATAACTTTTGATCCGTAAGGAGTTGTGCGGAGCACAACATACCGTAGAAAAGATCTCCGAGTGCTATACCGTTGGAAAGCTCTTCGAGAGCTCTACGACGGGGGCAACGAGCCTACTCGGCTGCGCTTGTTTTCGGAACCCAAAGCAAACGTTTTCATCAATTTTAGGCTACTTTTCTTCTTTTTGCGCTGCTACTTCGTACGGATCATTCGTCATGACCAGCCAAAAAGACGACACATAAGGGCTTTGCGCCCTCAACATGACGGGTGCTATCATACCAGCACTAATTCAACACATCCCATCAGAACTACGAAGTTAAGCGTGCTTGGGCGAGAGTAGTACTAGGATGGGTTACCCCGCGGGAAGCCCTCGTGTTGCACCCCTCTTTTCGTTTTGTTTTTTTTGCCCAGTTCAGGCATGCCAAAATGCTTTATCCGTCACATTTCTATTATCGAGTCCCACGGCATCTTGGGCAAGACAACTTAGCTTCGCGCAGAGATTGGGCCTGCAAACCGAGGGCATCGGGCCAGTGACCAGATCTCCGTCGCTTTAGTGCCCATAACTTTTTCTTCGTAAGTAGTTATTCGGCGCATAATATACCGTTGGAAAGCTCTCCGAGAGCTCTACGATGGGGGCAGTAAGCCTGCTCGGTTGCGCCTATTTTCAGAGCCCAAAAGCAACCGTTTTCATCATTTTTGGCACATTTTTCTTCTTTTTGCGGTGTTTCTTCTTCCCAGATCGTTCATCGTGAGACGCGAAAAGGACAACACATAAAGGCTTTGCGCCCTCAAAATGACGGGTATGATCATACCAGCATTAATGTGCCGGATCCCATCAGAACTATGAAGTTAAGCGTGCTTGGGAGAGAGTAGTACTAGGATGGGTGACCCCCTGGGAAGCCCTCGTGGGTACCCCCGTTTCTCTTTTGCTTTTCTCCCTGTTCCGGCTTGCCAAAATGCTTTATCCGTCACATTTCTATTACCGAATCCCACGGCATCTTGGGCATGACAAATTCGCTTTATTTAAAGGCAGGGCTTGCAAACCGAGGGCATCGGGCCTGTGACCTGGTCTCCGTCCCTCCAGTGCCAATAACTTTTATTCCGTATGGAGTTATGTGGCGCACAACATACCGTTTGAAAGCTCTCTGAGAGCTCTACGATAGGGGCAACAAGCCTGCTCGGCTGCGCCTGTTTTTGGATTCCAAGAGAAAATGTTTTCATCAGTTTCAGGCCACTTTTCTTTTTTTTGCGCAGTTTCTTCATCCCAGATCATTCATTGTGAGCCGCAAAAAAGGGCAAAACATAAGGGCTTTGCGCCTTTAATATGACGGGTAAGATCATACCAGCTCTAATGCACTGCATCCCATTAGAACTACGAAGTTAAGCGTGGTTGTGCGGGAGTAGTACTAGAATGTAGGACCCCTTGGGAAGTCCTTGTGTTGCACCCCCCTTTTCGTTTTGTTTTTTTCCCTCGTTCAGGCTTGCCAAGATGCTTTATCCGTCACATTTCTATTATCAAGTCCCATGACATCTTGGGCAAGACAACTTCGTTACGCGTAGAGTATGGGCCCATAAACCGAAGGCGTCGGGCTAGTTACCAAGTCTCCATCGCTCCAATGCGCATAACTTTTGATCCGTAAGAAGTTATGCGACGAACGACATACCGTTGGAAAGCTCTCCGAGAGCTCTACGACGAGAGAAGTAAGTCTGCACGGCTGCGCTAGTTTTCAGAGCCCAAAAGAAAATGTTTTCATGAGTTTCTGGCCATTTTTTTTACTTTTTGCGCTGTTACTTCATCCTGAATCGTTGGTCGTTAGCCGCCAAAAGGACGACACATAAGGGCTTTGCGCCCTCAACATGACGGGTGCGATCATACCAGCACTAATGCACAACATCCAATCGGAACTATGAAGTTAAGTGTGCTTGGGCGAGAGTAGTACTAGGATGCGTGACCCCCTGGGAGGTCCTCGTGTTGCACCCCTCTTTTCGTTTTGTTTTTTAGCCCCGTTCAAGCTTGCCAAGATGTTTTATCCATCACATTACTATTATCGAGTCCCACGGCATCTTGGGCAAGACAACTTTGCTTCGCGTAAAGGGTGGGTCCGCAAACCGAGGGCGTCGGGCCTGTGACCAGGTCTCCGTCGCTTTAGTGCCAATAACTTTTGATCCGTAAGGAGTTATGCGGCACACATCATACCGTTGGAGAGCTCTCCGAGAGCTCTACGACGGAGGCAATAAGCCTGCTCGACTTCGCCTGTTTTCAAAACCCAAAAGCTAAAGTTTTCATTAGTTTCGGGCAAATTTTCTTCTTTTCGCGCTGTTTCTTCATCCTGGATTGTTCGTCGTGAGACGCAAAAATGATGACACAAAAGGGCTTTGTGCCCTCAACAGTACTGGTGCGATCATACCAACTCTAATGCGTAGCATCCCATCAGAGCTGCGAAGTTAAGCGTGCTTGAGTGAGAGTAGTAACAGCATGGGTGACCTCCCATGTCCTTTTGTTTTTTTGCCCCGTTCAGGCTAGCCAAGATGCTTTATCTGTCACATTTCTATTATCGAGTCCCACGGTATCTTGGGCAAGACAACTTCGCTTTGAGTAGAGTCTGGGCCTGCAAACCAAGGGCGTCGGGCCTTTGACCAGGTTTTCGTCGCTCTAATGCCCATAACTTTTGATCCATAAGGAGTTATGCCCCACACAACATACCATTGGAAAGCTCTCCGAGAGCTCCACGAAGGGGGTAGCAAGCCTACTCAGCAAGCCTATTGTCGGAGCCCAAAAGCAAATGTTTTCATTAGTTTCGGGCAACTTTTCATCTTTTTACGATGTTTCTTTGTCCCGGATCGTTCGTCCTGAGCCACGAAAAGGACGACACATAAGGGTTTTGAGCCCTGAATATGATGGGTGCGATCATACCAGCACTAATACACCACATCCCATCAGAACTACGAAGTTAAGCGTGCTTGGGCGAGAGTAGTACTAGGATGAGTAACCCCCTGGGAAGCCCTCTTGTTGCACACCCCTTTTCGTTTTGTTTTTTTGCCTCGTTCAGTCTTGCCAAAATGCTTTATCAGTCTCATTTCTATCAGCGAGTCCCACGACATTTTGGGCAAGAAAACTTTGCTTTGCGTAGAGGCTAGGCCCGCAAACAGAGGGCGTCGGGCCTGTGACCAGGTCTCCATCGCTCCAGTGCCCTTAACTTTTGATCTGTAAGGCGTTATGTGGCGCACAGCATACCGTTGGAAAGCTCTCCAAGAGCTCTATGACGGAGGCAGTAAGGCTGCTCGGCTGTGCCTATTTTCGGAGCCCAAAAGCAAATGTTTTCATCAGTTTTGGGCCACTATTCTTCTTTTTGTGATGTTTCTTCATCCTGGATCGTTTGTCGTTAGCCGTGAAAAAGGACGAAACTTAATGGCTTTGCGCCCTCAACAAGACGGGTGCTATTATAACCGCACTAATAAATCGCATCCCATCAGAACTACGAAGTTAAGCGTGCTTGGGTGAGAGTAGTATTAGGATAGGTGACCCCTTGGGAAGTCCTCGTGTTGTACCCATCTTTTCATTTTAATTTTTTGCACTGATCAGGCTTGTCAAAATGCTTTATCCGTCACATTTCTATTATCGAGTTCCACGGAATCTTGGGCAAGACAACTTCACTTCGCGTAGAGGCTGGGCCTGCAAACCGAGGGCGTCGGGCTTGTGACCAGATCTCTATCACTCCAGTGCCCATAACTGTTGATCCGTAAGGAGTTGTGCGGTGCACGACGTACTGTAGAAAAGATCTCCGAATGCTCAAAAGAAAACATTTTCATCGATTTCGGGCTATTTTTCTTCTTTTGAAGCTGTTTCTTCATCCCACATCATTCGTTCTGATCCGTGAAAAGGACGGCACATAAGGCTTTGCGCCCTCAACTTGATGGGCACGATCATACCAGCACTAATGCCCCGTATCATATCAGAACTCCGAAGTTAAGCGCGCTTGGGCGAGAGTAGTACTAGGATGGGGGACCCCTTGGGAAGTCCTCGTGTTGCACCCCCTTTTCATTTTTTTCCCCGTTTAGCCTTGCCAAGACGTTTTATCCATCACATTTCTATTCTCGAGTCCCACGGCATCTTGGGCAAGATAGCTCATGTAGAGGCTGGGCCCGTAAACCGAGGGCGTAGGGCCTGTGACCTGGTCTCCGTCGCTCCAGTGCCCATAACTTTTGAACCGTAAGAAGTTATGCGGTGCACAATATACCGTTGGAAAGCTCTCTGAGAGCTCTACGATGGGGGTAGTTAGCCTGCTCGGCTGCGCCAATTTTTGGATTCCAAAATCGAACGTTTTCATGAGTTTCTGGCTATATTTCTTCTTTTTGCGCTGTTTCTTCATTCTAGATCGTTCGTCATGAGCCGTCAAAAGGACTACACATAAGGGCATTGCACCCTCAACATGACGGGTGCGATCATACCAGCACTAATGCACCGCATCCTATCAGAACTACGAAGTTAAGCTTGCTTGAGTGAGAGTAGTACTGGGATGGATGACCACTAGGGAAGCCCTCGTGTTGCACCCCCCTTTTCGTTTTGTTTTTTTGCCCCGCTCAGGCTTGCCAAGATGCTCTATCCATCAAATATTTATTATCATGTCCCACTGCATCTTTGGCAAGACAACATTGCTTCGCGTAGAGGCTGGGCCGGCAAACCGGGGGCGTGGGGCCTATGACTAGGTCTCTGTCACTCCGGTGCCCATAACTTTTGATCCGTAAAGAGTTATGCGGCGCACAGCATACCGTTGGAAAGCTCTCCGAGAGCTTTACGACGGGGGCAGCAAGTTTGCTCTGCTGCGCCTATTTTCGGAGCCCAAAAGCAAACATTTTTATTTGTCTCAGGCAACTTTTCTTCTTTTTGAGGTGTTTTTTGGTGCCGGATCGTTCGTCGTAAGCCGCAAAAAGGATGACACATAAGGGCTTTGCGCCCTCAACACGACAGTTGTGATCATAACAGCACTAATGCACCGCATCCCCACAGAACTACGAAGTTAAACGTGCTTGGGCGAGAGTAGTACTATGATGGGTGACCCCTTGGGAAATCCTCGTGTTGCACCCCTCTTTTCATTTTTTTTTTTTGCCCCGTTCAGGCTTGCCAAGATACTTTATCCGTCACATTTCCATTATCGAGTCCCACAGCATCTTGGGAAAGACAACTTCGCTTCGCGTAGAGGCTCGGCCCGCAAATCAAGGGCATTGGGCTTGTGACCAGATCTCCGTCGCTCTAGTGCCCATAACTTTTGATCCATAAGGAGTTATGCCGCACACAGCATACCGTTGAAAAGCTCTCTGAGCGCTCTACGATCAGTGCAGCAAGCCTGCTCGGCTGCTCCAATTTTTGGAGCCCAAAAGAAAACATTTTCATCAGTTTTGTGTTATTTTTCTCCTTTTTGCGCTGTTTCTTCATCCCACATTGTTCGTCGTGAGTCGCAAAAAGGATGGCAGATAAGGGAATTGCACCCTCAACTTGATGGGTGAAATCATACCAGCACTAATGCACCGGATCCTATCAGAACTCCGAAGTTAAGCGTGCTTAGGCGAGAGTAGTACTAGGATGGGTAACCCCCTGGGAAGCCCTCGTCTTGCACCCCCCCTTTATGTTTTGTTTTTTTGCCTTGTTCCGGCTTGCCAAAATGATTTATCCGACACATTTCTATTATCGAGTCCCACGGTAACTTGGGCAAGACAACTTCGCTTCGCGTAGAGGCTAGGCACTCAAACTGAGGGCATGGGGCCTGTGACCATGTCTCTGTTGCTCCGGTACCCATAACTTTTGATCCGTAACGCGTTACGCGGCGCACAACATACCGTTTGAAAACTATCTAAGAGCTCTAAGATGGGGGTAACAAGCCTGCTCGGCTATGCCTGTTTTTGGAGCCCAAAATCAAACGTTTTCATCAGTTTCTGGACACTTTTCTTGTTCTTCCCGGTTTCCTCGTCCGAATCATTCGTCGTGAGCCGCCAAAAGAAAGACACATAAGGGCTTTGCACCCTCAACATGACAGGTACGATCATACCAGCATTAATGCACTGCATCCCATTAGAACTATGAAGTTAAGCATGCTTGGGCGAGAGTAGTACTAGGATGGGTGACCCCCTAGGAAGTTCCGGTGTTGCACCTCTCTTTTTGTTTTGTTTTTTTTCCCCGTTCAGGCATGCCAAAATGCTTTATCCGTCACATTTCTATTGTCGAGTCCCACGGCATCTTGGGCAAGATAACTTTGATTCGCGTAGAAGTTAGGCCCGCAAGATGAGGGCTTCGTGCCTATGACCAGGTATGCGTTTCTTTAGTGCTCATAAATTTTTCTCCGTAAGAAGTTATGCGGCACACAACATACAGTTGGAAAGCTCTCTGAGAGCTCTATGACGGGGACAGCAAGCTTGCTCGGTTGAGCCTATTTTTGGAGCCCAAAAGCAAACATTTTCATCAGTTTCTTGGCATTTTTCTTCTTTTTGCGCTGTCTCTTCGTCCCAGATCCTTCGTCGTGTGCCGCAAAAAAGATGATACATAAGGGCTTTGCGCCCTCAACAAGACGGGTGCAATCGTGCCAGCATTAATGCATCGGATCCCATCAGAACTCCAAAGTTAAGCTTGCTTGGGCGAGAGTAGTACTAGGATGGGTGACCCCTGGGAAGCCCTCGTGTTGTACCCCCCTTTTCATTTTGTTTTTTTGCCTCGTTTCGGCTTGCCAAGATGCTTTATCCATCATATTTCTATTATTGAATCCCACGGTATCTTGGGCAAGACAACTTCACTTCACGTAGAGGCTGGGCCCGCAAACCGAGGGCGTCAGGTCTATGACCAGGTATCCGTCGCTCCATGGCCCAAAACTTTTGATCCGTGAGGAGTTATGCAGCGCATATCATACCATTGGAAAGGTCTCCGAGAGCTCTACGACTAGGGCAGCGAGCCTGCTCAGCTGCGCCTGCTTTCAGAGCCTAAAAGCAAACGCTTTCATTAGTTTCAGGCCACTTTTTTTTTTTTTTTTTGTGCTGTTTCTTCCTCCTGGATCGTTCATCTAGAGCCGCAAAAAGGACGACACATAAGAGCTTTGCTCCCTCAACACGACGGGTGCGATCATACTAGCACTAATGCACCGCATCCCATCATAACTACAAAGTTAAGCATGCTTGGGCGAGAGCAGTACTAAGATAGGGGACCCCCTGGGAAGTCCTCGTGTTGCACCCCCCTTAGCGTTCTGTTTTTTTGCCTCATTCAAGCTTGCCAAGATGCTTTATCCGTCACATTTCTATTATGAAGTCCTACGACATCTTGGGCAAGACAACTTCACTTGGCGTAAAGGCTGAGCCCGCAAACAGAAGGAGTCGGGCCTGTGACCAGGTCTTTGTCGCTCTAGTGCCCATAACCTTTGATCCATAAGGAGTTATGCGGCCCACAGTATACCGTTGGAAGGCTATCTGAGAGCTCTAAGACGGGGGCAGTTAGCCTGCTCGATTGCGCCAGTTTTCGGAGCCCAAAAGAAAACATTTTCATCAATTTCTGGCCACTTTTCTTTTATTTACACTGTTTCATCGTCCTGGATCGATCGTCGTGAGCCGCAAAAAGGACGACACATAAGGGCTTTGCGCCCTCAACATGACGGGTGCAATCATACCAACACTAATGCACCGGATCCCATCAGAACTCTAAAGTTAAGCGTGCTTAGGCGAGAGTAGTACTAGGATGGGTAACCCCCTAGGAAGCCCTCGTGTTGCACCCCCCTTTTTGTTTTGTTTTTTTGCCCCGTTCATGCTTGCCAAGATGCTTTATCCGTCACATTTCTATTATCGAGTCCCACGGCATCTTGGGCAAGACGACTTCAATTCGCGCTGAGGCTGGGCCCGTAAATCGAGGGAGTCAGGCCTGTGACCAGGTCTCCGTCGCTCCGGTGCCCATAACCTTTGATCTGTAAGGAGTTATGCGGCGCACAGCATGCCGTTCGAAAGCTCTCCGAGAGCTCTAAGAAGGGGGTAGTATGTCTGCTCGGTTGCGCTATTTTTTTGAGCCCAAAGGCAAACGTTTTCATCAATTTCTGGCCAGTTTTCCTTTTTTTGTGCTGTTTCTTCATCCCGGATCGTTCGTCGTGAGACACCAAAGGGATGATAAATAAGGGCTTTGCGCCTTCAACATGAACGGTGTGATCATACCTGTCACGCCCCAACCCGGCCTATAAAGGTTAGACTAGGGTGTGATCTAAACATTCAAGTCCTTTCACATTCTTAATCATTTTAGGAGGTTTAACACTTAACGTTTTATTCTAGACTTCAAAATTTTTCCAGAAATCCGGCAGCATAACGGCTGTAATTGGGCTATTTGTTTTGACCTAAATTTTCTAACAGCCTCAAAACTTTCAATTCAAGTTCATTCTCGACTAGAATTTACTACTTAATCATCAATTGAATTGCCTATTGGTTATTTCGACATCCCGTTTGATTTATAACCTAGCATAATACTATGCCTCGTTAGTCCATTTATTCTCGTTTCAAAATATGCCTGTTTATCGTAGCTTATTAGCGAGTACCTGTTGAGATTGGATAAGTTCATTTACCTATTCCTTAACCAAGCATCATAACCTGCGATAGATACTAGCGGTAGTAAAAGCAAAACGATCAAAGTAGTGTCATGTCTAGTAGCGGTCTACCTAAAATAAGTACAAATCAAAATTAGACCCCAAATTACAACGGGGGTCTTATACATTAGCAACAGCAAGAAACATAAGATAAATGGTCTTCAAGCAGCACAAAATACACAAGTAATCACGTTCATGCAAAACAACAATAACAGGCAATCACTCCAGGGGTTCATCATTAGGTACATTATCCTCATGTTCCTGTACCTGTTCTTCTTCACCTGAAATGATAAAAGAGGGTGAGTCCTTATGAACTCAGCGAGGGGGAACGAGAAATAAATTTTGAAACTCATTTTCCAGTTCACTTTATGAAAACCCCTTTTTTAAAACATGTCACATATTACAAATAATATGGTAAGCAGTTATAAGAAACAAATCGAGAAACGGATACAATTACCAATCATTTCAAGGATACGGTGAGCATTTACTCTCAATTTAAATTTCGAATTATTTGGAGCGGCCGACTTCAATAATCCACTTATCACTCCCAAATGGGTGTACTCCGGATGTACCCCGAAACCTACGACCCAACTCTCCGAGGGTGAAATGCCAAGCGAGAGAGGGAATTGGACCATGGTAGTCACGGTAACACCGGCAAGCCCGATGCCGCCCGGCGTGCGTGAAACACTACCATGCCACACGAAAGGTTGCAACCTCGTATGCAATACACATTTATAACATTTATCATATCACATTAGGAGGACAACAAAGTAGGTTGCCTCCGAGCAGTTATAAGATCGTATGTTGACAAGTAGTCAAACGAAGCACGATAAGGCAAGTAATTTCACATGAAGGCAAATAGAGTCATATGAACATTAATCGGGCAGCCATGTAACACATATAAAACAGGCCATATAACACATTAAGAAGCTCACGGGATCAAGTGATAAGTTTATGCAACAGGCGAGGATATCAAAGGGGTTTGGGTGCAAGAAAAGCTTATTTGTCAACATGCAATGGCCTACTCACATTTGGAACTATAAAACATTTTACGGGCAGCCCACGCAACGTACATTTTCCACACAATAACCCCCGGTTAACACTTAACAAGAATTCCTAGTCATTAGGGTTCGCTTTTCATGCAAAATCGTGCGATCAAAACCCTAAATCAACTCAATCATCATTCCAAAGTCATGCATCGTCTCATTCAACATCCTCAACATTCAATACAGTCCACACAATATTCCAATACTACCATTCCAAGCAATTAGTACCACAAAAGAGGTTCAACAAGTTTTCCCAAGCACATAGTCAATTGAAACCCTAACTGCAATAAGCTGTTTTCTCACAATCAACTGGGCAGGCAAATGAACTCCAAATTCAGTGAATAATATATCAAATTAAATCTTAAGAAGTTAACTAAAATCAGAAACAAACCTTGCATCAATTGGAGTTCTGGATCGTTAGTTATAGCCAAAATGGTGGAACTGCTCAAAACTGTCCAGATTTGCCTATCTTTCGATATTGCATGATTTTGAGGTCCTTAGGTTCATTTTTAGCCTAAGCCTATTTCTGGAAAAAATGTCCACAACTCAAAAATATAGTAGCAAACAAATTTTCATGCATTTTGGATGTCGTTTGTTATGTAAAAATCATCTCGTTCCACACGGGCAGTAAATCTGCCAAACTGCTTCCTTTTTCTCAAAACTTTCCAGATTTAGCTATATTACGTGATTTTGCCATTTTGAGGGCCTTAGAGCCAAAATTTGACTTTGCTTATTTGTGCGAAAAATGTTCAAAATTGGCCAAACTAGTCACCTAGGGATTTTCACGCAATTTCAACATCATTTGCTTAACCAAAAATTGCCTCGAACAGACGGGTCAGAAGCAGTCTCAAATTTCGACTTTGTCTAGTATCATTTTCAAGCCAAGTTATTGCCATGCATGGTTGTTTAAACTCATGAACGACCACATAGCTCAAGCACAGAAGCAAATACACACATTCATGGTCATGCATGTGAAGTTTTAAAGAGTTTTCCAAAAGTTTTGAACCCTCACCTTATCAAAACAACCAGGTAGATGCAGAATGTTCTTGAAAATGCACCAATGAAGCTTCTTTCTTGCTTTGGCCGAGAGAGATAGCTTGTTTTCCTTTAATTCCCAACTGAGTTAGCTAGTGAGGAGGGTGTGCATGTGGTTGTAACCAAAATAAATTGAAGAAATCTTAGCAAAGCATACCTAAGACCGAAATGGACAGATTTGTGAGCTTGTATGAGTTCTTCTTGCTTCTAGTTGCTTGGCCGAATTTCTTTTGCTTGTGGCTTGCTTGGCTGACTATGATATAATGAAGAGAAGCTATAGAAGTGGTAATGTGCAGCTAAAGCCGAGAGAAGAGAGAAATGAGAGGAAGAGAGAGAGAACCGAAAGAGAAATGAAGAAAGACAACAAATGAAGGCCTTGCAATTTTTTTGAGGTTGTGGTCGGTCCTTGGGCAGTCCAAAATCTGCATTCTTGTCTTCAATATGCTATTTTCAAATTGCTAGGATGGGCATGCAAAGGCTGGTCGGGTATGGTGAGGAAATGAGAGGAATTGAGCAATTATTTTAATGCCTTATGTCATTTTTTTTGTCCTTGCATGCAAATTTAATTTATGTTGTTCAAAGCTTGTGCAAAAAGCTTGATATGGTCGGCCAAGGCATTAAAGAATGCTGAATTTTGTCAACTTAAGCATTATTTAATTGTATCTTGGAAGTGCAAAAAAAAAAAGAATAATGCAAAAAGAATAAAGAATGTCTTGTTTTTGGTGCATTTTTGTCTTCTAGTGAAAGGAATTTGGATTATTATATTGTTAGTGGATTTTGTAGGATTGTTTAATAGCCTAGTGCTTCGTGTAAGATGCTTTCTTGATTAGCGTGAAGACACGCTTTCCTAGGTTTAGGGCACGCACTTCGAGGTGGGACACGAACTACAAGACGAACACACGTTTTTCAAGTAAACGCACGTAACCCTATATGAATGCACGAAATTCAATGCAAGGCACACAAACTAAATACAATTCTCAAACCTAGGTCATGGCACGCAAATCTAGTTTAGGGCATGCAAAACGAGGTATCGCACGCAATTCGGGGTCGGGCCTCACAATACCAGCACTATTGCACCGGATCCCATCAGAACTCCGAAGTTAAGCGTGCTTGGGCGAGAGTAGCACTAGGAGTGGTGACCCCCTGGGAAGTCCCCGCATTGCACCCCCTTTTTTGTTTTGTTTTTTTGCCCCGTTCCGGCTTGCCAAGATGCTTTATCCGTCACATTTCTATTATCAAGTCCCACAGCATCTTGGGCAAGACCACTTCGCTTCACGTCGAGGCTGGGCCCACAAACTGAGGGCGTCATGGTTGTGGCCAGGTCCCCATCGCTTCAGTGCCGATAACTTTGATCCGTAAGGAGCTATTCGGCGCACAGCATACCGTTGGAAAGTTCTCAGAGAGCTTTACGATGGGGACAACAAGCCTACTCGGCTGCGCCTATTTTTGGAGCCCAAAAGCAAATGTTTTCATTAGTTTCGGGCCACTTTTCTTCTTTTTGTGTTGTTTACTCGTCCCGGACCGTTCGTTGTAAGCCGCTAAAAGGACGACACATAACGGCTTTCTGCCTTCAACATGACAGGTGCGATCATATCAGCACTAATGCCCCACATTCCATCAGATCTCCGAAGTTAAGTGTGCTTGGGTGGGAGTAGTACTAGGATGGTTGACCCACTGGGAAGTCCTCGTGTTGCACCCCCTTTTTTCTTTTGTTTTTTTGCCCCGTTCAAGCTTGCCAAGATGCTTTATCCGTCATATTTCTATTATCGAGTCCCACGGTATCTTGGGCAAGACAACTTCGGTTCGCGTAGAGGCTGGGCCCGCAAACCTAGGGCACGGGGCCTGTGACTAGGTCTTTATCGCCCTGGTGCCCATAACTTATGATCCGTAAGGAGTTATATGGCTCACAACATAACGTTGGAAAGCTCTCTGAGAACTCTACGACGGCGGCAGCAAGCTTGCTTGGCTGCGAATGTTTTTGAATCCCAAAAGAAAAGGTTTTCATCAGTTTTGGGCTATTTTTCTTCTTTTTGTGTTGTATCTTTGTCTCGGATCGTTCGTCGTGAGCCGCAAAAAGGATGACACATAACGGCTTTGCGCCCTCAACTTGACGGGCACGATCATACCAACACTAATGCACCGGATCCCGTTAGAACTCCGAAGTTAAGCGTGCTTGGCCAAGAGTAGTACTAGGATGGGTGACCCCGTGGGAAGCCCTCGTGTTGCACGCCCTTTTCATTTTGATTTTTTGCCCCGTTCCGGATTGCCAAGATACTTTAACCGTCACATTTCTATTATCGAGTCCCACGGCATCTTGGGCAAGACAACTTCGCTTCATGTAGAGGTTGGGCCTGCAAACCGAGGGCGTCGGGCTTCGGCCAGGTCTCCGTCGCTCCAGTGCCCATAATTATTGATCCGTAAGGAGTTATTCGGCGCACAGCATACCATTGGAAAGCTCTTCCAGAGCTTTACGACGGTGGCAACAAGCCTGCTCGCCTGCGCCTATTTTTTGACACCAAAAGCAAACGTTGTCATCAGTTTTGGGCTACTTTTCTTCTTTTTAAGCTGTTTCTTCTTTCCCGATAGTTCGTCGGGAGCCGCAAAAAGGACGAAAAATAAGGGCTTTGCTCCCTCAACATGACGGGTGCGATTATACCAGCACTAATGCACCAAATCCCCTTAGAACTCTGAAGTTAAGCGTGCCTGAGCGAGAGTAGTACTAGGATGGGTGACCCCATGGGAACCCCTCGTGTTGCACCCCCCTTTCGGTTTGTTTTTTTGCCCCATTTAGGCTTGCTAAGATTCTTTATCCATCACATTTCTATTATCGAGTCCCACGACATCTTGGGCAAGACAACTTCGCTTCGCGTAGAGGCTGGACCCGCAAACCGAGGGCGTAGGGCCTGTGACCAGGTCTCCGTCGCTTCGGTGCCCATAACTTTAATTTGTAAGGAGCTATTTGGCGCACAACATACCGTTGAAAAGTTCTCAAAGAGCTCTACAACCGGGACAACAAGCCTGCTCGGCTGCGCCTATTTTTGGAGCCCAAAAACAAATGTTTTCATTAGTTTCGGGCCATTTTTCATTTTTTTTTGTGCTGTTTCTTCATCCCGGATCGTTCGTCGTAAGCCGCAAAAAGTATGACACATAAGGGCCTTACGGCTTCAACATGACGGGTGCGATCATACCATCACTAATGCGTCACATCCCATCAGAACTCCGAAGTGAAGCGTGATTGGGCGAGAGTAGTACTAGGATTGGTGTCCCCTTGGGAAGTCCTCATGTTGCACCCCCCATTTCGCTTTGTTTTTATGGCCCGTTCAAGCTTGCCAATATGCCTTAACCGTCACAATTCTATTATCGAGTCCCATAGAATCTTGGGTAGGACAACTTCGCCTCTCGTAGTGGTTGGGCCCGTAAACCGAGGGCGTCTGGTCAATGAACATGTATTCGTCGCTCCAAGGCCCATAACTTTTGATCCGTAAGGAGTTATGCGGCGCACATCATAGCATTGAAAAGCTCTCTGAGAGCTCTACGACAGAGGCAGTAAGCATGCTCAGCTGCGCCTGTTTTTAGAGTCCAAAAGCAAAGGTTTTCAATAGTTTTTGGCCTTTTTTCTTCTTTTTACGCAGTTTTTTCATCTCGGATCATTCGTCGTGAGCCGCGAAAAGGGCGACACATAAGTGCGTTGCGCCCTCAACATGACGGGTGCGGTCATACAAGTACTAATGCACCGGATCCCATTAGAACTCCAAAGTTAAGCATGCTTGGGTGAAAGTAGTACTAGGATGCGTAACCCCTTGGGAAGCCCTCTTGTTGCACCTCCCTTTTCGTTTTGTTTTTTTGCCCCGTTCCGGCTTGCCAAGATGTTTTATGCATCACATTTCTATTATCGAGTCCCACAGCATCTTGGACAAGACAACTTCCCTTCGCGTAGAGGCTGGGCCTGCAAACTAAAGGCATGGGTCCTGTGACCAGGTCTCTATCACTCCAGTGCCCATAACTTTTGATCCGTAAGGAGTTATGCGCCACACAACATACCATTGGAAAGCCATCCGAGAGCTCTATGACGGGGGCAGTGAGCCTGCTTGGCTGTGCTTGTTTTCGGTGCCCAAAAGCAATTATTTTCAATAGTTTTGGGCCACTTTTCTTCTTTTTACGATGTTACTTCGTCCCGAATTATTTGTCGTGAGCCGTGAAAAGTATGACACATAAGGGCTTTGTGCCCTCAACATGGCAGGTGCGATCATACCAGCACTAATGTGTCACATCCCATTAGAACTACGAAGTTAAGCATTCTTGAGCGAGAGTAGTACCAGGATGGGTGACCCCCTGCGATGTTCTCGTGTTCCACCCCCCTTTTCGTTTTGTTTTTTTGCCCCGTGCAGGCTTGCCAAGTTGCTGTATCGGACACATTTCTATTATAAACTCCCACAGAATCTTGGGCAAGACAACTGCGCTTCGCGTAGAGGCTGGGCCCGTAAACCGAAGGCGTCGCGTCTATGACTAGGTATCCGTAGCTCCGGTGCCCATAACTTTTGATCCGTAAAGAGTTATGCGGCATACAACATACCGTTGGAAAGCTCTCAGAGAGCTCCACGACGGGGGCAACAAGCCTGCTTGGCTGCGCCTATTTTCGGAGCCCAAAATCAAACTTTTTTATCAGTTTCGGGACACTTTTCTTCTTTTTGTGCTGCTTCTTCGTCCCAGATTGTTCGATGTGAGACGGGAAAAGGATGACACATAAGGGCTTTGCGCCTTCAACATGACGGGTGTGATCATACCAGTACTAATGCACCACATCCCATTAGAACTACGAACTTAAGCATGCTTGAGCGAGAGTTGTACTAGGATGGGTAACCCCCTAGGAAGTCCGCGTGTTGCACCCCACTTTTCGTTTTGTTTTTTTGCCTCGTTCAGGCTTGCCAAGAGGCTTTATTCGTCACATTTCTATTACCGAGTCCCATGACACCTTTGGCAAGACAACTACGCTTCGCGTAGAGGTTGCACCCGCAAACCGAGGGCATCGGGCATGTGACAGGTCTTCTTCGCTCCAAGGCCCATAACTTTTGATTCGTAAGGAGATATGCGGTGCACATAATACCGTTGGAAAGCTCTCTGAGAGCTCTACGACGGGGGCAGCAATCATGCTCTGCTGCGCCTATTTTTGGAGTCCAAAATCAAAGGCTTTCGCCAATTTTAGGCTATTTTTCTTCTTTTTGCGCTGTTTCTTCATCCCGGATCGTTCGTCGTGTGCCGCGAAAAGGATGACACATAAGGGCTTTGCGCCCTCAACATGACGAGTGCGATCATACCGGCACTAATGCACCGGATCCCATCAGAACTACGAAGTTATGCGTGCTTGGACAAGAGTAGTACTAGGATGGGTGACCCCCTGGGAAGTCCTCGTGTTGCACCCCCCTTTTCATTTTGTTTTTTGGCCCCGTTGAGGCTTGCCACGATGCTTTATCCATCACATTTCTATAATCGAGTCCCACAGCATCTTGGGCAAGACAACTTCACTTCGTGTAGAGGCTGGGCCCGCAAACTGAGGGCGTCGGGCCTGTGTCCAGGTCTCCGTCACTCAAGTGCCCATAACTTTTGATCTAAAAGGAGTTATTTGGCGCACAACATACTGTTTGAAAGCTCTCCGAGAGCTTTACGACGGGGGTAACATGCCTACTCGGCTGCGCCTATTTTTGGACCCCAAAAATAAACGTTTTCATCAATTTAGAGCCACTTTTCTTCTTTTTACGTTATTTCTTCGTCCGTCGTGAGCCGCAAAATGGACGACACATAACGGCTTTGCGCCTTCAACAAGACTGGTACGATCATAGCCGCACTAATGCGCTACATCCCATCAGAACTACGAAGTTAGGCGTGCTTGAACGAGAGTGGTACTAGGATGGGTGACCCCCTGGGAAGTCCTCGTGTTGCACCCTCCTTTTCGATTTTTTTTTTACCTCATTCAGGCTTGCCAAGATGCTTTAACTGTCACATTTCTATTATCGAGTCCCACGGCATCTTGGGAAAGACAACCTCTCTTCGCGTAGAGGTTGGGCTCGCAAACCGAGGGCGTCGGGCCTATGACTAGGTCTCCGTCATTTCAGGGCCCATAACTTTTGATACGTAAGGAGTTATGCGGCGCACATCATACCATTGGAAGGCTCTCTAAGAGGTCTACGATAGGGGCAGCAAGCATGCTTGGCTGCACCTATTTTGATCCATAAGGAGTTATTTGGCGCACAACATACTGTTGGAAAGCTCTCCGAGAGCTTTACGATGGGGGCAACAAGCATGCTTGGCTGCGCCTGTTTTTGGACACTAAAATGAAACGTTTTCATCAATTTCGAGCCATATTTCTTCTTTTTGCGTTGTTTTTTTTTATCACGGATCGTTCGTCGTTAACCGCGAAATGGACGACACATAAGGGCTTTGCACTGTCACCATGACGGGTGCGATCATACCAGCACTGATACACCACATCCCATCAGAACTCTGAAGTTAAGCATGCTTGGGAAAGAGTAGTATTAGAATGGGTGACCCCCTAGGAAGTCCTCGTGTTGCACCCTCTTTTCCGTTTCTTTTTTTGCCCCATTTAGGCTTGCCAAGATGCTTGATCCGTCACAATTATTTTCTCGAGTCCCACGGCATCTTGGGCAAGAAAACTTCGCTTCGCGGAGGGGTTGGGCCCACAAAACGAGGGCCTCGGGTTTGTGACCAAGTCTCCGTCACTTCAGGGCCTATAACTTTTGATATGTAAGGAGTTATGCGGCGCACATCATACCATTGGAAATCTCTCTGATAGCTCTACGACAGGGGCAGGAAGCATGCTCGGTTACGCCTGGTTTCAAAGCCCAAAAGCAAAGGTTTTCATCAATTTTGGGTTATTTTTCTTCTTTTTGCGTTGTTTCTTCTTCCCGAATCGTTAGTCGTGAGCCGCGAAAAGGACGACACAAAAGGGCTTTGCGCCCTCAACATGACGGGTGCGATCATACCAGCACTAATGCACCGGATCCCATCAGAACTCTGAAGTTAAGCGTGTTTGGGCGAGAATAGTACTAGGTTGGGTGACCCCCTGGGAAGTCCTCGTGTTGCACCCCCTTTTCGTTTTGTTTTTTAGCCCCCTTCAGGCTTGCCAAGATGCTTTATCTGTCACATTGCTATTATCGAGTCCCACGGCATCATGGGCAAGACAACTACCCTTCGTGTAGAGGTTGGGCCCATAAACCGAGGGCGTGGGGCCTATGACTATGTCTCCATTGCTCCAGTACCCATAACTTTTGATCAGAAAGTAGTTATACGGCGCACAACATACCATTGGAAAGCTTTTCGAGAGCTCTACAACGAGGGATACAAGCCTGCTTGGCTGTGCCTATTTTCGGAGCCCAAAAGCAAACATGTTCATCAGTTTTGGGCCACTTTTCTTCTTTTGGCACTGTTTTTTCTTCCCGGACCATTCCTCGTGTGCCGCGAAAAGGACAACGCATAAGGGTTTTGCGCCCTCAACATTACGGGTGCAAACGTACCAGCAAAAATGCACCACATCCTATCAGAACAATGATGTTAAGCGTGCTTGAGCGAGAGTAGTACTAGGATGGGTGACCCCTGGGAAGTCCTCGTGTTCACCCCCCTTTTCGTTTTCTTTTTTTGCCACATTCAGGCTTGCCAAGATGTTTTATCCGTGACATTTCTATTATCGAGTCCCATGGCATCTTGGGCAAGACGACTTCGCTTCTAGTAGAGGCTGGGCCAGCAAACCGAGGGCGTCAGGCCTGTGACTAGGTCTCCGTCGCTCCAATGCCAATAACTTTTGATCAGTAAGGAGCTATGCAGCCCACAACATACTGTTGGAAAGCTCTTCGAGAGCTCTACGACGAAGGCAGTAAGCTTGCTCGGCTGAGCCTCTTTTTAGAGCCCAAAAACAAACGTTTTCATCAATTTTGGGCCATTTTTCTTCTTTTTGCGCTGTTTCTTCATCCCGGATCCTTCGTCGTGAGTCGCGAAAAGGACGACTCAAAAGGGCTTTGCACCCTCAACATGACGGTGCGATCATCCCATCACTAATATAACGGATCCCATCAAAACTCCAAAATTAAGCGTTCTTGTACGAGAGTAGTACAAGGATGGGTAACCCCTTGGGAAGCCTTCGTGTTGCACCCCCCTTTTCGTTTTATTTTTTTACCCCATTCCGGCATGCCAAGATGCTTTATCCGTAACATTTCTATTATCGAGTCCCATGGCATCTTAGGCTAGACAACTTCGCTTCGCGTAGAGGCTGGGCCCGCAAACCGAAGGCGTGGCGCCTATGACAAGGTCTCCGTCGCTCCAATGCCCACAACTTTTGATCCGTAAGGAGTTTTGTGGCATACAGTATACCGTTGGAAAGCTCCCCGAGAGCTCTATGACGGCGGCAGCAACCCTGCTCGACTGCGCATTATTTTGCAGCCCAAAAGGAAATGTTTTCATCAGCTTTGAGCCACTTTTCTTCTTTTTGTGATGTTTATTTATCCCGGATCATTCGTCGTGAGCAAAAAAAAGGACGACACATAAGGGCTTTGTTCCCTCAACATGACGGGTGCTATCATACCACCACTAATGCACCGCATCCCATTAGAACTCCGAAGTCAAGCGTGCTTGGGCGAGAGTAGTACTAGGATGGGTGACCCCATGCGAAGTCCTCGTGTTGCATCCCCCTTTTCGTTTTGTTTTTTTGCCTCATTCTGGCGTACCAAGATGCTTTATTTGCCACGTTTCTATTATCGATTCCCACAGCCTCTTGGGCAAGACAAGTTCGCTTCGCGTAGACGCTGGGCCCGCAAACTGAGGGCGTAGGGCCTGTGACTAGGTCTCCGTCACTCTAGTGTCTATAACTTTTGATCCGTAAGGAGTTATGCGGCGCACAGCATACCGTTGGAAAGCTCTCCGATAACTCTACGACGTAGGTAGCAAGCCTGCTCTGCTGCGCCTATTTTTGGGGCCCAAAAGCAATCCTTTTCATCTATTTTGGGCAACTTTTCTTCTTTTTGCGCTGTTTCTTCGTCCCGGATCGGTCGTCGTGAACCGCGAAAAGGATGACACATAAGGGCTTTGAGCCCTCAACATGAAAGATGCGATGAAACTAGTGCTAATGAATGGATCCCATCAGAACTCCAAAATTAAGCGGGCTTGGACGTGAGTAGTACTAGGATCGGTGACCCACTGGGAAGAGCTCGCATCGCGTAGGGGCTGGTCCGGCTAGCCAAGTTGCTTTATCCGTCACATATCTATTATCGAGTCCCACAACATCTTGGGCAAGACAACTTCGCATCGCGTTGAGGCTGGTCCCCCAAACCTAGGGCATGGGGCATGGGGCTTGTGACCAGGTCTTCGTCACTCCAAAGCCCATAACTTTCGATCCGTAAGGACTTCTACGGTGCACATCATACCGTTGGAAAGCTCTCCGAGAGTTCTATGACGTGGGCAACAAGTCTGCTTGGCTGAGCCAATTTTCAGAGCCCAAAAGAAAACGTTTTCATTAGTTTTAGGTAACTTTTCTTCTTTTTGCGCTGTTTCTTTGTCCCGGATCGTTCGTCGTGAGCCGCGAAATGGATGAAACATAAGGGCTTTGTGCCCTCAACATGACAGGTGCGATCATACCAGCACTAATGTACCAGATCCTATTCGAACTCCGAAGTTAAGCGTGGTTGGGCAAGACTAGTACTAGGATAGGGAACCCCCTGGGATGTCTTCGTGTTGCGCCCCCCTTTTCGTTTTGTTTTTTTGCCCGTTCTGGCTTGCCAAGATGCTTTATCCATCACATTTCAATTATCAAGTCCCACGGCATCTTGGGAAAGACAATTTCGCTTCGCGTAGAGGCTGGGCTAGGAAACCGAAGGCGTCGGCTTGTGACCAGGACTCCATAGTTCCGGTGCCCATAACTTTTGATCCGTAAGGAGTTATGCGTTGCACAACAT
This sequence comes from Ehretia macrophylla, assembly GCA_037974665.1. NCBI lineage: Eukaryota > Viridiplantae > Streptophyta > Magnoliopsida > Boraginales > Ehretiaceae > Ehretia > Ehretia macrophylla. The sequence goes on along the minus strand of CM075776.1, from coordinate 10,372,118 downwards.
ACTGTTGGAAAGATCTCTGAGAGCTCTACGACGGGGGCAACAAGCCTGCTCGTCTGCGCCTATTTTCGGAGCCCAAAATAAAAAATTTCATTAGTTTTTGGCCGCTTTTCTTCTTTTTGCTCTGTTTCTTCGTCCCGGATCGTTCGTAGTGAGCCACAAAAACGACGACACATAAGGTCTTTGCACCCTCAACATGACGGGTATGATCATACCAGCACTAATGCTCCGGATCCTATCAGAACTCCGAAGTTAAGCGCTTTTGGGCGAGAGTAGTACTATGATGGGTGACCTCCTGGTAAGCCCTCGTGTTGTACCACCCTTTTTGTTTGGTTTTTTTGCCCTGTTTCGACTTGCCAAAAAATGATTTATCCGACACATTTCTATTATCGAGTCCCATGGCATCTTGGGCAAGACAACTTTGCTTCACGTAGAGGCTGGGCCAGCAAACCAAGGGCGTCGGGCCTGTGACCAGGTCTCCGTCACTCCAGTGGCCATAAATTTGATCCGTAAAGAGTTATGCGGTGCACAGCATACCGTTGGAAAGCTCTTCGAGAGCACTATGATAGCGGCAGTAAGCCTGCTCGGCTGCGCCAGTTTTCTGAGCCCAAAAGCAAACGTTTTCATCAATTTTGGGCCACTTTTCTCCTTTTTGCACTGTTTATTCGTCTTAGATCGTTTGTCGTGAGCCGCAAAAAGGACAACACATAAGGGCTTTGCGCCCTTAACATGACGGGTGTGATTGTACTAGCAAAAATATGCCGCATCCCATCAGAACTACGAAGTTAAGCGTGCTTGAGTGAGAGTAGTACTTGGATGGGTGACCCCTTGGGAAGTCCTCGTGTTGCCCCTCCCCCCCCCCTTTTGTTTTATTTTTTTGCCCCGTTCAGGCTTGCGAAGATGCTTTATCCATCATATTTCTATTATCGAGTCCACGGCATCTTGGCCACGACAACTTTGCTTTGCATATAGGCTGGGCCCGCAAACTGAGGGCGTCGGGCCTGTGACCAGGTCTCTGTCGCTCCAATGCCCTTAACTTTTGATCCATAAAGAGTTATGCGGCGCACAACATACTGTTGAAAAGTTCTCTGAGAGCTCTACAACGATGTTAGTAAGCCTGCTCGGTTGCTCCTATTTTCGAAGCCCAAAAGCAAACGTTTTCATCAATTTTAGGATATTTTTCTTCTCTTTGCGCTATTTCTTCATCCCGGACCGTTCATCGTGAGCCGCGAAAAGGATGACACATAGGGGCTTTGCGACCTCAATATGACAGGTGCGATCATACCAGCACTAATGCACTACATCCCATCAGAACTACGAAGTTAAGCGTGCTTGGGCGAGACTAGTACTAAGATGGGTGACCCCCTGGGAAGTCCTCATGTTGCACCCCCCTTTTCCTTTTGTTTATTTGCCCTGTTCAGGGATGCCAAGATGCTTTATCAGTCACATTTCTATTATTGAGTCCCACGACATCTTGGGCAAGACAACTTCGCTTCGCGTATATGCTGGGCCAGGAAACCGAGGGCGTTAGGCCTGTGACTAGGTCTCCGTAGCTCCAGTGCCCATAACTTTAGATCCGTAAGGAATTATACGGCGCACAGCATACCGTTGCAAAGCTCTCCGAGAGCTCTGCGACGTGGGCATCAAGCCTGCTCGGCTGCGCCAATTTTTGGAGCCCAAAAGCAAAGGTTTTCATAAGTTTCAGGCCACTTTTCTTATTTTTGCATTGTTTCTTCATCCCGGATTGTTCGTCGTGAGTCGCGAGAGGACGACCCATAAGGGCTTTGCGCCCTCAACATGACGGGTGCGATCATACTAGCACTAATGCACCAGATCCCATCAGAACTTTGAAGTTAAGCGTGCTTGGATGAGAGTAGTACTAGGATGGATGACCCCCTGGGAAGCCCTCGTGTTGCACCCACTTTTTGTTTTGTTTTTTTGCCCCGTTCAGGCTTGCCATGATGTTTTATCCGTCATATTTCATTATCGAGTCCCACAGCATCTTGGGATAGACAACTTCGCTTCGCGTAGAGACTGGGCCCACAAACTGAGGGCATAGGGCCTGTGACCGGGTCTCCATCGCTCCAATGCCCATAACTTTTGATCTGTAAGGAGTTATGTGGCGCACAGCATACTGTTGGAAAGATCTCTGAGAGCTCTACGACGTGGGCAACAAGCCTGCTCAGCTGTGCGTGTTTTTGAAGCCCAAAAGCAAATGTTTTCATTAGTTTCGGGCCACTTTTTTATTTTTGCACTGTTTCTTCATCCCGGATCGTTCGACGTGAGCCGCGAAAATGACGACACATAAGTGATTTATGTCCTCAACATGATGGTTGTGATCATACCAGCACTAATGCACCGATTCCTATCAGAATTCCGAAATTAAGTGTTCTTGGGTGAGGGTAGTACTAGGATGGGTGACCCCCTGGTAAGCCCTCGTGTTGCACCCCCCTTTTCGTTTTGTTTTTTTGCCCCGTTCCGGCTTGCCAAAATGCTTTATTCGTCATATTTCTATTATCGAGTCCCACGGAATCTTGGGCAAGACAACTTCCCGTTGCGTAGAGGCTGGGCCCGCAAATCGAGGGTGTGGTGCCTGTGACCAAGTCTCCGTCTCTCCAGTGCCCATAACTTTTGATTCGTAAGGAGTTATGTGGCGCACAGCATACAATTAGAAAGCTCTCCGAGAACACTACGAAGGCGGCAGTAAGCCTGCTCGGCTATGCTAGCTTTCAAAGCCCAAAACCAAACGTTTTCGTCAGTTTTGAGCCATTTTTCTTATTTTTTCGCTGTTTCTTCATCGCGGATTGTTTGTCGTGAGCCGCATAAAGGACAACACATAAGGGCTTTCTGCCCTCAACATGACAGGTACGATTGTAATTACACAAATGCGCCGCATCCTATTAGAACTATAAAGTTAAGCGCGCTTGAGTGAGCGTAGTACTTGGATGGGTGACCCTTGGGAAGTCCGCGTGTTGCACCCCCTTTTTCATTTTGTTTTTTTTGCCTAGTTCAGGCTTGCCAAGATGCTTTATCCGTCACATTTCTATTATCAAGTCCCACGGTATCTTGGACAAGACAACTTTGCTTTGCATATAGGCTGGGCCCGCAAACCGAGGGTGTCGGGCCTGTGGCCAGGTCTCTGTCACTCCAATGCCCTAAACTTTTTATTTGTAAGGAGTCATACGGCGCACAACATGCCATTGGAAAGCTTTCCGAGAGTGCTACGATGGGGGTAGCAAGCCTGTTGGGCTGCGCCTATTTTTGGAGCCCAAAAGTAAATGTTTTCATTAGTTTTGGGCTATTTTTCTTCTTTTTACGCTGTTTCTTCGTCTCGGATCATTCATCGTGAGCCGCGAAAAGGATGACACATAAGGGCTTTGCAACCTCAATATGACGGGTGGGATCATACCAGCACTAATGCACTGTATCCCATCAGAACTATGAAGTTAAACGTGCTTGGGAGAGAGTAGTACTAGGATGGGTGACCCCCTAGGAAGTCCTTGCGTTTCACCCCCCATTTCGTTTTGTTTTTTTGCCTCGTTTAGGCTTGCCAAGATCCTTTATCCGTCACATTTCAATTTTCTAGTCCCACGGCATCTTGGGCTAGACAACTTCACTTTGCGTAGAGGCTAGGCCCGCAAACTGAGGGCGTCGGGCCTGTGACATGCTATCCGTCATTCCAGTGCCCATAACTTTTAATCCGTAAGGAGTTATGCGGCACACATCATACCATTGGAAAGCTCTCCGAGAGCTCTACGATGAGGGAAACAAGCCTGCTCGGCTGCGTCTATTTTCGGAGCCCAAAATCGAACATTTTCATCCTTTTTGGGCCTTTTTTCTTCTTTTTTTGTTGTTTCTTCTTCCCGGATCGTTCGTCGTGAGCCGTGAAAAGGACGACACATAAGGGCTTTGCGCCCTCAACATGATGGGTGCGATCATACCATCACTAATGCACTATATCTCATCAGAACTCCGAAGTTAAGCCTGCTTGGGCGAGGGTAGTACTAGGATGGGTGACCCCGTGGGAAGTCCTCATGTTGCACCCCCGTTTTCATTTTGTTTTTTTGCCTTGTTCATGTTTGCCAAGTTGCTTTATCTGTCACATTTCTATTATCGAGTCCCACGGCATCTTGGACAAGACAACTTCAGCTCGCATTGAGGCTGGGCCAGTAAACCGAGGACGTCGGGCCTGTGACCAGGTCTCCGTCGCTCTAGTGCCCATAACTTTTGATACGTAAGGAGTTATGCGTCGCACAGCATACCGTTGGAAAGCTCTCCAACAGTTCTACGACAGGGGCAACAAGCCTGCTTGGTTGCGCCTATTTTCAGAGCCTAAAAGGAAACGTTTTTTCATTACTTTCGGGCCACTTTTATTCTTTTTGCACTGGTTTTTCATCCCGGATCATTTGTCGTGAGCTGCGGAAAGGACATCACATAAGGGCTTTGTGTGAGGCCCAACCCTGAATAACGTGTGTTACCTTGATTTGCGTGCCATAGACCAAGAATGATATGATTGACCTTGGATTACGTGCCCTGTCTTGGTTTTCGTGCATACCTCGTCATTCGTGCCTTGACCTAGAATTATGTGCCCTAATCCTCGACTTACGTGCCCTAACTTTGAATTGCATGCGTTATCTCATTTCGTGTGCCCTAACCTAGATTTGTGTGCCTTGATCTAGATTTAAGAATCGTGTTTCATTTTGTGTGCCTTGCATTGAATTACGTGCATTCATTTAAGATTGCGTGCAATTACTTGGGAGACAAGCATTCGTCTAGTAGTTCGTGCCTTACCTCGTTGTGCGTGCCCTAAACCTAGGAAAGCGTGCCTTCACGCTAATCAAGAAAGCATCTTACACGAAGCACTAAACTATTAATTAATCCTACAAATTCCACTAACTAATATTAAATTGCTAATTCAACCCACTAGAAGACAAAATCTCACAAAAAGCTAGACATTCCTTATTCTTTATTCCTTATTCTTTTTGCACTTTCAACACACAATTAAATAATGCTCAAAAGATGACAAAGAATCAGATTTTTTATTGCCTTGGCTGACCACCACATGAGTTTTGTGCTTGCTTGCTCAATTCAATTTAATTCTAGACAACTTATGACAATTCTATGACACAAATGCAAAAAAAAATTATCTCAAAAACCTCCCAAAAGCTTCCAAATCCCGACAATGCTTCCTTGCCCATGCTAGGATGATTCAAATTGTGCTTCTTGGAGACACAAATCTGATTGTTTTTCATGCCCAATGCCAACATTTGCATCAACAATAACAAAAGCTTCTATTTTCTCTCATTTCTCTCACTCTCCTCACATTTCTCTCCCTCCCTCTTATTCTACTCTCTCGATCTCGGTTTTGGCTGAGTTCATACACCCCATAGCTCATCTTCATCATTCGATGGTTCATCAAGGCAAGCTAGAAGCTAAGAAACTCAATTAAACAAGCTAGGATGCAAGAAACACACATGCAAGCTCTTTGAACAACCATTTCGGCCTTGGTGAGTTTGCTAGCTTTCATTTCTATTCTTCTTGTTCTAACCACATGCATCTACTAAGAACTTGGCCACTAAGCTAGGAAAAATAGTGGAAATCGAGTTGGAGTCTCGGCCAAGCAAGGAAGAAGAAGAAATTTGTGCTTCATCAAGTTTTGTGCATCTTCTGGTTGATTTGCTAAGGTGAGGGCTAAATCTTCTTGAAAATCTTTCAAAAATCCACATGCATGCTCTTAAATGTATGCCTTTGCTTCTGTACTTGAGTTATATGTGTGTTCATAAGCTTTTACAACCATGCATGGCAAGATTTTGGCTTGAAGATGATGATAGATGAAATCAGGTTTGGTGACAGCTCTCTGTCTTGTTCTTGCGAGGTAATTTTGGCTAGACAAATGATGTTTAAAATGCATGAAAATTGGTAGGTGACTATTTGTGCCAGTTTTGAACATTTTTCGCAGAAATAGGCCAAAGCTAATTTTGAATCTAAGATCCTCAAAATGGCAAATCATTAAAATGTGTCTAAATCTGGAAGTCTGGAAAAAAATGAAGCAGATTTTGGCAGATGCACTGACCTTGTAGAACGAACCAGTTTTGACTTAGTAAATGATATCCAAAATGCATGAAATTTGGTTTTCTGATATATTTTTCAGTTCTGGACATTTTTGTCAGAAATGGACTAAGGCTAAATCTGACCCTAAGGACCTCAAACACGACAAGTATTGAAATGTGTGCAAATCTGGACAGTTTTGTGCAGTTCCACTGTTTTGGCTATAACTATTGGACCCGAACTCCAAATGATGCAAGGTTTGTTTCTGATTTTAGTACACTTCTTAAGCTTTAATTTGACATCTTATTTACTGAAATTGGAGATTGTTTGCTTGACTTAATGATTGTGAGAAAACAGCCTATTGCAGTGAGGGTTTCACTTAGTTATATGCTTAGAAATTTGTTGTAACTTCTCTTGTGGTATTAATTGCTTTGTATTGTGGCATTGGGATGTTGTGTGGACTGTTTTGAGTACTTGGGGATGTTTGGATTAATTGATGCTTGGCTTGAGATTGATTTTGAATGGACTTGGGGCTTAATCGCACGGGTAAGCATGAAATGGAAACCCTAGCAACTAGGTAAACATGCTAAGTGTTGATCCTTTGAATATTGGGTGTAATTATATGTTTAGTAGGCTGCCCGTAGTTTCCCTTAAAGCCCTAAACGTGATTTCGATCGTTGCATGTTGACAAATAGGCCTTTCTTGCATCCGAGCCCATGTAAATGTTGTTGCATGTTAAATAATCTTATTATTTGATTATGTGGACTTTGAATTGAGTTATATGACTTGATTTACGTGCGTTACATGGCTGCCCGTTTAATGTTCATATAACTCCATATGCTTTTCAAGTGAAACTACTTGTCTATTCGTGCCTCGCTTGTTTACTTGTCAATGTGCAATCTTATGACTGTCCGGAGGCAACTTACTTTGTTGTCCTCTTAATGTGATATATTAAATGTCATAAATGTGCATTGCATACAAGGTTGCAACCTTTCATTCTGGCGTGGTAGCGTTCACGCACACCGGGCAGCATCGGGCTTGCCGGTACAACGGTCACTCCCATTGTCCAATTTTCTCTCTCGTTTGGGGGCTAGCCTTCCTCGGAGAGTTGGGTTGTAGGATTTTGGGGTACATCCGGAGTACACCCACTTGGCGTGATAAAGGGATGATTTGAAGTCGGCTGCAACAACTGAGAGCAAAGGCTTACCGTATCCTTTTTACTATGTGTATAAGTACTCTCGCTTGGTTCCTAGAGGACCTCGAGGAGTAAAGACGGGTAATTATGTTCATTTACTTATACATTACGTTATGTACTTACTTGTGACATATTCATGCTTGCAAAAAAGATTTTTCATAAGTTGAACCGGAAAAATGAGTTTCAAAACTTATTTCTCGTTCCCCCTCGCTGAGTTCATAAGGACTCACCCTCTTTTTTGTCACAGGTGCAGCAGATTTGGAACAGATACCCGAAGTAAATGTGCTTGTTGATGATTCCTTGGAGTGACTACGTGCTTTTGTGTTTTGCCTGAAAGTGATTGCTATATGGATGTTGTGTTTGATTGCAAACTATTCATTTTATTGATGTAAATGATCACGTTGTAATTTGGGTCTAATTCTGGGATTGTACTATCTATAACCGGACGAACTTTTTATTTGGTTGTTCGCTTTCGTTTTCTTAATTAGTAGTTATTGTAGGCATTCAAACCACTAGATGAACAATCAACTAAGTTAATTCTATCTAATTTCAATTAGGTGCTCATTTGCAAACTAAAGAATAATAGGTACTTGCATGATAGGAAATTGACAAATAAACGGGACATAGTTATCATGTTAGGCTTATTAACCAAACGAGACTTTCAAGATAGACTAGTAGGCATATCAGTTGATGACAAAATAGGAGTCCTTAATGTAATTGGATTAATGATTGGGATAATTGAGGTGTTTAGAAATTAGGTCAAACTAAAAGGTCTTAAATACAACCGTCGTGTCGCCGGTTTTCCAGAAAAACTTTTGGAGTTCTAGGCTAATCTTAAGCATTAATCATAGTGAAGTAGTTAAGTACGCGAAATGACTTGAAAGTTTACCTCACACCCTAGTCTAGCCTTCATAGGTCGGGTTGGGGCGTGACACTTTGCGCCCTCAACATGACAAGTGCGATCATACCAGTACTAATGCTCCGCATCCCATCAGAAATACGAAGTTAAGTGTGCTTGGGCGAGGGTAGTACTAGGATGGGGGGACCCCCTGGGAAGTCCTCGTGTTGCGCCACCCTTTTTTTTTGTTTTTTCTCCCTGTTCAGGCTTGCCAAGATGCTTTATCTGTCACATTTCTATTATCAAGTCCCACAGCATCTTGGGCAAGACAACTTCGCTTCGCGTAGAGGCTGGGCCTACAAACCAAAGGCGTCAGGCCTGTGACCAGGTCTCCATCGCTCCAGTGCCCATATCTTTTGATCCGTAAGGAGTTATGTGGCACACAACATACCGTTGGGAAGCTCCCCGAGAGCTCTGCAACGTCGACAGCAAGCTTGCTCAGCTGCGCCTATTTTCGGTACCTAAAAGCAAAGGTTTTCATCAATTTCGGGCTACTTTTCTTCTTTTTGAGTTGTTATTTCGTCCTAGATCGCACGTCGTGAGCCGCGTAAAAGACGACACATAAGGGATTTGAGCCCTCAACATGACGGGTGAGATCATATCAGCACTAATGGACCGGATCCCATCAAAACACTAAAGTTAAGCGTGCTTGCGCAAGAGTAGTACTAGGATGGGTGACATCCTGGGAAATCCTCGTGTTGCACCCCCCTTTTCGTTTTGTTTTTTTGCCCCGTTCAGGCTTGCCAAAATGCTTTATTTGTCACATTTCTATTATCGAGTACAATGGCATCTTAGGCAAGAGAACTTCGCTTTGCGTAGAGGCTAGGCCCGCAAACCAAGGGCATGGGGCCTGTAACCAGGTCTCCATCGCTCTAGTGCCCATAACTTTTGATCCATAAGGAGTTATGCGGGGTACAACATACCTTTGGAAATCTCTCTGAGAGCTCTACGATGGGGGCAGCAAGCCTGCTCTACTACGCCTATTTTCAGAGCCCAAAAGCAAATGTTTTCATCAGTTTTGGGCCACTTTTTGTCTTTTTGCGATGTTTTTTCGTCCTGGATCGTTCGTCGAGAGTCGCAAAAAGGACGACATATACGGGCTTTATGCCCTCAACATGACGGGTGCGATCATACTAGTACTAATGCACAGCATCCCATCAGAACTAGGAAGTTAAGCATGCTTGGGCGAGAGTAGTACTAGGATGGGTGACCCCCTGGGAAGTCCTCGTGTTGCACCCCCCTTTTTGTTTTGTTTTTTTGCCCCGTTCAGGCCTGCCAAGATGCTGTATTAGTCACATTTATATTATCGAGTCCCACAGCATCTTGGGCAAGACAAATTCGCTTCGCATAGAGGTTGGGCCCGCAAACGAAGGGCGTCGGCCCTGTGACCAGGTCTTTGTCGCTCCAGTGCCAATAACTTTTGATCTGTAAGGAGTTATGTGGCGAACAGCATACCGTTGGAAAGCTCTTCGAGAGCTCTGCGACGGGGGAAGCAAGCCTGCTCAGCTGCGCCAGTTTTCAGAGATCAAAATCAAAAGTTTTCATTTGTTTCAGCCCATTATTCTTCTTTTTGCGCTGTTTCTTCATCCCGGATCGTTCGTCGTGAGCCACGAAAAGGACAACACAAGCGGGCTTTATGCCCTCAACATGACGGGTGCGATCATACCAGCACTAATACATCGGATCCATCAGAACTCCGAAGTTAAGCATGCTTGGGCGAGAGTAGTACTAGAATGGGAGACCCCTTGAGAAGCCCTCATTTTGCACCACCCTTTTCGTTTTGTTTTTTTGCCCTGTTCTGGCTTGTGAAGATGTTTTATCTGTCACATTTCGATTATGGAGTCCCACGACATATTTGCCAAGAAAACTTTGATTCGCGTAAAGGCTAGGCCCGCAAATCGAGGGCGTGGGGCCTGTGACCATGTCTCCGTCGCTCTCATGCTTATAACCTTTGATCCGCAAGAAGTTATGCGGCGCACCGCATACCCTTGGAAAGCTCTCCGAGAGCTCTACAACGGGGGTAGTAAGCCTGCTCCACTACGCTAGTTTTCGGAACACAAAAGCAAATGTTTTCATCAGTTTTGGGCCACTTTACTTCTTTTTATGCGATTTCTTCATCCCAGATCGTTCGTCGTGAGCCGCGAAAAGGATGACACATAAGGGCTTTGCACCCTCAACATGACGGGTGCGATCATACCAGTACTAATGTACCGAATCCCATTGGAACTCTGAAGTTAAGTGTGCTTGAGCGAGAGTAGTACTAGGATGGGGGACCCCCTGTGAAGTCCTCGTGTTGCACCCCCTTTTTCGTTTTGTTTTTTTGTCTCGTTCAGGCATGCCAAGATGCTTTATTAGTCACATTTCTATTATCGAGTCCCACGACATCTTTGGCAAGAAAACTTCACTTCGCGTAGAGAATGGGCCCTCAAACTGAAGGCGTCGGGCTTGTGACCAAGTCTCCGTCACTTTAGTGCCCATAACTTTTGATCCATAAGGAGCTAGGCGGCGCCCAACATCCCATTGGAAAGCTCTCCGAGAGCTCCACGACGGGGGTAGCAAGCCTGCTCGGCTGCGCATGTTTTCAGAGTCCAAATGCAAACTTTTTTATTAGTTTTGGGCCACTTTTCTTCTTTTTTCACTATTTCTTCATCCCAGATCGTTTGTCGTGAGTGGGGACAAGGACAACACATAAGAGCTTTGCACCCCCAACATGACGGGTATGATCATACCAGCACAAATGCACTGGATCCTATCCGAACTCCGAAGTTAAGCGTGATTGGGCGAGAGTAGAACTAGGATGTGTGACCCGCTCGGAAGACCTCCTGTTGCACCCTCTTTTTCTTTTTGTTTTTTTGCCCCGTTCCGGCTTGCCAAGATGCACTATCCGTCACATTTCTACTATCAAGTCCCATGGCATCTTGGGCAAGAGAACTTCGCTTTGTGTAAAGGCTGGGCCCGCAAACCGAGGGCTTGGGGCTTGTAACCAAGTCTCCAGTACTCTAATGCCCATAACTTTTGATCCGTAGGGACTTATGCGGCACACAACATAACATTGGAAAGCTCTCTGAAAGCTCTACGACGGGGGCAACATGCCTGCTCCGTTGCACCTATTTTTGGGGACCAAAAGCAAACATTATCATCAGTTTTTGCACTATTTCTTCATCCCGAATCGTTCGTCGTGAGCCACGAAAAGGAAGGCACATAAGAGCTTTGCGTCCTCAACATGACAGGTGCCATCATACCAGCACTAATGCGCCGTATTCCATCAGAACTCCGAAGTTAAGCGTGCTTGGGCAAGAGTAGTACTAGGATTGGTGACCCCCTGGGAAGCCCTCGGGTTGCACCCCCCTTTTCATTTTGTTTTTTTGCCCCGTTCTGGCTTGCCAATTTGCTTTATCTGTCACATTTCTATTATCAAGTCCCACAGTATCTTGGGCAAGACAACTTCGCTTCGTGTAGAGGCTGGGCTTGCAAACCGAGGGCGTGGGGCCTGTGACCAAGTCTCCGTCGTTCCTGTGCCCATACATTTTCATCCGTAGGGAGTTATGCGGTGTATAGCATACCATTGGAAAGCTCTCCAAGAGCTCTACGACGGGGACAACAAGCCTGCTCGGTTGCGCCTATTTTCAGAGACCAAAAGTAAATGTTTTTCATCAGTTTTGGGCCACTTTTTTAATTTTTACGCTGTTTCTTCGTTCCGGATTGTTCGTCGTGAGCCGTAAAAAGGACGACACATGCTTTGCCAACCAGTCCATCCCTAAGATGACTTCATAGTCTAAAAAGGGTAATACAATAAGATTGGCTGAGAATTCCCAATCTTTAATTGGGATGTTACATGCTTTACAAGCTGAGCGAGTAACAAGTTTAGACCCCATCGGAGTACCAACTTCTACTTCGTAAGGCAAACATACAACTCGTAGTTTCACACGTTGCACACATAAGGGAGTAATAAATGAATGAGTAGCACCTGGGTCAATTAGTACCCTAACAGGTTGATTCAGTATCAAGAATCTACCTTCAACAACAGTGGTCTCCTCTGGAAACTCCTCACACTCAATAGCGTAAGCTCGGGCCTGAACTCTAGGAACTGGAGTCTTGCCTCTACCAGCTGGTTTAACCTGATTTTGTCCTCCTTGCCATTTAGGGCAATCCTTGATCTGATGCTAATCACTGCCACACCGCACACATCGTCTTGACTTCTTCCAGCATTGGGCCTCAGTGTGACCCTTCTTGTCACAGTAAGAACAGTTGATAGACTGAGCAGTAGGTGAACTACCTATGGATCCGCGGGTGGAAGAGGCTGGTGGTGCTTTAGTCGGGCCACGGTTATTAACTGGTCTGTTCTGGCTCTAGCCTGGATTACGACTCTGGCTCTGGAATTTCCTCTGTTGACCTGGAGGCTAATATGGTTTCTTGTTTGGCTGGCTTGAACCGATTCTATCAAGTTTCCTCTTCTCAACTCGAGAAGCAGCAACAAGGAGAAAAGAATAGGTAGTGAAGTCATATGAAGCCAATTGGTCCTGAATTTCTGGCCTCAACCCATTCGTAAATTTCCACATCTTCACCTCAGGGGTACTGACCATGTATTGAGCATAACGGGACAGTCGATCAAAACGAGCCTCGTACTGGGCTACCGTCATGTTACCCTGGTTCAAGTGCATGAATTCCTCAATCCGCCTCTGCCTGGAAACTGCAGGTACGTATTTCTCCTTGAATGCCTTAACGAAATTACCCCACAAGCGAGGTGTATGATCAGTTTCCCAAAGTGCCTCCACAGTGTGCCACTAATGCTCAGCATCCCCGTGCAACAGAAACACAGCGAACTTAACCTTTTCTTCATCAGTATAGTCAAGTGGCCTGAAAATCCTTTCGATCTTAGATAGCCAAGCCTCTGCTTTTTCATCATCAACTTCCCTATGGAATTTGGACGAGCGAAAGTCAAGGAACTCCCGCGTTCTCCTATTTCTCCCATGGTTACCATCATTCCTGTTGTTGTTGTTGTTTGTTTCATGTGCATCTTGATGTTCCATCACTCGCGACACGCGATCCATGGCATTCGCCATCATATTAAACATAGCCATGCCGGGATTAGTTTGATGAGCATCTCCGGTCTCTTGGGGCTCACCGCTCCTATTAGTATTACGGGTACTAGGGCCAGCCATCTATAGGCACAGATTACGATATACAATTTATTGAAATACGACAAACAAGAATTTAATGCATAAGATATGCAGCATACAATTTTATATAGACACACAATTATCGAAACAGTTAAGACATGTTAGTCACATAAGCACATAGAAATAGAGAAGGCACAATTGATATTGTCATATAATAACACTTATAAACAAGTCATCTCAATTACCTTAGGGCTTCTACCCATGGTTCGAGAGTTAAACTCGGCTTAAGCAATCTAAGTTCTGATACCATTTCTCTATAGTGTCACACCCCAACCCGACCAATAAAGGTTAGACTAGGGAGTGATCTAAATATTCAAGTCCTTTCACATACTTAATCATTCAAGAAGGTTTAACACCTAACGTTTAGCCTAAACTTCACAAATTCTCTGAAAAACCGGCAGCATAACGGCTGTAATTGGGCTCCTTAGTTTGACCTAATTTTCTGAAGGCCTCAAAACTTTCAATCTCAAATTCATTTCCAACTAAGAATTACTATTTATCACTATCTATCACCAATTGTAACGCCTACTAGTTATCTCAAAGTCTCGTTTGATTAACAACCTAGCATGATAACTCTGTCTCGTTTGTTTGTTAATTCTTGTTACAAAAGTGCCTGTTGATCTTAGCCTACCAATGAGTACCTGTTTAAGATTGGATAGATTCATTTACTTAATCCTTCACCTGATACTTCATAAGCCTATGATAGATACTAGGGAGTAGCGATAGCAAAAACGACCATAGTAGTGTCTATCTAGTTATGATCAGTACAAGCCAAAATTAGACCACAAATTACAACGGCGGTCATATACAATACAACAACAAGCAACATAAGAAATAGTCTTTAAGCAACATATCGTTCACAAAATGGCCATAGTCAAGTAAGGCACGTAGGGCAAGCAATCATTCCAAGGAATCATCAAAAGGCACGTTGTCCTCGGGTACCTGTTCTTGGTCTTCTTCACCTGAGATGATAAAAGAGGGTGAGTCCTTATGAACTCAGCGAGGGGGAACGAGAAATAAGTTTTGAAACTCTTTTTCCAGTTCAACTTATGAAAACTCTTTTTGCAAGCATGACATATATCATAAGTAAGTACATAATGTAATGTAAAACTAAAAGAACACAATTACCCGTCTTTCCTCCCCGAGGTCCTCTAGGAACCAAGTGAGAGTACTTATACACATAGTGAAAAGGATACGGTGAACTTTTGCTCTCAGTTTACTTCCAGTATCAGTTGTTGCGGCCGACTTCAAATCATCCCCTTATCACGCCAAATGGGTGTAGTCCGGATGTACCCCAAATTCCTACGACCCAACTCTCCGAGGAAGTCTACTCCCCAAGCGAGAGAGGGAATTGGACAATGGTAGTCACGGTTGCACCGGCAAGCCCGATGCCGCCCGGTGTGCGTGAACGCTACCACGCCAGAATGAAAGGTTGCAACCTTGTATGCAATGCACATTTATGACATTTAATATATCACATTAGGAGGACAACAAAGTAGGTTGGCTTTGAGCAGCCATAAGATTGCACATTGACAAGTAAACACGCGAGGCACGATATGACAGGCAATTTCACTTGTAAAGCACATGGAGTTATATGAATATTAAATGGGTAGCCATGTAACACATGTAAATCAAGTCATATAACTCATTTCGAAGTTCACGTAATCAAATAATAAGGTCATACAACATGCAACGGCGTTTACGTGGGACCGGGTGCAAGAAATGTCTACTTATCAATATGTAATCACCGGAATCACATTTAGGGCTATAAGGGCAACTACGGGCAGCCTACTAATCATATAATTAAACACGATATCCATAGGATCAACACTTAGCTAGTTTTCCTAGTCACTAGGGTTTCAATTCATGCTTACCCGTGCGATTAAGCCCCAAGTTGTCCCATAATTAAACTCAAGCCATGCATTGATTAATTAAAACACCCTCAAGCATTCAAAACAGTCCACACAACATCCAAGTGCCACAATCCCAAGAATTTAATACAACAAGAGAAGTTACAATAATTTTCAAAGCATATCACTAGATGAAAACCTCACTGCAATGGTCTGTTTTCTCACAATCATTGAGACAAGCAAACAATCTCCAATTCCAGTGAAAAAAATTTCAAATTAAAGCTTAAGAAGTGAACTAAATCCAGAAACAAATGTCACATCATTTGGAGTTCGGATTCAAGAGTTATAGCCAAAACCGTGAGACTACGCAAAACTGTCCTGATTTGCACACATTTCAATACTTGTCGTTTTTGAGGACCTTAGGGTCCGATTTAGCCTTTGTCTATATCTAACAAAAATGTCCCGAACTGAAAAATATAGCAGTATACCAAATTTCATGCATTTTTAATATCATTCACTAAGTCAAAACTGGTTCGTTCTGCAAGGACAGTGAACTGCCAAAAACCTGCTTCATTTTCCTGATTTGGATACCTTTCGATGTTTTGCCATTTTGGGGACCTTAGAGTCACAATTGGCTTTAGCCTATTTCTATGAACAATTCTCAGAACTCGAAAAACTACTCACCTACCAATTTTAACACATTTTCAACATCATTTACCTGGTCAAAATCACTTCGCTCCAACAAGTCAGAAGACTGTCCTTTACGCGATTTCATCTATCTTCACATTCTAGCCAAATATCTTGCCATGCATGTTTACAAAAGCTCATGTACACACATATATCACAAGTACAGAGGTAAAAATAGACATTTAAAGGCATGCATGTGGTTTTTGAAAGCTTTTCAAAAGACTTTTAGCCCTCACCTTAGCAAGACAACAATGAAGATGCACAAAGCTCTTGATGATGCACAAGGTTGTCTTTTCTCCTTGCTTAGCTGAGAGACAACTTGAGATTCTCTAATTCCTAGCTTAGTAACCATGTTCTTAGTAAGTGCAAGTGGCTAGAACAAAAAGAAAATGAAATAGAAGCCATCAACATACCTAAGTGCTGAATGAATGTGCTATGAGCTTGCATGCATTTTTCTTGCCTTCTAGCTTGCTTGGTCGAGTTCCTTAGTAGCTTGAAGGTCTTGATGAATCTTAGGATGATGAACTTAAGCTATGAAGTGTAGAATTGCAGCTAAGACCGAGAGAGAGAGAGAAGAAATGAGAGAGTGAATGAGAGAATGAGAGAATGAATGAAAAGCTTGAGGAATTTTGATGCATGTGTCGGCCTAGGGCCTTGAAATTTCTGATTTTGTGTCTTCAAGAGCATAATTTGAATTGTCTAGCATGGGCAATTGAGTGTGTCGAGATTGGGGTGCTTTGGGTAGGGTTTTAAGCCATTTTTTTATGCTTTGTGTCATAACTTGTCTAAGTATGAATTTTGAAATTGCAAAGCTTGTTCAAATGCTCCTACATGGTCGGCCAAGGCTTGCAAAATTCTGAATTTTTTTGTCTTGTTTGAGCATTATTTAATTGTATGCTTGTAATATGCAAAAGAATAAAGAATAAAGAATAAGAATGTCTAGCTTTTTGTGAGATTTCGTCTTCTAGTGAGTTGAATTAGCATTTTAATATTAGTTAGTGGAGTTTGTAGGATTAATTAATGATCTAGTGCTTCGTGCAAGATGTTTTCTCGATTAGCGTGTGGGCACGCTCACCTAGGTTTAGGGCACGCACTACAAGGTAGGGCACGAATTACGAGACGAATGCACATTTTCCAAGTAAATGCACGCAACCCTAAATGTATGCACGTAATTTAATGCAAGGCACACAAAACGAAACACGACTCTTACACCTAGGTCAAGGCACGCCAATCTAGGTTAGGGCACACAAAACGAGATATAGCACGCAAATTGAGGTCGAACCTCACATCCTCCCCTCCTTAAAAGAATTTTGTCCCGAAATTCGATATTACCTTTGAAATAAAGCAGGATACTGTTGCTCCATCTGGTCTCGCATTTCCTACGTTGCTTCGTCAACTCCATTATGATCCCACAACACTTTCACAATCGGTATAGATTTGCTGCGCAACTCCTGATCTTGCTGGTCTAGGATCCGAATGGGCTTCTCTTCATAAGACAAGTTCTCCCGAAGCTGCAACGGCTCTGGCTCCAAGATATGCGATGGATCAGGGTGATACTTCCGTAGCATTGAAACATGAAAGATGTCATGAATATTGGAGAGGTTCTGGGGTAGTTCTAGGTGATACGCCAATTTGCCAACCTTCTCAATTATCTCAAATGGTCCTACAAACCTCGGGCTCAACTTTCCACCCTTGACGTGTTTAATCAGTCCCCTCCAAGGTGATATCTTCAAGAACACCTTGTCGCCGACCTCAAACTCTAGACTCCGTCTTCGTCGGTCTGCGTAACTTTTCTGCCTGCTTTGGGCGGTAAGCATCCGTTTCTGGATGAGGTGGACATTATCAATAGTCTTCATAAGTTCTAGTAGTAGGGTTGGGTCAAAATTCTTCATCTCACCTACTTCATCCCAGTAAATTGGGGATCGACACTTACGTCTGTACAATGCCTCAAATGGGGCCATCCCGATAGTAGCCTGATAACTGTTATTATAAGCGAACTCCGCCAAAGACAGATATTTCTCCCAACCTTTTCCGAAGTCTAAAACACACGCTCTCAACATATCCTCCAGAATCTGAATAGTTCTCTCAGATTGTCCATCAGTCTGAGGGTGATAAGCCGTGCTGAAACTCAACTTCGTTCCCAAAGCTTCTTGCAATCTCTTCTAAAATCGGGAAGTAAAACGAGGATCCCTATCCGATACAATACTCATAGGCATCCCGTGCAACCTTACAATATCCGCCACATACATATCTCCCAATTTCTCAGGACTATCCTCCTTGTTCATCGGTAAGAAGTATGCTGATTTGGTCAATCTATCCACTATGTCCCAAATGGCGTCATGACCCTTTTGTGACCTGGGCAGGTCCATGACAAAGTCCATAGTTATATGTTCCTATTTCCATTGAGGAATTTCTAACGGCTGAAGTAAACCTGCTGGTCGTTGATGTTCTGCTTTGACTCTCTGGCAAGTCAAACATCGTGCCACAAACTCCGCAATCTCTCTCTTCATGTTATTCCACAAATAGTGTTGCTTCAAATCCCGGTACATCTTTGTTCCGCCGGGTTGAATAGTGTATCTTGAATTATGGGCTTCTTCAAGAATCTTCTTTTTCAACTCTAGCTCATTAGGAACACAAATCCGATTCCTAAACCTCCAAATACCATCATCATGAAACTTGAAATCTATGTTGCTTTCTTTAATCTTCTGAAACTGTTGGTCCTTTTGTTGAGCCTCTCGTAAGTCAAACAACAAGGTCGATTGAACTTGTGTAGTGGCAAATAGTAACCCTTTTTGAGTCAATTGTGGTTTCCACAATAATGCTTTCTCTAACAACTCCTGTACTTTAACTTCCAATTTTGTCATGCTCGCTTTCCGACTTAAGGCATCTGCAACTACATTTGCTTTACCGGGCACATAATTGATTGTGCAGTTATAATCATCCAAAAGCTCCATCCACCGTCTTTGCCTCATGTTCAACTCTTTTTGTGAGAACAAGTATTTCAAGCTCTTGTGATCAGTAAACACCTCGAACTTGTTACCCCACAGATAGTGCCTCCATTTCTTGAGTGCAAACACAATAGCCGCTAACTCCAAATCATGCGTCGGGTAGTTCAATTCATACAACTTCGGTTTCCTAGAAGCATACACAATCACTCTACCATTTTGCATCAACACACAACCCAGTCCTTCCTTCGAAGCATCGCTATAGATTACAAAACCTTAACTCCCTTCAGGCAATGCAAGAACAGGTGCAGTAGTCAATCTCTTCTTCAATTCTTGGAAGTTGTTCTCACACTTGTCATCCCACACGAACTTTGTTTTCTTTTGAGTGAGCTTTGTAAGCTGTCCCGCAATCTTTGAGAAATCCTTCACGAACCTCCGATAATAGCCGGCTAGACCAAGAAAACTCCAAACCTCCGTAACGTTTTTCGGCTTCTTCCAAGACATCACCACTTCTATCTTTGCTGGATCCACTGCTATTCCCTCTTGGGATATGATGTGCCCCAGAAATGCAATCTACTGCAACCAAAATTCGCATTTGCTAAACTTCGCATACAATTGATACTCTCGAAGTTTCTGCAGTACCAATCGCAGATGTTGTTCGTGCTCAGCCTCAAATTTCGAGTATACCAAAATATCATCAATGAAGATCACCACAAATTGGTCTAAGTAGGGTTGAAACACCCTGTGCATCAAGTCCATAAAATCTGCAGGGGCATTAGTTAGCCTAAATGGCATCACCACATATTCATAGTGCCCATATCTCTTCCTGAAAGCCGTTTTTGGTACATCCTCCTTTTTGATATGCAACTGATAGTACCCTTGCCTCAAGTCGAGTTTCGAATACACTTTGGCTCCCTGAAGTTGATCAAACAACTCGTCAATCAATGGAAGTAGGTATTTATTCTTGACGGTCACATGGTTCAATCCTCGGTAGTCGATGCATAGCCTCAACGTTTCGTCTTTCTTCTTTACAAATAGGACTGGCGCACCCCACGGAGAAGAACTAGGTTAAACAAACCCCTTCTTCAAAAATCCTTGCAATTGGTCCTTTAATTCTTGTAGCTCGGCTGGTGCCATACGATAAGGAGCTTTAGATATTGGCTGGGTGCCAGGCAGTAATTCTATAATGAACTCGATCTCCTGATTTGGGGGTAAACCGGGCAATTCTTCTAGAAACACATCTGCATAATCTTTAAACACCAGCATCTCCTCCAACTTAGCTTTGTCCAATGGCTTGTTGATGAGGTAAGCTAAGTATCCACTACATCCTTTTCTCAAGGACTTCACTACTTTCGTAGATGAAATGATGGAACTCCCGGTGAAGTCTCTTCGACCCATTACCTCCAATATTGGTTGACCAGGTATTTGGAATGTTACAATCTTCGTCCGGCAATCTAGTTGGGCATGATGCTTTGCCAACCAGTCCATCCCTAAGATGACTTCATAGTCTCGAAAGGGTAATACAATAAGATTGGCTGAGAATTCCCTATCTTTAATTTGGATTTTACATGCTTTACAAGCTGAGTGAGTAACAAGTTTAGAACCCATCGGAGTACCAACTTCTACTTCATAAGGCAAACATACAACTCTCAGTTTCACATGTTTCACACATAAGGGAGTAATAAATGAATGAGTAACACCTAGATCAATTAGCACCGTAACAGGTTGATTCAGTATCAAGAATGTACCTTCAACAACAGCGGTCTCCTCTGGAAGCTCCTCACACTCAATAGTACATGCTCGAGCCTGAACTCTAGGAACTGGAGTCTTGCCTCTACCAGCTGGTTTAACTTGATTTTTTCCTCCTTGCCATTTAGGGCAATCCTTAATATGATGTTGATCACTGTCACACCGTACACATCGTCCTGACTTCTTCCAGCACTGGGCCTCGGTGTGACCCTTCTTGTCACAGTAAGAACAGTTGATAGACTGAGTAGCAAGTGAACTACCTATGGATCCGCGGGTGGAAGAGGCTGATAGTGCTTTAGTCGGGCCATAGTTATTAACTGGTCTGTTCTGGCTCTGGCCCTGACTACGACTCTAGCTCTAGAATTTCCTCTGTTGACCTGGAGGCTGATATGGCTTCTTGTTCGGCTGGCTCGAACTGGCTCTATCAAGTTTCCTCTTCTCAACTCATGAAGCAGCCGCAAGGAGAGCAGAATAGGTAGCAAAGTCATGTGAAGCCAACTGGTCCTGAATTTCTGGCCTCAATCCATTCGTAAATTTCCATATCTTCGCCTTGGGTGTACTGACCATGTATTGAGCATAACGGGATAGTCGGTCAAAACGAGCCTCATACTGGGCCACCGTCATGTTACCCTAGTTCAAGTGCATGAATTCTTCAATCCGCCTCTGTTTGGAAACTGCAGGTACGTATTTCTCCTTAAATGCCTTAACGAATTACCCCACAAGCGAGGTGTATGATCAGTTTCCTAAAGCGCCTCCACAGTATGCCACCAATGCTCAGCATCCCGTGCAATAGAAACACATCGAACTCCACCTTTTCTTCATCAGTATAGTCAAGTGGTCTGAAAATCCTCTCTATCTCAGACAACCAAGCCTTTGCCTTTTCATCATCAGCTTCCCCGTGGAATTTGGACAGGCAAAAGTCAAGGAACTCCCGCATTCTGCTATTTCTCCCATGGTTACCATCATTCCTGTTGTTGTTGTTGTTTGCTTCATGTGCATCTTGACGTTCCATCACTCGCGACACGCGATCCATGGCATTCGCCATCATGTTAAACATAACCATGCCAGGATTAGTTTGATAAGCATCTCCGGTCTCTTGGGGCTCACCGCTCCTATTAGTAGTGCGGGTACTAGGGCCAGCCATCTATAGGCATAGATTACGATGCACAATTTATTGGAATAGGACAAACAAGAATTTAATGTATAAGGTATGTAGCATACAATTTTATATAGACACACAATTCTCGAAACAGTTAAGACATGTTAGTCACATAAGCACATAGAAACAGAGAAGGCACAATTGATATTGTCACACAATAACACACATAAACAAGTCATCTCAATTACCTTAGGGCTTCTACCCATGGTCCAAGAGTTAAACCCGGCTTAAGCAATCTAAGCTCTAATACCATTTCTCTACAGTGTCACACCCCAACCTGACCTATAGAGGTTAGACTAGGGAGTGATCTAAACATTCAAATCCTTTCACGTACTTAATCATTCAAGAAGGTTTAACGCTTAACGTTTAGCCTAAACTCCACAAATTCTCCGGAAAATCGGCAGCATAACGGCTATGACTGGGCTCTTTGGTTTGATCTAATTTTCTAAAGGCCTCAAAACTTTCAATCTCAAATTCATTTTCAACTAAGATTACTATCTATTACCAATTGTAACACCTACTAGTTATCTCGAAGTCTCGTTTGATTAACAACCTAGCATGATAACTCTGTCTTGTTTGTTTGTTAATTCTTGTTACAAAAGTAAATGTTGATCTTTGCCTACCAATGAGTACCTGTTTAAGATTGGATAGATTCATTTACTTAATCCTTCACCTGATACTTCATAAGCCTGTGATAGATACTAACCAGTAGCGATAGCAAAAATGACCATAAGAGTGTCTATCCAGTTATGATCAGTACAACCCAAATTTTGACCCCAAATTACAATGGGGGTCATTTACAATACCACAACAAACAACATAAGAAATAGTCTTCAAGCAACATATCGTTCACAAAATGGCCATAGTCAAGTAAGGCACGTAGGGAAAGCAATCATTCCAAGGAGTCATCATTAGGCACGTTGTCCTCGGGTACCTGTTCCTGGTCTTCTTCACTTGAGATGATAAAAGAGGGTGAGTCCTTATGAACTCAGCGAGGGGGAACGAGAAATAAGTTTTGAAACTCTTTTTCCTGTTCAACTTATGAAAACTATTTTTGCAAGCATGACATATATCATAAGTAAATACATAATGTAATGTAAAAGTAAAAGAACACAATTACCCATCTTTCCTCCCCGAGGTCCTTTAGAAACCAAGCGAGAGTACTTATACACATAGTGAAAAGGATACGGTGAACTTTTGCTCTCAGTTTACTTCCAGTATCAGTTGTTGCGGCCTATTTCAAATCATCCACTTATCACGCCAAATGGGTGTACTCCGGATGTACCCCGAAATCCTACGACCCAACTCTCTGAGGAAGTCTAGTCCCCAAGCGAGAGAGGGAATTGGACAATGGTAGTCACGGTTGCACCGGCAAGCCCGATACCGCCCGGTGTGCGTGAAACGCTACCACGCCAGAATGAATGGTTGCAACCTTGTATGCAATGCACATTTATGACATTTAATATACCACATTAGGAGGACAACAAAGTGGGTTGCCTCCGAGCAGTCATAAGATTGCACATTGACAAGTAAACACGCGACGCACGATATGACAAGCAATTTCACTTGTAAAGCACATGGAGTTGTATGAATATTAAACGGGCAGCCATGTAACGCATGTAAATCAAGTCATATAACTCATTTTGAAGTTCACGTAATCAAATAATAGGGTCATACAACATGCAATGGCGTTTACGTGGGACCGGGTGCAAGAAAGGTCTACTTGTCAATTTGTAATCATCGGAATCACATTTAGGGCTATAAAGGCAACTACGAGCAGCCTACTAATCATATAATTAAACACGATATACATAGGATCAACACTTAGCGATTTTTCCTAGTTACTAGGGTTTCAATTCATGCTTACGCATGTGATTAAGCCCCAAGTTGTCCCGTAATTAAACTCAAGTCATGCATCGATTAATTAAAACACCCTCAAGCATTCAAAACAGTCCATACAACATCCAAGTGCCACAATCCCAAGCATTTAATACAACAAAAGAAGTTACAATAATTTTCAAAGCATATCACTAGATGAAAACCTCACTGCAATGGTCTGTTTTCTCACAATCATTGAGACAAGCAAACAATCTACAATTCCAGTGAACAAAATTTCAAATTAATGCTTAAGGAGTGAACTACATCCAGAAACAATCCTCGCATCATTTGGAGTTCGGATTCAAGAGTTATAGCCAAAACCGTGAGACTACACAAAACTATCTAGATTTGTACACATTTCAATACTTATCCTTTGTGAGAAACTTACGGTCAGATTTAGCCATAGTATATTTCTGAACAAAATGTCCAGAACTGAAATATCTAGCAGCATACCAAATTTGATGCATTTTGGACATCATTTACTAAGTCAAACTGGTTCATTCTATAAGGACAGTGAACTGCCAAAAACCTGCTTCATTTTCCTGATTTTTCCAAATTTGGACACTTTTCGATGTTTTGCCATTTTGAGGACATTATAGTCAAAATTGGCTTTATCCTATTTCTACAACAAATGCTCAAAACTGGAAAAACTAGTCACCTACCATTTTTCACGAATTTTCAACATCATTTACCTGGTCCAAATCATTTCGCTCCAACAAGTCAGAAGACTATCCTTTACGCGATTTCACCTATCTTCACATTCTAGCCAAATATCTTGCCATGCATGTTTAAAAAATCTCATGTACACACATATATCCCAAGTACATAGGTAAAAATAGACATTTAAAGGCATGCATGTGGTTTTTGAAAGCTTTGCAAAAGAGTTTTAGCCCTCACCGTAGCAAGACAACAATAAAGATGCACAAAGCTCTTGATGATGCACAAGGTTGTCTTTTCTCCTTGCTTAGCAGAGACAACTTGAGATTCTCTAATTCCTAGCTTAGGAACCATGTTCTTAGTATGTGCAAGTGGCTAGAACAAAAAGAAAATGAAATAGGAGCTATCAACATACCTAAGGGCCAAATGAATGTGCTATGAGCTTGCATGCATGTTTCTTGGCTTCTAGCTTGCTTAGTCGAGTTCCTTAGTAGCTTGAAGGTCTTGATGAATCTTAGGATGATGAACTTAAGCTATGGAGTGTAGAATTGCAGCTAAGGCCGAGAGAGAGAGAGAGAAGAAATGAGAGAGTGAATGAGAGAAAGAGAGAATGAGAGAAAGAATGAAAAGCTTGAGGAATTTTGATGCATATGTCGGCCTAGGGCCTTGAAAATTCTGATTTTGTGTCTTCAAGAGTATAATTTGAATTGTCTATCATGGGCAACTGAGTGTGTCGAGATTGGGGTGCATTGGGTAGGGTTTTGAGTCATTTTTTTATGCTTTGTGTCATAACTTGTCTAAGTTTGAATTTTGAAATTGCAAAGCTTGTTCAAATGCTCCTACATGGTCGGCCAAGGCTCACAAAATTCTGAATATTTTTGTCCTGTTTGAGCATTATTTAATTGTATGCTTGGAATATGCAAAAGAATAAAGAATAAGAATGTCTATCTTTTTGTGAGATTTTGTCTTCTAGTGAGTTGAATTAGCATTTTAATATTAGTTAGTGGAGTTTGTAGGATTAATTAAAGATCTAGTGCTTCGTGTAAGATGCTTTCTTGATTAGCGTGTGGGCATGCTTACCTAGGTCTAGGGCACACACTACGAGATAAGACACGAACTACGAGATGAATGCACGTTTTCCAAGTAAATGCATGCAACCCTAAATGTATGCACGTAATTCAATGCAAGGCACACAAAATGAAACACAACTCTTAAACCTAGGTCAAGGTACACAAATCAAGATTAGGGCACACAAAACGAGGCATCGCACACAAATCGAGGTCGGGCCTCAGATCCTCCCCTCATTAAAAGAATTTCGTCCCGAAATTCGATATTACCCTTGAAATAAAGCTGGATATTGTTGCTCCATCTGGTCTCGCCTTTCCCACGTTGCTTCTTCAACTCCATGATGATCCCACAACACTTTCACCATCGGTATAGATTTGTTGTGCAACTCCCGATCTTGCTGGTCTAGGATCCGAATGGGCTTCTCTTCATAAGACAAGTGCTCCCGAAGCTGCAACGACTCTGGCTCCAGGATATGCGATGGATCAGGATGATACTTCCGTAGCATTGAAACATGAAAGACGTCATGAATATTGGAGAGGCTTTGGGGTAGTTCCAGGTGATACACCAATTTTCCAACCTTCTCAATTATCTCAAATGGTCCTACAAATCTCGGGCTTAACTTTCTACCCTTGTCGTGTTTTATTAGTCCCTTCCGGGGTGATATTTTCAAGAACACCTTGTCGCCGACCTCAAACTCTAGACTCCGTCTTCGTCGTTATGTGTAACTTTTCTGCCTGCTTTGGGCGGTAAGCATCCGTTTCCGGATGAGGTGGAATTTATCAACAGTCTTCATAAGTTCAGGTAGAAGGGTCGGGTCAAAAGTCTTCGCCTTACCTGCTTCATCCCAGTAAATTGGGGATCGACACTTACGTCCATACAATGCCTCAAATGGGGCCATCCGGATAGTGGCCTTATAACTGTTATTATAAGCGAACTCCGCTAGAGACAGATATTTCTCCCAACCTTTCCCGAAGTCTAAAACACACGCCCTCAGCATATCCTCCAGAATCTGAATAGTTCTCTCAGATTGTCCATCAGTCTAAGGGTGATAAGCCGTGCTGAAAATCAACTTCGTTCCCAAAGCTTCTTGCAATCTCTTCCAAAATCGGGAAGTAAAACAAGGATCCCTATACGATACAATACTCACAGGCATCCCGTGCAATCTTACAATATCCGCCATATACATGTCTCTCAATTTCTCAGGACTATCCTCCTTGTTCATCGGTAAGAAGTGCGCTGACTTGGTCAATCTATCCACTATGACCCAAATGGCGTCATGACCCTTTCGTGACCTAGGCAGGTCCATGACAAAGTCCATAGTTATATGCTCCAATTTCCATTGAGGAATTTTCAACGGCTGAAGTAAACCTGCTGGTCGTTGATGTTCTGCTTTGACTCTCTAGAAAGTCAAATACCATGCCACAAACTCCACAATCTCTCTCTTCATGTTATTCCACCAATAGTGTTTCTTCAAATCCCGGTACATCTTTGTTCCACCAGGGTGAATAGTGTATCTTGAATTATGGGCTTCTTCAAGTATCTTCTTTTTCAGCTCTGGCTCATTAGGAACACAAATCCGATTCCTAAACCTCCAAATACCATCATCATGAAACTTGAAATCGGTGTTGTTTTCTTTAATCTTCTGAAAATGTTGGTCCTTCTGATGAGCCTCTTGTAATTCAGACAACAAGGTCGATTGAAACTTGTGTAGTGGCAAATAGTAAACCTTTTTGAGTCAATTGTGGTTTCCACAAAAATGCTTCCTCTAACAACTCCTGCACCTTAACTTCCAGTTTTTCCATGCTCGCTTTCTGACTTAAGGCATCTTCAACTACATTTGCTTTACCGGGCACATAATTGATTGTGCAGTTATAATCATCCAAAATCTCCATCCACCGTCTTTGCCTCATGAGAGAGTGAATGAGAGAATGAGAGAATGAGAGAAAGAATGAAAAGCTTGAGGAATTTTGATGCATGTGTCGGCCTAGGGCCTTGAAAATTCTGATTTTGTGTCTTCAAGAGCATAATTTGAATTGTCTAGCATGGGCAATTGAGTGTGTCGAGATTGGGGTGCTTTGGGTAGGGTTTTAAGCCATTTTTTTATGCTTTGTGTCATAACTTGTCTAAGTATGAATTTTGAAATTGCAAAGCTTGTTCAAATGCTCCTACATGGTCGGCCAAGGCTTGCAAAATTCTGAATTTTTTTGTCATGTTTGAGCATTATTTAATTGTATGCCTGGAATATGCAACAGAATAAAGAATAAAGAATAAGAATGTCTAGCTTTTTGTGAGATTTCGTCTTCTAGTGAGTTGAATTAGCATTTTAATATTAGTTAGTGGAGTTTGTAGGATTAATCAATGATCTAGTGCTTCATGCAAGATGCTTTCTCAATTAGCGTGTGGGCATGCTCACAAAGGTCTAGGGCACGGACTACAAGGTAAGGCACGAACTACGAGACAAATGCACGTTTTCCAAGTAAATGCATGCAACCCTAGGTCAAGGCACGCAAATCTAGGTTAGGGCACACAAAATAAGGTATCGCACGCAAATCGATGTCGAGCCTCACATGCCAAGATGCTTTATCCGTCACATTTCTATTATCGAGTCCCACGGCATCTTGGCCAAGACAACTTCGATTCGCCTAGAAATTGGGCCCGCAACTCGAGGGCGTCGGGCCTATGACCAGGTCTCCGTCGCTCCAATGCCCGTAACTTTTGATCTGTAAGGAGTTATGCGGCGCACAACATTCCATTGGAAATCTCTCCGAGAGCTTTACGACGGGGGCAGTAAGCATGCTTGGCTGCGCCAGTTTTTGGAGCCTAAAAGCAAACGTTTTCATCTGTTTCGGGCCACTTTTCTTCTTTTTGCGTTGTTTTTTCGTCCAGGATCTTTCGTTTTGAGCCGCGAAAAGGACAACCCATAAGGGCTTTGCGCCCTCAATATGATGGGTACGATCATACCAGCACTAATGCGCCACATCCTATCGGAACTATGAAGTGAAACATGCTTGAGTAAGAGTAGTACTAGGATGGGTGACACCCTAGGATGTGCTCGTGTTGCACCCCCCCCCTTTTCTTTTTGTTTTTTTGCCCCGTTCAGGCTTACCAAGATGCTTTATCCATCACATTTCTATTATCGAGTCCTACGGCATCTTGGGCAAGACAACTTCGCTTCGCGTAGAGGCTGGGCCTGCAAACCGAGGGCGTGGGGCCTGTGACCAGGTCTCCGTCGCTCCAGTGCCCATAACTTTTGATCCGTAAGGAGTTATGCGCCGTACAGCATACCGTTGGAAAGCTCTCTGAGAGCTCAATGACGGGAATAGCAAGCTTGCTCTGCTGCACCTATTTTCGCAGCCCAAAAGCAAACATTTTCATCAGTTTTGGGCTATTTTTCTTCTTTTTCCGCTGTTTCTTCATCTCGATTCGTTCATCAGGAGCCGCGAAAAGGACGACACATTAGGGCTTTGCGCCTTCAACATAACGGGAGCGATCATACCAGCGCTAATGCACCGCATCCCATCAGAACACCGAAGTTAAGCATGTTTGGGCGAGAGTAGTACAATGATGGGTGACCCCCTTGGAAGCCCTCATGTTGTACCCCCCTTTTCGTTTTGTTTTTTTGCCCCGTTCAGGCCTGCCAAGTTGCTTTATCCGTCACATTTCTATTATCGAGTCCCACGGCATCTTGGGCAAGACAACGTTGCTTCGCATAGTTGTTGGGCCCGCAAACCGAGTGTGTCGGGCCTTTGACCAGGTCTCCGTTGCTCTAGTGCCCATAACTTTTGATCCGTAAGGAGTTATGCGGCGCACAGCATACCGTTGGAAAGCTCTCTGAGAGCTCTACAATGGGGCTAGCAAGCTTGCTTTGCTGCACCCATTTTTGCAGCCCAAAAGCAAATATTTTCATCAGTTTCGGGTCATTTTTCTTCTTTTTGCTCTGTTTCTTCATCCCGGATCGTTCGTCTTGAGCCGCGAAAAGGACGACAGGCTTTGCGCCCTCAACATGACGGGTGCGATCATATCAGCACTAATGCACCGCATCCCATCAGAATTCCGAAGTTAGGCGTGCTTGGGTGAGAGTAGTACTATGATGGGTGACCCCCTAGGAAGCCCTCGGGTGTTACCCGCCTTTTCATTTTTTTTTTGCCCCGTTCCATCTTGCCAAGATGCTTTATCCGTCACATTTCTATTATTGAGTCCCACGACATCTTGGGCATTACAACTTCGCTTTACGTGGAGGCTGGGCCCGCAAACCGAGGGCGTGGGGCCTGTGACCAGGTTTCCGTCGCTCTAGTGCCCATAATTCTTGATTCGTAGGGAGTTGTGCAGTGCACAGCATACCATTGGAAAGCTCTTCGAGAGCTCTACAACGGGGGCAACAAGCCTGCTCGGCTGCGCATGTTTTCGGAGATCAAAGCCAAACGTTTTCATTAGTTTTGAGCCATTATTCTTCTTTTTACGCTATTTCTTCATCCCATATCGTTCGTCGTTAGCCGCTAAAAGGATGATACATAAGGGCTTTGCGCCCTCAACATGACGGGTGCGATCATACCAGCACTATTGCATCGGATCCTATCAGAACTCCGAAGTTAAGCGTGCTTGGACCAGAGTAGTACTAGGATGGGTGACCCCTTAGCAATCCCTCATTTTGCACCCCCCTTTTTGTTTTGTTTTTTTGGCCCGTTCCGTCTTGCCACGATGCTTTATCCATCATATTTCTATTATCGAGTCCCAAGGCATCTTGGGCAAGACAACTTCGCTTCGCGTAGAGGCTGGGCCCACAAATCGAGGGCGTGGGGATTGTCACCAAGTCTCCGTCGTTCCAGTGCCCATAACTTTTAATCCGTAAGGAGTTATGCGGTGTACAGCATACCGTTGAACAGCTCTCCGAGAGCTTTACGACAGGGGCAGTAAGTTTGCTCGGCTGCGCCAGTTTTTAGAACACAAAAGCAATCGTTTTCATCAGTTTCAGGCTACTTTTCTTCTTTTTGCACTATTTCTTCATCCCGGATCATTCGTCGTGAGCAGCGTAAAGGACGACACATATGGGCTTTGCGCTCTCAACATGACAAGTATGATCATATTAGCACTAATGCACCGCATCGCTTCAGAACTGTGAAGTTATGTGTGGTTGAACGAGAGTTGTACTAGGATAGGTGACCCATTGGGAAGTCCTCGTGTTGCACCCCCCCTTTTTGTTTTGTTTTTTTGCCCCGTTCAGGCAAGCCAAGATGCTTTATTAGTCACATTTCTATTATCGAGTCCCACGCCATCTTGGGCAAGACAACTTCACTTCGCGTAGAGGAGGGGCCCGCAAACCGAAGTTGTCGGGCCTGTGACCAAGTCTCTGTCGCTCTAGTGCCCATAACTTTTGATTCGTAAGGAGTTATGCGGTGCACATCAAATCATTGGAAGGCTCTCCGAAAGCTCAACGACGGGGGCAGCAACCCTGCTCGGCTGCGCCTATTTTTTGGAGCCCAAAAGCAAACGTTTTTATAAGTTTAAGGTCACTTTCCTTCTTTTTGGGCTGTTTCTTGGTCCCGGATCATTCGTCGGGAGCCGCTAAAAGGACTACACCTAAGGGCTTTGCACCGCCAACATGATGGGTGCGATCATAATAGCAGAAATGCACCAGATCCTAACAAAACTTCAAAGTTAAGCGTGCTTGGGCGAGAGTAATACTAGGATGAGTGACCTGTTGGGAAGCCCTCCTGTTGCACCCCCTTTTTCGTTTTGTTTTTTTGCCCCGTTCCGGCTTCCCAAGATGCATTATCCATCATATTTCTATAATCGAGTCCCACGGCATCTTGGGCAAGAGAACTTCGCTTCGCGTAGAGGCTGGGCTAGCAAACTGAGGGCTCGGGGCTTGTGACGAGGTCTCCGTCACTCCAGTGCCCATAACTTTTGATCCGTAAGGACTTATGCGGCACACAGTATACCATTGGAAATCTCTCCGAGAGCTCTACGATGGGGGCAACATGCTTGCTCCGTTGCACTTATATTTGGAGACTAAAAGCAAATGTTTTCATCAGTTTTGGCCCACTTTTCTTCTTTTTGCACTGTTTTTTCGTCCTGGATCATTTGTCGTGAGCCGCGAAGAGGACGACACATAAAGGCCTTGGGCCCTCAACATGACGGGTGCGAACATACTAGCACTAATGCGCCGCATCCCATCAGAACTATGAAGTTAAGCGTTCTTGAGCGAGAGTAGTAGTAGGTTAGGTGACCGCCTGGGAAGTCCTCGTGTTCCACTCTTTATTTTTGTTTTGGTTTTTTGCCCCGTTCAGGCTTGCCAAGATTCTTTATCCATCACATTTCTATTATCGAGACCCACGGAATCATGGGCAAGACAATTTCGCTTCGCGTATAGGCTAGGCCTGCAAACCAAGGGTGTCGGCCCTGTGACCAGGTCTCTGTCGCTCCAGTGCCCATAAGTTTATGTCCGTAAGGAGTTATACGGCGTACAACATACCGTTAGAAAGCTCTTCGAGAGCTTTGCGACGGGGGTAGCAATCCTGCTCGGCTACGCATGTTTTCGGAGATCAAAACCAAACGTTTTCATTAGTTTCGATCCATTATTCTTCTTTTTATGCTATTTCTTCGTCCCGTATCGTTCGTCGTTAGCCGCTAAAAGGACGACACATAAGGGCTTTGCGCCCTCAACATGATGGGTGCGATCATACCAGCACTATTGCATCGGATCCCATCAGAACTCCAAAGTTAAGCGTGCTTGGACCAGTGTAGTACTAGGATGGGTGACCCCTTAGCAATCCCTCATTTTGCACCCCCCTTTTTGTTTTGTTTTTTTGGCTCGTTCCGTCTTGTGAAGATGCTTTATCCGTCACAATTCTATTATTGAGTCCCACGACATCTTGGGCATTACAACTTCGCTTTGCGTAGAGGCTGGGCCCGCAAACCGAGGGCGTGGGGCCTGTGACCAGGTTTCCGTCGCTTTAGTGCCCATAATTCTTGATTCATAAGGAGTTATGCGGCGCACAGCATATCGTTGGACAGCTCTCCGAGAGCTCTACGACGGGGACAACAAGCCTGCTCGGCTGCGCATGTTTTCGGAGATCAAAGCCAAACGTTTTCATTAGTTTTGAGCCATTATTCTTCTTTTTACGCTATTTCTTCATCCCATATCGTTCATTGTTAGCCGCTAAAAGGATGATACATAAGGGCTTTGCGCCCTCAACATGACAGGTGCGATCATACCAGCACTATTGCATCGGATCCTATCAGAACTCCGAAGTTAAGCGTGCTTGGACCAGAGTAGTACTAGGATGGGTGACCCCTTAGCAATCCCTCATTTTGCACCCCCCTTTTTGTTTTGTTTTTTTGGCCCGTTCCGTCTTGTGAAGATGCTTTATCCATCACATTTCTATTATCGAGTCCCATGGCATCTTGGGCAAGACAACTTCACTACGCGAAGTGGCAGGGCCGGCAAATCGAGTGCGATTGGCCTGTGACCAGGTCTCCGTTGCTCTAGTACCCATAACTTTTGATCCGTAAGGAGTTATGCGTCGCACAACATACCGTTAGAAAGCTCTCCGAGAGCTCTACGACGGGGGCAGCAAGACTGCTCAGCTGCGCCAGTTTTTAGAACACAAAAGCAATCGTTTTCATCAGTTTCGGGCTACTTTTCTTCTTTTTGCACTGTTTCTTCATCCCGGAACATTCGCCATGAGCCGCAAAAAGAATTGCACATAAGGGCTTTACGCCCTCAACATGACAAGTGCGATCATACCAGCACTAATGCACCGCATCCCTTCAGAACTGTGAAGTTAAGTGTGCTTGGGCGACAGTAGTAATAGGACGGTTGACCCCTTGGGAAGTCCTTGTGTTGTACCCCTTTTTTGTTTTGTTTTTTTTCCCCGTTCTGGCATGCCAAGATGCTTTATTTGTCACATTTTTATTTTTGAGTCCCACGGCATCTTGGGCAAGACAACTTCGCTTCACGTAGAGGCTGGACCCACAAACCGATAGCGTGGGGCCTGTGACCAGGTCTCCGTCGTTCCGGTGCCCATAACTTTTGATCCGTAAGGAGTTATGCAGTGCACAACAAATCATTGGAAGGCTCTCCGAAAGCTCAACGACGGGAGCAGCAAGCCTGCTCGGCTGCGCCTATTTTTGGAGCCCAAAAGCAAACGTTTTTATAAGTTTCAAGTCACTTTCCTTCTTTTTGGGTTGTTTCTTGGTCCCGGATCATTTGTCGTGAGTGGCGAAAAGGACAACACATAAGGGCTTTGCGCCGCCAACATGACGGGTGCGATCATACCAGCACAAATTCACCGGATCCTATCCGAACTCCGAAGTTAAGCGTGCTTGGGTAAGAGTAGTACTAGGATGGGTGACCTGCTGGGAAGCCCTCCTGTTGCACCCCCTTTTTCGTTTTGTTTTTTTGCCCCGTTCCGGCTTGCCAAGATGCTTTATCCGTCATATTTATGTAATCGAGTCCCACGGCATCTTGGGCAAGAGAACTTCGCTTCGCGTAGAGGCTGGGCTAGCAAACTGAGGGCTCGGGGCCTGTGACTAGGTCTCCGTCGCTCCGGTGCCCATAACTTTTGATCCGTAAGGAGTTATGCAGCGCACAACATACCGTTGGTAAGCTCTACGAGAGCTCTACGACTGGAGCAGTAAGCTTGCTCTACTGCACCTATTTTTGGAGACCAAAAGCAAATGCTTTCATCTATTTTGGGCTACTTTTCTTCTTTTTGCGCTGTTTCTTTGTCTTGGATCATTCGTCGTGACTGGCGAATGGGACGACACATAAGTGCTTTGTGACCTCAACATGATGGGTGCGATCATACCAGCACTAATGCACCAGATCCCATCAAAACTCCGATGTTAAACGTGCTTGGACGAGAGTAGTACTTGGATGGGTGACCCCCTGGGAAGTCCTCGTGTTGCACCCCCCCTTTTTGTTTTGTTTTTCTGCCCCGTTCAAGCTTGCCAAGATGCTTTATCCATCACATTTCTATTATCGAGTCCCACGGAATTATGGGCAAGACAATTTCGCTTCACGTATAGGCTAGGCCTGCAAACCAAGGGTGTCGGCCCTGTGACCAGGTCTCTGTCGCTCCAGTGCACATAAGTTTATATCCGTAAGGAGTTATGCGGCGTACAACATACCGTTGGAAAGATCTTCGAGAGCTCTGCGACAGTGGTAGCAATCCTGCTCGGCTGCGCATGTTTTCGGAGATCAAAACCAAATGTTTTCATTAGTTTCGGGCCATTATTCTTCTTTTTACGCTATTTCTTCATCCCATATCATTCGTCGTTAGCCGCTGAAAGGACGACACATAAGGGCTTTCCGCCCTCAACATGACGAGTGCGATCATACCAGCACTATTGCATCGGATCCCATCAGAACTCCAAAGTTAAGCGTGCTTGGACCAGAGTAGTACTAGGATGGGTAACCCTTTAACAATCCCTCAATTTGCACCCCTATTTTTGTTTTGTTTTTTTGGCCCGTTCCGTCTTTTGAAGATGCTTTATCAGTGACATTTCTATTATCGCGTCCAACGGCATCTTGGGCAAGACAACTTTACTACGCGTAGAGGCTGGGGCCGCAAACCGATGGCGTCGGGCCTGTGACTAGGTCTTCGTTGCTCCAGTGCCTATAACTTTTGATCCGTAAGGAGTTATGTGATGCAAAGCATATCGTTGGACAGCTCTCCGAGAGCTCTACGACGGGGGCAGTAAGTCTGCTCGGTTGCGCCAATTTTCAGAACACAAAAGCAATCGTTTTCATCAGTTTTGGGCTACTTTTCTTCTTTTTGAACTGTTTCTTCATCCTAGAACATTCATCGTGAGCCGCAAAAAGAACGGCACATAAGGGCTTTATGTCCTCAACATGACAAGTGCGATCATACCAGCACTAATGCACCGCATCCCTTCAGAACCGTGAAGTTATGCGTGGTTGGACGAGAGTTGTACTAGGATAGGTGACCCCCTGGGAAGTCCTCGTGTTGCACCCCCCTTTTCATTTTGTTTTTTTGCCCCGTTCAGGCATACCAAGATGCTTTATCAGTCACATTTCTATTATCGAGTCCCACGGTATATTGGGCAAGACAACTTCACTTCGCGTAGAAGAGGGGCCCACAAACCGAAGGCGTCGGGCCTGTGACCAAGTCTCTGTCGCTCCAGTGCCCATAACTTTTGATCTGTAAGGAGTTATGCGGTGCACAGCAAATCGTTGGAAGGCTCTCTGAAAGCTCAACGACGGGGGCAGCAAGCCTGCTCGGCTGCACCTATTTTTGGAGCCCAAAAGCAAACGTTTTTATAAGTTTCAGGCCACTTTCCTTCTTTTTGCGCTGTTTCTTGTTCCCGGATCGTTTGTTGTGAGCAGCGAAAAGGACAACACATAAGGGCTTTGCGCCGCCAACATGACGGGTGCGATCATACCAGTACAAATGCACCGGATCCTATCCGAACTCCGAAGTTAAGCGTGCTTGGGTAAGAGTAGTACTAGGATGGGTGACCTGCTGGGAAGCCCTCCTGTTGTACCCCCTTTTTTGTTTTGTTTTTTTTCCTCGTTTTTGCTTGCCAAGATGCTTTATCCGTCATATTTCTATAATCGAGTCCCACGGCATCTTGGGCAAGAGAACTTCGCTTCGCGTAGAGGCTGGGCTAGCAAACTGAGGGCTCGGGGCTTGTGACGAGGTCTCCGTCGCTCCAGTGCCCATAACTTTTGATCCGTAAGGACTTATGCGGCACACATTATACCATTGGAAAGCTCTCCGAGAGCTCTACGATGGGGGCAACATGCTTGCTCTGTTGCACCTATTTTTTGAGACCAAAAGCAAATGTTTTCATAAGTTTTGGCCCACTTTTTTTCTTTTTGTACTGTTTTTTTGTCCTGGATCATTCATCGTGAGCCACGAAGAGGACGACACATAAAGGCTTTGGGCCCTCAACATGACGGGTGCGAACATACCAGCAGTAATGCGCCGCATCCCATCAGAACTCCGAAGTTAAGCGTGCTTGAGCAAGAGTAGTACTAGGATGGGTGACCGCCTGGGAAGTCCTCGTGTTGCACCCCCCTTTTTCGTTTTCTTGTTTTTGCCCCCTTCAGGCTTGCCAAGATGCTTTATCCATCACATTTCTATTATCGAGTCCCATGGAATCATGGGCAAGACAATTTCGCTTCGCGTATACGCTAGGCCTGCAAACCAAGGGTGTCGGCCCTGTGACCAGGTCTCTGTCGCTTCAGTGCCCATAAGTTTATATTTGTAAGGAGTTATGCGGCGTACAACATACCGTTGGAAAGCTCTTCGATAGCTCTGCGATGGGGGTAGCAATACTGCTCGGCTGCGCATATTTTCGAAGAACAAAACCAAACGTTTTCGTTAGTTTCGGGCCATTATTCTTCTTTTTACACTATTTCTTCGTCCCGTATCGTTCGTCGTTAGCCGCTAAAAGGATGACACATAACGGCTTTGCGCCCTCAACATGACGGATGCGATCATACTAGCACTATTGCATCGGATCCTATCAGAACTCCAAATTTAAGCATGCTTGGACCAGAGTAGTACTAGGATGGGTGACCCCATAGCAATCCCTCATTTTGCACCCCCCTTTTTGTTTTGGTTTTTTGGCCCGTTCCATCTTCTGAAGATGCTTTATCCGTCACATTTCTATTATCGAGTCCCATCGCATATTGGGCAAGACAACTACACTTCGCGTAGAGGCTAGGCCCGCAAACCGGGGGCATAGGGCCTGTGACCCGGTCTCCGTTGCTTCAGTGCCCATTACTTTTGATCCGTAAGGAGTTATGCGGCGCACAATATACCGTTGGAAAGCTCTCCGAGAGCTCTACGACGGGGGCAGTAAGTCTGCTCGGCTGCGCCAGTTTTCAGAACACAAAAGCAATCATTTTCATCAGTTTCGGGCTACTTTTCTTCTTTTTGCACTGTTTCTTCATCCCGGAATATTCATCGTGAGTCGCAAAAAGAACGGCACATAAGGGCTTTACGCCCTCAACATATAAAGTGCGATCATACCAGTAGTAATGCACCAGATCCCATAAGACCTCCGAAGTTAAGCGTGCTTGGACTAGAGTTGTACTAGGATAGGTGACCCCCTGGGAAGTCCTCGTGTTCCACCCCCCTTTTCGTTTTGTTTTTTTCCCCCGTTCAGGCTTGCCAAGATGCTTTATCAGTCACATTTCTATTATCGAGTCCCACGGCATATTGGGCAAGACAACTTCGCTTCGCGTAGAGGCTGGGCCCGCAAACTGAAGGCGTTGGGCCTGTGACCAAGTCTCCGTCGTTCTGGTGCCCATAACTTTTGATCCGTAAGGACTTATGCGGTGCCAAGCATATCATTGGAAATCTCTTCGAGAGCTGAACGACGGGGGCAGCAAGCCTGCTCAGTTGTGCTTGTTTTTGGAGCCCAAAAGCAAACATTTTCATCAATTTCGGGACACTTTTCTTCTTTTTGCACTGTTTCTTCATCCCGGATCGTTCGTCGTGAGCCGCGAAAAGGACGACACATAGGGGCTTTGCGCTCTCAACATGACAAGTGCGATCATACCAGCACAAATGCACCGGATCCTATCCGAACTCCGAAGTTAAGCGTGCTTGGGTAAGAGTTGTACTAGGATGGGTGACCTGCTGGGAAGCCCTCCTGTTGCACCCCCTTTTTCATTTTGTTTTTTTGCCCCGTTCCGGCTTGCCAAGATGCTTTATCCGTCATATTTCTATAATCGAGTCCCACGGCATCTTGGGCAAGAGAACTTCGCTTCGCGTAGAGGCTGGGCTAGCAAACTGAGGGCTCGGGGCTTGTGACGAGGCCTCCATCGCTCCAGTGCCCATAACTTTTTATCCGTAAGGACTTATGCGGCACACAGTATACCATTGGAAAGCTCTCCGAGAGCTCTAAGATGGGGGCAACATGCTTGCTCAGTTGCACCTATTTTTGGAGACCAAAAGCAAATGTTTTCATCAGTTTTGGCCCACTTTTCTTCTTTTTGCACTATTTTTTCGTCCTGGATCATTCGTCGTGAGCCGCGAAGAGGACAACACATAAGGGCTTTGGGCCCTCAACTTGACGGGTGCGAGCATACCAACACTAATGCACTGGATCCCATCAAAACTACGAAGTTAAGCATGCTTGAGCGAGAGTAGTACTAGTATGGTTGACCCCATGGGAAGTCCTCATATTGCACCCCCCATTTTCGTTTTGGTTTTTTCCCCCGTTCAGG
This sequence comes from Ehretia macrophylla, assembly GCA_037974665.1. Lineage (NCBI taxonomy): Eukaryota > Viridiplantae > Streptophyta > Magnoliopsida > Boraginales > Ehretiaceae > Ehretia > Ehretia macrophylla. The sequence goes on along the minus strand of CM075776.1, from coordinate 10,333,600 downwards.
CTTGCCAAGATGCATTATCCGTCATATTTCTAGTATCGATCCCATGGTATCTTGGGCAAGACAACTTCGCTTCACGTAGAGGCTGGCCCCGCAAACCGAGGACGTCGTGCCTGTGGCCAGGTCTTCGTCGCTGCAGTGCCCATAACTTTTGATCCGTAAGGAGTTATGCGGCGCACAAGATACCGTTGGAAAGCTCTCTGAGTGCTCTAAGACGGGGGCAGTAAGCCTACTGGGCAGCGCCTATTTTAGGAGCCCAAAAGCAAACGTTTTTATTAGTTTTGGGCCACTTTTCTTCTTTTTGCGCTGTTATTTCATCCCGAATCGTTTGTCGTGAGCCGTGAAAGGGATGACACATAAGGGCTTCGCGCCCTCAACCTAATGAGTGTGATCATACCAGCACTAATGCACCACATCCCATTAGAACTACGAAGTTAAGTGCGTTTGGGCGACAATAGTACTAGGTTTGGGGACCCCCTGGGAAGTCCTCCTGTTGCTCCCTCCTTTTCGTTTTGTTTTTTTGCCCCGTTCAGGCTTGGCAAGATGCTTTATCCGTCACATTTCTATTATCAAGTCGCACGGCATCATGGGCAAGACATCTTCGTTTCGCTTAGAGGCTGGTCCCGTAAACTGAGGGCGTCGAGCCTGTGACCAGGTCTCCGTTGCTCCAGTACCCATAACTTTTGATCCGTAAGGAGTTATGTGGCGCATAGCATACCGTTGGAAAGCTCGCTAAGAGCTCCATTGCGGGGGTAGCAAGCATGCTCTGCTAAGCCTGTTTTTGGAGCCCAAAAGCAAACATTTTCAATAGTTTTCTGCCATTTTTATTCTTTTTATGCTGTTTCTTCTCCCCGGATTGTTCGTCTGTGCAGCGAAAATGACGGTACATAAGGGCTTTATGCCTTCAATATGACGGGTACGATTATACCAGTACAAATGCACCAGGTCCTAACAGAACTCCGAAGTTAAGCGTGCTTGGATGAGAGTAATACTAGGATGGGTGACCCCCTGGGAAGCTCTCCTGTTGCACCCCCCTTTTCATTTTGTTTTTTGCATCGTTCCGGCTTGCCAAGATCCTTTATCCGTCACATTTCTATTATCGAATCCCACGGCATCTTGGGCAAGGCAACTTCGTTTCGCGTAGAGGCTGGGCCCGCAAACCGAGGGCGTCGGGCCTGTGGCCATGTCTCCGTCGCTCCAATGCCCATAACTTTTGATCCGTAAGGAGTTATGCGACGCACAGCATACCGTTGGATAGCCCTCCGAGAGCTCTATGACAGGGGCAACAAGGCTGCTCCGTTGCGTCTAGTTTCAGAGCCCAAAATCGAACGTTTTCATTAGTTTCGGGTGATTTTTCTTCTTTTTGTGTTGTTTCTTCATCACGGATCGTTTGTCAAGAGCCACGAAAAGGACAACACAAAAGGGCTTTGCGCCATAAACATGACGGGTGCGATCATACCAGCACTAATGTTCCGCATCCCATCAGAACTACGAAGTAAAGCGTGCTTGGGTGAGAGTAGTACTAGGATGGGTGACCCCCTAGGAGGTCCTCGTGTTGCACCCCCATTTTCATTTTGTTTTTTTACCCCGTTCAGGCTTGCCAAAATGCTTTATCCGTCACATTTCTACTATCGAGTCCCGTGGCATCTTGGGCAAGACAACTTCGCTTTGCGTAAAGGCTGAGCCCGCAAACCGAGGGTGTCGGGCCTTTCACCAGGTCTCCGTCGCTCCAGTGCCTATAACTTCTGATCTTTAAAGAGCTATGTGGTGCACAACTTACCGTTGAAAAGCTCTCTTAAGGCTCTACGACGGGGGCAGCAAGCCGGCTCGGCTGCGCCTTGCTTCAGAGCTCAAAAGTAAAGGTTTTCATTAGTTTCGGGCCACCTTTCTTTTTTTTTGCTCGATTTCTTCATCTCGGATCGTTCGTCCTGAGCCGCGAAAAGGAGTACAAATAAGGGCTTTGCGCCCTCAACATGACGGGTGCAATCATACCAGCACTAATGCACTGAATCCCATCACAACTCCGAAGTTAAGCGTGCTTGGGCGAGAGTAGTACTAGGATGGCTGACCCCCGGGAAGTCCTCGTGTTGCACCCCTCTTTTCTTTTTATTTTTTAGCCCCGTTCGGGCTTGCCAAGATCCTTTATCCGTCACATTTCTCTTATCGAGTCCCACGGCATACTAGGCAAGACAACTTCGCTTTGCGTAGAGGCTGGGCCCTCAAATTGAGGGCGTGGGGCCTGTGACCAGGTCTCCGTCGCTCCAGTGCCCATAACTTTTGATCCGTAAGGAGTTATGCGCCGCACAGCAAACCGTTGGAAAGCTCTCTGAGAGCTTTACAACAGGGGCAGCAAGCCTGCTCGACTTGGCCAGTTTTCAGAGCCCAAAAGCTAAAGTTTTCATTAGTTTTGGGCCATTTTTCTTCTTTTCGCGCTGTTTCTTCATCCAAGATCGTTCGTCGTGAGCTGCGAAAAGGACAACACATAAGGGCTTTGCTACGTCAACATGACGCGTGCGATCATACCATCATTAATGCACTGGATCCCATCAGAACTCCGAAGTTAAGTGTGCTTGGGAAAGAGTAGTACTAGGATGGGTGACCCCCCTTTTCATTTTGTTTTTTGGCCCCGTTTAGGCTTGTCAAGATGCTTTATCTGTCACATTTCTATTATCGAGTCTCACGACATCTTGGGCAAGACAACTTCGCTTCGCGTAGAGGCTGGGCCCACAAATCGAGGGCGTCGGGCCTGTGACGAGGTATTCGTCGCTCTAATGCCCATAACTTTTGATCCATAAGGAGTTATGGCTCGCATAGCATACCGTTGGAAAGCTCTCCGAGAGCTCTACGAAGGGGGCAGCAAGCCTACTCGGCTGCGCCTGTTGTCAGAGCCCAAAAGCAAATCTTTTCATTAGTTTCGGGTTACTTTTCTTCTTTTTGCGCTCTTTCTTAATCCGGGATCGTTCGTCGTGCGCCACGAAAAGGACGACACATAAGCGCTTTGCGCCCTCAATATGACGGGTGTGATAATACTAGAACTAATGCACAGCATCCCATAAGAACTGCAAAGTTAAGCATGCTTGCGCAAGAGTAGTACTAGGATGGGTGACCCCCTAGGAAGCCCTCTTGTTGCACACGCCTTTTTGTTTTGTTTTTTTTGCCCCGTTCAGGCTTGCCAAAATGCTTTATCAGTCATATTTCTATTATCGAGTCCCACGGCATTTTGGGCAAGACAACTTCGCTTTGCGTAGAGGCTGGGCCAGCAAACAGAGGGCGTCGGGCCTATGACCAGGTCTTTGTCGCTCCAGTGCCCTTAACTTTTGATCCGTAAGGCATTATGCGGCGTACAACATACCGTTCGAAAGCTCTCCGAGAGCTCTACGACGGGGGTTGTAAGCTTGCTCAGCTGTGCCTATTTTCGGAGCCCAAAAGCAAAGGTTTTCATCAGTTTTGGGTCACTATTCTTCTTTTTGCGATGTTTCTTCGTCTCGGATCATTCGTCGCAAGCCGCAAAAAGGACGACACATAAGGGCTTTGCGACCTCAACATGACGGGTGCGATTATACCAGCACTAACACACAAGATCCCATCAGAACTCTGAAGTTAAGTGTGCTTGGACGAGAGTAGTACTAGGATGGGTGACCCCCTGCGAAGTCCTCGTGTTGTACCCCTTTTTTCATTTTGTTTTTTGCCCCGTTCAGGTTGCCAATATACTTTATTCGTCACATTTCTATTATCGAGTCCCACGGCACCTTGGGCAAGACAACTTCACTTCGCGTAGAGGCTGGGCCTACAAATTGAGGGCGTAGGGCCTGTGACCAGCTCTCTGTCGTTTCGGTGCCCATAACTTTTGATCCGTAAGGAGTTATGCGGCGCACAACATACCGTTAGAAAGTTTTCCGAGAGCTCTACGACGGGGACAATAAGCCTACTCAGCTGTGCCTATTTTTGGAGCACAAAAGAAAACATTTTCATCTGCTTCGGGCTATTTTTCTTCTTTTGAAGCTATTTCTTCATCCAACATCGTTCGTCGTGAGCCGCAAAAAGGATGGCACATAAGGGCTTTGCGCCCTCAACTTAATAGGTACGATCATACCAGCACTAATGCCCTGGATCCTATCAGAACTCCGAAGTTAGGCGTGCTTGGGCTAGAGTTGTACTAGGATGGGTGACCCCCTGGGAAGCCCTCGTGTTGCACCCCCCCTTTTCGTTTTGTTTTTTTGCCACGATCCGGCTTGCCAAGATGTTTTATCCGTCAAATTTCTATTATCGAGTCCCACGGCATTTAGGGTAAGACAACTTCACTTCGCGTAGAGGCTGGGCCCGCAAACCGAGGGCGTCGGGCTTGTTACCAGGTCTCCGTCACTCCAGTGCCCAGAACTTTTGATCCGTAAGGAGTTATGCGGTGCACATCATATCGTTGGAAAGCTCTCCGAGAGCTCTACGACAGGGACAACAAGCCTGCTCAGCTGCGCCTGTTTTTAGAACCCAAAAGCAAATGTTTTCATAAGTTTTAGGCTACTTTTCTTCTTTTTGCGCTGTTTCTTCGTACGGATCATTCGTCATGAGCCGCGAAAAGGATGACAAATAAGGTATTTGCGCCTTCAATATGACAGGTGCTATCATACCAGCAGTAATGCACCGGATCCCATTAGAACTCCGAAGTTAAACGTGCTTAGGTGAGAGTAGTATTAGGATGGATGACCCCATGGGAAGTCCTCGTGTTGCACCCCTCTTTTCGTTTTATTTTTTTGCCCCGTTCAGGCATCCCAAAATGCTTTATCCGTAACATTTCTATTATCGAGTTACACGGTATCTTGGGCAAGACAACTTCGCTTCGCGTAAAGGCTGGGCTCGCAAGCCGAGGGGCGTGGGGCCTGTGACCAGGTCTCCGTCGCTTTAGTGCACATAAATTTTGCTTTGTAAGGAGTTATTCGGCGCACAATATACCATTGGAAAGCTCTCTAAGAGCTCTATGATGAGGGAAGCAATCCTGCTCGACTGCGCCTGTTTTCGGAGCCCAATATCCAACGTTTTCATCAATTTTGTCATATTTTTCTTCTTTTTACGCGGTTTCTTCATCCCAGATCGTTCATCGTGAGACGCAAAAAGGACAACACATAAGGGCTTTGCGCCCTCAACATGACAGGTACGATCATACCAGCATTAATGCGCCGGATCCTATCAGAACTCGAAAGTTAAGCGTGCTTGGGCGATATTAGTACTAGGATGGGTGACCCCCTGGGAAGTCCTCGTGTGCCAATAACTATTGATTCGTAAGGAGTTAATCGGCGCAAAACATACCATTGGAAAGCTATTCTAGAGCTTTATGACGAGGGCAAAAGCTTGCTCCCCTGCGCCTATTTTTGGAGCCGAAAAGCAAATGTTTTCATTAGTTTCGGGCCACTTTTCTTCTTTTTGTGCTGTTTCTTCGTCCCGGATCGTTCGTCGTGAGCCACTAAAAGGACGACACATAACGGCTTTCCACCTTCAACATGACGGGTGGGATCATACCAGCACTAATGCGCCGCATTTCATTAGAACTACAAAGTTAAGCCTGCTTGAGTGAGAGTAGTACTAGGATGGGTGACCCCTTGGGATGTCCTCGTGGTGCACCCTTTTCATTTTGTTTCTTTGCCCCGTTCAAACTTCTTAAGATGCTTTATCCGTCATATTTCTATTATCGAGTCCCACGGCATCTTGGGCAAGACAACTTCCCTTCGCATAGAGGCTGGGCCCGAAAGCCGAGGCCGTCGGGCTTGTGACCAGGTCTCCGTCGCTCCAATGCCCATAACTTTTGATCCGTAAGAAGTTATACTACTTACATCATACCATTGGAAAGCTCTCTGAGAGCTCTACGATGGGGGTAGCAAGAATGCTCGGTTGAGCCTATTTTTGAATCCCAAAAGCAAAGGTTTTCATCAGTTTCGGGCCATTTTTCTTCTTTTTGCGCTGTTTCTTTGTCTCGGATCGTTCGTCGTGAGCCGCGAAAAGAATGACACATAACGGCTTTGAGCCCTCAACATGACGGGTGCGATCATACCAGCACTAATGCACCGGAACCCATCAGAACTCTGAAGTAAACCGTGCTTGGCCAAGAGTAGTACTAAGACGGGTGACCCCCTTGGAATCCTCGTGTTGCACCCCCCTCTTTGTTTTGATTTTTTGCCCTGTTTCGACTTGCCAAGATGCTTTAACCGTCACATTTCTATTATCGAGTCCCACGGCATCTTGGGCAAGACAACTTCGCTTCATGTGTAGGCTGGGCCCGCAAATCGGGGGCGTCGGGCCTGTGGCCAGGTCTCCGTCGTTCCAGTGCCCATAACTATTGATCCGTAAGGAGTTATTCGGCGCACAACATACCATTGGAAAGCTCTTCTAGAGCTTTATGACAGGGGCAACAAGCTTGCTCGCCTGCGCCTATTTTTGGACCCCAAAATCGAATGTTTTCATCAGCTTTGGGCCACTTTTCTTCTTTTTGTCCTGTTTCTTCCTCCGGATCGTTCATCTTGAGCCGCATAAAGGACGACACATAAGGGCTTTGTGCCCTCAACATGACTGGTGTGATCATACCATCACTATGCGTCACATCCCATCAGAACTATGAAGTTAAGCGTGCTTGAGCGAGAGTAGTACTAGGCCGGGTCACCCCCTGGGACGTCCTCGTGTTGCTCCCCCCTTTTTGTTTTGTTTTTTTGCCCCGTACAGGCTTGCCAAGACGCTTTATCTGTCACATTTCAATTATCAAGTCCCACTGCATCTTGGGCAAGACAACTTCGCTTCGCGTAGAGGCTGGGCCCGCAAACTGAGGGCGTCAGGTCTATGACCAGGTATCCGTCGCTCCAGGGCACATAACTTTTGATCCGTAAGGAGTTATGTGGCACACATCTACCGTTGGAAAGCTCTTTGACAGCTGTACGACGGGGGCAGCAAGCATACTCAGCTGCGCCTCTTTTCAAACTCCAAAAGCAAAGGTTTTCAATAGTTTCGGGCCTTTTTTCTTCTTTTTGCGCAGTTTCTTCATCTGGGATCGTTCGTTGTAAGCCGCGAAAAGTACGACACATAACGGCTTTGCGGCCTCAACATGACGGGTGCGATCATACCATCACTAATGCACTGGATCCCATTAGAACTCCAAAGTTAAGCGTGCTTGGGCGAGAGTAGTACTAGGACGGGTGTCCTGCTAGGAAGTTCTCGTGTTGCACCCAACTTTTGTTTTGTTTTTTTTCCTCGTTCAGGCTTGGCAAGATGCTTTATCAGTCCCATTTCTATTATCGAGTCCCATGGCATCCTGGGCAAGACCACTTCGCTTCGCGTAGAGGTTGGGCCAGCAAACCTAGGGCGTGGGGCTTGTGACCAGGTCTCCGTCACTCTAGTGCCCATAACTTTTGATCGCTATGGAGTTATGTGGCGCACAGCATGCCGTTGGAAAGCTATCTGAGAGCTCTACGACGGGGGCAGTAAGCCTACTTTGTTGTGCCTATTTTCGGAGCCCAAAAGTAAACATTTTCAATAGTTTTGGGCCACTTTTCTTCTTTTTACGATGTTACTTCATCCCAGATCGTTTGTTGTGAGCCACGAAAAGGACGACACATAAGGTCTTTGTGCCCTCAACATGACGGGTGCAATCATACCAGCACTAATGCGTCGTATCCTATCAGAACTACGAAGTTAAGCGTGCTTGAGCGAGAGAAGTACTAGGATGGGTAACCCCCTGGGAAGTCCTCGTGTTGCACCCCCCTTTTCGTTCTATTTTTTTTGCCCCGTTTAGGCTTGACAAGATGCTTTATCTGTCACATTTCTATTATCGAGTTCCAAGGTATCTTGGGCAAGACAATTTTGCTTCGTGTAGAGGTTGGGCCCACAAACCAAGGGCATGGGGTCTATGACCAGGTCTCCATCGCTCCAGTGCCCATAACTTTTGATCTGTAAAGAGTTATGCGGTGCACATCATACCGTTGGAAAGTTCTCTGAGAGCTCTACGACGGGGGCAGCAAGCATGCTCAGCTGCGCCTATTTTTAACGTCCAAAAGCAAAGGTTTTCAATAGTTTCGGGCCTTTTTTCTTCTTTTGCTCAGTTTCTTCATCTCGGATCGTTCATCGTGAGCAGCGAAAAGGAAGACACATAAGGGCTTTGCGCCCTCAACATGACGGGTGCGATCATACCATCAGTAATGCACCGGATCCCATCAGAACTATGAATTTAAGCGTGCTGAGAGTAGTACTAGGATGGGTGACCCGCTAGGAAGTCCTCGTGTTGCACCCCTTTTTCGTTTTGTTTTTTTGCCCGGTTCAGGCTTCCCAAGATGCTTTATCCGTCACATTTCTATTATCGAGTCCTACGGCGTCTTGGGCAAGACAACTTCGCTTCGCGTAGATACTGGGCCCACAAACCGAGGGCGTGCGGCTTGTGACCATGTCTCCGTCGCTCCGGTGCCTATTACTTTTGATCCGTAAGGAGTTATGTAGTGCACAACATACCGTTGAAAAGCTCTCCATGAGCTCTATGAAGGGGGCAGGAAGCCTACTAGGCTACGCCTATTTTCAGAGTGCAAAAGCAAACATTTTCATCCATTTTGGGCCATTTTTCTTCTTTTTACGTTGTTTCTTCATCCCAGATCCTTCATCGTGAGTCGCGGAAAGGACGACAAATAAGGGCTTTGCACCCTCAACATGGTGGGAGCGATCATACCAGCACTAATGCACCAGATCCTATCAGAACTATGAAGTTAAGCGTGCTTGGGCGAGAGGAGTACAACAATGGGTGACCCCTCGAGAAGCCCTCGTTTTGAACCCCCTTTTCATTTTGTTTTTTTGCCCCGTTTTGGCTTGCCAAGATGCTTTATCTATCATATTTCTATTATCGAGTCCCACGGAATCTTGGGCAAGAAAACTTCACTTTGCATAGAGGCTGGGACCGAAAAACTGAGGGCGTCGGGCCTGTGACCAAGTCTCCGTCGCTCCAATGCCCATAACTTTGATCCGTAAGGAGTTATTCGGCGCACAAGACACCATTGGAAAGCTCTCAAAGAGCTCTACGACGGGGACAACAATCTTGCTCCGCTGCACCTATTTTTGGAGCCCAAAAGCAAACATTTTCATCTGTTTTGGGCTACTTTTCTTCTTTTTACGCAATTTTTCCCTTCCGGATCGTTCGTCGTGAGCCGTGAAAAGGACGACACATAAGGGTTTTGCGCCCTCAACATGACGGGTGCAATTATACCAGCACTAATGCACCGGATCCTATCAGAACTACGACATTAAGCGTGCTTGAGCGAGAGTCGTACTAGGATGGTTGACCCCTTGGGAAGTCCTCGTATTGCACCCCCCTTTTCATTTTGTTTTTTTGCCCTGTTCCGGCTTGCCAAGATGCTTTAGCCGTCACATTCTATTATCGAGTCCCACGGGATCTTGGGCAAGACAACATCCCTTCGCGTACAGCCTGGGCCCACAAACCGAGGGCGTCTGGCCTGTAACTAGGTCTTCGTCGCTCCAGTGCCAATAACTTTTGTTCAGTAAGGAGTTATGCGGCGCACAACATACCGTTGGAAAGCTCTCCGAGAGGTCTACGACGAAGACAGTAAGCCTGCTCAGCTATGCCCTTTTTGAAGCCCAAAAGCAAACGTTTTTATCAGTTTTGGGGCACTTTATTCTTTTTGTGTTGTTTCTTCGTCCCGAATCGTTCGTCACGAGTCGCGAAAAGGACGACACAAAAGGGCTTTGCACCCTCAACATGACGGGTGCGATCATACCAGCACTAATGCATCGGATCCCATCAGAACTCCAAAGTTAAGCGTGCTTGGGCGAGAGTAGTACAAGGACGGGTGACCCCTTGGGAAGTCCTCGTGTTGTACCCCCCTTTTTGTTTTGTTTTTTTGCCCCGTTTAGGTTTACCAAGATACTTTATCCGTCACATTTCTATTATCGAGTCCCATGGCATCTTGGGCTAGTCAACTTCGCTTCGTGCAGAGGTTGGGCCCGCAAACCTAGGGCATGGTGCCTGTGACAAGGTCTCCGTCGTTCCGGTGCCCAAACCTTTTGATCCGTAAGGAGTTATAATGCACACAGCATATCGTTGGAAAGCTTTCCGAGAGCTTTATGACTAGGGCAGTAACCCTGCTCGACTGCGCATATTTCGGAGCCCAAAAGGATGCGTTTTCATCAGTTTCGGGCCACTTTTCGTCTTTTTGCGATATTTCTTCGTCTCGGATCATTCGTCGTGAGCCGCGTAAAGGACGACACATAAGGGTTTTGTTCCCTCAACATGACGAGTGCTATCATACCACCACTAATGTACCGCATACCATTAGAACTCCTAAGTTAAGCGTGCTTGGGCGAGAGTAGTACTAGGATGGGTGACGCTATGCGAAGTCCTCGTGTTGCACCCCCCTTTTCTCTTTGTTTTTTTTTTGCCTCATTTCGGCGTGCCAAGATGCTTTATCCGCCACATTTCTATTATCGATTCCTACGGCCTCTTGGGCAAGACAACTTGGCGTGGGGCCTGTGACGAGGTCTCCGTCGCTCTAGTGTCCATAACTTTTGATCCGTAAGGAGTTATGCGGTGCACAGTATACCGTTGGAAAGCTCTTTGAGAGCTCTACGACGAGGGTAGCAAGCCTGCTCTACTGCGACTATTTTTGGAGCCCAAAAGCAAACGTTTTCATCCATTTCAGGTAATTTTTCTTCTTTTTTGCGCTGTTACATCGTCCCGGATCGTTCGTCGTGAGCCGCAAAAAGGATGACACATAAGGGCTTTGAGCCCGCAACATGACGGATGCGATCAAACCAGTTCTAATGCATGGATCCCATCAGAACTCTAAAATTAAGCGGGCTTGGGCGAGAGTAGTACTAGGATCGGTGACCCCTTGGGAAGTCCTCGTGTTGCACAACCCTTTTTGTTTTGTTTTTTTGCCTCGTTCCAGCTTGCCAAGATGCTTTATCCGCCACATTTCTATTATTGATTCCCACAGCCTCTTGGGCAAGACAACTTCGCTTCGCGTAGACGCTGGACCGGCAAACTGAGGGCGTGGGGCCTGTGACCAGGTCTTCGTCGCTCCAGTGCCCATAACTTTTGATCCGTAAAGAGTTATGCGACTCATAGCATACCATTTGAAAGATCTTTAAGAGCTCTACGACGTGGGCAACCGTCCTGCTTGGCTGCTCCTATTTTCGTAGCCCAAAAGCAAATGTTTTCATCACTTTTGGGATATCTTTCTTCTTTTTGTGCCGTTTCTTCATCCTGGATCGTTTGTCGGGAGCCGCGAAAAGGACGACACATAAGGACTTTACACCCTCAACATGACTGGTGCGATCATGCCAGCACTAATGCACTGGATCCCATCAGAACATTGAAGTTAAACGTGCTTGGATGAGAGTAGTACTAGGATGGGTGACCCCGTGGGAAGCCCTCGTGTTGCACCCCCCTTTTCGTTTTATTTTTTTGCCCTGTTCCAGCTAGCTGAGATGCTTTACCCGTCACATTTCTATTATTGAGTCCCACGACATCTTGGGCAAGAGAACTTCGCATCGCATCGAGGCTGGTCCCCCAAACCGAGGGCATGGGGCCTGTGACCAGGTCTCCGTCGCTCCAGAGCCCATAACTTTGGATCTGTAAGGACTTATACGGTGCACAGCATACCATTGGAAAGCTCTCCGAGAGCTCTACGATGGGGGCAACAAGATAGCTTTGCTTCGCCTCTTTTCGGAGCCCAAAAGCCAACATTTTCATTAGTTTCGGGCTACTTTTCTTCTTTTTGCGCTGTTTCTTCGTCCCGGATCGTTCGTTGTGAGCCGTGAAAGGGACGACATATATGGGCTTTGCGCCCTCAACATAACGGGTACGATCATACCAACACTAATGCAATGTATCCCATCAGAACTACGAAGTTAAGCATGCTTGGGCGAGACTAATACTAGGATGCGGAACCCCCTGGGATGTCCTCGTGTTATGCCCCCCTTTTCGTTTTGTTTTTTTGCCTCGTTCTGGCTTGCCAAGATGTTTTATCCATCACATTTCTATTATCGAGTCCCACGGCATCTTGGAAAGGACAACTTCACTTCGTGTAGAGGCTGGGCTTGCAAACCGAAGGCATCAGGCTTGTGACCAGGTCTCCGTCGCTTAAGTGCCCGTAACTTTTGATCTGTAAGGAGTTATGCGACGCACAACATACCGTTGGAAAGCACTCTGAGAGCTCTATGACGGGGGCAACCTGCCTACTCGGCTATGCCTATTTTCGGAGCCCAAAAGCAAACATTTTCATCAGTTTCGGGCTATTTTTCTTCTTTTTGCACTGTTTCTTCGTCGCGGATCGTTTGTCATGAGCCGCAAAAAAGACTACACTTAAGGGCTTTGCGCCCTTAACAAGACGGGTGTGATCATATTAGCACTAATGCATCGGATTCCATCAGAACTCCGAAGTTAAGCGTGCTTGGGCGAGAGTAGAAACTAGAATGGGTGACCCTCTGGTAAGCCCTCGTGTTGCACTGCCCTTTTTGTTTGGTTTTTTTGCCCCGTTCCTGCTTGTCAAAAATGCTTTATCTGTCACATTTCTATTATCAAGTCCCACGACATCTTGGGCAAGATAACTTCATTTCGTGTAGAGGCTGGGCAAGCAAACCATGGGCGTCGAGCCTGTGACCAGGTCTCCGTCACTCCAGTGCCCATAAATTTGATCCGTAAAGAGTTATACGGCGCACCGCATACCACTGGAAAGCTCACTGAGAGCACTACGATGGCGGCAGTCAGCCTGCTCGGCTGCGCCAGTTTTCGGATCCCAAAAGCAAACGTTTTCATCAGTTTCGGGATATTTTTCTTCTTTTTGCGCTATTTTTTCATCCCGAATCCTTCGTCGTGAGTCGCAAAAAGGACGACACATATGGGCTTTGCGCCCTAAACATGACGGGTGCGATCATACCAGCACTAATGGACCGGATCCCATCAGAAATCTGAAATTAAGCGTGCTTGGGCAAGAGTAGTACAACGATAGGTGACCCCTTAGGAAGCCCTCGTGTTGCACCCCCTTTTCGTTTCGTTTTTTTGCCTTGTTCCGGCTTGCCAAGATGCTTTATCCATCACATTTCTATTATCGAGTCCCACAGCATCTTGGGCAAGACAACTTCACTTTGCCTAAAAGCTGGGACCGCAAACCGAGGGCATCGGGCCTCTGGCCATGTCTCCGTCGCTCCAATGCCCATAACTTTGATCCGCAAGGAGTTATTTGACGCATAGGTTACCGTTGGAAAGCTCTCAGAGAGCTCTACGATGGGGCCAACAAGCCTGCTCGATTACGCCTATTTTTGGAGCCCAAAAGCAAACATATTCATAAGTTTTGGCCTACTTTTCTTCTTTTTGTGCAGTTTCTTCGTCCCGGATCGTTCGTCGTGAGCCGTGTAAAGGACAACACATAAGGGCTTTGCGCCCTCAACATGACGGGTGCAATCGTGCCAGCACTAATTCGCCACATCCCATCAAAACAATGAAGTTAAGCATGCTTGAGCGAGAGTAGTACTAGGATGGGTGACCCCCTAGGAAGCCCTCATGTTCATCCCCTATTCATTTTGTTTTTTTGCTCCATTCAAGCTTGCCAAGATGCTTTATCTGTCACATTTCTATTTTTGAGTACCACATCATCCTGAGCAAGAAAACTTCGCTGCGCGTAGAGGCAGGGCCTGCAAACCGAGGGCGTGGGGCCATTGACCAGGTCTCCGTCGCTCCAGTGCCCATAACTTTTGATCCTTAAGGAGTTATGCGGCCTACAACATACCGTTGAAAAGCTCTCCAAGAGCTATGCGATGAGGGCAGCAAGTCTACTCGGCTACGCCTATTTTCGGAGCCCAAAAGCAAACGTTTTCATCAGTTTTGGGGCACCTTTATTCTTTCTGTGCTATTTCTTCGTCCCGGATCCTTCGTCGTGAGTCGCGAAAAGGACGACACATAAGGGCTTGCGCCCTCAACATCACGGGTGCGATCATACCAACACTAATGCACCGGATCCCATTAGAACTCTGAAGTTAAGCGTGCTTGGGCGAGAGTAGTACAAGGATGGGTGACCCGTTTGGAAGCCCTAGTGTTGCACCCCATTTTTTATTTTTTTTACCCCATTCAGGCTTGCCAAGATGCTTTATCCGTCACATTTCTATTATCGAGTCCCGCGGCATCTTGGGCAAGATAACTTCGCTTCGTGTAGAGGCTGAGCCCGTAAACCGAGGGCATGGCGCCTGTGACAAGGTCTTCGTCACTCTGGTACCCATAACATTTGATCCGTAAGGAGATATGCGGCACACAGCATACTGTTGGAAAGCTCACCGAGAGCTCTATGTTGGGGGCAGCAACCCTACTCGTATGCGCATATTTTCGGAGCGCAAAAGGAAATGTTTCTATCAGTTTTGAGCCACTTTTCTTATTTTCGTGATATTTCTTCATCCCGGATCATTCATCGTGAGCAACAAAAAGGACGACACATAAGGGCTTTGTTCCCTCAACATGATGGGTGCTATCATACCACCACTAATACACTGCATCCCATTAGAACTCTGAAGTTAAGCGTGCTTGGACGAGAGTAGTACTAGGATGGGTGACCCCAAGCGAAGTCCTCGTGTTGCACCCCCTTTTTCGTTTTGTTTTTTTGCCTCATTCTGGCGTGTCAAGATGCTTTATCCGCCACGTTTCTACTATCGATTCCCAAGCCCTCTTGGGCAATACAACTTTGCTTCGCGTTGACGCTGGGCCCGCAAACCGAGGGTGTAGGGCTTGTGACCAGGTCTCCGTTGCTCGAGTGTCCATAACTTTTGATCCATAAGGAGTTATGCGGTGCACAGCATACCGATGGAAAACTCTCCGAGAACTCTACAACGTGGGTAGCAAGTCTGCTCTGCTGCACCTATTTTCTAAGCCCAAAAGCAAACGTTTTCATCCGTTTCGGGTAACTTTTCTTTTTTTTACACTGTTTCTTCGTCCCGGATCGTTCGTCGTGAGCCGCAAAAAGGATGACACATAAGGGCTTTGAGCCCTCAACATGACTGGTGCAATCAAACTAGTACTAGTGCACGCATCCCATCAGAACTCCAAAATTAAACGGGCTTGGGCGAGAGTAGTACTAGGATCGGTGACCCCCTAGGAAGTCCTCGTGTTCCACCCCCCTTTTTGTTTTGTTTTTTTGCCTCGTTCCGGCTTGCCAAGATGCTTTATCCGCCACATTTCTATTATCGAATCCCACAGCCTCTTGGGGAAGACAACTTCGCTTCACGTAGACGCTGGGCCCACAAACCAAGGGCGTGGGGCTTGTGACCAGGTCTCCGTCACTCGAGTGCCCATAACTTTTGATCCGCAAGGAGTTATGCGGCGCACAACAAACCATTTGAAAGATCTCTGAGAGCTCTATGACAGGGGCAACAGGCCTGCTTGGCTGTTCCTATTTTTGTAGCCCAAAAGCAAACATTTTTATCACTTTTGGGATATCTTTCTTCTTTTTGCACTGTTTCTTCGTCCGGAATAGTTCGTCGTGAGCCGTGAAAAGGACGACACATAAGGAGTTTGCACCCTCAACATGACTGATGCGATCATGCCAGCACTAATGCACTGGATCCCATCAGAACATCGAAGTTAAGCGTGCTTGGATGAGAGTAGTACTAGGATGGGTGACCCCGTAGGAAGTCCTCGTGTTGCACCCCTATTTCTGTTTTGTTTTTTTGCCCTGTTCAGGCTTGCCAAGATGCTTTATCCGTCACATTTCTATTATCGAGTCCCATGACATCTTGGACAAGACAACTTCGCTTCGCGTAGAGGCTGGGCCCACAAACCGGGGGCGTGGGGCCTTTGACCAGGTCTTTGTTGCTATGGTGTCCATAACTTTTGATCTATAAGGAGTTATGCGGCGCATAGTATACCGTTGGAAAGCTCTCCGAGAGCTCTACAACAAGGGCAACAAACCAGCTTGGCTGCGACTCTTTTCGGAGCCCACAAGCAAGCATTTTCATTAGTTTCGGGCTACTTTTGTTCTTTTTGTGGTGTTTCTTCGTCGCGGATAGTTCGTCGTGAGTCGCAAAAGGGACGACACATATGGGCTTTGCGCCCTCAACATGACAGGTGGGATCATACCAACACTAATGCACCGTATCCCATCAGAACTACGAAGTTAAGCGCGCTTGGGCGAGACTAGTACTAGGATGGAGAACCCCCTGGGATGTCCTCGTCTTGTGCTCCCCTTTTCGTTTTGTTTTTTTGCCCCGTTCTGGCTTGCCAAGATGCTTCTTCCATCACATTTCTATTATCAAGTCCCACGGCATCTTGTGAAAGACAACTTCGCTTTGCGTAGAGGCTGGGCCCGCAAACCGAAGACGTCAGGCTGGTGACCAGGTCTCTGTCGCTCCAGTGCCCATAACTTTCGATCCATAAGGAGTTATGCTGCGCACAGCATACCGTTGGAAAACTCTCAGAGAGCGCTACGACGGGGGCAACAAGCCTGCTCGTCTGCGCCTATTTTCGGAGCCCAAAATAAAAAATTTCATTAGTTTTTGGCCGCTTTTCTTCTTTTTGCTCTGTTTCTTCGTCCGGGATCATTCGTCGTGAGCAGCGAAAAGGATGGCACATAAGGGCTTTGCACCCTCAACATGACGGGTACGATATTACACGCACTAATGCCCCGGATCCCATCAGAACTCCGAAGTTATGCGTGCTTGGGCGAGAGTAGTACTAGGATGAGTGACCCCTTGGGAAGTCCTCGTGTTGCACCCCCCCTTTTCGTTTTGTTTTTTTGCCCCGTTCAGGCTTGCCAAGATGCTTTATCCATCAAATTTATATTATCGAGTCCCACAGAATCTTGGGCAAGACAACTTCGTTTCGTGTAGAGGCTGGGCCAACAAACCAATGGCGTCGGGCTTGTGACCAGGTCTTCGTCGCTCCAGTGCCCATAACTTTTGATCCGTAAAGAGTTATGCGGTGCACAGTATACCGTTAGAAAGCTCACCGAGAGCTCTATGACGGAGGCAGCAAGCTTGCTCAGCTGTGCCTATTTTCGGAGCCCAAAAGCAAACGTTTTCATCAGTTATGGGACACTTTTCTTCTTTTTGCACAAGTTTCTTCATCCCAGATCGTTCGTCGAGAGCCGTGAAAAGGATGACACATAAGGGCTTTGCACCCTCAACATGATGGGTGCGATTGTACTAGCAGAAATGCGCCGCATCCCATTAGAACTACGAAGTTAAGCGTGCTTGAGTGCGAGTAGTACTTGGATGGGTAACCCCTTGGGAAGTCCTCGTGTTGCCCCACCATCCCCTTTTTCAATTTGTTTTTTTGCCTCGTTCAGGCTTCGCAAGATGCTTTATCCATCACATTTCAATTATCGAGTCCATGGCATCATGGCCAAGATAACTTCGCTTCGCGTAGAGGCTGGGCCCGCAAACCGAGGGCATCGGGCCTGTGACCAGGTCTTTGTCTCTCCAATGCCCATAACTTTTGATCCGTAAGGAGTTATGCGGCGCACAGTATACTGTTGGGAAGTTCTCTGAGAGTTCTACGACGGGGTTAGTAAGCCTGCTCGGCTGTGCCTATTTTCGGAGCCCAAAAGCACACGTTTTCATCCGTTTCGAGCAACTTTTCTTCTTTTTACGCAACTTCTTCGTCCCAAATCGTTCATCGTGAGCCGCGAAAAGGACGACATATAAGGGCTTTGCACCATCAGCATGACTGGTGCGATCATACCAGCACTAATGCATCGGATCCCATCAGAACTTTGAAGTTAAGCGTGCTTGCGCGAGAGTATTACCAAGACCGGTGACCCCCTGAGAAGTCCTCGAGTTGCACCTCCCTTTTTGTTTTTTTTTTTGTCCCGTTCAGGCTTGCCAAGATGCTTTATCCGTCACATTTCTATCATCGAGTCCCACAACATCTTGGGCAAGACAACTTCGCTTCGCGTAGGGGTTGGGCCCGTAAACTGAGGGCGTGGGGCCTGTGACAAGGTCTCCGTCGCTCCGGTCCCCATATCATTTGATCCGTAAGGAGATATGCGCCTCGCAACATACCGTTTGAAAGTTCTACGAGAGCTTTACATTAGGGGTAGCAAGCCTGCTCGGCTGCGCCAGTTTTCGGAGCCCAAAATCGAACATTTTCATTAGTTTTGAACCACTTTTCTTCTTTTTGCGATGTTTATTCATCCCGGATCGTTTGTCGTGAGCCATGAAAAGGATGACATATCAGGGCTTTGCGCCCTCAACATGACGAGTGCGATCATACCAGCACTAACGCACTGGATCCCATCAAAACTATGAAGTTAAGCATGCTTGGACGATAGTAGTACTAGGATGGGTGACCCCTTGGGAAGTGCTCGTGTTGTACCCCCTTTTTCGTTTTATTTTTTTGACCCGTTTCGGCTTGCGAAGATGCTTTATCCGTCATATTTCTATTATCAAGTTCCACGGCATCTTAAACAAGACAACTTCACTTCGCGTAGAGGCTAGGCCCGCAAACCGAGGGCGTGGGGCCTGTGACCAGGTCTCCGTCGTTCCGGTGCCCATAACTTTTGATCTGTAAGGAATTATACGGCGCACAACTTACCATTGGAAAGCTATCCGAGAGCTCTACGACGGGGGTAGCAAGCCTGCTCGGATGCACCTATTTTTGGAGCCCAAAAGCAAACGTTGTCATATGTTTTAGGCTATTTTGCTTTTTTTTACGCTGTTTCTTCATCCCGGATAGTTCGTTGTGAGCCACGAAAAGGATGACACATAAGGGTTTTGCGCCCTTAACATGACGGGTGCGATCATACCAGCACTAATGCGTCGTATCTCATCAAAACTACGAAGTTAAGCGTGCTTGAGCGAGAGTAGTACTAGAATGGGTGACCCTGTGGGAAGTCCTCATATTACACCCCCCCTTTTCGTTTTGTGTTTTTGCCCCGTTCATGTTTGCCAAGTTCCTTTATCCATCACATTTCTATTATCGAGTCCCACAGCATCTTGGACAAGACAACTTCACTTCGCATTGAGGCTGGGCCAGTAAAGCGAGGACGTCGAGCCTGTGATCATGTCTCCGTCGCTCTAGTGCCCATAACTTTTGATCCGTAAGGTGCTATGCGTCGTACAGCATACCGTTAGAAAGCTCTCTGAGAGCTCTATGATAGGGGCAACAAGCCTGCTCAGCTGTGCCTTTTTTCGGTGCCCAAAAGCAAACGTTTTCATTACTTTAGGGCCATTTTTCTTCTTTTTTCTCTATTTTTTCATCCCGGATCGTTCGTCGTGAGCCTTGAAAACGACATCACATAAGGGCTTTACGCCCTCAACAAGACTGGTGCGATCATACCAGCACTAATGCACCACATCCCATCAGAAATACGAAGTTAAGTGTGCTTGGGCGAGGGTAGTAATTGGATGAGGGGACCGCCTGGGAAGTCCTCGTGTTACGCCACCCTTTTTGTTTTGTTTTTTTGCCCCATTCAAGCTTGCCAAGATGCTTTATCTGTCACATTTCTATTATCGAGTCCCACGGAATTTTGGGCAAGACAACTTCGCTTCGTGTAGAAGCTGGGCCCGCAAACCGGGGGCGTGGGGCCTGTGACCAGGTCTGCATCGCTCCAGTGCCCATAACTTTTCATCCGTAAGTAGTTATGCGACGCACACATACTGGTGGAAAGCTCTCCGAGAGCTATACGACGAGGGCAGCAAGCATGCTCGGCTGCGCCTATTTTCGGTACCTAAAATCAAACATTTTCTTCAGTTTTGGGCTAGTTTTCTTCTTTTGTGCACTTTTTCATCCCGGGTCGTTCGTCGTGAGCTGCGAAAAAGACAACACATAAGTGCTTTGCGCCCTAAACATGACGGGTACGATCATGCCAGCACTAATGCATCGGATCCCTTCAGAACTTCGAAGTTAAGCATGCTTAGGCGAGAGTAGTACTACGATGGGTGGCCCTCTTGGAAGTCCTCGTGTTGCACCCCCTTTATCGTTTTGTTTTTTTGCCCCATTCCGGCTTGCTAAGATGCTTTATCCGTCACATTTCTATTATCGAGTCCTACGGCCTCATGGGCAAAACAACTTTGCTTCGCGTGGAGGCTGGGCCCGCAAACCAAGGGCGTGGGGATTGTGACCAGGTCTCCATCACTCCAGTGCCCATAACTTTTGATTCGTAAGGAGTTATGCGGCGCACAGCATACTGTTGGAAATCTCTCCTAGAGCTCTACAACCGGGGCAACAAGCTTGCTCGGCTGCGCCTATTTTCAGGGCCCAAAAGCAATTGTTTTAATCAATTTCGGGCCATTTTTTTTCTTTTTGCGATGTTTTTTCTTCCCGAATCATTCGTCTTGAGCAGCAAAAAGGACGACATATACGGGCTTTGCGCCCTCAACATGACATGTGCGATCATACTAGCACTAATGCATAGCATCCCCTCAGAACTATGAAGTTAAACATGCTTGGGCGACAGTAGTACTAGGATGGGTGACCCCCTGGGAAGTCCTCGTGTTGCACCCACCTTTTTATTTTGTTTTTTTGCCCCGTTCAGGCCTGGCAAGATGTTTTATCAGTCACATTTCTATTATTGAGTCCCATGGCATATTGGGCAAGACAACTTCGCTTCGCGTAGAGGCTGGGCCCGCAAACCAAAGGCGACGGCCCTGTGACCAGGTCTCCGTCGCTCCATTGCCCATAACTTTTGATCCGTAAGGAGTTAGGTGGCGCACAGTATACCGTTGGAAAGCCCTTCGAGAGCTCTGCGACGGGGGTAGCAAGCCTGCTCTGCTACGCCTATTTTCGAGATCAAAAACAAATGTTTTCATTAGTTTCGGGCCATTATTCTTCTTTTTGAGTTGTTTCTTCATCCCAGATCGTTCGTCGTTAGCCGCAAAAAGGACGACACATAAGGGCTTTGTGCCCTCAACATGACAGGTGTGATCATACCAATACTATTGCTTCGTATCCCATAAGAACTCCATAGTTAAGCGTGCTTGGGCGAGAGTGGTACTAGGATGAGTGACCCCTTGGGAAGCCCTCATTTTGCACAACCCCTTTCGTTTTGTTTTTTCCTCGTTCAGGCTTGCCAAGATGCTTTATCCATTATATTTCTATTATCGAGTCCCACGGCATCTTGGGCAAGACAACTTCGATTCGCGTAGAGGCTGGGCCCACATATCGAGGGCGTCGGGCCTGTGACCAGGTCTCCGTTTGTCTAGTGCCCCTAACTTTTGATCTGTAAGGAGTTATGTGGCGTACAGCATACCGTTGGGAAGCTCTCCGAGAGCTCTACAATGATGGCAGTAAGTCTGCTTGACTGCGCTAGTTTTCGAAACACAAGAGCAAATGTTTTCATCAATTTTGGGACACTTTTCTTCTTTTCGGGCTGTTTCTTCTTCCCAGATCGTTCGTCGTGAGCCGCGAAAAGGATGACACATAAGGGCTTTGCGCCCTCAACATGACAGGTGCGATCATACCTGCACTAATGCACTGCATCCCTTCAGAACTATGAAGTTATACGTGGTTGGACGAGAGTTGTACTAGGATGGGTGACCCCTTGTGAAGTCCTCGTGTTGCACCCCCGTTTTTGTTTTGTTTTTTTGCCTCGTTCAGGCATGCCAAGATGCTTTATTAGTCATATTTCTTTTATCGAGTCCCACGGAATCTTGGGCAAGACAACTTCACTTCGTGTAGAGGATGGGCCCGCTAACCAAAGGCGTCGGGCCGGTGACCAAGTCTCCGTCGCTCCAGTGCCCATAACTTTTGATCCGTAAGGAGTTATGCGACGCACAGCATACCGTTGGAAAGCTTTTCGAGAGCTCTACGACGGGGCAGCAAGACTGCTTGGCTGCGCCTATTTTCAGAGCCCAAAAGCAAACATTTTTATTAGTTTCGGGCCACTTTCCTTCTTTTTGTGCTGTTTCTTCGTCCCGGATTGTTTGTCGTGAGCGGCGACAAGGACGACACATAAGGGCTTTGCACCCCTAACATGACGGGTGCGATCATACCAGCACAAATGCACTAGATCCTATCCGAACTCTGAAGTTAAGCGTGATTGGGCTAGAGTTGAACTAGGATGTGTGACCCGTTGGGAAGCCCTCCTGTTCCACCCCCTTTTCATTTTGTTTTTTTGCCCCGTTCTGACTTGCCAAGATGCTTTATCCGTCACATTTCTATTATCGATTCCCACGGCATCTTGGGCAAGAGAACTTCGCTTCGCATAGAGGCTGGGCCGGCAAACCGAGGGCTAGGGGCTTGTAACTAGGTCTCCGTCACTCCAGTGCCCATAACTTTTGATCCGTAGGGACTTATGTGGTACATAGCATACCATTGGAAAGCTCTCCGAGAGCTCTACGACAGGGGCAACATGCTTGCTCCGTTGCACCTATTTTTGGAGACCAAAGGCAAACATTTTCATCAATTTTGGGCCACATTTCTTCTTTTTACGTTGTTTCTTCATCCCAAATCGTTCGTCGTGGGCCACAAAAAGGAAGGCACAAAAGAGTTTTGCGTCCTCAACATGACAGGTGCGATCATACCAGCACTAATGCGCCACATCCTATCAGAACTCTGAAGTTAAGCGTGCTTGGGCGAGAGTAGTACTAGGATGGGTGACCCCCTAGGAAGCCCTTGTGTTGCACCCCCCTTTTCATTTTGTGTTTTTGCCCCGTTCAAGCTTGCCAAGATGCTTTATCTGTCATATTTCTATTATCAAGTCCCACGGCATCTTGGGCAAGACAACTTCGCTTCGCGTAGAGCCTAGGCTCGTAAACCGAGGGCATGGGGCCTCTGATCTGTCTCTATCGCTCCAGCGCCCTTAACTTTTGATCTGTAAGGAGTTACGGAGCGCATAGCATACCATTGGAAAGCTCTCTGAGAGCTCTACGACGGGGGCAACAAGCCTGCTCGGCTATGCCTATTTTCAGAGCCCAAAATTGAACGTTTTCATCAGTTTTGGTCTACTTTTCTTATTTTAACGTTGTTTCTTCGTTCCGGATTGTTCATCATGAGCCGCGAAAATGACGACACATAAGGGCTTTATGCCCTCAACATGATGGGTACCATCATACCAGCACTAATGCGTCGCAGCCCATCAGAACTACAAGGTGAAGCATGCTTGAGCGAGAGTAGTACTAGGATGGTTGACCCCTTCAGAAGTCCTCGTGTTGCACCCTCCTTTACGGTTTTTTTTTTTCCCCGTTCAAACTTGCCAAGATGCTTTATCCGTCACATTTCTATTATCCAGTCCCACGGCATCTTCGGCAAGACAACTTCGCTTCGAGTAGAGGCTGGTCCTGCAAACCGAGGGCGTCGAGCCTATGACAGGTCTCCGCCGCTCTAGTGCCCATAACTTTTGATCCGTAAGGAGTTATGCGGTGCCCAACATACCGTTGGAAAGCTTTCCTAGAGCTTTGCGACGGGGGCTAGAAGCCTGCTCGGTTGCGCCTATTTTTGGAGCTCAAAACCAAACATTTTCATTAGTTTCGGGCTACTTTTTTTCTTTTTGCGCGGTTTCTTCGTCCCGGATCGTTCGTTGTGAGCCGCAAAAAGGACGACACATAGGGGCTTTGCACCCTCAACATGACGGGTGCGATCATACCAGCACTAATGCACCAGATCCTATTAGAACTTCGAAGTTAAGCGTGCTTGGGCGAGAGTAGCACTAGAATAGGTGACCCCCTACGAAGCCCTCGTATTATACCCCATTTTCGTTTTGTTTTTTTGCCCCGTTAAGGCTTGCCAAGATGCTTTATCCACCACATTTCTATTATTGAGTTCCACGGCATCTTGGGCAAGACAACTTCGCTTCGCATAGAGGATGGGCCTGCAAACCGAGGGCATTGAGCCTATGACTAGGTCTCCGTCGCTCTAGTGCCCATAACTTTTGATCTGTAAGGAGTTATGAGGTGCACAGTATACCGTTGGATAGCTCTCCGAGAACTCTGCGACAGGGGCAGCAATCCTGCTCTGCTGCGCCTATTTTTGGAGACCAAAAGAAAATGTTTTCATCAGTTTTGGGCAACTTTTCTTCGTTTTGCGCTGTTTCTCCATCCCGGATCGTTGGTCATAAGCTGCAAAAAGGATGACACATAAGGGCTTTGTGCCCTCAATATGACGTGTGCGATCATACCAACAATAATGCACCGGATGCAATCAGAACTCCGAAGTTAAGCATGCTTGGGCTAGAGTGGTACTAGGATGGGTAACCCCCTAGGAAGCCCTTGTGTTGTACCCCCTTTTTCCTTTTTTTTTTTTGCCCGTTCCATCTTGCCAACATGCTTTATCCATCACATTTCTATTATCGAGTCACACGACATCTTGGGCAAGACAACTTCACTTCGCGTAGAGGCTGGGCCCGCAAACCGAGGGCATGGGGCCTGTGACCAGGTCTTTGTCACTCCAATGCATATAACTTTTGATCCGTAAGGAGTTATGCGGTGCACAGCATACCATTGGAAAGCTCTCTGAGAGATCTATGACGAGGGCAGCAAGCCTGCTCGGCTGCGCCTATTTTCGTAGCCCAAAAGTAAACGATTTCATCAGTTTTAGGCCACTTTTCTTCTTTTTACTCTGTTTCTTCGACCCGGATCGTTTGTCGTGAGCTGCGAAATGGATGACACATAAGGACTTTGAGCCGTCAACATGACAGTTACTATTATACCAGTAGTAATGCGTCGCATTCCATCAGAACTACGAAGTTAAATGTGCTTTAGAGAGAGCAGTACTAGGATGGGTGACCCCCTGGGAA
Source organism: Ehretia macrophylla (assembly GCA_037974665.1). Classification (NCBI taxonomy): domain Eukaryota; kingdom Viridiplantae; phylum Streptophyta; class Magnoliopsida; order Boraginales; family Ehretiaceae; genus Ehretia; species Ehretia macrophylla. The sequence continues at coordinate 10,308,917 of CM075776.1, read as the reverse complement.
GTCCTCGTGTTGTACCCCCCTTTTTTGTTTGGTTTTTTTACCCCGTTTAGGCTTGCCAAGATGCTTTATCTGTCACATTTCTATTATCGAGTCCCATGGAATCATGGGCAAGACAACTTCGCTTCGCTTATAGGCTGGGCCCGCAAACCAAGGGTATCGGCCCTGTGACTGGGTCTCCATCGCTCTAGTGCCCATAAGTTTAGATCCGTAAGGAGTTATGCGGCGCATAGCATACTGTTATAAAGCTCTTCGAGAGCTCTGCGACAGGGGTAGGAAGCTTGCTCGGCTGCACCTGTTTTCGGAGATCAAAAGCAAACGTTTTCATTAGTTTCGGGCCACTATTCTTCTTTTTACGCTATTTCTTCGTCCCGTATCGTTTGTCGTTAGCCGGTAAAAGGACGACACATAAGGGCTTTATGCCCTCAACATGACGGGTGCGATCATACTAGCACTATTGCATCAGATCCCATCAGAACTCCGAAGTTAAGCGTGCTTGGGCGAGAGTAGTACCAGGATGGGTAACCCCTTAGGAAGCCCTCATTTTGTACCCCCCATTTTCATTTTGTTTTTTTGCCCCGTTCCATCTTGTGAAGATGCTTTATCCGTCACATTTCTATTATCGAGTCCCACGGCATCTTGGGCAAGACAAATTCACTTCGCGTAGAGGCTGGGCCCGCAAACTGAAGGCGTCGGGCCTGTGACCACGTCTCCGTCGCTCCAATGCCCATAACTTTTGATCCGTAAGGAGTTATGCAGCGCACAACATATCATTGGAAAGTTCTCCGGGAGCTTTACGACGGGGGCAGTAAGTTTTCTCTGCTGCTGTAAGGCCGACCTCGATTTGCGTGCAATATCTCATTTCATGTGCCCTAACCTAGAATTGCGTGCTTTGATCTACGTTTGAGAGTCGGGTCTCGTTTTATGTGCCTTGCATTGAATTACGTGCGTTCATTTAGAGTTGTGTGCATTTACTTGGGAAATGTGTATTCGTCTCGTAGTTCGTGCTTTACTTGGTAGTGCGTGCCATAAACCTAGGAAAACATACCCGCACGCTAATCAAGAAAGCATCTTTCACAAAGCACTATATTATTAATTAATCCTACAAACTCCACTAACTAATATTAAAATGCCAAGTCAATGCACTAGAAGACAAAATTTCACCAAAAGCTAAACATTCTTATTCTTTATTCTTTTGCATATTCCAAGCACACAATAAAATAAGTTCAAAACAAGAAAAAATTTCAGATTTGAGCTTTGCCTTGGCCAACCATGTGAAGAGCTTGAGCATGCTTTGTAATTTCAAAATCAAACCATGCTAAAAGATGATACAAAATCAGAATTTTTGCCAAGCCCAAGGCCGAGACAAGCATGCAACAATTTTCTAACAATTTCACCTTCCTTTTTGCTCTCATTTTCTCTCTCATTCTCGGCCCACTCAATTTCCCATGCTAAGATAATTCAAATGCTCAAAAGAAATGACACAAAATCAGAAATTTTGAAGCTCAAGGCTGACACATGCTCACACCAACATTTCATTCTTTTCAAACTTCTCATTTTCTCATTTACACACTCTCTCTCTCAGCCTTGGCTGCAACCTTAGTCTCCATAGCTTGAACTCTCATTCTAAGACTCTCCTAGGCATTCAAGAATCCAAGGAACTCGACCAAGCTAGAAGCAAGAAAATTTGCATGCAAGCTCATAGAACTCTCATTTCGGCCCTAGGTATGTTGATAGCTTCTATTTCATTTCCTTTTGTTCTAACCACATGCACCTACTAAGGACATGGTAACTCAGCTAGGAATTAAGGAAATCAAGCAATATCTCTCGGCCAAACAAGGAGAGAAGACCATTTGTGCATCTTCAAGAGTTTTGAGCATCATTTGTTGTCAATAGGCTAAGGTGAGGGTTAATCTTTTTTAAGAGCTTTCAAAAACCGCATGCATGCCTTCATATGTCTATTTTTACCTCTGTACTTGTGGTATATGCGTGTACATGAGCTTTTGTAACCATGCTTGGCAAGATATTTAGCTAGAACTTGAAGATAGGTGAAATCGCGAAAATGGCAGATTTCTGACTTGTTAGAGTGAAGTGAATTTGGCCTGGTATATGATGTTGAAAATGCATGAAAATTGGTAGGTGACTAGTTTTGCCAGTTCTGAGCATTTTTAGTAAAAATAGGCCAAGGCCAATTTTGACTCTAAGGTCTCCAAAATGGCAAAACATCGAAGGGTGTCTAAATCTGGAAAATCTGGAAAATGAAGCAGGTTTTTGGCAGTTCACTGTCCTTGTAGAACGAACCAGTTTTTACTTAGTAAATGATATCAAAAATGCATGAACTTTATTAGGTTGCTATATTTTTCAGTTCTGGACATTTTTGTCAGAAATAGACTAAAGCTAAATCTGACCCTAAGACCCTCAAAAATGGCAAAAATCGTAATGTGTCTAAAACTGGACAGTTTTGCGTAGTCTCACGGTTTTGGCCATAACTCCTAAGTTTGAACTCCAAATTAGGTGAGGTTTGTTTCTGGATTTAAATCACTAATTAAGCTTTAATTTGAAATTTTTTTCACTGGAATTGGAGATGTGTTGCTTGTCCGAATGATTGTGAGAAAACAGACCATTGCAGTGAGGTTTTTGTTTAATGATATGCTTTGAAAATTATTTTAACTTCTCTTGTGGTATTGAATGCTTGGGATTGTGGCACTTGGATGTTGTGTGGACTGTTTTGGATGATTGAGGATGTTTTAATTAATTGATGCATGGCTTGGGTTTAATTACGTGACAAATTGAGGCTTAATCGCAAGTGTAAGCATGAATTGAAACCCTATTAACTATGAAATCTCGCTAAGTGATGATCATATGATTAATGTGTTTAATTGTGTGATTAGTGGGCTGCCTACGAAATGTTAAGTATGCTTGAAATGTGATTCCAATGATTACATGTTGATAAGTAAACTTTTCTTGCACCTGGTCTCATGTGGATGTCGTTTCATGCTTGTATAAATTTATTACTTGATTACGTGAACCCCGAAGTGAGTTATATGATTTGATTTACATGTGTTACATGGCTGCCCGTTTAATATTCATATAAATCCATGTGCCTTACAAGTGAAATTACATGTCAAAGCATGCTTCGTGTGTTTACTTGTCAATGTGCGATTTTATAACTGCTCGGAGGCAAACTACTTTGTTGTCCTCCTAATGTGATATAATAAATGTCATAAATGTGCATTGCATACAAGGTTGCAATCTTTCATTCTAGCGTGGTAGCGTTTCACGCACACTGGGTGGCATCGGGCTTGCCGGTGCAACCGTGACTATCATTGTCCAATTTTTTCTCTCGCTTGGGGGCTAGACTTCCTCGGAGAGTTGGGTCGTAGGATTTCGGGGTACATCCGGAGTACACCCATTTGGCGTTATAAGTGGATGAGTTGAAGTCGGCCGCAACAACTGAAACTGGAAATGAATTGAGAGCAAAAGCTCACCGTATCCTTTTCACTATGTGTATAAGTACTCTCGCTTGGTTCCTGGAGGACCTCGGGGAGGAAAGACTGGTAATTGTGTTCCTTTACTTTTATATTACATTAGGAACTTACCTGTGTTATATGTCATGCTTTCAAAAAGGGTTTTTCATGAGTTGAACCGAAAAAAAGAGTTTCAAAACGTATTTCTCGTTCCCCCTCGCTGAGTTCATAAGGACTCACCCTCTTTTATCATCTCAGGTGAAGAAGATCAGGAACAGGTACCTGAGGATAAAGTGTCTATCGATGACTGCTTGGAGTGATTGTCTTCCCTACGTGCCTTACTTGACTGTGGCTATTTTGTGAACGATATGTTGTATTGAAGACTATTTCTTATGCTGCTTGCTGTCGTTATTGTAAATGACCCTCGTTGTAATTTGGGGTCTAATTTTGGTTTGTACTGATCATAACTAGCTAGACACTCTTCTGGTCGTTATGCTATCGCTACTGGTTTAGTATCTATCACAGGCCTATGAAGTATTAGGTAAAGGGTTAAGTAAAATGAATCTACCCAATCTTAAGCAGGTACTCATTGGTATGCTAAGATCAACAGGTACTTTTGCAACAAGGATTGACACATAAACGAGACATAGTTGCTATGCTAGGTGTTAATCGAACGAGACTTGAGATAAATAGTAGACATTTCAATTGGTGATAAATAGTAATCTTAGTTGTAATCAAATTTGAGATTGAAAGTTTTGAGGTGTTTAGGAAATTAGGTCAAACTAAAGAGCCAATTACAGCCATTACGCTGCCGGTTTTTCGAAGAAATTTTGGAGTTCTAGGCTAACATTAAGCGTTAAACCTTAATGAACGATTAAGTACGTGAAATTATATGAATTTTTAGATCACACCCTAGTCTAACCTCTATAGGTCGGGTTGGGGCGTGACAGCTGTGCCAGTTTTCGGAACACAAAAGCAATCGTTTTCATCGGTTTCGAGCCACTTTTCTTCTTTTGGCTCTGTTTCTTCATCCCGGAACGTTCGTCGTGAGACGCAAAAAGGACGACACATAAGGGCTTTGCGCCCACAACATGACAGGTGCGATCAAAGCAGTACTAATGCACCGTATCCCTTCAGAACTTTGAAGTTATGCATGGTTTGACGAGAGTTGTACTAGGATGGGTGACCCCCTAGGAAGTCCTTGTGTTGTACCTTCCTTTTTGTTTTTTTTTTGCCCCGTTCGGGCTTGCCAAGATGCTTTATCCATCACATTTATATTATTGAGTCCCATGGCATCTTGGGCAAGACAACTTCACTTCGCGTAGAGGATGGGCCTGCAAACCAAGGTCATGGGGCCTGTGACCAAGTCTCCGTCGCTTTAGTGCCCATAACTTTTGATCCGTAAGGAGTTATACGACGCATAGCATACCGTTGGAAAGCTCTCCAAGAGCTCTACGACAGGGGCAGCAAGTCTGCTAAGTTGCGCCTATTTTCGAAACCCAAAAGCAAATGTTTTTATAAGTTTCAGTCTACTTTCCTTCTTTTTGGGCTGTTTCTTGGTCCCGGATCGTTTGTCGTGAGTGGCGAAACGGACGACACATAAGGGCTTTGCGCTGCCAACATGACGGGTACTATCATACCAGCACAAATGCACCGGATCCTATCCGAACTCCGAAGTTAAGCGTACTTGGGCAAGAGTAGTACTAGGATGGGTGACCCGTTGGGAAGCCCTCCTATTGCACCCCCCTTTTTGTTTTGTTTTTTTGCCCCGTTCAGGCTTGCCAAGATGATTTATTCGTCATATTTCTATCATCGAGTGCCATGGCATTTTGGGCAAGGAAACTTCGCTTCGCGTAGAGGCTGGGCCAGCAAACCGAGGGCGTGGGTCCTGTGACCAGGTCTCCGTCGTTCCGGTGCCCATAACTTTTGATCCGTAAGGAGTTATGCGGCACACAGTATACCATTAGAAAGCTCTCCGAGAGCTCTACGATGGGGGCAACATGCTTGCTTCGTTGCACCTATTTTTGGAGACAAAAAATAAACATTTTCATCAATTTTGGGCAACTTTTCTTCTTTTTGAACTGTTTCTTCGTCCTGGATCATTCATCGTGAGCCGCGAAGAGGACGACACATAAGGGCTTTGGGCCCTCAACATGACAGGTGCGAACATACCAGCACTAATGCGCCTCATCCCATCAGAACTACGAAGTTAAGCGTGCTTGAGCGAGAGTAGTACTAGGATGGGTGACCCCCTAAGAAGACCTCATGTTGCACCCCCCTTTTCGTTTTCTTTTTTTCCCCCGTTCAGGCTTGCCAAGATGCATTATCTGTCACATTTCTATTATGGAGTCTCATGGCATCTTGGGCAAGACAACTTCGCTTCACGTAGTGGCTGGCCCCGCAAACCGAGGGCGTCGTGCCTGTAGCCAGGTTTACGTCCCTCTGGTGCCCATAAGTTTTGATCCGTAAGTAGTTATGCGACACACAGCATACCGTTGGAAAGTTCTCCGAGAGGTCTACGACTGGGGCAGCAAGCCTGCTAGGCTACACCTATTTTCGTAGCCCAAAAGCAAACGTTTTTATTAGCTTCGGGCCACTTTTCTTCTCTTTGCGCTGTTACTTCATCACTGATCATTTGTCGTGAGCCGCGAAAAGGATGACACATAAAGGCTTCGCGCCCTCAACCTGACCGGTGCGATCATACCAGAACTAGTGCACTGCATCCTATCAGAACTACGAAGTTAAGTATGCTTGGACGAGAGTAATACTAGGATGGGTGACCCCGTGGGAAGTCCTCGTGTTGCACCCCCCTTTTCGTTTTGTTTTTTTGCCCCGTTCAGGCTTGCCAAGATGCTTTATCAATCATATTTCTATTATCGAGTCCCACGGCATCTTGGGCAACACAACTTCGCTTCGCGTAGAGGCTGGGCCCTCAAACTGAGGGTGTCGGGCCTGTGACCAAGTCTCCGTCGTTCCAATGCCCAAAACTTTTGATCAGTAAGGAGTTATGCGGTGCACAGCAAACCGTTGGAAAGGTCTCTGAGAGCTCGACGACGAGGGCAGCAAGCCTGCTCGGCTGCGCCTATTTTGGAAGCCCAAAAGGAAACGTTTTCAACAGTTTCGGGCTATTTTTATTCTTTTTACGCTGTTTCTTCTCCTCGGATTGTTCGTCGTGTGCGGCGAAAATGACGACACATAAGGGCTTTGCGCCCTCAACATGACGGGTACGATCATACCTGCACAAATGCACTGCATCCTATCAGAACTCCGAAGTGAAGCGTGCTTGGACGAGAGTAGTACTAGGATGGGTGACCCCCTACGAAGCCCTCCAGTTGCACCCCTCTTTTTGTTTTGTTTTTTGCCCCGTTCCGGCTTGCCAACATGCTTTATCCATCATATTTCTATTATTGAGTCCCACGGCATCTTGGGCAAGACAACTTCACTTCGCGAAGGGCCCGCAAACCGAGGGTGTGGGGCCTTGGCCAGGTCTCCGTCGCTCCAGTGCCTATAACCTTTGATTTGTAAGGAGTTATGCGCCACACAGCATGTCGTTGGAAAGCTCTCTGAGAGCTCTATGATGGGGCAACAAGCCTGCTCCGTTGCGCCTAGTTTCAGCGCCCAAAAGCAAACGTTTTCATCAGTTTCGGGCCACATTTCTTATTTTTGCGCTGTTTCTTCGTCACGGATCATTCGTCATGAGGCGCGAAAAGGATGACACATAAAGGCTTTGCGCCTTCAAGATGACGGGTGCAATCATACCAGTACTAATGCGCTGCATCCCATTAGAACTACGAAGTAAAGCGTGCTTGGGCGAGAGTAGTACTAGGATGGGTGACCCCCTGGGAAGCCCTCGTGTTGCACCCCCCTTTCTGTTTTGTTTTTTTACCCCGTTCAGGCTTGCCAAAATGCTTTATCCGTCATATTTCTACTATCGAGTCCCACGGAATCTTGGGCAAGACAACTTCATTTCGCGTAGAGGCTGGGCCCACAAATTGAGGGGGTCGGGACTTTCACCAGGTCTCCGTCGCTCCAATGCCCATAACTTTTGATCCGTAAGGAGTTAAGTGGTGCACAACATACCGTTGGAAAGCTCTCCTAGAGCTCTGCGATGGGGACAGCAAGCCGGCTCTACTGCGCCTGTTTTTGGAGCTCAAAAGAAAAGGTTTTCATTTGTTTCGGGCCACTTTTTTTCTTTTGGCTCTATTTCTTCATCCCTAATCCTTCGTCGGGTGCCGCGAGAAGGACAACAAATAAAGCCTTTGCGGACTCAAAATGATGGGTGCGATCATCCCAGTAGTAATGCACCGGATCCCATTAGAACTCTGAAGTTAAGCGAGCTTAGGCGATAGTAGTACTAGGATGGGTGACCCTCTTGGAAGTCCTCATGTTGCACCCACCTTTTTGTTTTGTTTTTTTCCCCCGTTCTGGCTTACCAAGATGCTTTATCCATAACATTTCTATTATCGAGTCCCACAGCATCTTGGGCAAGTCAACTTCCCTTCGCGTAGAGGCTGGGCCCTCAAACAGTGGCCGTGGTGCCTGTGACCAGGTCTCTGTCGCTCCGGTGCCCGTAACTTTTGATCCGTAAAGACTTATGCGGCGCACAACATACCGTTGGAAAGTACTCCGCGTGCTCTACAACGGGGGCAGTAAGCCTGCCTAGCTGCGCCTATTTTCGGAGCCCAAAAGCAAACATTTCTATTAGTTTTAGGCCATTTTTTTTCTTTTTGCGCTATTTCTTTGTCCTGGATCGTTCGTCGTGAGCCGCAAAAAGGACGACACAGAAGGGTTTTGCGCCCTCAACAAGATGGGTACGATCATTCCAGCACTAATACACCGCATCCCATTAGAACTTTGAAGTTAAGCGTGCTTGGGCGAGAGTAGTACTAGCATGGGAGACCCCCTGGGAAGTCCTTGTGTTGCACACCCCTTTTTGTTTTGTTTTTTTGCCCCGATCAAGCTTGCCAAGATGCTTTATTCGTCACATTTCTTTTATAAAGTCGCACAACATCTTGGGCGAGGAGGCTGGGCACGCAAACCGAGGGCGTTGGGCCAGTGACCAGGTCTCCGTCGCTCCACTGCCCATAACTTCTGGTCCGTAAGGAGTTATGCGGCGCACAGCATACCGTTGGAAAGGTCGCCGAGAGTTCTACTACGGGGGCAACAAGCTTGCTCTGGTACGCCTATTTTCAGAGCCTAACAGCAAACGTTTTCATCAGTTTTGGGCCATTTTTGTTCTTTTTGCGCTGTTTCATCATCACGGATCGTTAGTCGTGTGCGGCGAAAAGGACGACACATAAGGGCTTTGTGCCCTCCATATGACGGGTGCGATCATACCTGTACAAATGCACTAGATCCCATCAGAACTCCGATGTTAAGCGTGTTTGGGTGAGAGTAATACTAGGATGGGTGACCCCTGGGAAGCCCTCCTGTTTCACCCCCTTTTTCGTTTTGTTTTTTTGCCCCGTTCCAGCTTACCAAGATGCTTTATCCGTCACATTTCTATTTTCGAGTCCCACAGCATCATGGACAAGACAACTTCGCTTCGTGTAGAGGCTGGGCCCGCTAACTTAGGGTGTGGGGCCTGTGACCAGGTCTCCGTTGCTCTAGTGGCCATAACTTTTGATCCGTAAGGAGTTATGCGGCACACAGCATACCGTTGGAAAGCTCTCCGAGAGCTCTATGACGGGGGCAACAAGCTAGCTTCAACCTATTTTCAGAGCCCAAAACCAAATGTTTTAATCAGTTTTGGGCCACTTTTCTTCATTTTGTACTATTTCTTCATCTCGGATCGTTCGTCGGGGGCCGCAAAAAGGATGGCACATAAGGGCTTTGTGCCCTAAACATGACAGGTGCAATCATACCATCAGTAATGCACCGCATCCCATCATAACTACGAAGTTAAGCATGCTTGAGAGAGAGTAGTACTAGGAGAGTGTCGCTCTGGGAAGTCCTCGTGCTGTACCCCCCTTTTCATTTTGTTTTTATGCCCCGTTTAGGCTTGCCAAGATGCTTTATCAGTCAAATTTCTATTATCAAGTCCCACGGCATCTCGGGCAAGACAACTTCGCTTCGCATAAAGGCAAGGCCAGCATACCGAGGGCGTGGGGCCTGTGACCAGGTCTCTGTCGTTCTGGTGCCCATAACTGTTGATCCGTAAGGAGTTATGCGACGCATAGCATACCATTGGAAAGCTCTCCGAGAGATCTACGACAGGGACAACAAACCTGCTCTGTTGAGCCTAGTTTTAGAGCCCAAAAGCAAACATTTTCATCAATTTTGGGCCACTTTTCTTATTTTTACGCTGTTTCGTCGTCACGGATCATTCATCATGTGCTGCGAAAAGGATGACACATAAGGGCTTTGCGTCCTCAAGATGTTGGGTACGATCATACCTGCACTAATGCACCACATCCCATCAGAACTACGAAGTAAAGCGTGCTTGGGCGAGAGTAGTACTAGGATGGGTGACCCCATGGGAAGTCCTCGTGTTGCACCCCCCTTTTCGTTTTGTTTTTTTGCCCCGTTCCGGCTTGCCAAGTTGCTTTATCGGTCACATTTTTATTATCAAATCCCACGGCATCTTGGGCAAGACAACTTCATTTTGCCTAGAGGCTGGGCCCGCAAACCGAGGGCATCGGGTCTGTGACAAGGTCTCTATCGCTCAAATGTCCATAACTTTTGATCCGTAAGGAGTTATGCTGCGCACAGCATACCGTTGGAAAGCTCTCTGAGATCCCTACGACAGAGGCACCAAGCCTGCTCGGCTGTGCCTATTTTCGGTGCCCAAAGGCAAACGTTTTCATTAGTTTTAGTCTATTTTTCTTCCTTTTACGCTGGTTCTTCATCTTGGATCGTTCGGTGCGGCCCGAAAAAAGGATGACACATAAGGGCTGTCCGCCCTCAACATGACGGGTACGATCACACCAGCACTAATGCACCACATCCCATCAAAACTGCGAAGTTAAGCATGCTTGGGAGTAGTACTAGGATGGGTGACCCCCTGGGAAGTCCTCGTGCTGCACCCCCCTTTTTGTTTTGTTTTTTTGCCCCGTTCAGGCTTGCCAAGATGCTTTATCTGTCACATTTCTATTATCGAGTCCCACGGCACCTTGGCAAGACAACTTCGCTTCGCGTAGAGGCTGGGCCTACAAACTGAGGGCATGGGGCTTCTGACTAGGTCTTCGTCGCTCCAGTGCCCATAACTTTTGATGCGTAAGGAGTTATGCGGCTCACAGCATAACGTTAGAATGCTCTCTGGGAGTTCTATGATGGGGGCAACAATCCTGCTTGGCTGCGCCTATTTTCGAAGCCCAAAAGCAAACGTTTTCATTAGTTTCGGGCCATGTTTCTTCTTTTTGCGCTTTTTTTTCATCCTGGATCGTTCTTCATGAGCCGTGAAAAGTACAACACATAAGGGCTTTGCGCCCTCAACATGACAGGTGCGATCATACCAGTACTAATACACCGCATCCCATCAGAACTACGAAGTTATGCGTGCTTGGGCGGGATTAGTACTAGGATGGGGGACCCCTTGGGAAGTCCTCGTGTTGCACCCCCCTTTTCATTTTGTTTTTTTGCCCCGTTAAGGCTTGCCAAGATGCTTTATCCGTCATATTTCTATTATCCAGTCCAACGAAAACTTGGGCAGGACAACTTCGCTTCGTGTGTAGGCTAGGCCAGCAAACCGAGGGCGTCAAGCCAGTGACTTGGTCTCCGTCGCTCCAATGCCCATAACTTTTGATCCGTAAAGAGTTATGTGGCGCACATCAAACTGTTGAAAAGTTCTCCGAGAACGCTACGACGAGGGTATCATGGCTGCTCTGCTGCTTATGTTTTTGGAGCCCAAAAGCAAACATTTTCATTAGTTTTTGGCAATTTTTCTTCTTTTTGCACGGTTTGTTCGTCCTGAATAGTTTGTCGTGAGACGCAAATAGGAAGACACAGAAGGGCTTTGCGCCCTCAACATGACGGGAGCGATCATTCTAGCACTAATGCACCGATTCCTATCAGAACTCCGAAGTTAAGCATACTTGGGCGAGATGAATACTAGGATGGGTGACCCCCTAAGAAGTCCTCGGGTTGCAACCCCCTTTTCGTTTTGTTCTTTTGCCCTATTTAGGCTTGTCAAGGTGCTTTATCAATCACATTTCTACTATTGTGTCCCACGACATCTTTGGCAAGACAAATTCGCTTCGCGTAGAGGCTGGGCCTGCAAACCGAAGGCGTAGGGCCTGTGACCAAGTCTCCATCGCTCCAGTGCCCACAACTTTTGATCTGTAGGGAGTTATGCGGCGCACAACATACCGTTGGAAAGCTCTCGGAAAGCTTCACCACGGGGGTAGCAAGCTTACTTGGCTGCGCCTACTTTCAGAGCCCAAAAGCAAACATTTTCATCCGTTTCGCACCATTTTTCTTCTTTTTGCACTGTTTCTTCGTCCCAGGTCGTTCGTCATCAGCCGCGAATAAGACGACATATACGAGCTTTGCTCCCTCAACATGAAGGGTGCAATCATATCAGCACCAATGCGCCGTATCCCATAAGAACTATGAAGTTAAGCGTGTTTGGGTGAGAGTAGTACTAGGATAGGTGACCCCCTAGGAAATCCTCGTGCTGTACCGCCCTTTTCGTTTTGTTTTTTTGCCCCGTTCAGGCTTGCGAAGATGCTTTATCCGTCACATTTCTATTATCGAGTCCCATGGCATCTTGGGCAACACAACTTCACTTCGCGTAGAGGCTGGCCCGCAAACCGAGGGCGTGGGGCATATGACCAGGTCTCCGTCGCTCCAGTGCCCATAACTTTTGATCTGCAAGGAGTTATGCGTCACACAGCATACCATTGGAAAGCTCTCCGAGAGCTCTACGACGCGGGCAACAAGCCTGCTCCGTTGTGCTTATTTTCAGAACAAAAAAGCAAATGTTTTCATCAGTTTGGGCAACTTTTCTTCTTTTTGCACTATTTCTTCACCCCGAAGCGTTCGTCGTATGCCGCAAAAAGGACGACACATACGGGCTTTACGCCCTCAACATGAAGGGTATGATCATACCAGCTCTAATTCACCGCATCCCATCAGAACTACGAAGTTAAGTATGCTTGAGCGAGAGTAGTACTAGGATAGGTGACCCTCTGTGAAGTCCTCATGTTTCACCCCCCTTTCCGTTTTGTTTTTTTAACCCGTTCAGGGTTGCCAAGATGCTTTATCCATCACATTTCTATTATCGAGTCCCACATCATCTTGGGCAAAACAACTTCACTACGCGTAGAGGCTGGGCCCACAAACCAAGGGCGTCGGGCCTGTGACCTGGTCTCCATCGCTCCAATGCCCATTACTTTTGATCCGTAAGGAGTTATGCGGCACACAACATACCATTGGAAAGCTCTTTGAGAGCTTCACGACGGGTGCTATAAGCCTGCTCGGCTGTGCCAGTTTTTGGAGCCCAAAATCAAACGTTTTCTTTAGTTTTGGGCCACTTTTCTTCTTTTTGCATAGTTTTATCATCCCAGATCGATCGTCGTGAGCCGCGAAAAGGACGACCCATAAGGGCTTTGCGCCCTCAACATGACGGGTGCGATCATACCAGCACTAATACACTACATCCTATCAGAACTACGAAGTTAAGCATGCTTGAGTGAGAGTAGTACTTGGATGTGTGACCCCCTGGGAAGTCCTCGTGTTTCACCCCCCTTTGCGTTTTGTTTTTTTGCCCTGTTCAGGCTTGCCAAGATGCTTTATCCTTCACATTTCTATTATCAAGTCGCACGGCATCTTGGGCAAGACAACTTCACCTTGCGTAGAGGCTGGGCCTACAAACTGAGGGCGTTAGGGCTGTGACCAGGTCTCCATCACTCTAGTGCCCATAACTTTTGATCCGTATGGAGTTATGCGGCGCACAGCATACCGTTGGAAAGCTCGTCGAGAGCTCTACTATAGGGGCAGCAAGCCTGCTCTGCTATGCCTGTGATAGGAGGCCCAAAGCAAACTTTTTCATCAGTTTCGGGCCATTTTTGTTCTTTTTGCTTTGTTTCTTCATCCCGGATCGTTTGTCGTGTGGGGCGAAAAAGACGAAACATAAGGGCTTTGCGCCCTCAACATGACTGGTGCGATCATACCAGCACAAATGCACAGTATCCTATTAGAACTCCGAAGTTAAACGTGCTTGGGCGAGAGTAGTACTAGGATGAGAGACCCCCTAGGAAGACCTCGTGTTGCACCCCCCTTTTCGTTTTGTTTTTTTCCCCGTTCAGGCTTGCCAAGATACTTTATCTGTCATATTTCTATTATAGAGTACCACAGTATCTTAGGCAAGACAACTTCACTTCGCCTAGAGGCTCGGCCCACAAACTGAGGGCATTGAGCCTGTGACCTAGTTTTCATTGCTCCTGTGCCCATAACTTTTTATCCGTAAGGAGTTATGTGGCGAACAACATACCATTTTACGGCTCTCCGAGAGCTCTACGATGGGGTATGCAAGCCTGCTCGACTGTGCCTATTTTTAGATCCCAAAAGCAAACGTATACAACAGTTTTGGGCCACTTTTCTCCTTTTTGCAGTGTTTCTTCGTCCCAGATCGTTCGTCAAGAGCTGCGAAAAGGATGACACATAAGGGTTTTGCGCCCTCAACATGACGGGTTCGATCATACCAGCACTAATGCATCGGATCCCATCAGAACTCCGAAGTTAAGCCTGCTTGGGCGAGAGTAGTACTAGGATGGGTGACCCCTTGGGTTGTCCTCGTGTTGCACCCCCTTTTCGTTTTGTTTTTTTGTCCCGTTCAAGCTTGCCAAGATGCTTTATCCGACACATTTCTATTATCGAGCCCCACGGCATCTTGGGCAAGACAACTTCGCTTCGCATAGTGGTTGAGCCTGTAAACCGTGGGCATCGGGCTTGTGACCAAGTCACCGTCGCTCCGGTGCCCATAACTTTTGATCCGTAAGGAGTTATGCGGCACACAGCATACCCTTGGAAAGCTCTCCGAGTGCTCTATGATTGGGGCAACAACCCTGCTTTGCTGCACCTATTTTCTGAGCCCAAAATCTAATGTTTTCATCAGTTTTGGGCCACTTTTCTTCTTTTTGCACAGTTTCTTCACCTCGGAGAGTTCGTCGTGTGGCGCAAAAAGGACGACACATAAGGGCTTTGCGCCCTCAACATGACGGGTACGATCATACCAGTACTAATTCGCTGCATCCCATCAGAACTAAGAAGTTAAGTGTGCTTAAGCGAGAGTAGTACTAGGATAGGTAACCCTCTTGGAAGTCCTCATGTTGCACACCACTTTTCATTTTGTTTTTTTGCCCCGTTCAGGCTTGCCATGTAAGGCCCGACCTCGATTTGTGTGCGATACCTCGTTCGTGTGCCCTAATCTAGATTTGTGTGCCTTGACTTAGGTTTAAGAGTCGTGTTTCGTTTTGTGTGCCTAGCATTGAATTACGTGCATACATTTAGGGTTACATGTATTTACTTGGGAAACGTGCATTCGTCTCGTAGTTCGTGTCCTACCTCGTAGTACGTACCCTAAACCTAAGAAAGCGTGCCCTCACGCTAATCAAAAAAGCATCTTACACGAATAACTAGATCATTAATTAAACCTACAAACTCCACTAACTAATATTAAAATCCTAATTCAACTCACTAGAAGACAAAATCTCACAAAAAGCTAGACATTATTAATCTTTATTATTTGCATATCCCAAACACACAATTAAAATAATGCTCAAAAGATGACAAAGATTCAGCATTTTGCAAGCCTTGGCCGACCATCTCTTGCATTTGTGCATGTATTGCAATTCCAAAAATTAAATCTAGACATCCTATGACAATCTATGACACAAGGCATAAAAAAAATAACCCAAAACCTCGACACACACTCAATTGCCCATGCTAAGGATTCAAATTATGCTTCTTGAAGACACAAAAATCAGATTTTACAAGGCCCTAGGCCGACACAAGCATCAAACATTTCAAAGCTTTTCATTTTTCGTTCATTTTCTCTCTTTCTCTCATTATTTCTCTCATTCTTCGCTCTCTCTCTCGGCCTTGGCTGAAGTTCTACTCTCCATAGCTTGAGTTCATCATCCTAAGGTTCATCAAGTCATGCAAGCTACTAGGAACTCGACTAAGAAAAGCTAGAATGCAAAAGACAAACATGCAAGCTTATTGAACTTTCATTTCAGCTTAGGTGAGTTTGTTAGCTTCCATTTCATTTTCTTCTTGTTCTAACCATATGCACCTACTAAGAACTTGGTTACTAAGCTAGGAAATTAGAGAAAATCAAGTGGTCTCTAGGCTAAGCAAGGAGAAGAGTCATCATTGTGCTTCATCAAGAGTTTGTGCATCTTCTTTGTTGTCTTGCTAAGGTGAGGGCTAAAACTTCTTGAAAAGCTTTTAAAAACCACATGCATGCCTTTGAATGTCTATTTCTACCTCTGTACTTGTGATATATGTGTGTTTATGAGCTTTTGTAAACATGCATGGCAAGATATTTGGTTAGAATGTGATGATAGATGAAATCGCGTATGGGATAGTCTTCTGTCTTGTTGGTACGGGGTGATTTTGACCAGGTAAATGAGGTTGAAAATGCATGAAAATTGGCAAGTGACTAGTTTTGCCGGTTCTAAGAATTTTTCACAGAAATAGGATAAAGCTAATTTTGACTCTAAAGTCCTCAAAATGGAAAAATATCAAAATGTATCCAAATCTGGAAAATCTGGAAAAATGAAGCAGGTTTTGGCATATTCACTGTTCTTGTAGAACGAACCAGTTTTGACTTAGTAAATGATATCCAAAATGCATGAAATTTGGTGTGCTGCTATATTTTTCAGTTATAGACATTTTTTTCAGAAATGTACTAAGGCGAAATCTGACCCTAAGGCCCTCAAAAATGACAAGTATTGAAATGTGTGCAAATCTGGACAGTTTTGCGTAGTCTCACTGTTTTGGCAATAACTCTTGAACCCGAACTCCAAATGATGCGAGGTTTGTTTCTAAATTTAGTTCACTCCTTAAGCTTTAATTTGACATTTTTTTTACTGGAATTTGGGTTTTTTTGTTTTTTTCAATGATTGTGAGAAAACAGACCATTGCAGTGAGGTTTTCATCTAGTGATTTGCCTTGAAAATTATTGTAAATTCTCTTGTTGTATTAAATGTTTGGGATTGTGGCATTGGGATGTTGTGTAGACTATTTTGAATGTTTGAGGATGTTTGAATTAATCAATGCATGGCTTGAGTTTAATTACGTGACAACTTAGGGCTTAATCGCACGGGTGAGTGTGAATTGAAACCCTAATGACTAGGTAAACTCGCTAAGTGTTGATCCTATGAATATCGTGTTTAATTATGTAATTAGTAGGCTGCCCGTAGTTTCTCTTATTGCCCTAAATATGATTCCGATGATTACATGTTGACAAGTAGGCCTTTCTTGCACCCGGTCCCACGCAGATGTCGTTGCATGTTGAATTATCTTATTATTTGATTACGTGAACTTCGAAATGAGTTATATGACTTGATTTACATGCGTTACATGGCTGCCCGTTTAGTATTCATATAACTCCATGTGCTTTTCAAGTGAAATTACTTGTCATATCGTGCCTCGCGTGTTTACTTGTCAATGTGCAATCTTATGATTGCTAGGAGGCGACCTACTTTGTTGCCCTCCAAATGTGATATATTAAATGTCATAAATGTGCATTGCATACAAGGTTGCAAGCTTTCATTCTGGCGTGGTAGCGTTCACTCACACTGGGTGGCATCGGGCTTGCCGGTGCAACCGTGACTACCATTGTCCAATTCCCTCTCTCGCTTGGGGGATAGACTTTCTCGGAGAGTTGGGTCGTAAGATTTCGGGGTACTTCCAGAGTACACCCATTTGGCGTGATAAGGGAATGATTTGAAGTCGGCCGCAACAATTGATACTAGAAATGAACTGAGAGCAAAAGCTCACCGTATCCTTTTCACTATGTGTATAAGTACTCTCCCTTGGTTCCTAGAGGACCTCGGGGAGGAAAGACCGGTAATTGTGATTTTTTACTGTTACATTACATTATGTACTTACTTGTGATATATGACATGCTTGTAAAGGGTTTTCATAAGTTGAACCTGAAAATGAGTTTCAAAACTTATTTCTCGTTCCCCCTCGCTGAGTTCATAAGGACTTACCCTCTTTTATCATCTCAGGTAAAGAAGACCAGGAACAGGTACCCGAGGACAACGTGCCTATTGATGATTCCTTGGAATGATTGCTTGCCCTACGTGCCTTACTTTACTATGGCCATTTTGTGAACGATATGTTGCTTGAAGACTATTTCATTTCTTATGTTGCTTGTTATTGTATTGTAAATAACCCCCGTTGTAATTTGGGGTCTGATTTTGGCTTGTACTGATCCTAACTAGATAGACACTACTATGGTCATTTTTGCTATCGTTATTAGCTAGTATCTATCATAAGATTATGAAGTATTAGGTAAGGATTAAGTAAAATGAATCTATCCAATCTTAACCAGATACTCATTGTTAAGCTAAGATCAACAAATACTTTTGTAACAAGGATTAACAAACAAACGAGACATAGTATCATGCTATGTTATCAATCAAACGAGTCTTCGAGACAACTAGTAGGCATTTTGATTGGTGATAAATAGTAATCTTAGTTAGAAATGAAATTGAGATTAAAAATTTTGAGGCGTATAGAGAATTAGGTCAAACTAAAAAGCCCAATTACAGCTGTTATGCTACCGGTTTTTCCAAGAATTTGTGGAGTTTAGGCTAAAACGTTAAGTGTTAACCTTCATGAACGATTAAGTACGTGATATGACTTGAATGTTTAGGTCACACCCTAGTCTAATCTTTATAGGGCGGGTTGGGGCGTGAGATGCCAAGATGCTTTATCTGCCACATTTCTATTATCGAGTCCCACGGCATCTTGGGCAAAACAACTTCGCTTCATGTAGAGACTGGGCCAAAAAACCAAGGGCGTGGGGCTTGTGACTAGGTCTCTGTCGTTTTTGTGCCCATAACTTTTTATCCGTATGGAGTTATACGGTGCACAACATACAGTTGGAAAGCTCTTTGAGAGCTTAACGACGGGTGCTATAAGCCTGCGAGGCTGCGCCAGTTTTTCGAGCCCAAAAGCACACGTTTTCATAAGTTTTGGGCCACTTTTCTTCTTTTTGTGCTATTTTTTCTTCCCGGATCATTCGTCGTCAGCAGTGAAAAGCACAACACATAAGGGCTTTGCGCCCTCAACATGACGGGTACGATCATACTAGCACTAATGCACCGGATCCCATCAGAACTCCGAAGTTAAGCATGCTTGGGCGAGAGTAGTACTAGGATGGGTGACCCCCTTAGAGGTTCTCGTGTTGCACCCCCCTTTTTGTTTTGCTTTTTTGCCCCGTTCTGGCTTGCCAAGATGCTTTATTCGTCACATTTCTATTATCAAGTCCCATGGCATCTTGGTCAACACAACATCGCTTCACGTAAAGGCTGGGCCCGCAAATCGAGGGCGTAGGGCTTGTGACCAGGTCTCTGTCGCTCCGGTGCCCATAACTTTTGATTCGTCAAGATTTATGTGGCACACAACATACCGTTGGAAAGCTCGTCGAGAGCTCTACTACAGGGGCAGCAAGCTTGCTCTGTTACGCTTGTGGTTGGAGCCCAAAAGCAAACGTTTTCATAAGTTTTGGGCTATTTTTGTTCTTTTTGCGCTGTTTGTTCGTCCCAGATCATTCGTCATGTGCGGCGAAAAGGACGACACATAAGGGGTTTTTTCCCTCAACATGACTGGTGCGATCATACCAGCACAAATGCACCGGATCCTATCAGAACTCTGAAGTTAAGCGTGCTTGGGCAAGAGTAGTACTAGGATGAGAGAGCCCCTAGAAAGTCCTCATGTTGTACCCCCCTTTTCGTTTTGTTTTTTTCTCCGTTCAGGCTTGCCAAGATGCTTTATCCGTCATATTTCTATTATCAAGTCCCACGGCTACTTGGGCAAGACAACTTCACTTCGCGTAGAGGCTGGGCCCGCAAACCGAGGGCGTCGAGCCTGTGACCTGGTCTTCGTCGCTCCAGTGCCCATAACTTTTGATCCATAAGGTGTTATACGGTGCACAACATACCGTTGGAATGCTCTCCAAGAGCTCTACGATGGGGGCAGCAAGCCTGCTCGGCTGCACCTGTTTTCGAAGCCCAAAAGCAAATGTTTTCATTAGTTTCAGGCCACTTTTCTTCTTTTTGCGCTGTTTCTTCTTCCCGGATCGTTCGTCGTGAGCCGCGAAAATGACAACACATAAGGGCTTTGCACCCTCAACATGACGGGTGTGATCATACCAGCACCAATCGCCACATACCATCAGAACTACAGAGTTAAGCGTGCTTGAACTAGAGTAGTACTAGGATGGGTGACCCCCTGGGATGTCTTCGTGTTGCACCCCCCCTTTTCGTGTTGTTTTTTTGCCCCATTCCGGCTTGCCAAGATGCTTTATCCGTCACATTTCTATTATTGAGTCCTGCAGCATCTTAGGCAAGACAACTTCGCTTCGCGTAGTGGCTGGGCCCGCAAACTAAGGGCGTCGTGCCGGATACTAGGTCTTTGTAGCTCCCGTGCCCATAATTTTTGATCCGTAAGGAGTTATGTGGTGCACAACATACCGTTAGAAAGCTCTCCGAGACCTCTACGACGGGGACCATAAGCCTGCTCGGCTGCGCCAGTTTTCAGAGCCCAAAAGCAAAAGTTTTCATCAGTTTCGGGCGACTTTTCTTCTTTTTGCACTGTTACTTCGTCCCGGATCATTCGTCGTGAGCCCCGAAAAGGACGACACATAAGGGCTTCGCACCTTCAACATTGTGATACCCCAAAATGGGCACGTATTTAATTGCATTTATTATGTGTTATCTTAAATGGTAGCTGTGAGAACCCGAGCATTCATTACATGTGCATTCATTTATTTTAATCATTATTTGAAAAATAATATGTGCATTTACATGACTTATTTAGTGTTTTAAAATTTAAAATTGCATTTAAAGTTCATTTAAATTACATCTTGTTGACTTTCACATTCTTTGACTAAACTAGTTGACTTTTCATCTACATTGACCAACTAGGACAAGGTGGAAATTTTTAAAATGTTTAATGAAAAGCAAACTTGGGATTAGAAATAAAAATGCAAGGTTTAGTCAAATTTTGGATCAACTTTGGAATTAAATCTGAACCAATTGGGGAAGATTTAGGTAGCAAATTATATATGGTTGGAAAGCTCTATGAGTCTAGTTTCTAAGGCTTCAAACCGTTCGTGAATTGGAGTTTTCTAGAAGAAGTTATGGCCGTTTTCGTAAGGTTGCGCAGGGCTGTTTTGGTTTACGCGGGTTTGACCGAAGACTTGACCTTTGACTTTCATTAAAGCTTATAAAACACCAAAAAAAAAATCCCAAAATTGCTCATCTTCTTCTTGCTTCAGCCGTGACCAGTCCAAACCCTAGGAATATTAGATATTTCACTATTTTGCTTATATCATGAGCTAGAAGCGGAACCAAGATGCAAACCAAGCATTTTTGGACTCGTGTCGACGTCTAGCATCTTTCTACCGATCGTTTTTGCCTTTATTTTGCGAAACAAAGGTGAGAGAATTTTTTTTCAAATCTTCCAAAGTTTATTTTTACATCATAAAATGCTAGGATTGCATTTGTATCTTGCTAAATAGGTGTTAGAGAAGACTTTACCGATTAATTTCTTGTATAGAACATATTTTGTTGAAATTGGCTATTTTGAGTTGTTCAATGATTTATATGCCTAAGTTGTGTCTAATCTTGATTCTTAGATTTTATATAATGCTCATATATGTTAATGAACCTATCTAGCATAATAAAATAACTTGAGATTGCAAAATGGAGCAAAATAAATGGAGAATGTAGCTTGCTGAATTTTTCTATTTTTGGGCGTTTAGGGGCTGTTTCGTTGGGAAATTTTTGTGCACCCATTAGATTGCTTATTTTATGCTATTATATGGTTTATAAGCCTTTTATTAGATAGGGAAAAATGTTGGTAGTTGGAGGGTCATGGTGGTTTGGGTGGAATAAGCTAAATTGTTGGTGTTTTTGAGTTGAAATGGTTGGTTTAGGTGCAAATGTGTGCTCCTGTGTGGTGTGTAATCTCTACGCTTGTAATGGTGACCTTTGGGCTGCCTCGAAGTTATAATAGTAGCATGCTAAGGTTGTGTAGTGATAGGTGGAAGTTAGAATAATTTTGATTGCATAAGTTGCTATAATTGAGCTAGTATTGCCTACTTAGCTATTGTTCTCGTTGTTATATTTGGCTGTGAATCAAGTCTATGAGGTTTCTTGTGATAAATATGTGTTCTATTACATGCTAGGTGGATCCATTGAGCCAAACTTGCGTCATGGAAACTAGTAGAGGTGAGGGATAAACATTTATATGCATTTCTTTGAATGTTAGGGTTTGTGTTGAATTTTGTAATTGTTGGATATTGTGATATAAATGCTTATGAATGCTTCCAAAACCTTCTAAAATGATTAGTGAACATTCTTTTGCAGGCTATTGGCATAGTGTATGGCTAGATTTTGAAATGACAAGTTAAAGAAGACAATGAATAGTATAAATTTTAAGGTTTTGATAAAATGTGCTTTCGGGTTTGATTCAATACTATAGTTAGGTGCTATAGATATTAATGAAGATAGTCTAATGACCCCATGTAGTTTAATTGCTCGGAACTTAGCTAAAACGCGACATAGCCGACTTTTTAAAAGGGGTTTCGGGTTAATGCTAATCCGGGTAGAATTGAGCTTCACATTTGGTATTGTTAGGCTACCTAGGTGCTATAGAAGCTTTGTTAACCCTTGTTTGAAGCCCGGATAAGATATGTGTAGTTCAAAGCTATAAGAGGGAAATTGGGGCTTTTGGGGTAATTGCGGATAATTGAATGCGTTTAAGGGTTGTAAGGGTACCTTAAGGGCTAATTAGAATATTGGTATAGCTTCCCCTTGAATTTGAATCTCTAACATGAGTTTGGAAGGAAAATAGCTTGAATAACAAAGGGGTTTAAGTGCAAATTCAGTTGTTTCACGCTTCTAAAATCATGGCATGACTCTTCGTGTGTTTAAATGTGGTTTCTAGTTGTTTTGGAGCTTTTGGTATAGTTCTATGTGTATCTTGAATATACCCCTTTGTAAACTGCTTAATTGCTTGTGTAAATTGCTTCTATTCTAACTGCTTCGAGGTCAACCTAATTTGTTGATCCTCCTATGTGTTATAGCTTATATTGTTGGTATTGTCTTGCCAGTGTTAAGTTGATTGCATAGTGGTTGCGCAACCATAGTGTCAGGGGCAGATGTGTTGAATATCGGTTGGGCGACAGAGGGCTTGCCAGTGGATATTCAAACTCCGTGACCTATTCCCTTATTCGCCTAGTCCGGAGATTGCCAAGGGATGTTGAGTCGTAGGATTATCGGGGTACATCCAGAGTACACCCACTGGAGTGATTGGGATTATGCCGGCACAGTGATCGTGGTTCGTGGATCGTGAATGAAGATCAAGTGAAGATTGGAGTGTTGGGGTTAAGTGTAATGTATCCTTTTCAATGTGTGGTTACTTAATCTGTTGTCATTCTTGAATGGTTTTAATTGTTATTAATGTTTAACTGTATTACTTGTTGCATTGCACGCCCCGGGAGACTTTATCCCTCACTGGGAAACAGTGGTTGCTCATACCTCGCTAACATGTTTCAGGTGGTGCATTTGGAGGAGGAGTTGCCTTAGTTGCAGTGTCTAATTGCGTGAGGTGGATTTATGGCTCTTGCTATTATGTGGAGATCTTGTTTGCTCTACCTTATTTTCTATTTTGTAACTTAAGTGCTTATGTATATGTTTGAGTGATTGTAAGCTGAATGCTAGTTGATTGTAGTAGGAGATATGAACTATGGCATGTAATAACTTATATTTCTGCTCTTAGCTTCTCTGCATGCTTGGGAGTGAATAACTGGCTGTTTTCAATTTCTAAGAATGCTTAAAAGCTATCATGGAGTGGCATGATAAGCGGTTTGGTAAAGAAGTGAAGTTGGATGTATGCTTGCATGATTCTAACTGTTTGAATGTTTTAACGCTCGGATGGCCTTAAAGTTTGAGTCTTTAATTAGAATTGGAGTTCTAGGTTATTTTGTGGCTTTATTGGTTGCTCACAGGCTTTCAGAATGTCCACGGTACAGGGGAGACTCTGTCCGTTTGTCGGGTCCATACTTAACCTTTAGCGTGGGGTTGAGTCGGGGCGTTACATTTTAGGTGGTCTGAGACCGAGTTTGGGATTGGGTTGAGAATAGCATGGTTAGTAGAGCCTCCGGTCTCATAAGGGATTGGGGCGTTACAAACATGACAGCTGCGATCATACCAGCACTAATGTATCATATCCCATCTGAACTACGAAGTTAAGCATGCTTGAGTGAGAGTTATACTAGGATGGGTGATGCCCTGGGAAGCCCTCGTGTTGCACCCCTGTGACGCCCGAGAATTTGCCATGCATTTAATTACTGTTGCATCCCTTGTTTGCGCATTTACTTCTATGCCTTATTAACTGACTTTGTGACTACTATTCACTCCGTTTTTAAAATGCTTTCTATTAGTTAACTAGCATTTTTATTAAATCATATTAATTGTAAAAGTAGTGGGAAAAATGTGCATTTGAGCTTAAGGCGATAGGAAGGCTCGTTTAGAAAATGACTTTAGTAGTTGAATGAATAGTGTTACGTAACTAACTTAGGTAATTAATTAGCTAGCATATATTTTACCACCTTAGGCTCGTTTCCAAACTTTCAACGCACATTTTAGAAGCCATTTAATTACCCAACATGACCCCACCCCAAGTCCTACCTTATATAACATAACACAACACATTATAACACAAAAACAAAAGAAATTTCAGCTTGTGAACAGTGCTTTACCCGACAGCCTCCCTTGTGCTTTTGGAAGAGATTTTGCTCATCAAATCATCAATTCAAGCCAAGCCAAGCCTCGAGCAACTAGTGTAGGGTGTTTGCAAGGTTCCTAGGTGCTCCTACGCGTAGTGGTGAGGGATTTCATAGCTTGTTTTTGCATTTCTAAATAATTGCTCATTTCTTTAATCGTTGGAAATATGATCAAATGCCATTGTAAATGTTATCTATGCTAATGTACTATCTATATGAATGCTAGAGAACACTTTTGAACCGTCGTTTCGCAATTTAAACGGTTAGAATCGTTAGTTTGATTTCTAGGGTGAATAGTGACGTTTTTCTAGGGTTTTGTGTAATTGTTCGAATTGGCTTGAATTAATGCTTCTAATTGATGCCTTAGGTACTAGTGAAGATAATCAAATAACCCCGTACACTTGCATTGCCCTTAAATCGCCTAAAAATGGAAAATAGCCGACTTTAAGTTGGGGCTTTTGGGGTTAATGCGATTCCGGGTGGATCCGGGCTTCAATTCTAGTTTCCTTAGGCTACCTAGGTGCTATAGATGCCTTGATATCCCTTGTTTGAAGCCCGGACAATGTAGGTGTGGTTTAAAGCTAAAAGAGGGAAATTGGGACTTTCGGGGTAAACGCGGGCATTTGTTTGAGTTCGAGGGTTGAGAGGGTACCTTGGGGATTAGTTAGAAGGTTGGGAGCGTTTCTTTTGAAAATGAAATCATTAACTTTGGTTTAGAAGAGAAATAGATCGAAAAACAAAGAGGTTTAGGTGCAATTTAAGTTGTCTCGCACTTCTAAACCCATGTCAGGGCTTCTTAAGTGTTTATATATGATTTTAAATTGATTTGGAGCTTTTGGAATGATTCTATACTTATTTGGTATAAGTTCATTTGTAAACTGCTTATTAACTTCTACATTTGCTTCTATCCTAATTGTATCGAGGTCAACCTACTTTGTTGATCCTCATATGTGTTAATGTTTATATTATTGTTGTTAACTTGCCATCGTTGAGTGCATTGCATAGTGGTTGCGCAACCATAGTGTCGGGGCGGATGTGTTGAATATCGGCTGGGCGGCAGAGGGCTTGCCGGTGGATATTCAAACTCCGTACCCTATTCCCTCATTCGCCTGGTCCGGAGATTGCCAGGGGATGTTGGGTCGTAGGTTTCGGGGTACATCCGGAGTACACCCACTGGAGTGATTGGGGTTATGCCGGCTTATCGTGATCGTGCTCGTGGTTCGTGGATCGTGATTGAAGACCTGTGAAGATTGGTGTATAGGGGATTGTTAAAATGTATCCTTTTAATTATGTGGTTATTTAAGTTTTCATTGTTTCTTAAATTGTTAAGGTGCTATTGTCGTGTAATTGTATTATCTGTTGCATTGCACGCCCCGGGACTATATCCCTCACTGGGCAACAGTGGTTGCTCATACCTCGATATCTGTTTCAGGAGACGCTGAGGGTGATCCCCAGCTGGTTGATTTAGTTGAGGAAGAAGAAGTCCAGATCGAGCCTTTACCTTAGTTGCCGTACTTGATAACTTGAGGTGGTCATTGAATTTGCTGCTATGTGGAATGCTCAACTAACTGCTTTATGTACTATTTTGTAGCCAAGGGCTATGTATATGCTTGTTGTATAAGTCGAAGATTAGATGGTTGGGTTGTAGCTTTGAAAGTCTATGAACTGTAATAACTTTTATTCCTGTCTTATTTCCTTGCATGCTTGGGAGTGGTTAGTTGTTGTAGAATGCTTTATCCCTTAAGTTGTTTTATTGATTTCCTAGAATGTTATAATTATAAGACTATGCTGTCAACTAGTTCTCGCATGCTTGTGTGTTTTGGAATTATTGTGCACTATAAGGCTCGGATGGCCTTATAGCTTTGTTGTTTAATTGAGAAAAGCTGTATTGTATTGTTGGGACCTTGTTTAAGCGTTTACAGGTTTTTAGAATGTCCACGGTACAGGGGAGACTCTGTCCGTGTGTCGGGTCCGGACTTAACCTTTAGCTTGGGGGTTGGGTCGGGGCGTTTTTGCCCCGTTCCGGCTTGCCAAGATGCTTTATCAGTCATATTTCTATTATTGAGTCCCACGGCATCTTGGGCAAGACAACTTCGCTTCGCGTAGAGGCTGGGCACGTAAACCGAGGGTGTGGGGCCTATGACTAGGTCTACATCACTCCAGTGCCTATAACTTTTGATCCGTCAGGAGCTATGCGGCGCACAACATACCGTTGGAAAGCTCTCCGAGAGCTCTGCGACAGGGGCAGCAAGCCTGCTCGGCTGTGCCTGTTCTCGGAGCCCAAAAGCAAATATTTTCTTCAATTTAGGGCTACTTTTCTTCTTTTTGCGATGTTTCTTCTTCCCATATCGTTCGTCGAGAGCCGCCAAAAGGACGACATATAAGGGCTTTACGCCCGCAACATGACGGGTGCGATCATACCAGCACTAATGCACTGCATCCCATCAGAACTACGAAGTTAAGCGTGCTTGGGGGAGAATAGTACAAGGATGGGTAGCCCCTTGGGAAGTCCTCGTGTTGCACCCCTCTTTTCGTTTTGTTTTTTTGCCCCGTTCAGGCTTGCCAAGATCCTTTATCCATCATATTTCTATTATCGAGTCCAACGGCTTCTTGGGCAAGACAACTTTGCTTCGCGTAGAGGCTGGGCTTGCAAACCGAGGGCGTCGGGCCAGTGACCAGCTCTCCGTCGCTCCAGGTCCAATAACTTTTGATCCGTAATGATTTATGCGGCGCACAACATACCATTGGAAAGCTCTTAGAGAGCTCTACGACGGGGGCAGCAAGCCTGCTCGGCTGCGCTTATTTTTCGAGCACAAAAGCAAATGTTTTCATCTGTTTTGGGCCATTTTTCTTCTTTTTGTTCTATTTCTACGTCCCGGATCGTTCGTCGTGTGCCGCAAAAAGAACGAAACATAGGGGCTTTGTGCCCTCAACATGATGGGTGCGATCATACCAACACTAACTACGAAGTTAAGCGTGCTTGAGTGAGAGTAGTACTAGGATGGGTGACCCCTTGGAAGTCCTCGTGTTGCAACCCCCTTTTCATTTTGTTTTTTTGCCCCATTCATGCTTGCCAAGAAGCTTTATCAGTCACATTTCTATTATCGAGTCCCACGGCATCTTGGGCAAGACAACTTCGCTTCGCATAGAGGCTGGGCCCACAAACCGAGGGCGTCAGGCTTGTGACCAGGTCTCCGTCGCTCCCGTGCCCATAACTTTTGATCCGTAAGGAGTTATGCGGCGCACAGCATACCTTTGGAAAGCACTCCAAGAGCTCTACGACAAGGGCAGCAAGCCTGCTCGGCTGTGCCTATTTTCGGAGCCCAAAAGCAAATGTTTTCATTAGTTTCGGGCCATTTTTCTTCTTTTTGCACTATTTCTTCATCCCAGATCGTTCGTCGTGAGCCGTGAAAAAGATGACACATAAAGGCTTTACGCCCTCAATTTGACGGGGCGATCATAACAACACTAATGCACCGCATCCCATCCGAACAACGAAGTCAATTGTGTTTGAGTGAGAGCTCTACGACGTAGGCAACAAGCTTGCTCGGCTGCACCTATTTTCAAAGCCCAAAAGCAAACATTTTCATCAATTTCAGACAATTTTTCTTCTTTTTGCGATGTTTTTTCATTCCGGATCGTTCGTCGTGAGCCGCCGAAAGGACGACACATAAGGGCTTTGCGCCCTCAACATGACGAGTGTGATCATACCAGCACTAATGCACCACATCCCATCAGAACTACGAAGTTAAGCGTGCTTGGGTGAGAATAGTACTAGGAAGGGTAACCCCTTGGGAAGTCCTCGTGTTGCACCCCTCTTTTCGTTTTGTTTTTTTGCCCCGTTCAGGTTTGCCAAGATGCTTTATCCATCACATTTCTATTATCGTGTCCCATGGCATCTTGGGCAACACAACTTCGCTTCGTGTAGAGGCTGGTCTCGCAAAACGAGGGCGTCGGGCTTGTGACAAGGTCTCCGTCGCTCCAGTGCCCATAACTTTTGATCTGTAAGGTGTTATGCGGCGCACATCATACCGTTGGAAAGCTCTCCGAGAGCTCTACGACGTGGGCAACAAGCCTGCTCGGCTGCACCTATTTTCAGAGCCCAAAAGCAAACGTTTTCATTAGTTTCAGGCCACTTTTCTTCTTTTTACGTTGTTTCTTCATCCCGGATCATTTGTCGTGAGCAGCGAAAAAGAGGACACATAATGGCTTTGCACCCTCAACATGACGGGTGCGATCATACCAGCACTAATGCACCGTATCCCATCAAAACTACGATGTTAAGCGTGGTTGAGTGAGAGTAGTACTAGGATGGGTAACCCCTTGGGATGTCCTCGTTTTGCACCCCCCTTTTCATTTTGTTTTTTTGCCCCGTTCTGGCATGCCAAGATGCTTTATCCGTCATATTTCTATTATCGAGTCCCACGTCCTCTTGGGCAAGACAACTTTGCTTCGCGCAGGGGCTGGGCCCGCAAACCGAGGGCGTGGGGCCTGTGACCAAGTCTCTGTCACTCTAGTACTAATAACTTTTGATCCGTAAGGAGTTATGCGGTGCACAGCATACCATTGGAAAGCTCTCCGAGAGCTCTACGACGGGGGTAGCAAGCCTACTCGACTGCGCCTATTTTCAGACCCGAAAAGCATACATTTTCATTAGCTTCGGGCCATTTTTCTTCTTTTTACGATGTTTCTTTGTCTCGGATCGTTCGTCGTGAGCCGTAAAAAGGACGACACATAAGGGCTTTGCACCCTCAATATGACGAGTGTGATCATACCAGCACTAATGCGTTGCATCCTATCAGTACTACGAAGTTAAGCGTGCTTGAGTGAGAGTAGGGCTTTGCGCCCTCCACATGACAAGTGTAATCATACCAGCACTAATGCACCGCATCGCATCAGAACTACAAAGTTAAGCGTGCTTGAGTAAGAGTAATACTAGGGTGGGTGACCCCCTGGGAAGTCCTCGTGTTGCACCCCCTTTTCGTTTTTGTTTTTTTGCACCGTTTAGGCTTGCCAAGATGCTTTATCCATCATATTTCTATTATCGAGTCTCACAGCATCTTGGGCAAGACAACTTCGCTGCATGTAGAGGCTAGGCCCGCAAACCAAAGGCGTCGGGTCTGTAACCAGTTCTCCGTCGCTCCAATACCAATAACTTTTGATCCGTAAGGAGTTATGCAGCTCACAGTATACCGTTGGAGAGCTCTCCGAGAGCTCTATGACGGGAGCAGCAAGCCTGCTCGGCTGTGCCTGTTTTCGGAGCCCAAAAGCAAACGTTTTCATTAGTTTATGGCCACTTTTCCTCTTTTTATGCCGTTTCTTTGTCCCGGATCATTCGTCGTGAGGCACGAAAAGGTCGACACATAAGGGCTTTGCGCCCTCAATATGATGGGTGTGATCATACCAGCACTAATGCACCAGATCCCATCAGAACTCTGATGTTAAGCGTGCTTGGGTGAGAGTAGTACTAGGATGGGTGACCCCATGGGAAGTAGTCGTATTGCACCCCCTTTTTTGTTTTGTTTTTTTCCCCTTTTCAAGTTTGCCCTAATGCTTTATTAGTCACATTTCTATTATCGAGTCCCACGGCATCTTGGGCAAGACAATTTCACTTTGCGTAGAGGCTAGGCCCGTAAACCGAGGCCGTCGAGCCAGTGACCAGGTCTCCGTTGCGCCAGTGCCCATAACTTCTGATCCATAATAAGTTATATGGCGCACAGCATACCGTTGGAAAGCTCTCCGAGAGCTCTACTATTAGGGCAGCAAGCCTGCTTAGCAGTGCCTATTTTTGAAGCCCAAGAGCAAATGTTTTTTCAGTTTTGCATCACTTTTCTTCTTTTTGCGTTGTTTCTTCGTCTAGAATCGTTCGTCGTAAGCTGCGAAAAGGAAGACACGTAAGGGATTTGTGCTCTCAATATGACAGGTGCAATCATACCAGCACTAATGCATCGGATCCTATCAGAACTTCGAAGTTAAGCGTGCTTGGGCGAGAGTAGTACTAGAATGGGTGACCGCCTGCGAAGTCCTCGTGTTATACCCCCTTTTTTGTTTTGTTTTTTTACCCCGTTCCGGCTTGCCAAGAGGCTTTATCTGTCACATTTCTATTATCGAGTCCCACGGCCTCTTGGGCAAGACAACTTCGCTTCGCGTAGAGGCTGGGCCTGCAAATCGAGGGCGTGGGGCCTTTGACCAGGTCTTCGTCGCTCTAGTACAATTAACTTTTGATCCATACGGAGTTATGCGGTGCACAGCATACCGTTGGAAAGCTGTCCGAGAGCTCTACGACAGGGGCAGCAAGCCTAATCAGCTGCGCCTACTTTCGGAGCCCAAAAGCAAACATTTTCTTCAGTTTCGGGCCACTTTTCTTCTTTTTGCACTGTTTCTCTGTCTAGGATCGTTCATCGTGAGCCGCAAAAATGAAGACACTTAAGGGCTTTGCGCCCTCAACATGACGGGTGCGATCAAACTACCACAAATGCACCGGATCCCATCAGAACTCTGAATTTAAGCGTGCTTGGGTAACAGTAGTACTAGAATGGGTGATGCCCTGGGAAGTCCTCGTGTTGCACACCCCTTTCCGTTTTGATTTTTTGCCCCATTCTAGCTTGCCAAGACATTTTATCCGTCACATTTCTATTATTGAGTCCCACGGCCTCTTGGGCAAGACAACTTCGCTTCGCGTAAAGGCTGGGCCCGCAAACCAAGGGCGTGGGGCCTGTGACCATGTCTTTGTCACTCCAGTACCAATAACTTTTGATCCATAAGAAGTTATGCGGCGCACAGCATACTGTTGGAAAGCTCTCCGAGAGATCTACGACGGGGGCAACAAGCCTGATCAGCTGCGCCTATTTTTGGAGCCCAAAAGCAAACATTTTCAATAGTTTTGCGCTACTTTTCTTCTTTTTGCACTGTTTTTTCGTCCCGGGTCATTCGTCATGAGCTGCGAAAAGGACGACACATAAGGTCTTTGCGCTGCATCCCATGACGGGTATGATCATACCAGTACTAATGCGCCACATCCGATCACAACTACGATGTTAAGCATGCTTGGGTGAGCGTAGGGCTTTGCACCCTCAACATGACGGGTGCGATCATACCAGCACTAATGCGCCGTATCCCATTAGAACTACGAAGTTAAGCGTGCTTGAGTGAGAGTAGTACTAGGGTAGGTGACCCCATAGGAAGTGCTCGTGTTGCACCCCCCTTTTCATTTTGTTTTTTTGCCCCATTTAGGCTTGCCAAGATGCTTTACCCGTCACATTTCTATTATCGAGTCCCACGGCATCTTGGGCAAGACAACTTCGCTTCGTGTAGAGCCTGGGCCAGCAAACCGAAGGCGTCGGCCCTGTAACCAGTTCTCCGTCGCTCCAATACACATAACTTTTGATCTGTAAAGAGTCATGCGGCGCACTGCATACCGTTGAAAAGCTACCCGACAGCTCTATGACGGAGGCTGCAAGCCTGCTCGGCTGCGCCAGTTTTTGAAGCCCAAAACCAAAGGTTTTTATTAGTTTCAGTCTTATTTTCTTCTTTTTATGCTATTTCTTCATCCCGGATCGTTCGTCATGAGCCGTAAAAAGGACGACACATATAGGCTTTGTGCCTTCAATATGACGGGTGCGATCATACCAGCACTAATGCACCGCATCCCATCAGAACTACGAAGTTAAGCGGGCTTGGATGAGAGTAGTACTAGGACGGGGACCCCCCGAGAAGTCCTCGTGTTGCACCCCCCTCCCCCTTTTCGTTTTGTTTTTTTGCCCCGTTCAGGCTTGCCAAGATGCTTTATCAGTCATATTTCTATTATCGAGTCCCACGGCATCTTGGGCAAGACAACTTCGCTTTGCATAGAGGCTAGGCCCACAAACTGAGGGCGACGGGCCTATGACCAAGTCTCCGTCGCACTGGTGCCCACAACTTTTAATCCGTAAGGAGTTAAGCAGCGCACAGAATACCGATGGAAAGCTCTTCGAGAGCTCTCCGACGAGGGCAGCAAGCCTGCTCGGCTGCGCCTGTTTTCGGAGTCCAAAAGCAAACGTTTCCATTGGTTTTGGGCCACATTTTTTCTTTTTGCGCTGTTTCTACATCCCGGATTGTTCGACGTTGTCACGCCCCGACCCG
This sequence comes from Ehretia macrophylla, assembly GCA_037974665.1. Taxonomy (NCBI): domain Eukaryota; kingdom Viridiplantae; phylum Streptophyta; class Magnoliopsida; order Boraginales; family Ehretiaceae; genus Ehretia; species Ehretia macrophylla. The sequence goes on along the minus strand of CM075776.1, from coordinate 10,276,361 downwards.
ACCCCGCAAAAGGCCAAGCCCAGACCCCACCCACGGACGGAGTCTCCTCTGTACCGCGGACGATCCAAAAACCCTAAAATCAATATAATACTTGCGAAAGCCATAAAAGAATCAAAACAAGCTAACTTTCTTTAAAACCTACATTCTCTTATTAACCACCTTTCCAAACCAAAATGCCATGCATACTACACAAGTATTTATGCCACTAAATAGTTAGCTATTAGCATGCATTTCTTTACTAGTCACAAGAGTAAACTTTTACAGCTTGACATTCTTCCAACTTATACAACATAAGACCGTAGAGGCCTCAAACTAGAAAATACATACAAGGCCACAAGCCTCGAAATTAAACGATATCCAAGAAATATACATAACATGCAAGGCTCGCACAAAATCTAGTAACCAACCACCACCAAAGCAGAGAAGAGCAATCACGGAAATTCCTCTACCTGTTCCTCCTCCTCAATTACCTCGAGAGGGTCTGCTTCAACTACTCCTGTAAAAAATATAGTATAGAGAGGAATGAGCAAAAACTATTGCTCAGCGAGGGCAATTGGTCTCAAGGACGGAGATGAGAGGAGTATGCAATGCAATTAGCCAAGCAATGTATACATATATCATACAGAGATATAATAAAGCCAACAACAAAGCAAGGCAAGCATTAAAGCTATAAACACTCATTCAAAGGATACAATACTCTTTTCACGAGCAACTTTCATTCAAGAATTCGATGACGACGCGCCGGCCCAAACCACCTTATAACACCAGTTTGGAATACCCAGGAAGTATCCATCACCCTATGACCCAAATCTCCCTGGGAGGCAACCCAAGCGAGAAAGGGAATAGCAACGGAGCTAGAGCAACCAACACTGGCAGCCCAAGGCTACCCAGAGAGGCCCATCAGTCATGCGCGAGACACTATGCAATGCAAGACTCGATACAAGGCGATAAACAAGCGATAAAGCCACACGTGGGAGAATAACAAAGTAGGTTACTCTCGCACGCAATAGCAGCAATTTGATAAGCAATTCAATCCAAAGCAACTCAAACAAGTATTTCAAGTAATTCCAAGCATTCTATAGGCATAAAGACAAGAAAACACACAAAAACACAAATCGGCCCCAACTATCAAAACGCTACCATTTCCAAACGAGCCACGAGTTCTGGAAACCGACTTCGCCAACCCTCCTAGGTCACCATAAGGCACGTCTAAAGACCCCGAAACCTTACTTTACCCTAGAACTCGTGCAAAGCCCCGATTTCCCCTTTTCTCGTTTGAACTACAACTATAACAACCAAACACCCAACCAACGCCATAATCGCACCAAAAGTGCTTCCATGGCTTCCCGAAGCAATGCCAACACACAAAACGAGAAAACGCTAAAGTCGACCTAAACGACCCCGACTTTCCCAAAGGCATAATTCTCATTTTTTCCACTACGCAACTCAAACAAACCACACATTTTAGCATTCTAGCATACCTAGCACATTTCTACATCAATAGAAAGCATAACAGCGCAACTTCAACGTTTCAAGGTTTTACTATTCACAAAATACTATTTAATTAACAATTTAATTTGCAATCACAACATTTAACCGCAGAAAATGTTACAAAGCTATAAATACATGTTCTACAAATGCCAAGGAACATTCTAGAAGCATCAAATCGCTTTAAATAACGATCTACGGATAAATCTCAAAATTGACAAAGTTAACATACACAACGTATAAATGCGCAAATAACATGCTTCCCTCACCTCAGGTACTCCTAGTCGCTAGGAAAACAACGCTAGTTTCCTGGGAAATCACCCCGCACGAGCTCACGCGAAGATTAATCGATTGGAAGGTGAAAGGTTTTTTTTTTTCTTCTTGGAAACTCACGGCCAGCTGCTCTGTTATGCTGCTGTTTTTCTTTTTATTTTGCTTAGTTTTTTAGCTTATAAGGTGTTAAATGGTCAACAAGTCAAAGGTCCAAGGTCAAACTACTTAAAACTTGGTCAAAGAGCCTAATTTTGGGCATTTTAAAGCCATTTTAGCTAAGGTAAGATCAATTAAAGCTAGCAACATTTAAAATATAAAATTTAAGTCATCTAAACACTAGTTTCACTATTTGCTGAGGACTGGAAATCGTTCTCTAGCTAACGCTCCTGAAATGCAATGCACGTTGCGACGGCGAGAAAGTAACAATTAATTCACAAAGAATTTAAGGAAATATAATTTTCAAAATAATAAACAAAGAAAATTCACATTTCGGGCTCGGGTATTACACCCTCTCCCCCTTAAAACAATTGCGCCCACGCAATTCCTACCTGGTCGACAAACAACTCCGGATACTGATCCCGAACTTGGTCCTCTCTTTCCCAAGTTGCTTCCTCAAACCCATGATGATTCCACAGAACCTTTACTAACGGAATACTCTTTCTGCGAATCTCCTGAACTTTCCGATCCACAATCTGAATCGGTTTCTCTTCATAAGACAACTTTTCTTCAATCTGCAACGGCTCTGGTTCAAGTACATGTGAAGGGTCTGGATGGTACTTCTTCAACATAGACATATGGAACACATCGTGCAGTCTCGACAAGCTCGGAGGCAAAGCTAATCGATAAGCCAAAGGACCTACCTTTTTGGTGATCTCATACAGACCCACATACCTGGGACTAAGCTTCCCGCTCTTACCGTGCCGAATCAATCCCTTCCATGGAGAAATCTTAAGAAACATCCAATCTCCCAAATCAAACTCAAGATCCCGATGGTGCTTATCTGCATAACTCTTCTGACGACTCTGAGCTGTAAGCATACGCTGGCGAATAAGGTGAACATTATCTACCATCTTAATCATCTCAGGTAACACAGTCGGATCAACTGTTCTCATCTCTCCAACCTCTTCCCAATATAATGGGGATCTGCATTTACGACCATACAACGCCTCGTAGGGAGCCATACCTATAGTAGATTGATAACTATTGTTGTAGGCGAACTCCGCTAAAGGCAAAAACTTCTCCCAATTCTTCCCAAAGTCAAGCACACATGCTCGAAGCATGTCTTCCAAGATCCTGATGGTTCTCTCAGACTGGCCATCAGTTTGCGGATGATAAGCAGTACTGAAGCTCAACTTAGTTCCCATGGCCTCTTGCAACTTCTGCTAAAAACGAGATCTGAATCTGGGATCCCTATCTGACACTATACTCTGTGGTACTCCATGCAATCTCACAATATTAGCAACATAAAGCTCAGCTAGCTTATCAAGGCTATCCTGTTTGTTCACGGGAATAAAATGCGTAACTTTAGTCAAGCGGTCCACAACGACCCAAACAGAATCACATCCTCTCGGAGATCTAGGAAGATCGGTCACAAGGTCCATTGTTATATGTACCCACTTCCATTGCGGAATCGACAACGGCTGTAGAAGTCCGGCTGGCCTCTGATGTTCAACTTTAACCCTCTGACAAGTCAAACATCTGGATACAAACCCATCAATCTCCCTCTTCATATTGTTCTACCAGAAGTGTTGTTTCAAATCTCTATACATTTTTGTACTGCCCGGGTGAATCGTATACCTCGAATTATGTGCCTCGGACAGGATCTCATTCTTCAAAGTCGGATCATCAGGAACACATACTCTATCCCTGAATCTGAAGATGCCATCTGCATGTAATTTAAACTCCGACTCTCCCCCTTTTGATTTTTCTTGGATCTTCAAGATGTGAGGATCAGTCTTCTGAGCCTCTCTAATCTGTGCTAGCAACCCTGACTGAATCTGTAAACTAGCAAATCGAATCCCTACCTCAGTAGCTTCTGGCTTCCATGAACAAATTTCTTCCAAAGTCTCCCAGTCCTTGATAATCAAGCTTGCAATAGTAGCCTTTCGGCTCAAAGCATCAGCAACAACATTTGCCTTACCTGGCACATAGTTAATAGAACAGTTATAACCACCCAATAGCTCTAACCATCTCCGCTGCCTCATATTTAGATCCTTCTGTGAAAACAAATACTTGAGACTCTTATGGTCAGTAAATATTTCAAATCTGCAACCCCACAAGTAATGACGCCACTTCTTCAATGCAAACACAACAGCAGCTAACTCAAGATCATGTGTAGGGTAATTGACTTCATAAGGTTTCAATTTCCTAGAAGCATAGGCAATCACCTTACCATTCTGCATTAACACACAGCCCAATCCTTTCTTAGATGCATCACTGTAGACAACGAAGTTCTCTGTTCCCTCAGGTAAAGCTAGTATAGGAGCTGTAGTTAGTCTCTTCTTCAATTCTTGGAAACTGGATTCACACTTGGCATCCCAATTGTAAGCAACTTTCTTCCGAGTCAACTGGCTCAAAGGTCCATAAATTTTGGAAAAGTCTTTAACAAATCTCCGGTAGTAACCTGCCAATCCAAGAAAACTCCGAATCTCTGGCACCGTCTCAGGTCTCTTCCAAGATGAAACAACTTCAATCTTAGCTGGGTCCACTGAAATTCCTCGATTTGAAATGATATGGCCTAGAAAAGATATCTGATTCAACCAGAACTCACACTTGCTGAATTTAGCAAAAAGCTTGTTTTCCTGCAAAGTTTGAAGCACAATCCTCAAGTGTTGCTCATGTTTAGCCTCGTTCTTCGAATACACTAAAATGTCGTCAATAAAGATTACGACAAACTGATCAAGGTAAGGTCGGAAAACTTTCTGCATCAAGTCCATGAATGCGGCTGGTGCATTCGTCAAACCAAACGGCAATACAACAAACTCATAGTGGCCATATCTAGTCCTGAATGCCATCTTTGGTATATCGTCACTTCGAATCCTAAGTTGATAGTAAACCTGCCTCAAGTCAAATTTGGAGTAAACACTCGCACCCTGCAACTGGTCAAACAATTCTTCAATCAACGGCAATGGGTACTTGTTCTTAATCGTGACTTGATTAAGTCCCCTGTAATCAATGCATAACCGTAGCGTGCCATCTTTCTTTCTCACAAACAACACAGGCGCACCCCACGACGAAGAACTAGGTTGTATAAACCCTTTCTCAAGCAAATTCTGAAGCTGAATTTTTAACTCCTGAAGTTCAGCCGATGCCATTCTATAAGGACTCCTAGAAATTGGCGCAGTGCCTGGCACAAGATCAATCACGAACTCAATCTCCCTATCCGGTGGTAAACCCGGTAATTCCTCGGGAAATACACCAGGGAAGTCTCTAACAATCGGAACCTCATTTAAACTCAACTTATCAGCAGGCTGATTGATCAAATAGGCTAAGTAAGCTTCACAACCCTTATTCAACAACTTAGAAGTCTTAATTGCTGATAAAAGTGGAATGCGGGCAGCCCTGCAGTTCCCAACAATCTCTAGTACCGGTAGGTCAGGAACCTTAAGATAAACGACCTTTGTTCTACAATCCAACTGAGCATAATACTTTCCCAACCAGTCCATTCCCAAAATGATTTCAAAGTCACGGAATGGCAATATAATTAAATCAGTAGGAAATTTACGGTTCTCAATACATATATCACAAGATTTGCAAATAGACTCAGTAACAAATTTTGCACCCAAATGAGTACTAACTTCAACTTCATGAGGCAATTTATCAATGCAAACATTCACAGATCGTGCACATGCAGGAGTTATAAATGAATGTGTAGCTCCGGGATCAATCAAAACTTTAACTGGCTGAGTATTGAGAAGAAAGGTACCTTCCACTATAGCTGTAGTATCGGGTAGCTCCTCTGCATCCAGTGCAAAGACCCTAGCCTGAACTCTCTGTGCTGGACGTGCACCTACTGCCCTATTCTGAACACCTTGGCCTCCACCACGGCCCTGAACATTGTTATACTTAGGGCAATCTCTCACCCTATGATCATCACTGCCACAACCCGTACATTTACCACTCTTCCTCCAGCAGTTAGCCTCAATATGCCCTGACCGATTACAATAATTACACTGCTGATTTTGCCTAACTGCAGTGTTTCCCGTAGGTGCTGGGGCTCTGGCAGGGGTAGGAACTGTACCACCCTGCTGAGGTCTAGTCACAGCTGGCCTAGCCTGAATCTGCTGATGTGGCTGATACGGACGCTGCTGAGGAACTTGTGTACAAGACTGATAGTGCCTGGGCTGCCTCTGGCTGCCCTGGCCCAAATACTGCTTCTTACTCGGCTGACTGCTCTCAGCTATCATCTCAGCCTTCCGTTTCTCAAACTTCGAGGCTGCCTGAAATGCCTCGGGAAAAGTAGTGTAGGTCTGCCCAGTCAAATGCAACTGTATGTCCATTCTCAGCCCATGGACAAACCTATGAATCATCCTCCTAGCCGGCCGTACCAACTCGGGCATATACCTCGACAGGCTAACAAACCTAGCCTCATACTGTGCAACAGTCATATTTCCCTGCTTCAGGGCCACAAACTCATCTTCCCGTCTTTCCATAGCCATCTAGGGAATATATTTGTCCCGGAACTCACTTACAAAATCATCCCATAAATGTGGAACATCCTCACAATCCCACCTCAACCTGACAGTATTCCACCACTGCTCTGCATCACCCTCAAATAAGAATGACGCATAGTCTATTCTTGCCTCATCGGTGTACCTCAAAGTGGTGAAAATCTTCTCAACTCGATTAATCCATCTCTCGGCCGCCTCATCATCCGGCTTCCAGAAAAACTTTCCCGGCTCATGCCTCAGAAATTTCTCTAACTGATTGTTCTCAACTCTGTACCCCTGTCCACCAGGATTAGCTTGATTTCCCTGGGGATTATTCCGGTCCTGCCTCTGCTCATGCAGCACCTGTGTAATCCGGTCTACTGCAGTAGTCATAGTAGCCATAAACTGCTCAGGCAACGGCCGTTGACCCTATTCTGCTGCCTCTTCATCTGATCCTATACCTTGAGTACCACGACGTGGCGGCATAGTAGCAATTCACAATAGCTGGCAACATTTAAAAGCAGTTTATAGACAGTAATATAGCACATAAGATTAGATAACACTCAAGTCAATAACAATCTAATATTCTACCACACAATTCACATAAGACAAGTTCAACTTGCCAAACTATTTCACTTAAACACATAAACATTCCAAGTTCACAAAGTCATGCTAGAACATTTTCTTTTCACTTAGCAATCATACATAAACACTTTAGCATTTTAGACCTTTACCCCACAGACCGAGAATCATATCCCGGCTCATGCAAGACTATCATGCTCTGATACCACCTAAAGATGTCACGCCCCGACCCGACCCCGCAAAAGGCCAAGCCCGGACCCGACACACGGACGGAGTCTCCTCTGTACCGCGGACGATCCGAAAACCCTAAAATCAATATAATACTTGCGAAAGCCATAAAATAATCAAAACAAGCCAACTTTCTTTAAAATATACATTCTCTTATTAACCAACTTTCCAAACCAAAATGCCATGCATACTACACAAGTATTTATGCCACTAAATAGTTAGCTATTAGCATGCATTTCTTTACTAGTCACAAGAGTAAACTTTTACAGCTTTACATTCTTCCAACTTATACAACATAAGACCGTAGAGAGGCCTCAAACTATAAAATACATACAAGGCCACAAGCCTCAAAATTAAACGACATCCAAGCAAAATACATAACATGCAAGGCTCGCACAAAATCTGGTAACCAACCACCAGCAAAGCAGAGAAGAGCAATCACGGGAACACCTCTACCTGTTCCTCCTCCTCAATTACCTCGAGAGGGTCTGCTTCAACTACTCCTGTAAAAATATAGTATAGAGAGGAATGAGCAAAAACTATTGCTCAGGGAGGGCAATTGGTCTCAAGGACGGAGATGAAAGGAGTATGCAATGCAATTTAGCCAAGCAATGTATACATATATCATACAGAGATATAATAAAGCCATCAACAAAGCAAGGCAAGCATTAAAGCTATAAACACTCATTCAAAGGATACGATACTCTTTTCACGAGCAACTTTCATTCAAGAATTCGATGACGACGCGTCGGCCCAAACCACCTTATAACACCAGTTTGGAATACCCCGGAAGTATCCATCAACCTACGACCCAAATCTCCCTGGGAGGCAACCCAAGCGAGAAAGGGAATAGCAGCGGAGCTAGAGCAACCAACACTGGCAACCCAAGGCTACCCAGAGAGGCCCATCACTCACGCGCGAGACACTATGCAATGCAAGACTCGATACAAGGCGATAAACAAGCGATAAAGCCACACGTGGGAGAATAACAAAGTAGGTTACTCTCGCACGCAATAGCTCCAATTTGATAAGCAATTCAATCCAAAACAACTCAAACAAGTATTTCAAGTAATTCTAAGCATTCTATAGGCATAAAGACAAGAAAACACACAAAAACACAAATCGGCCCCAACTATCAAAACGCTACCATTTCCAAACGAGCCACGAGTTCTGGAAACCGACTTCGCCAACCCTCCTAGGTCACCATAAGGCACGTCTAAAGACCCCAAAACCTTACTTTACCCTAGAACTCGCGCAAAGCCCCGATTTCCCCCTTTCTTGTTTGAACTACAACTATAACAACCAAACACCCAACCAACGCCATAATCGCACCAAAAGTGCTTCCATGGCTTCCCGAAGCAATGCCAACACGCAAAATGAGAAAACGCTAAAGTCGACCTAAACGACCCCGACTTTCCCAAAGGCATAATTCTCATTTTTTCCACTACACAACTCAAACAAACCACACATTTTAGCATTCTAGCGTACCTAGCACATTTCTACATCAACAGAAAGCATAACATCGCAACTTCAACATTTCAAGGTTTTACTATTCATAAAACACTATTCAATTGACAATTTAATTTGCAATCACAACATTTAACCGCAAAAAATGTTACAAAGCTATAAATACATGTTCTACAAATGCCAAGGAACATTCTAGAAGCATCAAATCGCTTTAAATAACGATCTACGGATAAATCTAAAAATTGACAAAGTTAACATACACAACGTATAAATGCGCAAATAACATGCTTCCCTCACCTCAAGTACTCCTAGTCGCTAGGAAAACAACGCTAGTTGCCTCGGAAATCACCCCGCACGAATTCACGCGAAGATTGAATGATTGGAAGTTGAAAGGTTTTTTTTTTCTTCTTGGAAACTCACGGCCAGCTGCTCTGTTTTGCTGCTGTTTTTCTTTTTATTTTGCTTAGTTTTTAGCTTATAAGGTGTTAAATTGGTCAACAAGTCAAAGGTCCAAGGTCAAACTACTTAAAACTTGGTCAAAGAGCCTAATTTTGTGCATTTTAAAGCCATTTTAGCTAAGGTAAGATCAATTAAAACTAGCAACATTTAAAATATAGAATTTAAGTCATCTAAACACTAGTTTCACTATTTGCTGAGGATTGGAAATCGTTCTCTAGCTATCGCTCCTTAAATGCAATGCACATTGCGACGGCAAGAAAGTAACAATTAATTCACAAAGAATTTAAGGAAATATAATTTTCAAAATAATAAACAAAGAAATTTCACATTCCGGGCTCCGGTATTACAGACGTGAGCCGCGAAATGTACGACACATAAAGGCTTTTCGCCCTGGACATGACGGGTGTGATTATACCAGTACTAATGCACCGCATCCCATCAGAACTACGAAGTTAAGCATGCTTGGGCGAGAGCAGTACTAGGATGGGGGACCCCTTGGGAAGTCCTCGTGTTGTACCCCCCTTTTCATTTTGTTTTTTTGCCCCGTTCAGGCTTTCCAAGATGCTTTATCTGTCACATTTCTATTATCAAGTCCCACAAAAACTTGGGCAAGACAACTTCGCTTCGAGTGGAAGCTGGGCCCGTAAACCGAGGGCGTGGGGCTTGTGACCAGGTTTTCGTCGCTCCAATGCCAGTGACTTTTGATCCGTAAGGAGTTATACGGTTCACAGCATACCGTTGGAAAGCTCTCTGAGAGCTCTACGATGGGGGCAGCAAGCTTTCTCGGCCGTGCCTATTTTTGGAGCCCAAAAGCAAACGTTTTCATTAGTTTCGGGCCACTTTTCTTCTTTTTGCACTGTTTCTTCATCCCAGACCATTCGTCGTGAGCCGCGAATAGGACGACAATAAGGGCTTTGTTCTCTCAACATGACGGGTGTGATCATACCAGCACTAATGCACCGCATCCCATCAGAACTACGAAGTTAAGCGTGCTTGAGTGAGATTAGTACTAGGATGGGTGAGCCCCTGGGAAGTCCTCGTGTTGCACCCCCCTTTTCGTTTTGTTTTTTTGCCCCGTTCAGGCTTGCTAAGTTGTTTTATCAATCACATTTCAAATATCGAATCCCACGGCATGTTGGGCAAAACAACTTCGCTTTGCATAAAGGCTGAGCCCGCAAACCGAGGGTGACGGGCCTATGACCAAGTCTCCGTCGCTCTAGTGCCCACAACTTTTGATTCGTAAGGAGTTAAGCGGCGCACAGAATACCGTTGGAAAGCTCTTCGAGAGCTCTACGACAGGGACAGCAAGCCTGCTGGGCTGCGCCTATTTTCGGATCCCAAAAGCAAACTTTTTCATTGGTTTTAGGCCACTTTTCTTCTTTTTGCGCAGTTTCTTCATCCCGGATTGTTCGACGTGGGCCGCAAAATGTACGACACATAAGGGCTTTGCAACCTCAACATGACGGGTGCGATCATACCAGCACTAATGCACCGCATCCCATCAGAACTACGAAGTTAAGCATGCTTGGGCGAGAGCAGTACTAGGATGGGGGACCCCTTGGGAAGTCCTCGTGTTGTACCCCCCTTTTCATTTTGTTTTTTTGCCCCGTTCAGGCTTTCCAAGATGCTTTATCTGTCACATTTCTATTATGAAGTCCCACAAAATCTTGGGCAAGACAACTTCACTTCGAGTGGAGGTTGGGCTCGCAAACCGACGGCGTCGGGCTTGTGACCATCTCTCCGTCGCTCCAATGCCCATAACTTTTGATCCGTAAGGAGTTATGCGATGCACAGCATACCGTTGGAAAGCTCTTCGAGAGGTCTACGACGGGGGCAATAAGCCTACTCATCTGCCCCAATTTTTGAAGGCCAAAAGAAAACGTTTTCATCAATTTAGGGCGACTTTTCTTCATTTTACGTTGTTTCTTCATTCCGAATCGTTCGTCGTGAGCTGCCAAAACGATGACACTTAAGGGCTTTGCGCCCTCAACATGACGGGTGCGATCATACCAGCACTAATGCGCCATATCCCATCAAAACTACGAAGTTAAGCATGCTTGAGTGATAGTAGTACTTGGATAGGTAACCCCTTGGGATGTCCTCGTTTTGCACCCCCTCCCTTTCGTTTTGTTTTTTTCCCCCGTTCTGGCTTGCCAAGATGCTTTATCCGTCATATTTCTATTATCGAGTCCAATGTCCTCTTGGGCAAGACAACTTTGCTTCGCGCAGAGGCTGGGCCCGCAAACCAAGGGCGTGGGGCCTGTGACCATGTCTTTGTCACTCCAGTACCAATAACTTTTGATCCATAAGAAGTTATGCGGCGCACAGCATACTGTTGGAAAGCTCTCCGAGAGATCTACGACGGGGGCAGCAAGCCTGCTCGGCTGCGCCAATTTTTGGAGCCCAAAAGCATACATTTTCATTAGTTTCGGGATATTTTTCTTCTTTTTGTGTTGTTTTTTCGTCCCGGATCGTTCGTCGTGAGCCGCGAAAAGGATGACACATAAGGGCTTTGCGCCCTCAACATGACGGGTGCGATCATACCTGCAGTAATGCGCCGTATCGCATCAGAACTACAAAATTAAGCATGCTTGAGTGAGAGTAGGGCTTTGCGCCCTCAACATGACGGGTGCGATCATACCTGCAGTAATGCGCCGTATCGCATCAGAACTACAAAATTAAGCATGCTTGAGTGAGAGTAGTACTAGGGTGGGTGACCCCCTAGGAAGTCCTCGTGTTGCACCCTCTTTTCGTTTTGTTTTTTTGCACCGTTCAGGCTTGCCAAGATGCTTTATCCATCATATTTCTATTATCGAGTCTCACAGCATTTTGGGCAAGACAACTTCGCTGCGTGTAGAGGCTAGGCCCGCAAACCGATGGCGTCGGGCCTGTAACCAGTTCCCATCGCTCCAATACCCATAACTTTTGATCTGTAAGGAGTTATACGGCACACAACATACCGTTGGAAAGGTCCCAGAGATCTCCACGACGAGGGCCGCAAGCCTGCTCGGCTGCTCCAGTTTTCGAAGCCCACATGCAAAGTTTTTCGTTAGTTTCGGTCTACTTTTCTTCTTTTTACGCTGTTTTTTCATCCCGGATTATTCGTCGTGGGCCGCAAAAAGGATGACACATAAAGGCCTTTAGCCCTCAATATGACAGATGCGATCATACCAGCACTAATGCGCCGCATCCCATTAGTACTACGAAGTTAAGCGTGCTTGGGCGAGAGTAGTACTAGGATGGGTGACCCCATGGGAAGTCCTTATGTTGAACCCCCCCTTTTCGTTTAGTTTTTTTGACCCGTTCAGGCTTGCTAAGATGCTTTATCAGTCATTTCTATTATCAAGTCTCATGGCATCTTGGGCAAGACAACTTCGCTTTGCGTAAAGGCTGAGCCCGCAAACCGAGGGTGTCGGGCCTTTCACCAGGTCTCCGTCGCTCCAGTACCCATAACTTTTGATCCATAAGGAGTTAATCGGCGCACATCATACCGTTGGAAAGCTCTCCGAGAGTTCTATGACGTGGGCAACAAGTCTGCTTGGCTGAGCCAATTTTCAGAGCCCAAAAGAAAACGTTTTCATTAGTTTTAGGCCACTTTTCTTCTTTTTGCACTGTTTCTTCATCCTAGATCATTCGTCGTGAGCGGCAAAATGGACAACACATAAGGGCTTTGCGCCCTCAACATGACTAGTGCGATCATACTCGCACTAATGCACCGGATCACATCAGAACTCCGAAGTTAAGCGTGCTTGGGCGAGAGTAGTACTAGGATGGGTGACCCCCTAGGAAGTCTTCCTGTTGCACCCCTCTTTTCGTTTTGTTTTTTTACCTCGTTCTGGCTAGCGAAGATGCTTTATCCATCACATTACAATTATTGAGTCCCACGGCCTCTTGGGCAAGACAACTTCCCTTCGCGTAGAGGCTGGGCCCATAAACCGAGGGTGTTTGGTCTGTGACCAGGTCTTCATCGCTCCAGTGCCAATAACTTTTGATCTGTAAGGAGTTATGCGGTGCACAGCATACCATTGGAAAGCTCTCCAAGAGCTCTACGACTGGGGCAGCAAGCCTGCTTGGCAGCGCCTATTTTTGAAGCCCAGGAGCAAATGTTTTCATCAGTTTTGTGCCACTTTTCTTCTTTTTGCGTTGTATCTTCGTCTAGGATCGTTCGTCGCGAGCTGCAAAGAGGAAGACACGTAAGGACTTTGTGCTCTCAACATGATGGGGGTGATCATACCAACACTAATGCACCGGATCCCATCAGAACTCCGAAGTTAAGCGTGCTTGGGCGAGAGTAGTACTAGAATGGGTGACCGCCTGCGAAGTCCTCGTGTTATACCCCCCTTTTCGTTTTGTTTTTTTGCCATGTTCTGGCTTGCCAAGATGCTTTATCTGTCACATTTCTATTATCTAGTCCCACGGCCCCTTGGGCAAGACAACTTCGCTTCACGTAGAGGCTGGGCCCGCAAACTGAGGGCGTGGGGCCTGTGACCAGGTCTTCGTCGCTCTGTTGCAAATAACTTTTGATCCGTAAGGAGTTATGCGGTACACAGCATATCGTTGAAAAGTTGTCCGAAAGCTCTACGACTGAGGCAGCACGCCTGCTCGGCTGCGCCTACTTTCAGAGCCCAAAAGCAAACGTTTTCTTCAGTTTTGGGCCACTTTTCTTCTTTTTGAGCAGTTTCTCCTTCTAGGATCGTTCGTCGTGAGCCGTAAAAATGAAGACGCTTAAGGGCTTTGCGCAGTCAACATGATGGGTATAACCATACCTGCACTAATACATCGGATCCCATCAGAACTCCGAAGTTAACCGTGCTTGGGCGAGTGTAGCACTAGAATGGGTGACCCCGTGGGAAGTCCTCGTGTTGCACCCCCCTTTTCATTTAGTTCTTTTGCCCCGTTCTAGCTTGCCAATATGCTTTATCCGTCACATTTCTATTATCGAGTCCCACGGCCTCTTGGGCAAGACAACTTCACTTTGCGTAGAGGCTAGGCTCGCAAACCGAGGGCGTGGGGCCTGTGACCAGGTCCTCGTCGCTCCAGTACCAATAACTTTTGATCCTTAAGGAGTTATGTGGCGCACAGTATGCCGTTGGAAAACTCTCCGAGAGCTCTACAATGGGGGCAGCAAGCCTGCTCGGCTGCGCCTATTTTTCGAGCCCAAAAGCAAACATTTTCATTAGTTTTGGGCCACTTTTCTTCTTTTTGCGCTGTTTCTTCATCCCGGATCATTCGTCGTGAGCTGCGAAAAAGATGACACATAACGTCTTTGCGCCCTCAACATGACGGGTATGATCATACCAGCACTAATGCGCCGCATCCCATCACAACTACGAAGTTAAGCGTGCTTGGGTGAGAGTAGGGCTTTGCGCCCTCAACATGACGGGTGAGATCATACCATCACTAATACGCCGCATCCCATCAGAACTACGAAGTTAAGCGTGCCTGAGTGAGAGTAGTACTAGGGTGGGTGACCCCTTGTGAAGTGCTCGTGTTGCACCCCCCTTTTCATTTTGGTTTTTTGCCCAGTTCAGGCTTGCCAAGATGCTTTATCCGTCACATTTCTATTATCGAGTCTCACGACATCTTGGGCAGGACAACTTCGATTTGCGTACAGGCTGGGCCTGCAAACCGAAGGCGTCGGCCCTGTAACCAGGTCTCCGTCGCTCCAATACATATAACTTTTGATCCTTAAGGAGTTATGCGCTGCACAGCATACCGTTGAAAAGCTGCCCGATAGCTCTACGACGGGGGCAACAAGCTTGCTCGGCTCCGCCTATTTTCGAAGCCCAAAAGCAAAGGTTTTCAATATTTTCGGTCCACTTTTCTTCTTTTTATGATGTTTCTTCATCCCGGATAGTTCGTCGTGAGCCGCAAAAAGGACAACAAATATGTGCTTTGTGCCCTCAATATGACGGGTGCGATCATACCCGCACTAATGCACCACATCCCATCAGAACTACGAAGTTCAGAGGGCTTGGGCGAGAGTAGTAATAGGATGGGTGACCCCCTGGGAAGTCCTCGTGTTGGACCCCCCTTTTCGTTTTGTTTTTTTTGCCACGTTCAGGCTTGCCAAGATACTTTATCAATCACATTTCTATTATCGAGTCCCACGGTATCTTGGACAAGACAACTTCACTTTGCGTAGAGGTTGGGCCCACAAACCGAGGGCGTCGGTCCTGTGACCAGGTCTCTGTCGCTCCAATGCTCTTAACTTTTGATTTGTAAAGAGTTATGCGGCGCACTGCATGCCGTTGAAAAGCACTCCTAGAGCTCGACGATGTGGGCAACAAGCCTGCTCAGCTGCGCCTATTTTTGTAGCCCAAAAGCAAATGTATTCATCACTTTCGGGCCATATTTATTCTTTTTGCGCTGTTTCTGCTTCCCGAATTGTTCGTCGTGAGCCGCAAAAAGGACGACACATAAAGGCTTTGTGTCCTCAACATGACGGGTGCAATCATACCACTACTAATACACCAGATCCCATCAGAACTCCGAAGTTAAGCATGTTTGGGTAAGAGTAGTACTAGGATGGGTGGCCCCTTGGGATGTCCTCGTGTTGCACCCCCCCTTTTCGTTTTGTTTTTTTGCCCCGTTTTGGCTTGCCAAGATTCTTTATCCGTCACATTTCTATTATCGAGTCCCACGGCCTGTTGGGCAAGACTACTTAGCTTCGCGTAGAGGCTGGGCCCATAAACCGAGGGCATGGGGCCTGTGACCAGGTCCTCGTCGCTCCAGTGCCAGTAACTTTTGATCCGTAAGGAGTTATGCGGCGCACAGCATACCGTTGGAAAGCTCTCTGAGAGCCCTACGACAAGGGCAAAAAGTCTTCTTGGCTGCGCCTGTTTTTGGAGCCCAAAAGCAAACATTTTTATTAGTTTCGGGCCACTTTTCTTCTTTTTGTACTCTTTCTTTGTCTCGGACCGTTTGTCGTGAGCCACGAATAGGACGACAATATGGGCTTTCCACCCTCAACATGACGGGTGCAATCATACCAGCACTAATGGACCACATCCCATCAGAACTATGATGTTAAGCGTGCTTGAGTGAAAGAAGTACTATGATGGGTAACCCCCTGGGAAGTCCTGGTGTTGCACCCCCCTTTTTGTTTTGTTTTTTTGCCCCGTTCAGGCTTGCTAAGATGCTTTATCAGTCACATTTCTATTATCGAGTCCCACGGCATCTTGGGCAAAACAACTTCGCTTTGCGTAAAGGCTGAGCCCGCAAACCGAGGGTGTCGGGCCTATGACCAAGTCTCCGTCGCTCTAGTGCCCATAACTTTTGATCCGTAAGGATTTAAACGGCACACAGAATACCGTTGGAAAGTTCTTCAAGAGCTCTCCGACGGGGGCAGCAAGCCTGCTCGGCTGCGCCTCTTTTCGGAGCCCAAAAGCAAACGTTTTCATTGGTTTTGGGCCATATTTTTTCTTTTTGCGCTGTTTCTACATCCCGGATTGTTCGACGTGAGCCGCGAAATGTACAACACATGAAGGCTTTGCGCTTTCAACATGACGGGTGCGATTATACCAGCACTAATACACCACATCCCATTAGAACTACGAAGTTAAGCATGCTTGGGCGAGAGGAGTACTAGGATGGGGGACCCCTTGGGAAGTCCTCGTGTTGCACCCCTCTTTCATTTTGTTTTTTTGCCCCGTTCAGGCTTACCAAGATGCTTTATCCATCACATTTCTATTATCAAGTCCCACGGAATCTTGGGCAAGACAACTTCGCTTCGCGTGGAGGCTGGGCTCGCAAACCGAGGGCATCGTGCCCGTGACCAGGTCTCCATCGCTCTAGTGCCCATAACTTTTGATCCGTAAGGAGTTATGCGGTGCACAACATACCGTTGGAAAGCTCTTCGAGAGCTCAATGACGGAAGCAGTAAGCCTGCTCGTCTGCGCCAATTTTCAGAGCCCAAAATCAAACGTTTTCATCAATTTATGGCCATTTTTCTTCTTTTTATGCTATTTCTTCGTTCTGAATCGTTCGTCATGAGCTGCCAAAACAACGACACATATGGGCTTTGCACGCTCATCATGACGGGTGCGATCATACCAGCACTAATGCATTGTATCCCATCAAAACTTCGAAGTTAAGCGTGCTTGAGTGAGAGTAGTACTAGGATGGGTAACCCCTTGGGATGTCCTCATTTTTCACCCCCCTTTTCGTTTTGTTTTTTTGCCCCGTTCTGGCTTGCCAAGATGCTTGATCCGTCACATTTCTATTATCGAGTCCCACATCTCCTTGGGCAAGACAACTTCGCTTCGCCCAAAGGCTGGGCCTGCAAACCGAGGGCGTGGGGCCTGTGTCCAGGTCTTCGTCGCTCCAGTACCAATAACTTTTGATCCGTCAGGAGTTATGCGGTATACAGCATACCGTTGGAAAGCACTTTGAGAGCTCTACAATAGGGTCAGCAAGACTGCTCGGGTGCGCCTACTTTCGGAGCACAAAAGTATACATTTTCATTAGTTTCGGGCCATTTTTCTTCTTTTTACGCTGTTTCTTCATCCCGAATCGTTCGTCGTGAGTCGCGAAAAGGATGACACATAAGGGCTTTGCGCCCTCAATATGACGGGTGTAATCATACCAGCACTAATGCGTTGCATCCCATCAGAACTACGAAGTTAAGCGTGCTTGAGTGAGTGTAGGGCTTTGCGCCCTCAACAAGATGGGTGCGATCATACCATCACTAATGCGCCGCATCGCATCAGAACTACAAAGTTAAGCGTGCTTCAGTGAGAGTAGGACAAGGGTAGGTGACCCCCTGGGAAGTCCTCGTGTTGCACCCCCTTTTCGTTTTGTTTTTCTGCACCGTTCAGGCTTGCCAAGATGCTTTATCCATAATATTTCTATTATCGACTCTCACAGCATCTTGGGCAAGACAACTTTGCTGCGTTTAGAGGCTGGGCCAGCAAACCGAAGGCGTCGGGCCTGTAACCAGTTCTCTGTCGCTCCAATACCCATAACTTTTGATCCGTAAGGAGTTATGCAGCGCACATCATACCGTTCTAAAGGTCCCCGAGAGCTCCACGATGGGGGCCGCAAGCTTGCTTGGCTGCGCTTGTTTTTGAAGCCCACAAGAAAAGTTTTTCATTAGTTTCGGTCCACTTTTCTTCTTTTTACGCTGTTTCTTCGTCCCGGATCATTCGTCATGGGCCGCGAAAAGGATGACACATAAGGGCCTTGCGCCCTCAATATGACGGGTGCGATCATACCAGCACTAATGCACCGCATCGCATCAGAACTACGAAGTTAAGCGTGCTTGGGCAAGAGCAGTACTAGGATGGGTGACCCCATGGTAAGTTCTCGTGTTGCACACCCCCTTTTCATTTTGTTTTTTTGCCCCGTCCAGGCTTGCTAAGATGCTTTATCAGTCATATTTCTATTATCGAGTCCCACTGCATCTTGGGCAAGACAACTTCGCTTTGCGTAAAGGCTGAGCCCGCAAACCGAGGGTGTCGGGCCTTTCACCAGGTCTCCGTCGCTCCAGTACCCATAACTTTTGATCCGTAAGGAGTTAATCGGTGCACATCATACCGTTGAAAAGCTCTCCAAGAGCTCTACGACGTGGGCAACAAGCCTGCTTGGCTGAGCCTATTTTCAGAGTCGAAAAGCAAACGTTTTCATTTGTTTCAGGCCACTTTTCTTCTTTTTGCACTGTTTCTTCATCCTGGATCGTTCGTAGTGAGCGGCAAAATGGGCGACACATAAGGGCTTTGCGCCCTCAACATGGCGGGTGTGATCATACCAGCACTAATGCATCAGATCACATCAGAACTCTGAAGTTAAGCGTGCTTGGGCGAGAGTAATACTAGGATGGGTAACCCCTTGGGAAGTCCTCCTGTTGCACCCCTTTTTTCGTTTTGTTTTTTTGCCGCGTTTTGGCTTGCCAAAATGCTTTATCCGTCACATTTCTATTATCGAGTCCCACGGCTTCTTGGGCAAGACAACTTCCCTTCGCGTAGAGGCTGGGCCTGCAAACCGAGGGCCTGGGGCCTGTGACCGGGTCTTCGTCGCTCCAGTGCCAATAACTTTTGATCTGTAAGGAGTTATGCGGTGCACAGCATACCGTCGGAAAGCTCTCCGAGAGCTCTATGACTGGGGCTGCAAGCCTGCTTGGCAACGCCTATTTTTGAAGCCCAAGAGTAAATGTTTTCATCAGTTTTGCGCTACTTTTCTTCTTTTTGCATTGTTTCTTCGTCTAGGATCATTCGTCATGATCCGCAAAAAGGAAGATACGTAAGGGCTTTGCGCTCTCAACATGGCGGGTGCGATCATACCAGCACTAATACGCTGCATCCCATCAGAACTACGAAGTTAAGCGTGCTTGGGCGAGAGCAGTACTAGAATGGGTGACCACTTGCGAAGTCCTCGTGTTGTACCCCCATTTTCGTTTTGTTTTTTTGCCCCGTTCTGGCTTCCCAAGATGCTTTGTCTGTCATATTTCTATTATCGAGTCCCACGGCCTCTTGGGCAAGACAACTTCACATCGCGTAGAAGCTGGGCCCGCAAACTGAGGGCGTGGGGCCTGTGACTAGGTCTTTGTCGCTCCAGTGCAAATAACTTTTGATCCATAAGGAGTTATGCAGTGCACAGCATACCGTTGGAAAGCTGTCCGAGAGCTCTACCACGCGGGCAGCAAGCCTGCTCGGTTGTACCTATTTTCAAAGCCCAAAAGCAAATGTTTTCATTAGTTTCAGGCCACTTTTTTTCTTTTTGCGCTGTTTCCTCATCCTGGATCGTTCGTCATGAGCTACAAAAAGAACGACACATAAGGGCTTTGCGCCCTCAACATGACGGGTGTGATCATACCAGCACTAATGCACTGGATCCCATCAGAAATCCGAAGTTAAGCGTGCTTGGGCGACAGTAGTACTAGGATGGGTAACCCCCTGGGAAGTCCTCGTGTTGCACCCCCCCTTTTCATTTTGTTTTTTTGCCCCGTTCAGGCTTGCCAAGATGCTTTATCCATCACATTTCTATTATCGAGTCCCACGGTATCTTGGGCAAGACAACTTCACTTTGCGTAGAGGTTGGGCCCGCAAATCGAGAGCTGTGCGATGTGGGCAACAAGCCTGCTCGGCTGCGCCTATTTTTGGAGCCCAAAAGCAAACGTTTTCATCAGTTTCGAGCAATTTTTCTTGTTTTTATGCTGTTTCTTCTTCCCAGATCGTTCGTCGTGAGCTGCAAAAAGGACGACACATAAGGGCTTTGCGCCCTCAACATGACGGGTGCAATCATACCATCACTAATACACTGGATCCTATCAGAACTCCAAAGTTAAGCATGTTTGGGTAAGAGTAGTACTAGGATAGGTGACCCCCTGGGAAGTCCTCGTGTTGCACCCCCCCTTTTCGTTTTGTTTTTTTGCCCCATTTTGGCTTGCCAAGATTCTTTATCCGTCACATTTCTATTATCGAGTCCCACGGCCTGTTGGGCAAGACAACTTAGCTTCGCATAGAGGCTGGGCTCATAAACCGAGGGCGTAGAGCCTGTGACCAGGTCTTCGTCGCTCCAGTGCCAGTAACTTTTGATCCGTAAGGAGTTATACGTCGCCTGCTCGACTGTGCCTATTTTCTGAGCCCAAAAGCAATTGTTTTCATTATTTTTAGGCCACTTTTCTTCTTTTAGTGCTATTTTTTAGTCCCGGATCATTCGTCGTGAGCCGCAAAAAGGGCGACACATAAGGACTTTGTGCCCTCAACCTGACGGGTACGATCATACCTGCACTAATGCACCGGATCCCATCAAATATCTGAAGTTAAGCATGCTTTGGTGAGAGTAGTGCTAAGGTGGGTGACCCCCTGGGAAGTCCTCGTGTTGCACCCCCCCTTTTCGTTTTGTTTTTTTGCCCCGTTCAAGCTTGCTAAGATGCTTTATCAGTCACATTTCTATTATCGAGCCCTACGACATCTTGGGCAAAACAAATTTGCTTTGCGTAAAGGCTGAGCCCGCAAAACGAGGGTGTCGGGCCTATGACCGAGTCTCCATCGCTCTAGTGCCTATAACTTTTGATCCATAAGGAGTTAAGCAGCGCACAGAATACCGTTGGAAAACTCTTCAAGAGCTCTCAGACGGGGCAGCAAGACTGCTCGGCTGTGCCTATTTTCGGAGCCTAAAAGTAAACATTTTCATTAGTCTTGGGCAACTTTTCTTCTTTTTGCGTTGTTTCTTCGTCCCGGATTGTTCGACGTGAGCCGCGAAATGTACAACACATAAGGGCTTTACGTCCTCAACATGACGGGTGCGATCATACCAGCACTAATGCTCCGGATCCCATCAGAACTCCGAAGTTAAGCATGCTTGGGCGAGAGTAGTACTAGGATAGGTGACCCCCTAGGAAGTCCTCGTGTTGCACCCCTTTTTTGTTTTCCTTTTTTGCCTTGTTCAGGCTTACCAAGATGCTTTATCCGTCACATTTGTATTATCAAGTTCCATGGCATCTTGGGCAAGACAACTTCACTTCGCGTAGAGGCTGGGCCCGCAAACCGAGGGTATGGGGCCTGTGACCAGGTGTCCGTCGCTCTAGTGCCCCTAACCTTTGATCTGTAAGAAGTTATGCGGTGCATAGCATACCGCTGGAAAGCTCTCCGAGAGCTCTACGATGGGGGCAGCAAGCCTACTCCTCTGTTCTAGTTTTCGGTGCCCAAAATCAAACGTTTTCATCAATTTATGGCCATTTTTCTTCTTTTTATGCTATTTCTTCGTTCTGAATCGTTCGTCATGAGCTGCCAAAACAACGACACATATGGGCTTTGCACGCTCATCATGACGGGTGCGATCATACCAGCACTAATGCATTGTATCCCATCAAAACTTCGAAGTTAAGCGTGCTTGAGTGAGAGTAGTACTAGGATGGGTAACCCCTTGGGATGTCCTCATTTTTCACCCCCCTTTTCGTTTTGTTTTTTTGCCCCGTTCTGGCTTGCCAAGATGCTTGATCCGTCACATTTCTATTATCGAGTCCCACGGCATCGTGGGCAACACAACTTTGCTTCGCATAGAGGCTGGGCCAGCGAACCGATGGCGTCGGGCATATGACCAAGTCTCCGTCGCTCTAATTCCCATAAATTTTGATTCATAGGGAGTTATGCGGCACACAACATACCATTGGAAAGCTCTCCGAGAGCTCTACGACGAGGAAAGCAAGCCTGCCCGACTGTGCCTATTTTCGGAGCCCAAAAGCAAACGTTTTCATCAGTTTCGGGCCACTTTTCTTCTATTTATGCTGTTTCTTTGTCCCAGATCATTCGTCGTGAGCCGCAAAAAGGACGACACATAAGGGTTTTATGCCCTCAACATGACGGGTGCGATTATACCAGCACTAATGTACCGGATCCCATTAGAACTCCAAAGTTAAGCGTGCTTTGGTGAGAGTAATACTAGGATGGGTGACCCCCTAGGAAGTCATCGTGTTGTACCACCCTTTTCGTTTTGTTTTTTTGCCCCGTTCTCGCTTGCCAAGATGCTTTATCCGTCATATTTCTATTATCGAGTCCCACGCCCTCTTGGGCAAGACAACTTCGCTTCGTACAAAGGGTGGGCCCGCAAACCGAAGGCGTGGAGCCTGTGACCAGGTCTTCGTCACTCCAATACCAATAACTTTTGATCAGTTAGAAGTTATGCGGCGCACAACATACCGTTGGAAAGCTCTCCAAGAGCTCTACGATGGGGGCAGCAAACCTGCTCAACAGCGCCTATTTTCGGAGCCCAAAAGCATACATTTTTATTAGTTTTGGGCCATTTTTCTTCTTTTTAAGCTGTCTCTTCATCCCATAACAATCGTCGTGAGCCGAAAAAAGGACGACACATAAGGGCTTTGCGCCCTCAACATGACGGGTATGATCATACCAACACTAATGCGTCGCATGCCATCAAAACTACGAAGTTAAGCATGCTTGAGTGAGAGTAGGACTTTGCGCCCTCAACATGACGGGTGTGATCATACCAGCACTAATACGAGGTTAAGCGTGCTTGACTGAGAGTAGTACTAGGGTGGGTGACCCCAAGCGAAGTCCCCATGTTGCACCCCCTTTTTGTTTTGTTTTTGTGCCACGTTCAGGCTTGCCAAGATGCTTTAACCGTCATATTTCTATTATCGAGTCTCACAGTATCTTGAGCAAGACAACTTCGCTTCGCGTAAAGGTTGGGCCTGCAAACCGAGGGCATGGGGACTGTGACCAGGTCTCCGTCGCTCCAATACCCATAAGTTTTGATCCGTAAGAAGTTATGCGGCACATAGCATACCGTTGGAAAGGTCCCCAACAGTTTCATGACGGGGGCTGCAATCCTGCTCGGCTGCGCCTGTTTTCGAAGCCCACAAGCAAAGTTTTTCATTAGTTTCGGTCCACTTTTCTTCTTTTTACACTGTTTCTTCATCGCAGATCGTTCGTCGTGGGCCGCAAAAAAAATGACACATAAGGGTCGTGCGCCCTCAATATGACGAGTACGATCATACCAACACTAATGCACCGCATCCCATTAGAACTATGAAGTTAAGCATGCTTGGGCAAGAGTAGTACTATGATGGGTGACCCCATGGGAAGTCCTCGTGTTGCCCTCCCCCCCCCCCCATCCCCTTTTCGTTTTGTTTTTTTGCCCTGTTCAGGCTTGCTAAGATGTTTTATTAATCACATTTCTATTATCGAGTCCCACGGCATCTTGGACAAGACAACTTCGCTTTGCGTAAAGGCTGAGCCCGCAAACTGTGGGTGTCAGGCCTTTGACCAGGTCACCGTCGCTCTAGTGCCCATAACTTTTGATCTGTAAGGAGTTAATCGATGCACATCATACCATTAGAAAGCTCTCCGAGAACTCTACGACATGGGCAGCAAGCCTGCTTAGCTGCGCCTATTTTCGGAGCCCGAAATCAAATATTTTCATCAGTTTCAAGCCACTTTTCTTCTTTTTGCACTATTTCTTCGTCCGAGATAGTTCATCGTGAGCCGCGAAAAGGACGACACATAAGGGCTTTGCGCCCTCAACATGACGGGTGTAATCGTACCATCACTAATGCACCGGATTACATCAAAACTCCGAAGTTAAGCGTGCTTTGCCGAGAGTAGTACTAGGATGGGTGATCCCCTGGGAAGTCCTCCTGTTGCACCCCCCTTTTGTTTTGTTTTTTTGCCGCGTTCTGGCTTGCCAAGATGCTTTATCCATCACATTTCCATATCGAGTCCCACGGCCTCTTGGGCATGACAACTTCCCTTCGCATAGAGGCTGAGCCCCCAAACTGAGGGCGTGAGGCCTGTGACCAGGTCTTCGTCGCTCCAGTACCAATAACTTTTGATCTGTAAGGAGTTATGCGGCGCACAGCATGTCGTTGGAAAGTTCTCCAAGAGCTCTACAACGGGGGTAATGAGCCTGCATGGCTGCGCCTATTTTTGGAGATCAAAAGCAAACGTTTTCATTAGTTTCGGGCCATATTTCTTCTTTTGATGCTGTTTCTTTGTCCCGGATCATTTGTCGTGAGCCGTAAAATCGACGACACATAAGGGCTTTACGCCTTCAACATGACGGGTTCGATCATACCAGTACTACTGTACCGCATCCTATCAGAACTACGAAGTTAAGCGTGCTTGGGCGAGAGTAATACTAGGATGGTTGACCCCGTGGGAAGTCCTTGTGTTGCAGCCCCCTTTTCACTTTGTTTTTTGCCCCATTCAGGCTTGCCAAGATGCTTTATCAGTCACATTTCTATTATCGAATCCCAGGGCATCTTGGGCAAGACAACTTTGCTTCTCGTAAAGGCTGGGCCCGCAAACCGAGGGCACCAGGCCTGTGATCAGGTCTCCGTCGTTCCAGTGCCCATAACTTTTGATCCGTAAGTAGTTATGCGGATCACAACATACCGTTGGAAAGCTCTCCAAGTGTTCTACGATTGGTGTAGTAAGCCTGCTCAGCTGCGCTAGATTTCGGAGCCCAAAAGCAAATATTTTCATCAGTTTAGGCCACTTTTCTTCTTTTTACACTATTTCTTCTTCCCGGATCGTTCGCCGTGAGACGCGAAAAGGACGACACATAAGGGCTTTGTGCCCTCAACATGACGGGTGCGATTATACCAATACTAATGCGTCGCATCCAATCAGAACTACTTTGTTAAGCGTGCTTGTGTGAGACTAGTACTAAGATGGGTGACCCCCTAGGAAGTCCTCGTGTTGTACCCCCCTTTTCGTTTTGGTTTTTTGCATCGTTCAGGCTTGCCAAGATGCTTTATCCATCACATTTCTATTATTAAGTCCCACGGCATCTTGGGCAACACAACTGCGCTTCGCGTAGAGGCTAGGCCCGAAAACCGAGGACATAGGGCCTGTGCCCAAGTCTCTATCGCTTTGATACCCATAACTTTTGATCCGTAAGGAGTTATGCGGTGCACATCATACTGTTGGAAAGTTCATCGAGAGCTCTATGACATGGGCAGCAAGCCTGCTCAGCTGTGCCTATTTTCGGAGCACAAAAGCAAACGTTTTCTTCAGTTTTGGGCCATTTTTCTTCTTTTTGCATTGTTTCATCATCCCGGATCGATCGTCGTGAGCTGCGAAAAGAATGACACATAAGGGCTTTGCGCCCTCAACATGACGGGTGCGATCATACCAGCACTAATGCATTGGATCCCATAAAAACTCTAAAGTTAACCGTGCTTGGGCGAGAGTAGTACTAGGATGGGTGACCGCCTGGGAAGTCCTCGTGTTACGCCACCCTTTTTGTTTTGTTTTTTTGCCCCGTTCTGCCTTGCCAAGATACTTTACCCATCATATTTCTATTATCGAGTCCCACAGCATCATGGGAAGACTACTTCGCTTCGTGTAGAGGCTGGGCTTGCAAATCGAGGGCATCCGGCCTGTGACCAAGTCTCCGTCGCCCCAGTGCCTATAACTTTTGATCCATATGGACTTACGCGTCGCACATCATACCGTTGGAAAGCACTCTTAGAGTTCTACGACGGGGGCAGTAAGCCTACTCGGTTGCGCCTATTTTTGGAGCCCAAAATTGAACGTTTTTATCAGTTTCAGGCAACTTTTCTTCTTTTTACGCTATTTCTTCATCCCGGATCGTTCATCGTGAGCCGCGAAAAGGACGACACATAAGGGCTTTCTGCCCTCAACATGACGGGTGGGATCATACCAGCACTAATGCAAAACATCCCGTCAGAACTATGAAGTTAAGAGTGCTTGAGTGAGAGTAGTACTAGGATGGGTGCCCCCCTGGGAAGTCCTTTTGTTGCTCCCCCTTTTTCGTTTTGTTTTTTTGCCCCGTCCAGGCTTGCCAAGATACTTTATCAGTCACATTTTTATTATCAAGTCCCACGGCATCTAGGGCAAGACAACTTCGTTTTGCACAGAGGCTGGGCCCGTAAACCAAGTGCGTCGGGCCTATGACCAGGTCTCCGTCGCTCTAGTGCCCATAACTTTTGATCCGTAAGGAGTTATGCGGTGCACAACATACAGTTTGAAAGCTCTACGACGGGGGCAGCAAGCCTGCTAAGTTGCGCCTATTTTTGGAGCCCAAAATCGAACGTTTTCATCAGTTTTGGGCCATTTTTCATCATTTTGTGTTGTTTTTTCATCCCGTATCGTTCGTCATGAGCCGCAAATAGGACGACAATATGGGCTTTGCACCCTCAATATGAAGGGTACGATCATACCAGCACTAATGGACCGCATCCCATCATAACTCTGAAGTTAAGCAAGCTTGGGCGAGAGTAGTACTAGGATGGGTGACCCCCTGGGAAGTCCTCGTGTTGCACCCCCCTTTTCGTTTTGTTTTTTTGCCCCGTTCTGGCTTGCCAAGATGCTTTATCCGTCACATTTCTATTATCGAGTCCCACGTCCTCTTGGGCAAGACAACTTCGCTTCGCGTAGTGGCTGGGCCCGCAAACCGAAGGCATGGTGCCTGTGACCAGGTCTTCATCGCTCCAATCCCAATAACTTTCGATCCGTAAGGAGTTATGCACGCACAGCATTCCTTTGGAAAGGTCACCGAGAGCTCTACGACGGGGGCAGCAAGCCTGCTCAGCTGCTCTTGTTTTCGGAGCCCAAAAGCAAACGTTTTCATTAGTTTCGGGCCACTTTTCTTCTTTTTGCCTTGTTTCTTCCTCCTGGATCGTTCGTCGTGAGCTGCGAAAAGGACGACACAAAAGGACTTTGCGCCCTTAACATGACGGGCGCAATCATACCAACACTAATGCACCGCTTCCCATCAGAACTAAGAAGTTAAGCATTCTTGGGCGAGAGTAGTACTAGGATGGGGGACCCCCTGGGAAGTCCTCGTGTTGCAACCCACATTTCGTTTTGTTTTTCTGCCCCGTTCTGGCTTGCCAAGATGCTTTATCCGTCAAATTTCTATTATCAAATCCAACGGCATCTTGGGCAAGACAACTTCACTTCGCGTAGAGGCTGGGTTTACAAACCGAGGGTGTCGGGCCTGTGACCAAGTCTCCGTCGCTCCAGTGCCGATAACTTTTGATTCATAAAGGGTTATGCAGTGCACAGCATACCGTTGGAAAGCTTTCCGAGAGCTCTACGACGGGGGCAATAATCTTGCTCGGCTGCGTCAGTTTTCAGAGTCCAAAAGCAAAGGTTTTCATTAGTTTCAGGCAACTTTTCTTCTTTTTGTGATGTTTCTTCATCCCGGATCGTTCGTCGTGTGCCGCAAAAAGTACGATACATAAGGGCTTTGCACCCCCAACATGACGGGTGCGATCATAGTAGTACTAATGCGCTGCATCCCATCAAAACTACGAAGTTAAGCATGCTTGAGTGAGAGTAGTACTAGGATGGGTGACCCCCTAGGATGTCCTCATGTTGCACCGCCCCTTTTTGTTTTGTTTTTTTGCCCCATTCAGGCTTGCCAAGATGCTTTATTCATCACATTTATATTTTCATGTCCCACGGCATCTTGGCCAACTCAACTTCACTTCGTGTAGAGGTTGGGCTGGCAAACCTAGGGCGTCGGGCATGTGACCAGGTCTCCGCCACTCCATTGCCCATAACTTATGATCCGTAAGGAGTAGTGCGGTGCCCAGCAAACCGTTGGAAAGCTCTCTGAAAGCTCTACAACGGGGGCAGCATGCCTGCTCAGCTGCGCCTAGTTTCGGATCCCAAAATCAAACATTTTCATTAGTTTCGGGCAACTTTTCTTCTTTTTATGATGTTTCTTCATCCCGGATCATTCGTCGTGAGCCGCAAAAAGGACGACACATATGGGCTTTACGCCCTCAACATGACAGGTGTGATCATACCAACACTAATGCGCCACATTCCATCAGAACTACGAAGTTAAGCGTGCTTGAATGAGAGTAGTACTAGGATGGGTGACCCCTTGGGAAGTCCTCATGTTGCACCCCCTTTTCGTTTTGTTTTTTTTCCCCATTCAGGCTTGCCAAGATGCTTTATCCGTCACATTTCTATTATCGAGTCCCACGGCATCTTGTGATCCATAAGGAGTTATGCGACGCACAGCATAGGAAAGCTCTCCGAGAGCTCTACGATAGGGGCAACAAGCCTGCTCGGCCGCGACTATTTTCGGAGCCCAAAAGCAAACGTTTTCATCAGTATTGGGCCATTTTTCTTCTTTTTGTGCTGTTTGTTCGTCCCGGACAGTTCGTTATAAGTCACGAAAAGGACGACACATAAAGGCTTTGCTCCATCAACATGACGGCTGCGATCATAGCAGCACTAATGCACCGCATCCCTTTAGAACTACGAAGTTAAGCGTGCTTGGGTGAGATTAATATTTGGAACGGTGACCCCCTGGGAAGTCCTCGTGTTGCGTCCCCCTTTTCATTCTATTTTTTTGCCCCGTTCAGGATTGCCCAGATGTTTTATCCATCACATTTCTATTATCGAGTCCCACGACATCTTGGGCAAGACAACTTCGCTTCGCGTAGATGCTGGGCCCGCACAACGAGGGCATCGAGCCGGTGACCATGTCTCTATCGGCGCACAACATACCGTTGGAAAGCTCTCCGAGAGTTCTACGACGGGGGCAATAATCCTGCTCGGCTACACCTGTTTTCAGAGCCCAAAAGCAAACGTTTTCATCATTTTTGGGCCACTTTTCTTCTTTTTTCGATGTTTCTTCGTCCTGGATTGTTCGTGTTGAGCTGCTAAAAAGACGACACATAAGGGCTTTGCGTCCTCAACATGACGGGTGCGATCATACTTGCACTAATGCACTGCATCCCATCAGAACTACGAAGTTAAGTGTGCTTGGGCGAGAGTAGTACTAGGATGGGTGACCCCCTAAGAAGTCCTCGTGCTGCACCCCTCATTCTGTTTTGTTTTTTTTCCCCGTTCAGGCTTGCCAAGATGTTTTATCTGTCACATGTCTATTATCGAGTCCCACAGCATCTTGGGCAAGACAGCTTCGCTTCGTGTAAAGGCTGGGCCTGCAAATCGAGGGCGTAGGGCCTGTGACTAGGTCTTCGTCGCTCTATTGCTCATAACTTTTGATTCGTAAGGAGTTATGCGGTGCACAGCATACCATTAAAAAGCTCTCCAAGAGTTCTACGAAGGTGGCAGCTAGCCTGGTCAGCTGCGCCTGTTTTGCGAGCCAAAAATCAAACGTTTTCATAAGTTGTGGGCAACTTTTCTTCTTTTTGCGCTGTTTTTTTGTCCCAAATCGTTCGTCGTGAGCCACAAAAATGACCACACATAAGGGCTTTACGCTCTCAACATGACGGGTGCGATCATACCAGCACTAATGCGCCGCATCCCATCAGAACTACGAAGTTAAGCGTGCTTGAGCGAGAGTAGTACAAGGATGGGTGACCCCCTCGGAAGTCCTCGTGTTGCACCCTCCTTTTTGTTTAGTTTTTTTGCCTTGTTCAGGCTTGCCAAGATGCTTTATCCGTCACATTTCTATTATCAAGTCCCACGGCATCTTGGGCAAGACAACTTTACTTCGCGTAGAGGCTGGGCCCACAAACCGAGGGCGTGGGGCTTCTAACCAAGTCTCTGTCACCCCAGTGCCCATAACTTTTGATCCGTATAGAGTTACGCGGAGCACATCATACCGTTGGAAAGCTCTTCGAGAGCTCTACGACTGGGGCAGCAAGCCTGCTCGGCTGCGCCTATTTTTGGAGCCAAAAAGCAAACATTTTCATCAGTTTCAGGCCATTTTTCTTCTTTTTGTGCTATTTTTTTTATCCCGGATCGTTCGTCGTGAGCCGCGAAAAGGACAACACATAAGAGCTTTGCGCCCTCAACATGACAGGTGTAATCATACAAGCACTAATGCACCGCATCCCATAAGAACTACGAAGTTAATCGTGCTTGGACGAGTAATACTAGGATGGGGGACCCCCTAGGAAGTCCTCGTATTGTACCCCCCCTTTTTGTTTTGTTTTTTTGCCCCGTTCAGGCTTGGCAATATGCTTTATCCGTCTCATTTCTATTATCAAGTCCCACGGCATCTTGGGCAAGACAACTTCGATTCGCGTAGAGGCTGGGCCCGCAAACCGAGGGCATCGGGCTTGTGACCATGTCTCCGTCGCTCAAGTGCCCATAACTTTTGTTCCGTAAGGAGTTATACGGTGCCCAACATATCGTTGGAAAGCTCTCCGAGAGCTCTACGATGAGGTTAGTAATCCTACTCGGCTGCACCTATTTTCAGAGCTCAAAAGCAAACGTTTTCATCATTTTTATGCCACTTTTCTTCTTTTTTTGATGTTTCTTCGTCCCAGATCGTTCATCGTAAGCCGGCAAAAGGACAACACATAAGGGCTTTGCACCCTCAACATGACGGGTGCAATCTGACCAGCACTAATCCACCGTATCCCATCAGAACGACGAAGTTAAGCATGCTTGAGTAAGAGTAGTACTAGAATAGGTGACCCCCTAGGAAGTCCTCGTGTTGCACCCCTCTTTTCGTTTTGTTTTTTTTCCCCGTTCAAGATTGCCAAGATGCTTTATATGTCACATTCCTATTATGGAGTCTGACGGCATTTTGGGCAAGGCAACTTCCCTCCGTGTAGAGGCTGGGCCTGCAAATTGAGGGCGTTGGGCCTATGACTAGGTCTCCGTTGCTCCAGTGCCCATAACTTTTGATCCGTAAGGAGTTATGCGGCGCACAACATAATGTTAGAAAGCTCTCTGAGAGCTCTATGACGGAGGCAGCAAGCCTGCTCAGTTGAGCCGGTTTTAGGAGCCCAAAAGCAAATGTTTTCATTAGTTTTAGGCCACTTTCTTCTTTTTGCGCTGTTTCTTCATCCCGAATCGTTCGTCGTGAAATGCAAAAAGGACGACACATACGGGATTTGTGCCCTCCAAATGGCTGGTGCGATCATACCAGCACTAATGCACCGGATCCCACCAGAACTCCGAAGTTAAGTGTGCTTGCGCGAGAGTAGTACTAGTATGGGTGACCCCATGGGAAATCCTCATGTTGCACCCCCCCTTTTCGTTTTGTTTTTTTACACCGTTCAGGCTTGTGAAGATGCTTTATCCGTCACATTTCTATTATCGAGACCCACGGCATCTTCAGCAAGAGAATTTCACTTCACGTAAAGGTTGGGCCCGTAAACTGGGGGCGTGGGGTCTGTGACCAGGTCTCCGTCGCTCCAGTGCCAACAAATTTTGATCCATTAGGAGTTATGCGACCCATATCATACCGTTGGAAAGCTCTCTGAGAGCTCTATGACGGAGGCAGCAAGCCTGCTCAGTTGAGCCGGTTTTAGGAGCCCAAAAGCAAATGTTTTCATTAGTTTCGGGCTATTTTTCTCCTTTTAGCGATGTTTCTTCATCCCGGATCGTTCGTCATGAGCCTTGAAAAGGACAACACATAAGGGCTTTGCGCCCTCAACATGACAGGTATGATTTTACCAGCACTAATGCACCGGATCCCATCAGAACTCCGAAGTTAAGCGTGCTTGTGCGAGAGTAGTACTAGGATGAGTGAACCCTTGGGAAGTCCTTGTGTTGCAACCCCTTTTTCGTTTTGGTTTTTTGCCCGTTCCGGCTTGCCAAGAGGCTTCATCCATCTCATTTCTATTGTCAAGTCCCACGGGATCTTGGGCAAGAAAATTTCGCTTAGCGTGGAGGCTGGGCCCGCAAACTGTGGGTGTCGGGCCTGTGACCAGGTCTCCGTCGCTCCCGTGTCCATAACTTTTGATCCGTAAGGCATTATGCGGCATACAACATACCGTTAGAAAGCTCTCCGAGAGTTCTACGATGGGGGCAATAAGCCATCTCAGCTGCGTCAGTTTTTAGAGCACAAAAGCAAACATTTTCATTAGTTTCGGGCAACTTTTCTTCTTTTTGCGCTGTTTCTTCGTCCCGGACCGTTCGTCGTGAGCCGGGAAAAGGACGATACATAAGGGCTTTGCGCCCTCAACATGACGGGTGCGATTATACCAGCTCTAATGCGCTGCATCCCGTCAAAATTACTAAGTTAAGCGTGCTTGAGTGGGAGTAGTACTAGGATGGGTGACGCCCTTGGAAGTCCTCGTGTTGCACCTCACTTTTCGTTTTGTTTTTTGGCCCCGTTCAGGCTTGCCAAGATGCTTTATCCGTCACATTTCTATTATCGAGTCACACGGCATCTTGGGCAATTCAACTTCGCTTCGTGTAGAGGCTAGGCCCGCAAGCCAAGGGCGTCGGGCCTGTGACCAGGTTTTCGTCCCTCCAATGCCCATAACTTTTGATCCATAAGGAGTTATGCAGCACACAACATACTGTTGGAAAGCTCTCTGAGAGCTCTACGATTGGGGCAGTAATCCTGCTCAGCAGCGCCTATTTTTGGAGCCTAAAAGCAAATGTTTTCATTAGTTTTGAGCCATTTTTCTTCTTTTTATGCTGTTTCTTCGTCCCGGATCATTCATCGTGAGCCGCAAAAAGGACGACACATAGGGGCTTTGCGCCCTCAACATGACGGGCACGTTCATACCAGCACTACTGCACTATATCCCATCAGAACTATGAAGTTAAGCGTGCTTGGGCGAGAGTAATACTAGGATGGGTGACCCCCTAGGAAGTCCTCGTGTTGCACCCCCATTTTCGTTTTGTTTTTTTGCCCCGTTCAAGCTTGCCAAAATGCTTTATCAGTCATATTTCTATTATTGAGTCTCATGGCATCTTGGGCAAGATAATTTCGCTGCGCATGAAGGCTGGGCACGTAAACCGAGGGCATCGGGCCTGTGACCAGGTCTCCGTCGCTCCTGTGCCCATAACTTTTGATCCGTAAGGAGTTATACGGTGCACAACATATCGTTGGAATGCTCTCCAAGAGCTCTACGACGGGGGCATTAAACCATGCCCATAACTTTTGATCCGTAAGAAGTTATGCGGCACACAGCATACCGTTGGGAAGCTCTTCGAGAGCTCTACAACGGGGGCAATAAGTCTGCTAGGCTGCATCAGTTTTCGGATCCCAAAAGCAAACATTTTCATCTGTTTCGGGCGACTTTTTTCTTTTTACGCTGTTTTTCATCCCGGATAGTTCGTCGTGAGTCGCGAAAAGGACGACACATTAGGGCTTTGCACACTCAACTTGACGTGTGCAATCATACAAGCACTAATGCACCGTATCCCATCAGAACTACGAAGTTAAGCGTGCTTAGACGAGAGTAGTACTAGGATGGGGGACCCCTTGGGAAGTCCTCGTGTTGTACCGCCCTTTTTGTTTTGTTTTTTTGCCCCGTTCTGGCTTACCAAGATGCTTTATCCGTCACATTTCTATTATCATGTCCCACGGCATCTTGGGCAAGACAACTTCACTTCGCGTAGAGGCTGGGCCCGCAAACCGAGGGCATCGGGCCTGTGACCGCGTCTCTGTTGCTCCAGTGCCCATAACTGTTGATTCGGAAGGAGTTATGCAGACAACAACATGCCATTGGAAACCTCTCCAAGAGCTCTACGACGGGGGTATAAGCCTGCTCAGCTGTGCCAGTTTTCAGAGCCCAAAAGCAGAAGTTTTCATCAGTTTCGGGCCACTTTTCTTCTTTTTACACTGTTTCTTCATCCCGGATAGTTCGTCGTAAGCCGCAAAAAGGACGACATATAAGGGCTTTCTGCCCTCAACATGACGGGTGCAATCATACCAGTACTAATGCACCGCATTCCATCAGAACAACGAAGTTAAGCGTGCTTGAGCGAGCGTAGTACTATGATGGTTGACCCCCTTGGAAGTTCTCGTGTTGTCCCCCCCCCCCCCTTTGTTTTATTTTTTTGCCCCGTTCGGGCTTGCCAAGATGCTTTATCTGTCAAATTTCTATTATCGAGTCCCACGACATCTTTGGTAAGACAACTCGCGTCAAGTAGAGGCTGGGCCCGCAAACCGAGGGCGTCGTAGCCTGTGACCAGGTCTCCGTCCCTCTAGTACCATAACTTTTGATCCGTAAAGAGTTATACGGTGCACAGCATACCGTTGGAAAGCTTTCCGAGAGCTCTACAACGAGGGCAGCATGCTTGCTCGGCTGTGCCTATTTTCGGAGCCCAAAAACAAATGTTTTCATCAGTTTCGGGCCATTTTTCTTCTTTTTGCGCTGTTTCTTCTTCCCGGATCGTTCGTCTTGAGTTGCGAAAAGGACGACACATAAGGGCTTTGCGCCCTCAACAAGACAGGTGCGATCATACCAGCATTGATGCACCGTATCCCATCAAACTACAAATTTAAGCGTGCTTGGGCGAGAGTAGTACTAGAATGGGGGACCACCTAGGAAGTCCTCGTACTGCACCCCTCTTTTCGTTTTTGTTTTTGGCCCCGTTCAGGCTTGCCAAGATTCTTTATCTGTCACATTTCTACTATCGAGTTCCACAGCATCTTGGGCAAGACAACTTTGCTTCGCGTAGAGGCTGGGACCGCAAACCGAGGGCGTCGGGCTTGTGACCAGGTCTCTGTCTCTCCAGTGCCCATAACTTTTGATCCGTAAGGAGTTATGAGGTGCACAACATATCGTTGGAAAGCTCTCCGAGAGCTCTACGACGGGGGCAGTAAGCCTGCTTGGCTTTGCCAGTTTTTGGAGCCTAAAAGCAAACGTTTTCATCAGTTTCGGTCCACTTTTCTGCTTTTTGCGCTGTTTCTTTGTCCTGGATCATTCGTTGTGAGCCATGAAAAGGATGAAACATAAGGGCTTTGCACCCTCAACATGACGTGTGAAATCATACCAGCACTAATGCGCCGCATCCCATCAGAAGTATGAAGTTAAGCGTGCTTGGGCGAGAGTAGTACTAGAATGGGTGACCCCTTGGGAAGTCCTCGTGTTGCACCACCCTTTTCGTTTTGTTTTTTTGCCCTGTTCCGGCTTGCCAAGATGCTTTATACCATTGGATAGCTCTCGGAGATCTCTACGACGTGGGCATCAAGCCTGCTCGGCTATGCCTATTTTTGGAGCCCAAAAGTAAACGTTTTCATTAGTTTCAAGCCACTTTTCTTCTTTTTGCGCTGTTTTTTCATCCCGTATCGTTCAGCGTGAGCCGCGAAAAGGATGACACAAAAGGGCTTTGCGCCCTCAACATGAAGGGTGCGATCATACCAGCACTAATGCACCGGATCCCATTAGAACTCTGAAGTTTAGCGTGCTTAGGCGAGAGTAGTACTAGGATAGGTGACCCCCTAGGAAGTCCTCGTGTTGCACCCCCACTTTTCTTTCTATTTTTTTGCCCTATTCAGGCTTGCCAAGATGCTTTATCTATCACATTTCTATTATCGAGTCTCACGGCATCTTGGGCAAGACAACTACACTTCGCGTAGAGGCTGGGCCCGCAAATCGAGGGCGTCGGGCCAGTGACCAGGTCTCCGTCGCTCCATTGCCTATAACTTTTGATCTGTAAGGAGTTATGCAGCATACAACATATCGTTGGAAAGCACTCCAAGAGCTCTACAACGGAGGTAGCAAGCCTGCTCGGCTGCTCCTATTTTCGGAGTCCAAAAGCAAACGTTTTTATCAGTTTCAGGCCACTTTTTTTTCTTTTTACGCTATTTCTTCATCCCGGATCGTTCGTCGTGAACCGCAAAAAGGACGACACATAAGAGCTTTGCGTCCTCAACATGACGAGTACGATCATACCAGTACTAATGCACCGGATCACATCAGAACTCCGAAGTTAAGCGTGCTTGGACGAGAGTAGTACTAGGATGGGTGACCCCCCTGGGAAGTCTTCGTGTTGCACCCCCTTTTCGTTTTGTTTTTTTGCCACGTTCAGATTTGCCAAGATGCTTTATCTGTCATATTTCTATTATCGAGTCCCACGGCATCTTGGGCAAGACAACTTCGCTTTGCTTAGAGGCTGGGCCCGCAAACTGAGGGCGTCGGGCCTATGACAAGGTCTCCGTCACTCTGGTGCCCATAACTTTTGATTCGTAAGGAGTTATACGGCGCACAGCATACCGTTTGAAAGCTTTTTGAGTGCTCTACGATGGGGGCAGTAATCCTGCTCGGCGGCGCCTATTTTCGGAGCCCAAAAGCAAATATTTTCATTAGTTTCAGGCCACTTTTCTTCTTTTTATGATGTTTCTTCGTCCCTGATCGTTCGTCGTGAGCTGCGAAAAGGATGACACATAAGGGCTTTGCATTCTCAAAATGACAGGTGCGATTATACCAGCACTAATGCATCGCATCCTATCAGAACTACAAAGTGAAGCATTTTTGGGCGAGAATAGTAGTAGAATGGGTGATACCCTGGGAAGTCCTCGTGTTGCACCCCCCTTTTTGTTTTATTTTTTTGCCCCGTTCAGGCTTGCCAACATGTTTTATCCGTCACATTTCTATTATCGAGTCCCACGGCATCTTGGGCAAGACAACTTCGCTTTGCGTAGAGGCTGGGCCCGCAAACCGAGGGCGTCGGGCCTGTGACCAGGTCTCCGTCACTCCAGTGCCCATAACTTTTGATCCGTAAGGAGTTATGCGGCGCACAACATACCATTTGAAAGCTCTCCGAGAGCTCTACGATGTGGGCATCAAGCCTGCTCGGCTGATCTTGTTTTCGGAGACCAAAAACAAATGTTTTCATTAGTTTCAGGCCACTTTTCTTCTTTTTACGTTGTTTCTTTATCCCGGATCATTCGTCGTGATCTGCGAAAAGGACGACACATAAGGGATTTACGCCCTTAACATGATGGGTGTGAGTATACCAGCACTAATGTACCGGATCCCATCAGAACTCCGAAGTTCAGCGTGCTTGGGCGATAGTAGTACTAGGATAGGTGACCCCCTGGGAAGTCCTCGGGTTGCACCCCCCTTTTCGTTTTGTTTTTTTGCCCTGTTCAAGCTTGCCAACATGCTTTATCAGTCACATTTTTATTATCGAGTCCCACGGCATCTTGGGAAACACAACTACACTTTGCATAGAGGCTGGGCCTGCAAACTGAGGGCATGGGGCCTGTGACCAGGTCTCCGTCGCTCCATTGCCTATAACTTTTGATCTATAAGGATTTATGTGGCGCACAGCTTACTGTTAGAAAGCTCTCCGTGAGCTCTTCGACAGGTGCAGCAAGCTTGCTCGTCTGCGCCTATTTTCGGAGCCCAAAAACTAATGTTTTCATCAGTTTCGGGCCACTTTTCTTCATTTTGCGCTGTTTTTTCTTCCCATATCGTTCGTCTTGAGCTGCAAAAAGGACGGTACATAAGGGCTTTGCGCCCTCAACATGACGGGTGCGATCATACCAGCACTAATGCACCGCATCCTATCAGAACTACGAAGTTAAGCGTGCTTGGGCGAGAATAGTACTAGGATGGGTGACCACCTGGGAAGTCCTAGTGCTGCACCCCTCTTTTCGTTTTGTTTTTTTGCCTCGTTCAAGCTTGCCAAGATTCTTTATCCGTCACATTTCTATTATCAAGTCCCACGGCATCTTGGGCAAGACAACTTTGCTTCGCGTAGAGGCTTACTAATCTTAGCTCCATAATGTTAATTAATTTCCTACGACTCCTAAAATATTTGGTTGCACGTTAAACGATGATATACACGTAATTTGAAGTAAACATACATAAACCTATTTAACAGCATATAAAACACATCAAATGCATATAAAATGATTTAATTATGTATGACATGACCTAATGCACATGTGGCCTTGGGCCGGGTTTTACACAATAACTTCGATTTATTGTTATATGTCTCGTTCGTGCCAATTCGGCTATCTTCGGTCAAGGTATTTTCCACGAGATTTCTTTATTACAGTTTGTACCTCTAGTGGACTCTTTTGAATGGTGAGTAGTATTGGTTAGTTTAGGAAATCCGACCTCTTTCTCCAGTAAGGTGTAGATCGAAATTGATCTACTTTCTTCTATCTATGAGATTGTTAGGCAGATTGATTAAACAAGCATAGACTCGCGCCACCAGCAGCACAAAAGAGCGGCCTACAAGCTGAATAAGACCAGACTGATAACTCAATTGAAAATGAATTCAGAAACAAATGGTCAACTCGAATAAAAGAATGAAATTCGTTAGAAGTCTTTTCTAGCTTTAAGGTAGGGTCTCAGGATTTCTGCTGGTAAGCCTTTATCCTTTCTATGGTTGGGCTCAGACTTGCCCGTTCAAGGTAGACTACAAAGCCAAACTTTTTAAGCAAGCATCATTCAGATTGATAAACTCCAATCGAATAACCTAAGGGACAGGATTTCTCATCCATAAGAATAGGATTTTCTTCATTTCGAAGTACGAGCTGGCCGAGAAAGGCCGGAAGAAAGTTTTTCTTTTCCACGGCGTTATTTACAGGACTAGAGGAGCATTTTAGGAATTGGAGGTATCGCTTGGGATAAGGACAAAGTCTCATTCATTTAGTAATGCCCTTAGCTTGCGCCCTATTTGAGACAAAGACTAAGGCAGGTTTGGAACCCTGTCCTATCACCTTTATCAAATCCATAGCTCTCTTCCTTAGTGCAACTGTCCTATTCCTACGATTAGAATATATATATTTCTTGTGTCATATCTAAAGTTTCGGATATCAAAGCGGACACTATCCTATATGAAGAAAGAGCTTGTTGACCATAGAAGACTCATCTATTCATTGCTAGGGAAGTGTGGTCAAAGGTTTCTACCTGTAACTAACTTAGTAAGCTTTTGGTAGCAGTAGCCATACCAACAATCTATCTTTCGTAAATAAGCACTTGCATTACAGTGCGAGATCTGCCAAGCTAAACTCAATCACAACCCACCGGCTCAAACACAAACAAAGGCTTAATCGGCTCACTGAATGCGAACAAAATATAGCAAGTACTCTATCAATTAGGTCAACGAAAGCATTTCTAGCTATAAGAGAGCAGAGTTATCAAAATTGAACTATTTTCCTAAGTAAGAAAGGGTTGGTTATTCCTCTGATTATTAATAGAATAGCCCCAAAGTATTTGCGTCTAAGGCAAATAAATAGTTCCGATGGTAAATACATACGAGGCATAGGAAAAAATGGCATTTCTAGTTATTTGCGTCTTAAAGACTACGAGTCTTGCTTAGAACGTCGTTTCCCCTTGGAAAAGTAAATTTTCGAGATCTAATTCTACCAAAATTTTGAAAACTACTGAAACTGTAATGTAAAAATAAAAAATAAATAAATAAATAAATAAAAACTTTTTTTTACACAGATTTCCATAATGAAATAAAAACTACAAAAATAAACTAGAATAACTCCCCGGCAATGGCGCCAAAATTTGGTGTGCTGTCGTAGGCAACAAAAAATAAAACCTGTACTCCGAAAAATATATGTAGTAGTGTGAGTAAGGATCGTTCCCATAAAGAGTATCTAGCCTAATTTATGTTACGTAAACAAGGTTGGGGGGGTTTGAGTATATAAAGAAAACTTAAGAAAAAGTACTGAAATTAAAAATATCTAATTTAATCAAGAAGACGAACCTTGGTCTAAGTAAACATCCACCATCGAAATCTTGTAACTGAGCATTGATGCAAGTATATATCAATTCAAACTTTAAATATTCACCGTTTTGAATTATTTTCCTATCTCTCCTTAGTCGTAGTTAATTAGAATTCATGCGACCTAATTAACCCTAACCACTAAACAACCTCAGACACGTGCTAAAGTTTTAATCTAGTAGCAGCCTTAAGAATTAGAGGGATCAATGAAGCTAAACAACACAAGCACACGCAGTTGCATTTAATTTAGTTGAACGTTCTTCCTAAAATCTAATAATCTCTGACGTAACAAATTATTAAATCTTAGTTGCTTCACAAATTAGAGGGATCAAACAATTACGGATTTGATATCTAACTTAGCAATAGATTATAACGAATAATAAACTAGTTGGCCACCCTAGCAATTAAACGAAAGAATCATATAAATAAAACAGAAGAACATTCAATATTTAAAGCATAAATTGAACAATGAAAACTAATTAGATCTCACAGTTCTCTTGATTCTGAAGCTTCAGTTTCCTTCAGCCAAGAATAAAAGTTTAGCCATGCAGGGCCATAAAGAAAACTCGAAAACTAAGAGGAGAGAAGCCTACAAAATCCCTTAAGATAATGGCGAAATCATCTTTGATGCTGTCACACCCCGACCCATCATTAGGTTAAAGGGGAAACATGACGTATCAACGCTTGAACCCTAATAGATTTGAAAGTAGAAACCTGGACAGTTATAATATTCCACAAGAAGTTTCAAAGACTTCCAAAATTTTCCCAACACATCAGCCTTAAGGGTTTACAACACCCTATTACATGTTACAGTACCCGAGTCTACCTATCAATATTTCAACCTAGGTCTACTAGGTAGAGTATTCAACTTAACTAGGTATCTAGTTGACCAAAAGAATTTTACAATAAATTAAATAGTTCAATTATACAAAATCATGCTTATTACAACAAGGAATACATCTTCACAGGCAAGCATGTAGATCATGTAAGCAGGAATCCAACTCATCACATCAATGAAGCTTGCAACCACATGGGAGCTTCCGCGGGATAATCGTCACCTGAAATTGTTAGAAAGAAGGGTGAACTAGTCCTGCGTATAGCTCAGTAAGGATGAGAAATGAAAGGTTTTCACAAAGGTTTTAACTTTTCTCAACTTCTTTCTAAAACCATGTTATGCATATACATCAAGAATAGCAAGATTAACATGGATGACAAATATACAGGAACGAACTAAACAACGTATCAGTCAAGCATTTCTACTCTCCAAGGGTTGTACCAAGCGAGAGTAGATAAAACTAATAAGTAAATGTCATACATGGCAATAACATCAACACAAATACTCAATTCTACTCTCCAAGGGTTGTACCAAGCGAGAGACTGCACTAATAATACATCCCAACTCTCCAAGGTTGTACCAAGCGAGAGAGACCACTAATAATATGTCTCAACTCTCCAAGGGTTGTACCTAACGAGAGAGAGCTCTAATAATAAATCCCAACTCTCCAAGGGTTGTACCAAGCAAGAGTAGATAAAACTAATAAGTGAACGTCGTACATGGAAATAACATCAACACAAATACTCAATTCTGCTCTCCAAGGGTTGTACCAAGCGAGAGAGTGCACTAATAATACACCTAAACTCTCCAAGGGTTGTACCAAGAGAGAGAAAGCACTAATAATACGTCCCAACTCTCCAAGAGTTGTACCAAGCGAGAGAGCGCACTAATAATACATCCCAACTCTCCAAGGGTTGTACCAAGAGAGAGAGAAAGCTCTAATAATATGTCTCAACTCTCCAAGGGTTGTACCAAGCAAGAGAGAGATGTGTATGATTCAAACTTAATCAAGTATACCTAAGCAATTTACATGATTCAAACATATTCAAGCGTATTCATGGCTCGAGCATAATCAAAGCATGTTCAAGTATATTTCATGTACATAACACATAAGCGTGTAGTCGTAAGTGCACGGTTTAGACAATCATGAAACCAATACCCATCATGGTGGAACATAATAATAACATTTAGAAAGACATAACATAGCCATATACCAAAGGAGGGTGTAAGAATACCTTAAAACAACTCAAAACGACAATAACATGCAAGCACGAATGAAGCTATGAAACAAACTCATCTCATTTGCAATAGCCCAACTTAGGAGGTACATTTACCTATTTTCCCAAACTCCAATTAATCTGATTTCAGTCTAGAATCGAAGGTTATTGAAAGTAGATAGTTTTAGAATCAAACGGAATGCAATTCGGAGTTGAAACGAATGAGATATGGCCTCCGAAAAATCATTGCGCAGAGTTGTCAAACATCCGGGCATTGTAGCCTTCATCCGGGCGCCCGGATGAAGCAGGTAATGCCTAGATCGAAGCTTTCTGCCGGGCGTTGTGTCCTCTATCCGGGCAACCGGATAGAGGCTGTAACGCCCGGATAGCTGCATGGGAAAGACACAATTTTCTCAAAAATCAACCTAACAATCCCCACAACCTCTTACTATTATCCAAGCATGTTCAATGTAGTTTATGGGCAACATATAAAGGTTCAAACTCAATCAAAATCACCTCACAACAACAATCAACAACCAATTCACCAAGAAATCAACATGGCACACCATCATCAAAATCAACCTTCAAGAACACTTATTAAACCCAATAGGCTTTTCTTTCAATTTCAACATCGAATTCAAGCTAAATGCATCCTATAATAAATAAGAACCTCAACTATCCTCTCATTCAACTC
The DNA here is from genome assembly GCA_037974665.1 of Ehretia macrophylla. Classification (NCBI taxonomy): domain Eukaryota; kingdom Viridiplantae; phylum Streptophyta; class Magnoliopsida; order Boraginales; family Ehretiaceae; genus Ehretia; species Ehretia macrophylla. Next base: position 10,233,660 of record CM075776.1, on the reverse strand, counting down.
CTCCAACTCTTCCATACAAGCTAAAAAAGTTCTTAGATCTACAATACCAAATACACTCAATCATGACCATGAACACCATACGAACATATAAGCAAGATTAATCAATACATTTATGTCATACAATCATGGATGAGCTTTAAAACTTTGAATGAAAACTCCTTCACCTTTGTTCTCAAATCTAGATGAAAATAAGCAAGAAAACCTTGAAGAAAGCAAGAAAATGTCAAGGTAAAAGCTTGAAGATAGCTGCACTTCTTCTTCCTCCTTCCTTTCTCTCTTTTCTCTTTTTTCTCTCTTTCCTATGGACAAAAATCTGAGTGTGTGTGTGTAGTGTGAGTGTCGAGTTGGTGTGTGTGTGTAATGTATGTGTTTTGTGTCTATAGTATTTTTGTGTGTGTATATGGTGTAATATGTGTTGAGTAGGCGAGTGTGTATTAGTGTGTGTTTGTGTGTTTTGACTTGGATGAGACCAAATAGTGTACGATATTTTTCAGATTTTTGCCTAAGGACAAGAGTGCCCTTCAACTAATGTATATATTTCTAGTTTGCCATTCTAGTTGAGTCTTGATTAGTTAGTTGCTTGTTCTTGCTTAATAATGTTTTAATTAATTCCTACAATACCTAAATTACATAATTGCACGTTAACAAATGCCAGTGCATGTACAACGATGTAAATGCACAAAAAATGATAAAATACTCGTAAATCGAGACAAATACACAAATCCAAATAAAAGCATATAAATTGATATAAAGGCATATTAAATGATGCAAAAATATGTGAAATATTATGAAATGAACACGAGCTCTATACGAGCTCTGTACGGCTCGGTACAGGGTCTCACATCCTCTCATCCTTAATAGAATTGCGCCTTCACAATTCTTTCTTCATTCTCAAAATAATTCAAATGTTGAAAGTAATCCCAGCAATCCCAACCAAAAGAATAAGAATCTACCTCCATGAAAATAGCCAGACACTACGAATGCAGCATTGCTTATAAGAATTTCAAATAAAGACACCAAATACCGAAGAAAATACCATGTAGAAAATCCTGAGAAATAAGGCCAAATAGAGGCTTTGAATAAGAATACCATACGAAGAAAATTACAGCTACCGGGTCACCAAATGCCAGTTACGATCTCCAAATATGAATCCTGGGATGGACCATTGAATATGAACGCCAGAGGAGAATACCCAATAAGAAAGCCGAATCAAGAATTCTGAAATAGAGGGCCGAACAAGATTGCCCAGGAATGATATCAAATAAGAAGCCATGTAAAATCTCAAATACTTGATATCGACTGATGAATTAGAATTCCAAATAATAAGATCAAATAAACCTTTGGATCCTCTTTTCAGTAGTCTGTATCATCCCCGGAGCATAGTGTGACAGTTGATTAAACCAAGCTTCATGTTGGGCGATCATTAAATCTCCCTGCTTAAAAGTCACGAGCTCATTTCTTCGGAGTCTTTTCTTGATATTGAGAGCTCTTCTAGTCATTCTTACTTCAGCCAAAAGAAGCAGCCCCAATATATGATATGCATATATGCAATTATGTCACATGAGAAGCATGTATATATTTATATCACCATACCATATGCAAGTAACTATAAATTAATGCATAGCTATTACATGATGTAACATTATCACTGACGTACAACCTAGTATACATGGGGCAACTGTAATATAACAAGTACTTAAAGCATACAGTGCCCATGAATCACATATGCATGTTATCCACCTAAAACACATGGTTCACATTTAGTTTACTTAAGACATAATACATGAACACATCTTTCAAGACAAGTCCTCATCAAAACTACTACCAAACAGTCCGAGGTTCCTATCTCAGCTTATGAACTATCTAAGTTCCAACTTTCTATGGTCTCAAATCCGTCAGAGCCCTAGATCACTTCTACAATCCTCTACACACAATCATTATGGAATCAAACTTCCAATCATATTCCTATACAACCACATAGTCATTAACCTAATCTCAATTGATGTTAACTCTAAGGGTCAATATTAATCTTACTATTATTCTGTTAATCTCTCAAGGATCCACAATGTTACAAATAACTTAGTTTAACCTAGACCTTAAAATCCATAGATAAATCCATAGGTGGCCTTTATAGATAAAATAATTCTACATGCATATCAACCATTATTAGGTACTACAAGTATTCTAAGATCGTGACTTACAATCTACATAATATTAAGTTCATACTCGTAATCTTTTCCATTAACCAAATAAGTAACTCGGCATATCAATTTACCTACTTCCTACGTTACTAGAGAATGTTACTTTGTTTGTTCCTTTAGTTGATCCTAATTTCACCATTTACTTCTATTAAGTCAAACTACTCAAATGCACCTATGTACATGTATAATTCATCTCAAATATTGCTAAAACCATTAAATCAACTAAGTTCAAAATAAATCATCTCACATTGTCTACCCAATGCCCAAACACTAAGCTCACATTCAACCTTTATGAAAAACTCGGTCCTTCGCAGAACTAAGTATTCATATTAAGCATCACATTTACCTAACCCTATTGATCATTAAGCCTTCTCGTTGGTTATGACCTTAAAAGGCTATCCATGAGTCAAATCATACATGCAACTGGTATGACTACACTTAGCATATAAATTTCTCACAAGTAAGAAGCAATTACAACACGTTAAGCATATACAAAACACACAAGCACATATGGTCCACACATAAGCATATAAGTCTCAAGGCACACATAATTATTTAAGTCGTACTCATGTTAAGACATCTACCCAGGGACCTTCATTCGAAATCCGGACTATGCTAACTAAGGCCAGCTCTACACTAACCAAAGTTAGCTCTGATACCACTTAAATAGGTGTCACACCCCGACCCGACCCATCGTTTAAGTGGTGTCACACCCCGACCCGACCCATCGTTAGGTTAAGGCCGAAACATGACGTATCAACACTTGAACCCTACTAGATTTGAAAGTAGAAACCTGAACAGTTATAATATTCCACAAGAAGTTTCAAAGACTTCCAAAATTCTCCCAACATATTGGCCTTAAAGGTTTACAACACCCTGTTACATGGTACAGTACGCAAGTCCACCTGTCAACATTTCAACCTAGGTCTACTAGGTAGAGTATTCAACTTAACTAGGTATCTAGTTGACCAAAAGAATTTTACAGTAAATTAAATAGTTCAATTATACAAAATCATGCTTATTACAACAAGGAATACATCTTCACAGACAAGCATGTAGATCACGTAACCAGGAATCCAGCTCATCACATCAATGAAGCTTGCAACCACATGGGAGCTTGCTCGGGCTAATCGTCACCTGAAATTGTTAGAAAGAGGGGTGAGCTAGTCCCGCATATAACTCAGTGAGGATGAGAAATGAAGGATTTTCACAAAGGTTTTAGCTTTTCGCAACTTCTTTCTAAAACCATGTTATGTATATACAACAAGAATAACAAGATTAACATGGATGACAGTTAAACAGGAATGAACTAAACAACGTATTAGTCAAGCATTTCTACTCTCCAAGGGTTGTACCAAGCAAGAATAGATAAAACTAATAAGTAAACGTCATACATGGCAATAACATCAACACAAATACTCAATTCTATTCTCCAAGGGTTGTACCAAGCGAGAGAGTGCACTAACAATACAACCCACCTCTCCAAGGGTTATACCAAGCGAGAGAGTGCACTAATAATACATCCCAACTCTCCAAGGGTTGTGCCAAGTGAGAAAGAGCACTAATAATATGTCCCAACTCTCCAAGGGTTGTACCAAGCAAGAAAGAGCTCTAATAATAAATCTCAACTCTCCAAGGGTTGTACCAAGCGAGAGTAGATAAAACTAATAAGTGAACATCATACATAGCACTAACATCAACACAAATACTCAATTCTACTCTCCAAGGGTTTTACCAATAGAGAGAATACACTAATAATACATCCAAACTCTCCAAGGGTTGTACCAAGAGAGAGAGAGCACTAATAATATGTTCCAACTCTCCAAGGGTTGTACCAAGCGAGAGAGAGCACTAATAATACATCCCAACTCTCCAAGGGTTGTACCAAGTGAGAGAAAGCTCTAATAATATGTTCCAACTCTCCAAGGGTTGTACCAAGCGAGAGAAAGATGTGTATGATTCAAACTTAATCAAGTATACCTAAATAATTTACATGATTCAAACATATTCAAGCATATTCATGGCTCGAGCATAATCCAACAATGTTCAAGTATAGTTCATGTACATAGCATATAAGCGTGTAGTCGTAAGTGCACGGTTTAGACAATCATGAAACCAATACCCATCATGGTGGAACATAATAATAATATTTAGAAAGGCACAACATATCCATATACCCAAGGAGGGTGTAAGGATACCTTAAAACAACTCAAAATGACAATAAAATGCAAGCACGAATGAAGCTATGAAGCAAACTCATCTCATTTGTAATAGCCTAACTTAAGAAGTATATTTACCTACTTTCCTAAACTCCAATTTATCTGATTTCAGTCTAGAATCGAAGCTTATCGAAATTAAATAGTTCTAGAATCAAACAAAATGCCATTCGAAGTTGAAATAAATGAGATATGGCCTCCGAAAAATCACTGCGCAGAGTTGTCAAACATCCGGGCGTTATAGCCTTCATCCGGGCGCCCAGATGTAGCAGGTAATGCCTGGATCGGAGTTTTCTTCTGGGCATTGTGTCCTCTATCCAAGCGACCGGATAGGGGCGATAACGCCCGGATAACTGCATGAGAAAGACACAATTTTCTCAAAAATCAACCTAACAATCCACACAACCTCCTACCATTAATCAAGCATGTTCAATGTAGTTTATAGGCAACATAAAAGGGTTCAAACTCAATCAAAACCACCTCACAACAACAATCAACAACCAACTCACCAAGAAATCAACATAGCACACCATCATCAAAATCAACCTTCAAGAACACCAAGAACACCTATTAAACCCAATAGGCTTATCTTTCAATTTCAACATCAAATTCAAGAAAAATGCTTCCAATCATAAATAAGAACGACAATTATCCCCTCATTCAACTCCTTCAAGTCTTTCATACAAGCTAAACAAGTTCTTAGATCTATAATACCAAATATACTCAATCATCGCCATGAGCACCATACGAACATATAAGCAATATTAATCAATACATTTATGTCATACAATCATGGATGAGCTTTAAAACTTTGAATGAAAACTCCCTCACCTTTGTTCTTCAAATCTAGATGAAAATAAACAAGAAAACCTTGAAGAAAGCAAGAAAATGTCAAGGTAAAAGCTTGGAGATAGCTGCACTTCTTCTTCCTCCTTCCTTTCTCTCTTTTCTCTCTTTCCTATGGATGAAAATCTGAGTGTGTGTGTGTAGTGTGAGTGTCGAGTGGGTGTGTGTGTGTGTAATGTATATGTTTTGTGTATGTAGTATTTTTGTGTGTGTATATAGTGGAATGTGTGTTGAGTGGGTGAGTGTGTATTAGTGTGTGTTTGTGTGTTTTGACTTGGATGAGACCAAATAGTGTAGGATATTTTTCAAATTTTTGCCTAAGGACGAGAGTGCCCTTCAACTGATGTATATATTTCTTGTTTGCCATTCTAGTTGAGTCTTGACTAGTTAGTTTCTTGTTCTAGCTTAATAATATTTTAATTAATTCCTACGATACCTAAATTACATAATTTCCTATTAACAAATGCAAGTGCACGTACAACAATGTAAATGCACGAAAAATGATAAAATACACATAAATCGAGACAAATACACACAAATCAAAATAAAAGCATATAAATTGATATAAAGGCATATTAAATGATACAAAAATATGTGAAATGTTATCAAATGCACACGAGCTCTAAACGAGCTCTGTACTGCTCGGTACAAGGTCTCACAGATGCAGCCTTTATGTCTCAAAACTCAAAACATAAAAGTTGTAGATCTTCTTCTTGGTTTTCCAGAACATCTAAAATCGCCTCAATCGGAGCTCGGATGAGAGAGTTATGCCTAAAAACCGTAACCATGTCAGAGCTGTCCAGAATTGCGCGATTTTAGCTTCGTTTTGCTTCTTACGCCTCCATTTGCATCCTAAATCAAAATATAAAAATAATGAGTGTATTTAGGCATCAAATACGTATGAAATATTAAACATTAAGGGAGAAAAACATGACATTTTGCATTGTTATCAATAAGGAGAGGTGATTGGGTGAAGTTTGAACCCTTGTATGATGCCTAGAAGTCACCTTGTGCATGTTTGATCTTTGGTAGGAGGTGGGGTTGTTGTATGGGTGAATGGGGTAGAAGTTGTGTTTTTCCTTCAGCGATCCGATCGCTACCTCCTTAATCCGGTCGACCGGATGAAGTGTGTAACGCCCGGATCGAGTCTTGCTGCCGAGCATTATGGTTCCTATCCGGTCAACTGAATAGAGGTGGTAACGCCCGGATGTCCTAATTGCTTAATAGAGCTAGGAACTTGTTTTAGTGATTCTGGGAGCTACCGGAATAAGATTGAGTCACGATCGAAAGCACTAGAACCGTATCGAACCCTAGTTTATCATAGTACAATTAAGTTGTGGATTTGTGCCATGGCTTACATGCTACATTGTTGTCAATCCCTATACCAGGCTTTATTGATGTCTTTTCACTATCTCATGATACTTGGCAATACTTGAAGCACCCTAAATGTTATATATGCATGACCATTGTATGTTTTCTTGATATGTCATTGATTAATCATTTACTACTACAAGAGGTTTACGTGCTTACTCGCCTTGTCTTGTTATTACTATCGTGACGGAAGCAACCTACCCATTGCTATCCTAGTTCTTTCATTCTCGCTTGGTACAACCCTTGGAGAGTTGGGACGTACGATTAGTGCTCTCTCTTATTTGGTATAACCCTTGGAAAGTTGGGACGTACGATTAGTGCTCTCTCTCGCTTGGTATAACCCTTGGAGAGTTGGGACGTATGATTAGTATTCTCTCTCGCTTGGTACAACCCTTGGAGAGTAGAATTGAGTGTTTGTTTTGATATTATTGCCATATATGATGATCACATTTTAGTTGTTACCTACTCTTGTTTGGTACAACCCTTGAAGAGTAGAAGTGCATGATCAATACGTTGTTTAATGTGTCCTTGCATCCTTGTCATCCATGCTATTCTTGTTATCCTTGTTATATATGCATAGCACGGTTTTAGAAAGAAGTTTGCGAAAAGATAAAACCCATTGCGAAAACTCTTCCTTATTATTCATCCTCACTGAGCTATATGCAGGATTAGCTTACCCCTCTTGCAACCATTTCAGGTGAGGCCGAGGCCGATCCGACTGTACAGGTCGAGGCCGATGAGGCTCTGTATGACGAGACTGATTTCTGTCTTTGTTGATCTTCATGCTTGTGTTGAAGATAGGCTAGTTAGGAGGAACTGATAATTTATTTTTGAACAACTTCTGATATGTAATATTCTTTTGGATTCTTATCTACACAATAAGTGGATTAACATTCTTTTGAGGCCTAGTTGTCTATATTTGGCCACGTGTGAAATACGAACAAGAATGCTAGGTCTTGTAATTATGAAACAGGTTGATGTGGCCTTTTAATATCAAATGTCTTGAGTACTCTTTTGAAGTTACTCGTGGAAATTAATGAATGTTTAGGTTGTTAAATTATGATCTTACAGGTATTAAGTTGATTGACACGTCGTGCTTCGACCTTAACCTCCACGGGTTTTGGTCTCGGGGCTTGACATCGTAGGGTATTAACACCAACTAATGTGACCTTCCAGTTGGCTGATAGAACTAAGAGAAGACCTTAAGGGATTGTACAGGATGTCTTTGTTAGAGTTGGAGAATTTCTGCTCGCTATGGATTTTATTGTGTTAGACATGGACATAGGCCCTGATAACAAAAATACCACTCCCGTCTTACTAGGCAGATCATTCCTAGCAACAGCAGATGCTGTTGTCTATTATAGGACGGGAATGATAGAATTGACCTTTGGGAACATGAGAACAAAACTGAGGGTTGCTGATGCAACCAATAAGTTAAACAAGGATGAAGAAGAAGAATACTTTCATGTCGACGCCATTGACTCATGCATAGATGAGTATGCCCAATCAATCCAAACCCCTGATGAAGAAATAGCAAAGCTTGAGCGGCTCTTGTATGACTGCGACATTTCACCTGAAATGGTTGCTTCCACTTCTCTTGTTACTGATCAGGCTGAGACCGATCAAGTAATAACTCATTTTGTAGAATCTCCTGAAAATCCTACAATTGAGTCTCCACCAGTTTTGGAACTCAAAACATTGCCTGAGCACCAAAAGTATGCCTACTTAGGCCCTGATGAGACTCTTCTAGTTATCATTGCCTCGAATTTGACCACCGAGCATGAAAACAAACTCTTAGAAGTCTTAAGTACTCATAAGAAGGCAATAGGATGGACAATTACTGATCTGAAAGAAATTGATCCCTACGTCTACATGCACAAAATTCACCTCGAAGAAGGAGTTACTCCATCTCAAGAATTTCAAAGGAGACTTAACCCTAAAATAGGAGACGTTGTCCACAAAGAGATCATCAAGTTGCTCGATGCGGGTATGTCACGATCCCATTTTCTTAATTTCTATAGTGGACCCTGATACCGCAATAACGACACAGACAGGATTAAACTTAACTTACGAAGACTTCAAAATCCGGGATTGTGATGCCACGGGCTTAAAATATCACTGCTCCTAGGTCCGCTAAGGCATATGACACTAGCCCGAGCTCTAATTTCCCCAAACCAAACATCCAAGTTGTTAATCATCACAATTACACCACCTATTAATAACTTAATTTTAATAAACACATTATACAAACTTCATCACTAATAATTAAAATTACAACCATCGGATACATATTCACAAGACCTAGATTTTCCAAGTTACATCATATAGTTTCAACTACTACACCTAGGCTTCAAAAACTAATAACTACTAATCTACCACCCGCGAATCCAAAAGAATAATTACAATCCTTCAATGTAACTAAACTCACATAACTTAGAAGTAATACACAAGAGAATATATCATGATAACCAGCATGATCATCAATGGTAGAAAATCCAATTCAACACATTGTTGGGGCTTTCTATCCCAAGCTGCCTCAATTAACCTGAAATGGTCAAGAAAGAAGGGTGAGCTAAACCAACACTTAGCTTGGTGAGGGCTACGGGGAACGGGGATTTTCACAATCATTTTATCATTTCGAAATCCATCTTTGAAAATAATGTCATGTCATGCATGAGTTGCAAGTAAATACAAGAAATAATGAACAAGTAATAACATATAACTCTACCCACCGAGTTCCTCAAGAACCAAGCAAAGCCAATTTTATCATATACCAAAGGATACTGTTTTCCTTGCAATTGCTGGAGACAGCCAGCCATGATTCAGTCCTTATCCATTTTTTCCCAACTCCAAACATTAGGTGATATCCGGATATCCACCAGGGACCATGGTAGTCAAAACTAACTGGTAGCCCTATGCTACCCATGGGAAACGAACGCTACCATACCTATAATTGTGGTAGCAACCGCCACGCCCGTAATTGTTATCATGTAAGGACATGATATAACATAACATTGATAGAAGGGCAACTAAGTAGGTTGCCCTTGTTCAAGTACAACAAACATCTATGTCAAGATCAAATCTCAATAATATCAATTTAACTCATAAACAAGTATGTGATAATCAACCAAGAAGGTTCTTCACAATAAACACGTATAAGCATATAGTATTAAGTAATCCACTTTAGCTCGGTGTCCATGATCGGTACCAATTTCATGTACAACATTTATGACCTTAAGCAAGGATTAGCCATTCTATATTGCCTACATTCATTAGTCTCCCAAAGATCATAAACTCCCCAAGGAAAGACACTGAGCGGAATGGGTACAAGCAAGGTCATATAACATATATCACATAGCGTCTTAATCATGTTGGCAATTAAGTACCTTTCATAGTTTGCGTCATGTAACCGTGTCAAGCAATTATCATGTAATCACATAGACATGTAGCACAAACAATATCTTGTATACAAGCTGTTTTAGCATTAGCACATAATAACGAGAACTTGAAAGTTGACCACTCAGACAGTAGCCCCTAAACTATGGCACCAAAACCATAATTAAATTTCACTATGATAATCTAGGGTTCGATATAGTTCTAGCGCTTCCAACCATGCCCCAATCCAACCTCTGTAGCTCCCGAAATCACTAAAACAAGTTCCTGCATTCTGGTCATCCGGGCGATACAGCCTTTATCTGATCGACCGGATAGAAGCCATAACGCTCGACAGAGAGCATTGATCCGGGCGTTATATGCTCCATCCAGTCGACTAGATGAAGAAGGTAACAACCGGATGGCTCAACGGGAAAATCTGGAATTTTTGCTTAACATCCAATTTGTGTCTAACTTTTCTCTCTTTTCCAACACATGAATACCCACCTCTACACCACCATACTAACACCTCAATTACCACATTTGAACTCAATGATTCATATACTTTACAACCCCAACATTCTCAATAACCTCACTACACCTCCAATAAGCTCAAACATGTAATATAACCTCATATAAACATCTAATTAAGCTCAATATACAAGTATAACCATAAACCATGCTCAATATATATTTGAAAAGCATTTGAGAAAACAACCCTCACCTTAGTCAAGAGTTTGATAAGCAAAGAAGACAAAGAAACACTTGAAAATGCACAGTTAAACAAGTAGTAGGTTTACAATTCTAATTCGTCAATAACCTAGCTACTCAAGCCTTCACACTTAAAATCCATGCACTTTGACAAGATAACGAGGATCAATGTAGATCGCATTCAACCCTCAAGACATATAGCCCATCCTTAACCATATAACAGTAACTCAATTCTTATAGATTCGGCAACCTCTGATTACCTTTAAGATTTTATACTTAATTATGGGTTTGAAATTTTATCATCCACTTAGCAGTATCAAGACCTGATGTCATGTATCGTATTAATACAATCAAGTTCTAACTTTTGACTATTAGATGGTGAGTCTTACCATTCAAAAGGTGAACCTGACAACTACAATAACATGCTTGAGGAATAAGAATCAATTTATATAGCAAATGAATAAGGGCCAAAGATTTCAGAGGAATCCCAGAAGTGTACCAAGCAGGAGGGAAAATTCATTACTTACGGTCAAAGATAAAAAATTAAGCAAAGCAATATTCATAAGTTGTCAAGTCCAATATTCAACAAATAAGGGGTACTCAATAACTGATATACAAAATAAAAGAATATCAAAGTATCATATGGAATCAATAAGGGCTAACACATTAACAAATAAGGATTTAGAATATCAAGGAATGGTGTACTAGGGGGGGTCCAACTTACCTCATAGCTTCTGTAACGCCCCGATCCCTCACGAGACCAGAGGCTCTACTAACCATGCTATTCTCAACCCAATCCCAAACCCAGTCTCATAATTTTAAGAAAAACGGACAGAGTCTCCCCTGTACCGTGGACATTCTGAAAATCTGTAAGCAACCAATAAAGCTACAAAACAACCTAGAACTCCAATTCTAATTAAAGACTCAAACTTTAAGGCCATCCGAGCCTTGAAACATTCAAACAATTAGAATCATGCAAGCATGCATCCAACTTCACTTCACTTAGCATACATTTAGCACATAACACATAACTATATCACATATGTGCACATATTCCATTCAAGACATACAATCTCACATACATGCACATACCTTCAAAACACACTTAATAAGCACACACATAAGGTTTACTACCCGACAGGCTGAGGACCCTGTCCCGGCTTAGAGCTAACCTGGTTCTGATACCACAACTGTAGCGCCCCGATCCCTTACGAGACCAGGGTCTCAATTTTCCTCTTATAGCTTTGAACTACACATACCTTAACTGGGCTTCGAACAAGGGTTAGCAAAGCTTCTATAGCACCTAGGTAGCCTAAGAATACTAAAAGTGAAGCCCGAATCTACCCGGATTAGCATTAACCCCGAAACCCCTTCTATAAAGTCGGCTAATTCACATTTTATGCAAGTTTAGAGCAAATCGAGTGTACAGGTCTATTAGACTACCTTCATTAGCACCTAAGGCATCTACTAGAAGCATTGAATCAAGCTAATACGCGGGACTACACAAAACCCTTAGAAATCCCATCACTATTCACCGCATAAATTCAAATGATGATTCCAACCGTTTAAAATGCGAACTAATGGTTTAAATGTGTTCTCTAGCACTTATATATAATGTACAATAGCATAAATAAGCATTAGAATATCATTTGATAGCATTTCTAATAAGTCAAGAACAGAGCAACAATTTTAAAATGCGCAAACAAGCATGAAAACCCTCACCAATGCGCGTAGAAACTCTCGGGAGGCTAGCAAACACCCTAAACTACTTGTTCCTTGCTTGGCTTGGCTTGGCTTGAAGATTTGATTAGCAAAATCCTCTCATTCTCCTCCTATGTTGATTCTCGGATTTGCTACAGTAATTCCTGCATCTTCCCTTTTTTTTTTTTTTGCTAAGTTATGACTTGTTTGTGTTTGGTTTGCATATATATTAGGGTGGGCCTATTTGGGTGAGTGTATGGTCTATTAAAATGAGCCTAGTTAACTTAAAAATGAGTCAAATGCGCATAAACTAAGTTAGCTAACTAAAACACTTAGTTAAGTCATGTAACACTATTTATTAGATTAACAAAATATTTTCTAAACGAGTGCTCCTATCGCTCTTAGCTCAAAAGTATATTTTTCTCATTCCTTGCGTATTTGACTCATTTTTAAGTTAACTAGACTCATTTTAATAGACCATACACTCACCCAAATAGGCCCACCCTAATATATATGCAAACCAAACACAAACAAGTCATAACTTAGCAAAAACAAAAAAACAAAAAAGGGAAGATGCAGGAATTACTGTAGCAAATCCGAGAATCAACATAGGATGAGAATGAGATGATTTTGCTCATCAAATCTTCAAGCCAAGCCAAGCCAATCCAAGCAAGGAGCAAGTAGTTTAGGGTGTTTGCTAGCCTCCCGAGAGTTCCTACGTGCATTGGTGAGGGTTTTCATGCTTGTTTGCAGATTTTAAAATTGTTGCTCTTTTCTTGATTTGTTAGAAATGCTATCAAATGATATTCTAATGCTTATCTATGCTATTGTACATTATATATAAGTGCTAGAGAACACATGTAAACCATTAGTTCGCATTTTAAACGGTTGGAATCGTCATTTGAATTTATGAGGTGAATAGTGACAGAATTTCTAAGGGTTTTGTGTAATCACGCGTATTAGCTTGATTCAATACTTCTAGTAGATGCCTTAGGTGCTAATGAAGGTAGTCTAATAGCCCCGTACACTCGATTTGCTCTAAACTTGCATAAAACGTGAATTAGCCGACTTTATAGAAGGGGTTTCGGGGTTAATACTAATCCGGGTAGATTCGGGCTTCACTTTTAGTATTCTTAGGCTACCTAGGTGCTATAGAAGCTTTGCTAACCCTTGTTCGAAGCCCGGTTAAGGTATGTGTAGTTCAAAGCTATAAGAGGAAAATTAGGACCCTGGTCTCGTGAGGGATCGGGGCACTACAGCTTCCATACCTCATGATCCTAAATCAAAATTCATAACACACATGCAATCATAACAAGGTTTAGCTCTTAATCACATTACTATATAACCATAGAATCTCAACTGATTTACATCCGATGTTAACTTCATAACCTATAAATGAATTTATTGGTGACTGCCAGAGATAGAATGACTCCAAGGTGAATCAACCTTCAAGCTCTCATTTAACATCCATGGAGATCTAATGATTTATGAGTAAAGAGTTCATCCTAAGCATCATCTTCATCTAACTCCATTGACCTTCAAATCTATCCCTCAACCCTTCCCTAATCTTAAGAGATTACCTATGGGTCAAGACATAGATGCAGATCATGTAGAACAAAATACTAACATTAATGCTCATTGGTTACACATAAGGCACATTTAGCATATTTACACATAGCACGTAAGCACATAGATCAAATACGACTATCCTTTCATTTATAGACTCCTACCCAAGGACCAAGGGTTCTAGACCCAACTTATGCCTAGCAAACAAGCTAAGCTATGATACCACCTGTCACGACCCCATTTCCTTAATTTCTATAGTGGTCTCTGATACTGCAATAACGACACTGACAGGATTAAACTTAATTTATGAAGACTTCAAAATCCAGGATCGTGATACCATGGGCTTAAGAAGATCACTCATCCTAGGTCCGCTAAGGCACATGATATTAGCCCGAGCACTAATTTCCACAAACCAAACATCCAAGTTGTTAATCATCACAACTACACCACCTATTAATAACTTAATTTTAATAAACACATTATACAAACTTCATCACTAATAATTAAAATTACAACCATCAGATACATATTCACAAGACCTAGATTTTTCAAGTTACATCATATAGATTCAACTACTACACCTAGGCTTCAAAAAGTAATAACTACTAATCTACCACCCGTGAATCAAAAGAATAATTACAATCCTTCAATGTAACTAAACTCACATAACTTAGAAGTAATACACAAGAGAATACATCACGATAACCAGCATGATCATCAATGGTAGAAAATCCAATTCAACACATTGCTGGGGCTTTCTATCCTAAGCTGCCTCAATTAACCTAAAATGGTCAAGAAAGATGGGTGAGCTAAACCAACACTTAGCTCAGTGAGGGCTACGAGGAACGGGGATTTTCACAATCATTTTATCATTTCGAAATCCATCTTTGAAAACAATGTCATGTCATGCATGAGTTGCAAGTAAATACAAGAAATAATGAACAAGTAATAACATAAAACTCTACCCTCCAAGGTCCTCAAGGAACCAAGCAAAGGCAGTTTTATCATATACCAAAGTATATTGTTTTCCTTGCAATTGCTGGAGATGGTCAGCCTTGATTCAATCCTTATCCATTTTTTCCCAACTCCAAACATTAGGTGATATCCGGATATCCACCGGGGACCATGGTAGTTGAGACCAATTGGTAGCCCTATGCTACCCAGGGGAAACGAACGCTACCATACCCATAATTGTGGTTGCAACCGCCGCGCCTGTAGTTGTTATCATGTAAGCACATGATATAACACAACATTGATAGAAGGGCAACAAAGTAGGTTGCCCTTGTTCAAGTACAGCAAACATCTATGTCAAGATCAAGTCTCAATAATATCAATTTAACTCATAAACAAGTATGTGATAATCAACCAAGAAGGTTCTTCACAATAAACACGTATAAGCATATAGTATTAAGTAATCCCCTTTAGCTCGGTGTTCATGATCGGTACCACTTTCATGTATAACATTTATGATCTTAAGCAAGGATTATCCATTCTATATTACCTATATTCATTAGTCTCCCAAAGATCATAAACTCCCCAAGGAAAGACACCGAGCGGGAGTGGGTACAAGTAAAGTCATATAACATATATCACATAGCGTCTTAATCATGTTGGAAATTAAGTACCTTTCATAGTTCATGTCATGTAACCATGTCAAGCAATTATCATGTAATCATATAGACATGTAGCACACACAATATCTTGTATACAAGCTCCTTTAGCATTAGCACCTAATAATGAGAACTTGCAAGTTGACCACTTAAACAATATCCCTAAACTATGGCACCAAAACCATAATTAAATTCTACTATGATAATATAGGGTTCAATACGGTTCTAACACTTCCGACCGTGCCCCAATCCGACCTATGTAGCTACCGAAATCACTAAAACAAGTCCCTGCGTTCTGGTCATCCGGGCGATACAGCCTCTATCCGGTCGATCGGATAGAAGCCACAACGCCCGGCAGAGAGCATTGATTCGGGCGTTATATGCTCCATCTAGTCAACTGGATGAAGAAGGTAACGACCAGACGACTCAACGGGAAAATCTAGAATTTTTGCTTAACATCCAATTTGTGCCTAACTTTTCTCTCTTTTCCAACACATGAATACCCACCTCTATACCACCATACTAACACCTCAATTACCACATTTGAACTCAATGATTCATATAATTTACAACCCCAACATTCTCAATAACCTCACTACACCTCCAATAAGCTCAAACATGTAATATAACCTCATATAAATATCTAATCAAGCTCAATATACAAGTATAACCATAAACCATGCTCAATATATCTTTGGAAAGCATTTGAGAAAATAACCCTCACCTTAGTCAAGAGTTTGATAAGCAAAGAAGACTAAGAAACACTTGAAAATGCTTGAAAATGCAAGAGTATGATAGAAAATGGCTTGAACTTTTCCTTCTTTCTTCTTCTTTTCCTTCTCTTTTCTCTTCTCTTGGCTGAGTCTCTAGTGTGTATGTGTTTGGCATTTTTGGTATGTGTGTGTGTGTGTAGAGATTTAGTGTGTGTTGTGTGTTTTTGTTTGGTGAAGAATAGTGCAAAGTAGGTAGATAAAAATCTGATTTGGCCAAATGACCACCTTGCCCTCCGACAAGATTATGTATTGCTAGCTTGCCATTTAGTTCCATTTTAATTAGTTTAGCTACCTAATATGACTTAGTAGGATTTAATTAAATACCTACGATGTCTACGACACTCAATTGCACAATAAATGATGCAATGCACATAAAACAAGATATCCATAAATGATGTAAATGTACATAAAATAATCTATATATGCAATATTTAATTAAAAATGCACATGAGGTCTCGTGCCAGGTCCTACAAGGTATTATCTACTCGATCTCTGATAGTCCATGGGTAAGTCCGATTCAAGTGGTATTGAATAAATCTGGTATTACAGTGGTCCCAAATGATAAAGGCGAGCTTATTTCTACACGCACCACCACTGGGTGGGGTCTATGCATTGATTACAGAAAGCTCAACTCAAAAACTCAGAAATACCACTTCCCTTTACCTTTCCTTGACCAAGTTTTAGATAGAGTAGCCGGACAAGGGTACTACTATTTTTTGGATGGGTATTCGAGATACAATCAAATCCCACTCTTTCCTGAAGATTAGGAGAATACCACTTTCACTTATCCCTATGGGACCTTTGCATTTCGGCATATGCCCTTTGGTCTTTGCAATGCACCAGCGACTTTTCAAAGATGTGTTATGACCCTTTTCTCATATATGATCGAAAAGTTCTTGGAAGTCTTCATGGATGACTTCTCAATGTTTGGAGCTACTTTCAACGAATGTCTAACACACCTCTCCCTAGTGCTAGACCGATGTGTTGAAATGAATTTGGTTTTAAGTTGGGAGAAAAATCATTTTACGGTTAAACAAGGGATAGTACTTGGCCATGTAATTTCACATAATGGTATCCATGTGGACCCAGCCAATGTCGAGATAATAGAAAAGTTGCCCGCACCTAAGACAGTGTGTGATATTCGTTCTTTCCTTGGTCATTATGGTTTCTATCGGCGTTTTATCGAAGATTTCAGCCATATTGCTCGACTGCTCTCAAGTTTGTTAGCACATGATACTCCATTCAAATTTGATGACAAGTGCCCTGCAGCTTTTGAGAAGCTTAAATCCCTGCTTTCTTTTGTTTCTATCATTCAGCCTCCTGATTACAGTCTTCCCTTTGAAATAATATGCGATGCATCTGAGTATGCAGTAGGCGCTGTTTTGGGACAATGTCGGGATAAGCTCCCACATGTGATTTATTACGCCAACAAAACTTTAGATGAAGCTCAAAAGAACTATTCAACTACAGAGAATGAGACAATGTCGGGATAAGCTCCCACATGTGATTTATTACGCCAACAAAACTTTAGATGAAGCTCAAAAGAACTATTCAACTACAGAGAAGGAATTGCTGGTTGTAGTATTCTCTCTGGACAAATTCAAATCATATATCCTAGGATCAAAAATAATAATTTTTATAGACCATGCGGTTTCGCACTACTTATTGACAAATTGGGATACTAAGCCCCGTCTAATCCGTTGGCTATTACTACTGCAGGTGTTTGATTTAGAGACTAAGGATAAAAAGAGAAGTGAAAATTATGTCGCTGATCATCTATCATGTCTTGTACGTGATTCTCCTATTGACTATCTACCTTTCAAAGATATATTTTCTAATGAGCAACATTTTGCTATCTCACATCAGACCCCTTGGTTTGCCCACTTTGTCAATTATTTAGTTGCCCAAGAATTTCCAACTCACTGGGGTAAAAGAGAAAAGGAACGTTTCATGGCACAAGTTAAGTATTTTATTTAGGAAGACCCCTATCTTTTTCTTGATTTGTGCCAATCAGGTCATTAGAAGATGTATACTTGAGAACGAGTTTGACAGCATACTCCAATTCTGCCACTCTGAAGCATGTGGTGGCCATTTTAGAGGTAAAATGACAGCTACTAAAGTCTTTCAAAGTGGGTTCTTTTAGCCCACTCTTTTCAGAGATGCCTAGCAAATTTGTAAGAATTGTCCTCGATGTCAACAAGTTTGGTTTATCTCAAGAAAGGACACGCTACCCCTATCACCCATTCTAGTATGTGAAATATTTGATGTCTGGGGTATAGACTTCATGGGACCTTTTCCTCCTTTCTTAGGGTATACTTATATTTTTTTAGGTGTGGACTATGTGTCCAAATGGGTAGAGGCAGTAGCAACCGGAACCAATGACCATAAATTTCTGGTCAAGTTTATTAAAGATAATATTTTTTTCTCGTTTTGGGGTGCCACATATACTTCTAAGTGACGGAGGACAACATTTTCGTCATAGAACACTCGAAGCCTTATTGAAAAAATACTATGTCCGCCACAAGATTGCGATGCCTTAGCACCTATAAACTAATGGTCAAGTAGAAGTGTCGAACTGGGAGATCAAGTCAATTCTTCAAAAAACAGTTAAGCCCGATCGAAAAGATTGGTCAAGTCGTCTACACGACGTATTGTGGGCCTACCATACTGCTTTCAAAACCCCCATCAACATGTCCCCGTATAGATTGGTATACGGTAAAGCTTGTCATCTTCATGTTGAACTTAAGCATAAAGCTTATTGGGCGATTAAAGCTCTGAACTTCGATATGCAATAGGCAAGAGAAGGTAGGAGATTGACATTAAGTGAGTTGGAAGAGCTTCATTTCGGAGCCTATGAGAATGCCAAACTCAATAAAGAGAAAATGAAGAGACTGCATGATAGATCTATTCTGAGAAAAACCTTCTTTCCTTTTGATAAAGTTTGGTTGTTTAATTCCAAACTGAAATTCCACTCGGGAAAATTAAGAACAAGATGGGATGGACCCTATGAGGTGCTTGAAGCATATCCTTATAGAGCTATCAAGATTAAACACCCTACATATGGGTGTATCTTGACAATCAATGGTCAGAGATTGAAGCATGCATTCAATCCAAAAGCGGTTCCTCATGAAATTGAATCTGTAGAACATCGGAACCCTAACTACCTTCCATAAAAGGGATTTTGCCAAACTAATGGCATTAAACTCAGCATATCTGTCTAGCTGAAGACATTAACCTTAGCACTACTAGGAAGCAACCTAGTGTTCTTTTCAATGTTTTAGTTTAATTTTTGTCGTTAACATGTACTATGTGAATCTTTCTCTAGCTTTATGTGGTTTGGGTTTTTAATCCTGTGAAACATTTATAAAGGTACAATTGTCATACTACTAGTGGTCACTGTACGTTTTTGTATGCGGTTGGCTTAATTGTGCAACTCTGACTTATAGTGTGAGTTACTCCACTAGCTTAATGTAGTTTTGGTTTGTTAGGTATTACTTGATAAGGTAGTTAAGAGTGTGAACATACACCTGACGTAACATCTGTAACGTAAATCCCCACTTTAATAAACCTTGACCTTGTGGAACTGGTTGTAGCCTTTTGTGTGCCAAAGAAAAGCACTAGATGTCGTGAGCACAAAAACCTCTGGAAGTACTAGTACTCAAAGTAGTTTTAATTCAACTCTAGAACCCCATAAAAAAGTTTAAATGGTCTGGTTAGTATTTTAGTTACTTTCCTTGACCATAATTCTTTTTGATCTCTCCCTTATACTTTTTGTATAGATTAATTAACTATTTTTTGTTGTGTTGATGATAATTCTACAATGTTTTGTCTACTAATCTTTAATGAGTTGCAGAATGATTCATATTTTTCCAAAGATAGTAGACATATTCTTTACATCAATATAGAAATGTTTCACATCATGTGATCTCTTTCCTTACTACATTTTCCTTTATACCTGATCAACATGTGTTGAACAGTAAACAAACAATAGGTTTGGGGATGTAACATTTGTCAGTGTGTTATTACTTGCATATTATACTCTCATTGTCTTACATTCTTATTTGCTTGAGGACAAGCAAACTTTCGGTGTGGGGGTGCATATATCTTATGATTATATTTTTCAAAAATATGCAAGAAACACACCATTTTTGTTCATGAAAAATAGTATTTTGCTACCTTACTTGTTTGTAGGAATATGATTTAGATGATTTGAGAACCTTTGTTTTTAGCTAAGTACTGAGAAAAACTCTGAAGAATTACTAAAATAAAAACTTTGGGTTACTGTATTCATGAGTAAACTTAGTTGTTCTTCTTTTTTTCAATTGATAGGTTTGTAAATTTGAAAAAATTGAGATAGGATTACCGTTTGTTATGAGAACTTCTTGTGATTGAAACCTAAATCTTAATGTCATGTTTGTACATATTGTTATGTTACTCTATCATGTCTATATGTAAATGGTATGGTATGAAAAAAAAATGTACATACCTTTACTGTTGATAGAATTATCTTGTAAATATGTTGTAAATCTCTTAAGCACCACTATCCTAGACATTGTAATTTGAGATATATGTTATAGTGATAGGTTTCAAGCCTGGATATCTCAGGTGATTAAGGCACGTAGAGGTCCCTTTAAAACCTGGCAACCTCAGCCAATTGGCTCGGGATTGTTGGTCTTAAAGCCCGCTACATGGGATATCCAGAAAGCAAAATAGATTAAGCACTAAAAATAGATAGTTTAAGTTGTACTTTTATTTTTCTAGCAAATGTAAGAATGGTTAATGCATGATCAAGAGTTTGATTGCAAATAAAGGAGAAAATATCAAAGTCTAATTTGTTTACAGGTCCTGAAAGTTGGAAATTGTTTAAACTTAATTTGTTTAGTTTACTTCTAAATATATACTCCGAAGCAATCAATAGTTCATTTCCAAAAGAGTATCTATTTGTGAAAACTATGTAAAGGTTCTCTTGCTATTCTTGTCATTAACTGATGAACCGGTTAAGATAGTGATTGCACTTTTCATGTTTCATGTTAGAAATATTTTGACAAAAAGGATAAGATAGATTGTTTTCATCTATTTTTAATTTGACTTGTAAAACTTTTCTAAGGTTTCACTTTCAATGTGTTTTGAAAATAAGTCTTGCTTGATGACAATCAAGGTTTAAGTTTGGGGATGTTGATATAACCATAATTATAGTACTCAAACCATTGTATTTCTACTACATTTGCATCATAACTTAGGAATAAATGCAAGACTTATATACTTTTGATGCAATGTAGGATGATCTCAAAAAAGTAAAAAATAGACCCAAAACGATCCAAATTGCAAGTCGAGAAGTTGAAAACAGGAAAACTCAGGAGTCGATGGAAGAATGAAGCCCATAGAGAATGAATTTGGCTGAAACTAGCGCAAAATTAGACTCAGAACGCTAAAAAAATGCCCAAAAATACCTCAGGTCAACGTCTCAATCAAAGTCAAAATAAAAAATTCCACCACCTTCTAGAACACCATGTATCGCGATCTCAACGCGCCCTAAAATTTTCCATATAAATAGGCCCTCACCCAGTTGAGATTTTAGAATAATTTAGGATTTAATATTTATTTTATTAATTAGATTTAATTATTAATTTTAGTTTTAAATATTAGTTTAATTAATTAGTTAGTTTAATTTTAGTAGTAATTGTAGAATTCGGAGGAAGTTATGCCCGAATAGCTTTTATTAAAAGCTCTTATTCAGGGAAAATTCTTCCCAAGTAACTCTTATTCCGGAGAAATTCTGCTCGAATAGCTATTTTGCGAGGAACCTCTGCTCAAATTTCTGGAATCAAAAATACGCGTTAACTAATACGAGGGAGCCTTTCTTGACTCTCTTTTATTTGTATAACTCGTATTTATTTATGTCTGAGTAAATTTATATCTAGGGGAGCATATTGTAAATGACGGTCTTTTAATCTATGGTCTCAGATTCGAATAATTTAATTTAAATGCAATATATGGCTTGTATTAATTCAGCATTGTCTTTCATAATATTATATTTGTAATTGATATTATGATTGTTTTACATTCATGCCATATATTCATGTTATAATAGTGAATCTATAGGTTGTACCATAGATTCCATAAGACTATAGGTTGTATCATAGTTTTTACCCAATAAGTTAATTCTTTAGTTTATTAGTTGCCCAGTTATTCTAGGTTACAAGGATAGATCCATATTACGGCTATATAACGGATTCGTAGATGGAACAACACCTATAACAAAAGTAGCAGGAATTAATTGAACTAGGTAGATTAACTAAGTTAATGCTTGTAGCTTAACTCGAGCGTTAGATTAGGGAATCCTGGATGCTGAACCTATATTAACTGTCTCATTATATTTCCGACCCCCTAAATCCTTTCCCTCGTATTCTGCAAAGCCTTAGCTTAGCTATAGTTTAGTTTATATTTCCTATATGTTACTCAATCTATTTTCCAAACTGTCACGTTTTCACTTAAAAATGTTTCACACTACTGCACTATTAAACTAACTAACTAACGAGCTTCGCAGAGGAATTCAACTCTGCACTCAGAGCACACTATACAACATGATCCGTGCACTTGCGGATTATTAAAACTTGGTTAATTTTACACACTTTTTATACGCACACCGAGTTATGATCAGGAGACAAGTCAAAGACGACCTGTGTAGAAAAAGATATTGACATATACGATATTGATGATTTTTTATTTTTTTTTTAACTTCATATTCTTATTGGTGGACTTTCGAATTTTGTGCTTGTATTTTGGGACAAGAGAGTTTCGGGGATGAAACTTTTTATAAGGGGAAGATGATGTAATGTCCCGGATGTGTATCCTAATTTTTAGCTAACTAATTCAGACCACTATTGAAATGGTTTAGTTGGGCAAGTGTAACAAGTAGTAAGTGGTGGAAGTTTCTCAATGAAGGTTAAATTTTGGGACTAAAGTGGAATAATAAAATTTTAGTCAATTAAGGAGACTTGAAATTTGTCGGTAAATTCCAGAATAAAACAAAAACATTAAACTTTTTTTTTCCATCTCATCTTAAAGACTCAATCTGGGCTTCAAAAAATAAAATTTGGAGTGAAGATTTTCAAGGAAGAATCAAAGCTTTAAAATGGGTATATTCTAGTCTTCATCCATTTTAGTGAAGAGATTATAAAATTCACGGTTTAAAGTCGAAGACTTGTGATTGTGAATTATTGCTTCAAAAACAAGCAGTAAGTAGAACTCTCCCTTTTTCCTCTACTCCTATTAAATTTAAAATCATGAAATTTTTGCAACTGCTTGCTATATACCAATCTATACTTCTTGTGATGATCCGATCGTGTTATTCGTGCTAGTGCAAGAATCTCTCTTCTTCAATTCCTTTTTCCACTTTTGATCTCATTTATCTATTGTTGCTTCTTCAATGATATTTGGCATGAGTTATGATATCTAATTCACTATTGATTGACTTTTCAAAGAGAAAGAAGAGACTGTGTGGCTGATTGTAAAAATATATATAAAGTAAGATTTACCCAAAAAGGGACATGATAATCTCCTTCTCTTTCTTCCTTATTCTTATGCGTAGTATTACCTTTTGATTCTTTTGTATCATGTCCTACTTTACTACATGTCATTTTGTGTTTAAACATTAGTCAGCTACGTTTGAAAATGTATTTTAATTATCTTTGCTCTCCTCGTGATCCTTTTGATTTATCATACTTTATAAATTATTTTTATAACAAATAATCTTATCTTTGAAATACTCTAGGACTTTTAATGATTACTCTTTATTACCCATTTTTTCTTTGGTCTTTTAGTGTATTTTATCTTCGTATGTTATTATAATCCATTTATAGCTATGAATTGCCAATGGTACTTATACTGTTACGGTACCGTGACACAAATACTGTTATTGTGTTTCTGTTACTGCACGGCTTAAATGTCACCACAGCTTTTTGTTCTTCTATATGTCTTGTGATACTATTGACTATATATTACTGATTACGACTACACATGAGTTTTCGGCTATTTATAGTCAATAGTCATCTCTCCTAATGTTTTATTTTGGGATGAGTTCCTTTATTGAATTTTTATTCGCTCACTATATTTGTTTCCGCTTGTTTTCTTTGCAGTTAAAAAGGAGTAAGCATGTTAGGTTTGTGCGAGATAGTGACATTCGGATATGATGATCTGAGCTAGAAAGACCTTCTCTATGTAATTTCTACTAGTATTGGAATTGAATAGTTATTTATAGTGTTTTGATTGAATGTAATAGATTAGCAACTTGACCTCATCTTGATTCAATTTGGAGATTATTTTCTTGATCTAATGTTATGCAATTTGGTGACTTGTTAATCTTATGGTTTTAATGGCTCTGGGTTAGTTATATCATGATCGTCCACCTAACAAGCTTGATGGGTTGTACCTCTTGAGCACGCGATATGTCATGCGTTAGATTTGGGGTGTGACAGTATAATACTCTTTTAATTTTAAAAAGAAAATAGATGTAGACTGCAGAGACTAAATATGGTATTTTTTAGACGTCAAGGGCCTGTCTGAAAATTATGTAAAATCTCAGGGACTAAAAAGTCATTCTCCGTGAAATTCTTCTTGTAACTTCTTTGTGTTTGATGAAATCTCCTGTATTAACGAGGGCAGAACTATGCGCGATTAGAGGAGGATATGATGTTCCCCAACTTTTTCAAAATCCTATGTTTAGAATTTTAAACTTCAGAATAATTTCATAAGATCTTTTTAAAAAAATGAAGTTGACCCTTTTTTGCGTTGGCAACCCCATTAGACGTTTTCTGGTTCCTGCCTGCCCTCTTGGGATGAAGCTTCACTAATTTCTTGCAGTTGTATTGCTTTTTTTTTTTCTTTTTCTTTTTCTTTTTTGCATCTACATAAGCAAGTAAAGCATTAAGTTTAAAATCAAATTAAGAAGATTGTTTTAATCAATAAAATTTCAAGGGACTAAACAACAGAAACCGTCTTCTAGAACAAATTAAGCTTTACTGGAACCAGACTTAAATTAGAAACTAACAGACTAGAAAGGGAAGAAAAACAAACATGATCAAGGAAATAAAACATGAGCTGAAGCCGAAACAACTAAACAGCAAGAAATGAATACCCTATTTAGTCCCAGCTGTTCACTCTTCTAGTTTTAATTTCAGATACACTGAACTAGGAATACCTTGGATTACATCAAACTTTGATGCTGCACGGCAGAAATACTTCAGTACTTTGTTGTTCACTTCAGTCCAGGTACTCTTACGAGATAAACCATCCATAAATTTTGAAAAACCTGACCACTCGTGATAGTATTGGAAAAAGTGACTGCGAAATGAATGATACGATACCTTCTCAGGCTTCAACATTTCTTTGACAAGGATACAATCTTCATTAGTAAGTTGAGCTGCACCAAAAACACAGAAGCTAAAGACGGGTGGCAATTCATCCCCTTCAAGGCGATTCAGCTTCATGTTGTAATAGTTAATTAGCACTAGTACCACTTGACGATAAAGAGGTATAACATGCGCTGTGATTGCAGAATAATCACACTTTTTCAAAAATCCTATTCTCACGAGAGAATAAATCCACGCCAAAAAGCATAGTTCATTTTCGATACCGTACGGGTAAATGGTACCTTCAAAATCTGGAAAATCAGCAAAAGACCTGGCAAATAAATTAACAAGGTTAATGTTGTAGCCAATGTTGTTAATATGTGCTTTCATTTTTTTAGACATTACGGTTTCAAAAAAAGAGTGTAAATGATCAGCAGGCTCTCGCTTTTTCTTTTTCCCTTTCTTAGCGGGCAAATGTGTACTCGTGTAACATCAGTAATACAGTTTTTATTCGGTCAGACAGTGGTATTTCATCCCTGGGAAGGCATGCTGCGACATTTAGAGACCGAATGAAATTTATCAAGTTCCTCCATTCATTCTTATCAATTTGATCAGCGGATGTGATTCTTGAAATTGGTAATTCATTGTTCTCTTCAATGTTAGCTGCTTCCACTTCATCAATATCACCTAAGTTATTCCAATTGGGCTCTTCAAAATCAAAGCTGTCTAAGGCGCTGAAGACTAGCTGAAAGAGAACTCTCTCCAAGATTTCCTGCCATCGGGTGTGAGTGAAAGTAACTGGTAGGGAAATGTATATGGGGCGATGTTTGAAGAATGGTGAATAGAGAAAGAGTGGATTAAAATGAGGTCTTTCGGAGTTGGTTATGAACATAAATGAAGTGTACGTAGTTCTTCTTAAAAATTCAGGGGTTGGATTATGCAAATAATAGGGGGAATGATAGGGCGTTTTAGTGATGGGGTGCTTGTAGGGTGTCAATGGAACGAGAAGGAGAGAATTTGATCTTTAGTTTTTTTTTTTTTTTTGTGTCTTTTGTTTGGTCATGATCTTTAGTTGGTTAGTTGTCCCTATTTATAGACGTCAAT
The DNA here is from genome assembly GCA_037974665.1 of Ehretia macrophylla. Classification (NCBI taxonomy): domain Eukaryota; kingdom Viridiplantae; phylum Streptophyta; class Magnoliopsida; order Boraginales; family Ehretiaceae; genus Ehretia; species Ehretia macrophylla. The sequence continues at coordinate 10,206,839 of CM075776.1, read as the reverse complement.
AGAGGACTGAAAATTGTCCTTCACATTAATGTACCCTCGATAAGAAACATTCTGTTCGACCAAAAAAAAAAGAAAGAAACATTCTGGTCCATAAATCAACAATTTCTTAACTACTCCGTTTGTTTGTTTGTCGTAAAATAATATTTTTTTAAATATTATTTTAATTTTTTTAGTGTTTGATAACATTGAATTGACAAGAGATTTTATATATATATATATATAATTTTATTATGACATCTAAACACCAAAAGATATTTTTCAGTTTGATAATTACACACAAAAAAATATTCTATTTTTCAGAACAATCCAATCTTATAAGCACTAGTGTCGTCTCTACATTGCATGAATTTGAAGTGTATTAGTAAGTACCAAATCGCACAAGATCACTTGGTAAGCTTATTCGTTTAGTTTAATCAATGCATGCCATACTAAAACTTCATATAACTAGCTTAATATCACCATGGTGTATTTTATAGAATATAATAATAGTTCAACTCATGAGTTGAATTATTATTATATTTGAGACAAAGATGTTACTGGAATGGTACAACGCCTAAGAAAGGCACCAAAATTCGATCAGCGACTTACAAGTTGAAATCTCACCTGAATCACAATTTACTAGTTTCAAAATTGCTTACAAATTCTTTCTTCTCACAAGTACAACTCTATTAATTTACCCTCTTCCATACAACAAATATAAGGGTTAAGTTGCATTAATTCCAGTTATAAAATAGATATTGTCAAGGTAGAATGTATAAACTTTTGTAACTTCTAACCCTATAGGTCCTACAATGAATGACTTGAATGATATACTATTTTTTTTTTTTTTTTGAGTTACAAATCTTTTTATTCAAGCTATTGATTACTTGTAAGAATAGATACATAGGTTTATAAATCTCAATTTACTAAATTCTCACTCATGTTTATGATGAGTGAAATATAAACAGTTGTAACTCTAATATCGAGTAAGTCTAAAATTACCATGTTACATATTCTCTACTTTCTCTTTTATGTAATTACTCTTCTTTTTTTTTTTCCTTTCTTTTCCAGTGACGAAAATCTTGGACATTACGTGAAACATGAGTGTAATCTAGCGGAGACAAATATTCACCAAAAAGTTTAAAGAAATATATATATATATAGCTATGACATGGTGTTAAACTAGGGGAGGGGAGACGGTGAATACTTATCGGGCTTTGAGCATGGCCATGGCGTGAGATTTCACCATTAGTGCATTTCCCGCCTCGATCTCTCGCTATCCCTTTTGGCCTTTAATTTGGGAACATTGCTCCATGTACACAGAGCTATTACTTTGTTGTTGTCCTATAATGGGTAGAATAGTTTTGACGTTATTGATGACTACTACCTATTATGTGACGTCAAAACCAACTTCTATTTGATCAGTTGCTATGGACAAATGACTGTAACTCCATTTTTGAGCTACAACAATTTCTATATACGTTTCTCAAGCTGCTATTACGTTGACGTTATTGGGTAGTACGTACTTGGTAGTCCCATTTGTGTTGCTTCAAATCAATTTCTAATTTGACCACAAAAAAAAAAAAAATCAATTTCTGATGACATCATGACAGGGTTCTAAAGCTTAAAATTTATACTGGTGTATCAGGTGCAATCATCTATCGTTTATCCCTATTTGTGTTGCTTCAAATCAATTTCTGATGACATCATGACAGGGTTCTAAAGCTTAAAATGTATACTGGTGTATCAGGTGCACTCAGCTATCATTTATCCCTATTTGAGTTGCTATGCATGTGCAAGTCCTGGTTTTCAATACACTTAAAGATTCACTCTCTAATTAACACAATACTTGGAAGAAGTTTTTACTTTCAAAGTGCGCCTGAAAATACCTCTAATATTGTGCTATGAATTTCTCTTCGTCAAGAGGCTTACACGATAAATAAGTTCATTATGTGGCTATATATATGATTAAATATATAGTGTTGGTTATCCTAATATTTTACCCCGGATAATCATAATTTTGTTCCTTAGTAGAGAAGGACAAGGGAAAAGAAAATTTTGATGTTGACAACTGTCGAGATCAGAATCTCATAGTTGAAGTTAGGAAGCTACTCCTGTTGAACTGGAATTTTGGGTCGGCTTCTTGACCTGAATTTTCGGGTCGGCTACCTGACCTGCACAAGGAAAAGGAAGGAAAAGGCGGGGTGATAACCCGGATTTTTCCCTCAGGCGTGCGAATGATTAGTATGTCCAAACTGACAAGGTAGCTGAGAGCATTCAATGACGAGTTACCTCTGAAATGAAGGGGTGGAGCTCTATTTATACTAAATTCGGACCTGACAGCATTTAATGCGGTTCAGCTTTATGTCCCATCAAGGCTTTATGTCCTATCAGAACAGCTAGCACTTAGGTCGGGATTTTCCTCGGTCAGGTTGACATCGGATCAGCATTCAGGTCGGGCATTAACTGAATATGCTGGGCTTGGCTCGGATTAGCCCGCCTCAGCTCGGTGTGGGTATCTTACCTCAGCTCAGAGTCCCCCTCGTCAATCCCCCTCCCCCCTCCCCCTAAGTCGAGATCGAGAGGGTGAGATCGAGATTTGGGAGTTGTTCCCGAGCTGGAGGTACCCGACCCCGGCAGAGTGGGGATGGCCACGTTAGTGGTGCTTGCCCTTCAGATGGCTGACACATCACCTGACAGTTATGACAAGATGCAACGTTTGGGATTCCTAAGGCGGTTACAGGAGTTGCCTATAAATAGGGCCCTGATATCCGAGATTCATTTCACACTTTGCTTACAAATTTTCAAGAACTTTAGGTCGGCAACCAGGGTGGTCGGACAATTTTAGCTCGGAAAGCATTCTTCTCGAGACACTCAGCTCGAAATTTGTTAGCTCGGGGCCAATTAAGTCGGGTGATCTTCCACAGCTAGAGCCGTAGGTACATCCCGACTCCCTTTAGTTATTCCTACACATATTTTGTTTTGTAAACAGGATGGGGAGGTCGGAGTCGGAAGATTCCCAAGCGATAGACGTGAGGTCCTATGGTGGGGACGAGAGTCTGTCGAGCTCTGAATCCACCTCGGACAGAGGCCAAGGTGGCGACAGCACCGATGAATCTCAAGGATCGGTTCGGCGATCCGAGCCTAGGGAGAGTGATGATGACTGTCAAGTCATCAGGGTTAGGCAAGTGCAAGAAGAAGCCGAGGCGGATCCTTTGGCCGACTTGGGAGACTTGGGAGATAGGGAAGATGAGGAGCCGTTGAACTAGTTAGAGGGAGTCGAGATACCACAGGAGTACTTAGCTGGAGCCTCTACGTCAGAGCCGATTGAAGCGGTCCTGGTTAGGGCAGTCCAACCTCGGAGCTCAACTATAGCCAGTGGTTCGTTGGCTCGGGGGAAGAGGATAGAGCAACTGTTTTCCTGCTGTAAGCGCAAGTGCTATTCTACCGTCTAGATGGCTAACGCCAGGCTAAGGGATTGGTCGGTGGACTGGCACCACAAGCTAAATGTTCCAGGTTGGCATGAATCCGCCTGCTATCCTCCACCCGATCACTTCACTATCTATGACCTCACCTTCGATGTCATCCGGCTTCTACTTCCCGACTTCATCGTCTGCATTCTGAATTACTTTGAGCTTAACCCAGGTCAGATGTCACCCAATGGTTGGGCCGTAGTGGTGGTGTTTTATGTATTCTGCCTCGAGAAGGAAATAGAACCGACCCTGCATCGGTTCAGGCAGTTCTTTGTATGCAAGCCCAACCCGAAGAAGCTAGGGTGGTTTCATCTCATAGCTCGGGCCAGCAATGCCATATTCACCAAGTAGCACTCCTCCAACAAGGGCTGGCACAATGACTACTATTGGGTCGAGCCGGCTGTGAACCCGGGGCGCAGAGTGGATTGGAATCCCTCCTTAAAGAAAAATGTGAACGACGACCCCAAGCTTTCAGAAGCGAAACTCGCCGAGGTCGAGGTATTAAGACCCGAGCCGGGTATGCTGATTAACATTGACAGCGTCATCAGGTGGGACAGAATCTGAAAATCAAAGTTATTCGGGAGAGAACCCGACCAGAGAAAGAAGCATCCCTATCTACTTCCTAAGCCCGAAGAGAATGTGGAGTCCGGCTCAGAAGAAGGTCGGTTCGCAGGATCAATGCCCGACCTCCCCATCTCCTTGTCTACCGCTATTTTTTTCAGTTTGCATTTGGCCATTTCTCACCTCTCTTTCCTTTGTTTTTTGCAGATATGGCAGATACGGTAAAGCTCGCGTATGCTCAGAGGAGGAGAAAGACCGAGGCCAGTGGCGAAGTATCGGCTCAATCCGGCTTGGGCTCCACCCTCCCTCAAGGGCAGAGGCAGCGGCCCAGTAGCCAAGTGCGGGAGGTCAACGCCGAGGTCTCTTCTAAGGGGACGTCGGGGTCTCCCCTGCCTAAAAGATCAAGCTCAGGGATGGCGATCCTAGAGCGCTCAGCGTCCCACCTTGAGAGTAAGAAATGGCCTCGGGCCGATTACTCCAGGAAAGGCAAGGCCACGGAGGTGAGCCCTCCCAGCAAGGATTTTGTGGAAGCAACCAAGGTCGCCTGCGACCCCAAGTTGGAAATGGTCCTGGCAGAGCAGCTCTCGCTCAACCTGAGGACGGCCATAGTCACGGTGAGGCATCTTTGACCATGTTAATATGGTTATGTTTTTTTTAGCTTGGCTGATCATTTTGCTATCTTTTGCGTAGGCCGAATCCCACATCCTTTCAGCACCCAACTTCCTTGCCAGGGCCCAGTCTCATTGCATCGAGCTCGAGCAACGATACATCGATACCTGAGCCGAGCTTGAGGCCCTGAGGGAGAAGGCCGCCCAAAGGTGCAAAGTGGACGCATTGGAGATTGGCCGACTGAAAAAGGAGCTCGAGGCGGAGAAGTCCCGGCGCGAGGCCGCGACCAAGGACGTCGAGCGCTACAAGCTGGAGAGGCGGGAAGCTGAGGCAAAGCTCCGGGAGCTGGTAGATCAGGTCGGCCCTCGAAAGGAGATGGCGGTGGAAGCCTTCAAGTCCAATGAAGCGGCCGTGGACTGGTTGGCCACGGAATGTGGGGCGATGGCCAAGTATGCCGAGCTGGAGTACTACTTTCGGGGCCAAGTCACAGCTCGAGAGTAAGGGAAGACCTTTCTTCGCACCTCCAAGAATAACTATATCGAAATCTTGGAGGCTCTACCACCGGAGTTCTGGGACATTCCTGAGCTTCCAACCGACCTGACGTCCCAAGCTCAGGAGGTGATTGAGTTTGTTAAGAAGGGCATGGACCAGATCGAGGATGAAGCCGACGTTACCACATCTGTCGCTGCGCCTAAATGAGCTTTGTAAACTCGCCCAGGGTCAGGCTCTTATAATTTCGCCCAGGTCGGGCTCCTTGTAATTGTTACTCTTTTTAATGAAATGAATATTCTAGTTTTATTTGCATTTTGTTCGAGTTTGTACATGTGTACCATTCTCTTCGCAAATTTTTCTTAAGTAAGTAGGGTCAGACCGATATAATGGGCCTTTCAAACTTAATTAAAGTATAAAGAACCGAGCTGGACACGATTAATGAATTTTCATCCTAATCCAAGCTAGTAAACTGGGTAACCATATAATAGTCACCGACCTGGACTCGTCAGTCTGATTCAAAATTGGTCAAACTAATGTTGACAAACGTTGAACTCGAGTTTAGACCCAAGCTAACATACCGGCCTAAAGCCAGCTAGTACCGAGTTGGACTCTAATCCGAACTGGTAAAGCGAATCAAATTGTTATTCATTATACCCAAGCTGAAACTTTGTCCGAGTTGGTTTACTTTATTATTAGCTCGTAATTAAGCATGGCCATCGCGCTAATTCGAGTTGGCAGTAGCTAAGTAGCTGAGGTGCTTGGGCCCGGGTCGGGTACTGTACTGGTTTACAAAATGTATTGTATTAAAGTCGTACATGGAGTACTTGGGCTTGGGAGCCAATTACAGATAATGTTTTGGCTCGGGGCCTTAATAAAATATTCAGGCTCGGGGGCCGTTACAAGAGATTTCGGCTCGGGGGCCTTTAGACAAAATACCGTTTTAGGTTTTCTAAGTGCCATGCATTCTTCAATGGTTTTTCGTACTTGTTGCGGAGGTAAAAGGTTCCAAGTCGAACTTCTTTCACGACTTCGTAGGTCCCTTCCAGGTCGGGGAGGGCTTGTTATCCGAGCGTGGCAAAAAGATGGCCTTCCTGAGTACGAGGTCGCCAACCTTAATAGGCTTCGGCTTGACCTGTTTAGCAAAGGCTCTTTGCATGGCAGCTTTGCTGGCCAACATCCTAATTTGAGCTTTGGCTCGGAGCTCTTCAGCGAGGTCAAGCTCTTCACGGATTAGGGTTCTGTTTATTACACGATCGTGATAAAGAGTTCTACTGGTCGGAGACCCGATCTCTACTGGAAGCACTGCTTGAGTACCGAAGGTCAGCTCGTAGGGTGATTCTTCCGTTGCCGAGCTGGTGGTGGTTCATTAAGCCCACAGTACCTTAGGGAGAATCAATGCTCACGGGCCTTCCGCTTCCTCCAGCTTGGTTTTCAGGCCCTGCAAAATGATTTGGTTAGTCCTTTCAACTTGGCCATTACTTTGAGGGTGAGCAATAGATGAGAATCTAAGGTCGATCCCGATCTCAGTACATTTTCCTTGAAAGTATGTACTATCGAATTGCTTGTCGTGGTCGGTAATGATGACATTCGGTACCCCAAATCGGCAAATGATATTCTTCCATACAAAATTCCAAGCTGCCTTTTCTGTTATTCTAGCAATACCTTCAGCTTCAGGCCATTTGGTGAAGTAGTCTACAACTAAGAAGGCGTGCTTCTTCTGGCCAACACTGGTTGGCAATGGGCAAATGATATCTAGACCCCATTGATAAAATGGCCACGGGCTTACCATCACTGTCAGGTCTACCACAGGCTTTTTCTGTATGTTGGCGAACCTTTGGCAGGTGTCACACTTTTTTACATACCCTTTGGCATCTTGTTCAAAGGCTGGCCAAAAATAGCCTTGCCTCAATGTCTTCCAAGCCAGAGCCTTGCTACCCAAGTAGTTTCCACATACTCCTTCATGGATCTCTCGGAGTACATAGTTTCCCTCCTCGGGCCCGACACACTTTAAGAGATGCCAAGTGTAGGCTCTCTTATAAAGTTGTCCAGCTATTATGACAAACCTTGAGACTTGTTTCATGAGTTTTCGAGCCACCTTTTCATCCTCCGGGGTCATCCCCCCTCCAAGTAGTCCATGATTGGTTTGGTCCAATCTGGGCTTAAATTGAGCTCGGCTACGGCTTGTCTCCCCAACTAGATACTTGGTTCGGAGACTTCTTCCACATAGACCAGTGCAGGTCAGCTCTCGTCTAAGGCCAACCTGGACAGAGCGTCAGCCTTCATATTCTCCTCCCTCGGGATTTCCTGCACCGTGAGCCTCTTGAGCCCTGAGGTCAAATCCTTAACTTTGTTGAGGTAGGCCAGCATAGTATTGTTTTTAGCTTCGAACTCTCCTGATATATAACTAGCAACCAATTGAGAGTCGGTGTTTAGGTCAATTTTCCGTGCCCCGAGCTGAGCCGCAATTTTCAATCCTACGATCACTAGTATATACTCAGCCTCATTGTTGGACGCTAGGAGGGCAAGCTTGAGGGAGTATTGGTATTCATGCCGGGTCGGGTCGAGGATGACCACTCCGGCTTCGCTTCCAGACTTCCCTGATGCCCCATCCACATGGACCTTCCACACATCCTTCGGGTCATGTTCAGCTCAACCAGTACATTTTACCACAAAGTCCGCGATGACTTAGGCTTTGATGGCTGTTCTGGGTTGGTAGGAGATGTCAAATTGACTCAGCTCAACTGTCTATTTCAACAGCCTACCTGAAGCCTCTGGCTTATGCATGATGGACTTGATTGGGGCATCCGTCATGACCTTAATTGGATGAGCATCAAAGTATGTCTTCAGCTTCCTTGCCGCCGTGATGAGCGCGAGGACGAGTTTTTCCAAGGATGAGTACCTCGCCTCGGCCCCTTGCAAGGTTTTGCTGAGATAATAGATTGGTTTATGTTCCTTCCCTTCTTCACGGATTAGTGCCACCGCCACGGCTGTCCCTGAGCATGCCAAGTATAGTACCAGCCCATCTCCCACCTCAGGTCGGGATAGCAGGGGTGGCGAAACTAGGTACCTTTTCAACTCTTGAAAAGCATTCTGGCATTCCGTAGTCCATTCGAAATTCTTAGGATTCCTCAATATTTTGAAGAGATGAGTACACTTGTCGACCGACCTGGACATGAATCTACTCAGCGCCGCAATCTTGCCCGCTAGCACCTGGACGTCTTTCATGCAGGTTGGCGATGCCAGGTCAAGTATCGCCTGAACCTTCTCCGGGTTGGCTTCTATTCCCCGGGCCGTGACCATGAAGCCCAAAAACTTTCCCGCCTTAACGCCGAATGCGCACTTTTCCAGGTTCAATTTTATCCCAAAGTGCTCTATTACGACAAGGCTTCAGCCAGGTCGGCTACATGGTCTTCTGCCCTCCTGCTCTTGACCAACATGTCATCTACATAGATCTCCATATTTCGGCCAATCTGATTCTTGAATGCCATATTCACCATCCGAGTGTAGGTAGCTCCAACATTCTTGAGGCCAAAAGGCATGACCTCATAGTAGTAGAGACATTTATCGGTGGTGAAGGCAGTTTTCTCTTTGTCTCTGGGTGCCATCTTAATCTGGTTGTAGCCTTTAAAGGCATCCATGAAAGAGAGTAGCTCGAACCCGGAGTTGGCATCCACCATCTGATGAATCCGAGGTAGGGGAAAGCAGTCCTTAGGATAAACTTTATTGAGGTCAGTGAAGTCAATACACAATTTCCATCCGCCTGAGGACTTGGTCACTAGTACCACGTTGGATAATCAGGTCGGGTATTGAATTTCCCTTATATGGCCGACATCTACCCATTTGTCCACCTCATCTGCTATAATCTGCTGCTTATCATAATGGAAGTGCATGCGCTTCTGCTTTACCGGGAAGTGATTTGGGTCGGCATTTAGGTGATGCTCAATCACACTCGGGTCAATACCTGTCATGTCAGAAGCAGACCATGCAAATATATGTTCATTTTTCAAGAGAAATTGGCTTATACCTTTCTTGAGGTCATCAGAGAAGTCACTCCCGATCTTCGTTCTCTTTGTTTCATTGGAGAGTTCCACCTCTTGAAGGTCTTCAGCTGGGCTTCTTCTCTTCGCATCCCTCTTCTCCTAGGGCAAATTTGGTCCCCAGCCAACCTGATATTTGGGGCGGAGGTTGCTTTCATAGCACTCCTGAGCCGAGAGCTGAACTCCTCAGATGGTGGCAGTGCCGCCCGGGGTCGGGAACTTCAAGGCCTGATGGTAAGTTGAAAGAACGGCCCTGAAATGATTGAGTGCAACTCGACCCAAGATCCCATTGTATGTGGAGTTGCAATCCATCACAATGAAGTTGGCTTGCATCGAAACCCGCTTGTCTCCGTCTTCCAGCTTCAGTGGGAGGTTGATGACCCCTTCGGCTCGGTGGGCTTGTCCGGTGAAACCAGCTAAGGTGCCCTTCAATGGCCTGAGTCAACTCCTATCCAACCCCATCTGCTCAAATGCGCTCAGGAATAGGATTTATGCCGAGCTCCCAGTGTCCACCATTTGCCTCTCCACGGTAAAGTTGGCTATTTCAGCGCTGATCACCAACGGGTCGTCATGGGGCAATATTACCCCCTCCAAGTCTTCTGAGGAGAAAGTGAGCTCCTCCATCTCCGGGACCGGACCCCGCACCGGCCCATACTCTCTTCCAGCTCGAACATAACCCTTCCTGCCAGCCGAGGTCTTCCCACCCGACGCCAATCCTCCTACAATGGTCTCAATCACAGCCAAACGTCCACCCCCAGCCTAGCGTCTGGGTGGACTTCTCTCTCTATCTCTCTGATCGTGACCCTAGGTCGGCTATTGATCTGCGTACCTCCAGAGGTGACCTCGGTCTATCAGTGCCTCGATCTCTTATTTTAAATCTTTGCACTCCTTGGTAGTGTGGCCGTAATCCATATGGTAGCGGCAATACTTGGTTCTATTGTGCTTCTCAAGTCGGCCTTTCATCCTCGGCGTTGGAGGTAGGTGGTTCTGGTGCTAGATCTCCATCAAGATTCGTTCCCTGGTAGAGTTAAGGGGAGTGAACATGGTGAACCGAGGGTTCTACTTTGGCTATTGAAGCTGCTTGTCTCGGTCATTTTAGGCATTACCCCCATGTTGGCCTCGGGAGGCCTCTCTCTTCTTCCCGGCTTCTTTTTTCTTGTCATCGTCCCTCTTTGCCTGATAGATTTCTTCCGAGTGTATGTACCCTTTGCCCGTACCATCAGCTCGGCTACAGTATCCACAGGGTCGATGGCCAAGAAGGATGTGAGAGGGCCTGACTTGAGCCTATTCTGGTACGCTATCAATGCCATGGAGTCCTCCGGGTTGGGGATTCTGAGGGACTCTTCATTGAATCGAGCTGTGGAAGCCCTCAAACTTTTCCCTCTGTGATACTTCACCAATAGCAATGTTGAAGTGTGGCAGGTTGTACATCGGCTTCCCGCAAAGCTAGACATGAAAGCCTCAGCCAACTGATAAAAACTTGCAATGGAGCCGGGACGAAGTTTTTGGAACCAGTCCAAGGCATTGCCAACCAGGGTGGTTGCGAATGTCTTCGTTTTCATGAGGTCGGACATATCATGCAAAGTCATGTGGTGATCAAAGTTGAGCAGGTGGCTGGCTGGGTCGTCATCCCTATTATAGACTGCCAGGCTGGGCATCCGATTGTCTGTGGGCAGTGGCGTGACCAGTACCTCGGGTGAGAGTGGGCTTACACTAAGCTGGTTAATGACCTTGGCTATGGCAGCTGCGGTCTTAGCCTGCTCGGGGTCGGCATGTGCCGCCCTTTTTCCTCTCACCTCCTCGGATCCCGCCATCGGCTCTAGGAAGCCCTCTTCTTCTTGCACCCGTTTTTTGCCTTGGGGCTGGGATGCAGAACTGTGGACGAGGGGGCCGCGGCATAGCTGCTGGTGGAGCCAGGGGATCTGCAACTAGTAGGGCTACCTGCTCCTTAAGTTCCTCGAACATCCTGAACATCATCCTCATCTTTGGCGACAGGCTGGAGTTGAGGTCTTCGTTTGTTGAAGGGTTGGTCTGTGAGGCTAAGTGTATACGTTGGCTCGTTCCAAAGTCGGTTTGGGTTGGGTCTCGGCTAGGCACCTACTTGGTTTTGAGGTCCCCATCCGGGTTGGGCGAGTCCTCTACTGATGCGCTATGGCTTCTTGTTTGTACCATGATGGTTTCTCAATGAGTGGTGAGAAGAGTGATAGAAAGAACTCTTTCCCACAGACGGCACCAAACTGCCGAGGTTAGAATCTCGCAATTGAGGTTAGGAAGCTACTCCTGCCGAGCTGAAATTCTGGGTCGGCTTCTTGACCTGAATTTTCGAGTCGGCTACCTGACCTGCACAAGGAAAAGGAAGGAAAAAGAGGGGTAATAACCCAAATTTTACCCTCGGGCATGCGAATGATTAGTATGTCCGAGCTGGCAAGGTAGCTGAGAACATTCAATGATGAGTTACCTCTGAAATGAAGGGGTGGAGCTCTATTTATACTAAATTCGGACCTGACAACATTTAATGCGGTACAGCTTTATGTCCCATCAAGGCTTTATGTCCTATCAGAATAGCTGAAACTTTGGTCGGAGTTTCCTGGGTCAGGTTGAGGTCGGATCAGCATCCAGGTCGGGAATTAGCTGAATATACTAGGCTTGGCTCGGATTAGCCTACCTCAACTCGGTGCGGGTATCTTACCTCAGCTCGGGGTCTCCCTCGTCAATAACTTTTCTATACATTGACATGCAAGTCTCCATCCATGAGTATCCATCTACCTCGATCGGTTCCATCTCCATCGCCAGGACGAATTGAAATCCCTGTAGCTTGCTCCCCTCCCACTTTGGGTGCTATCAAGGTCAATGTCGATGCTTCTTTCATAAGACCTGATCTTGCTGCTGCAACTTTCGTTATTTGAGACTCCAGGGGTAAAATTATTGCTGGCCAAGCTGATTCCCTTCGTTGCAAGTCTGTGTTCGAAGTTGAAGCTCTAGCTATCAGAAGCTCGTGCATGTTTTCTATTCAGTTGGATTGTCACAACATCACTATTGAAAGTGTTGAAATATCTGTAAAAAAGAAGATTTATTTCTTGAGCATTTACATTCAGCTAGCACTAAAAAGGCTACTCTTAGTAGAGGTGGTAGAATTACCATTGATAGGATATGTAATTCCATTCTTCCTATCCGATGAAAAGAACGCAACTCTAATTCATTTACCGAATCATCAATGATAGAACCAGAGCAAATGAGCAAAGACCATATTGTTAAAGCTTGACATTCAGGATCAATTAGAGATGAATAATAGAAGGGAGAAGACAAATCATTCATCATCATGAAAAGCAAATAAAAGGCTTTAGCAGCCCATTCTTGACCACGAACCCTAATCCTATTACTAGTAGATAGGGCTAATTATGGAATAGGAAACGAAACCCCGGGAGGTCCTCCTTTGTTTAATAGCATATCAAGTTTCTGCCTGGTTTGCTCTTTGGACTTCACTTTTCCCTTGGATGGAAGTAGCCTCGTCTCGTAGCGCCCAGCCCATATCGACCATCGCACGAACAGAGTAGCTGAACCGAGATTGGATCGAGTTCATTTACACTTTGCCTTCATTTCGAATTCAAGTTGTTCAATCAATAGGAGCAGGTAAGTGCTAGTCTTTTGGAGCAGTCGTACTGTCCTTTGAAGAAATCCTGGCCCAGGTCCTTTCTTTACCTTTACATGTCGATTTAGCAAGCAAGGCTAATTTAGTCTTTGCATTCATGCATTCTGACTATTCGACCTCAACCAGAACATCCCCTTCAATAAGCAGCGCCTTACCTACTAAGCTTTAAAGAGTAATTCACTGGGGAAGAACCAACATAAACTTTTTTTAGCACTTCTTCCTAATAGAAAAAGCCAGAAGTTCAGTGTGAAAAGCCATAGGTGTTCTTTCTGTGAAAGCTTGCCCAACCTAGTAATAAAGGGGGGCTCTAGGTGCTCACCCTTTTTGTCTTACTAGTGAGACATGCCCTCTTTCTTTCCGCTCTTTCTGTTAGCCAGTTCCAGTAGCGAGCAGTTCGTGATTGGCTTTCGGGTTGGCTAGTTTCGGAATTGATCAATTCACCATTCCGAGCATTGGGCGGAGCTAGAGCAAGAGCCTGTTCCAGAGTCGGGAGGGCAGTAGGACTAAGGGCAGTAGCCTTTTCCTTTTCTTCAAGCAGGGCTTTCTCGATAGCCAGAGCTCTTCTTTCCATTAATAATCTGGGCTTGTAGTTGAATCGAGATTTCCTTGGTCTTCTTTGACCCTCGAGTTGAATAAGCTCTTCTTTCTCAAGCTTTTAGCTTGGAACAAGAATGAATAGAGTTGACTCAGCTGCGATTGCTCTTGTTCTCTTTGCTCTTTAGAAAATGGTTTCTGTGAACAAGGAAGAAGGGCTGCCATTGAATTAGTTTCATTTGGTTAGAAATTTCATAAGAGAAGAAAGATCGTAGCTATAATGCTCTCACAGGTGGGCAAAGGAATACAACAGAGCAATCCAGCTAGCATTGAAAATAGATGCTGATAAAGAGTTCGGAGTAGTTCAATCAAATCCCCAGGCAGGCGAGACAGAGATACATATATTCAAAGAAAAAAAATTGTTATCTTAACTGATTCTTATCTCAAGACAACTAGGGACGGATGAGAGGATGAGCTACTAGTACGAGTAGTGATTCGGCAGCGTCTTCAATGCTTTGAATAGCGTAGTAAAGTAGCCAAACAACGGATGCAAGGATAAGATTCCTTTCCGATCACAGTGCAAGTCCAGTGCCATATTACATAGAAATAGATGCGGTATTACCAGTTGAATAAGATGTTTTTGTTCGAGTAGAATCAAACTCATCGTATAGATAAAAGTGAAATAAAGAAGTCTTCCTTGCCTGATGTCTTCTCTGAAAGGACTGAGTGCACTACTAGGAATAGGGTTTACCTACTAAAAGTAAGACTAGGGAGCTCTTAGAGTACGGTATGCGGGAACTCCTTTTTCTGCTTTCATAAGCTAATCACAAAGAAGTCTTGTTGGATTAGCGAGGTTCATAGCCCTTTGACTCTTGAGAGATAGGAATTTCATACAAGTGGAAAATACAGCAAAGTCAAAGCAAGGGAATAGGCATACGTAGAATCAGACGGGAATGAAAAAGATAGGGTTTGTCCCAGCCGGTATAATGACAAAAAGATGGGAAGTCTCTCAGTGATTACACATTCACCAAGCACTCCATTTAACAGGTGATGAGTGAAACTTCTTAATAGCAAGCAGGAGCGGCCACTCAACACTCAATTTTACTCGAGTAACTATGCCTATACAGTGGTATAGTGGGGAGGAACCTGCTCTTATAGACGAGATTAGGAGAGAGGGGGTTGTACCAGCTAGAAGCCATCAAGCAGTTAGAAGACTTCCTGGACTACCTGACTTGCTGGACCTTTCTGCAATTCAATTCCCTTAAGCCCTTCAGGCAGGCTATCCCCCTTAAACCAATACTCTCGACAACGGTTCTCCCTCCCCAGATGCCGGCTCATTCGCGGTAGTGGGACCGCTGCACCCACGCTTTATCCGCAACACCTCTCTCTCAATCTGGAGCATTGGATTGATCGCTTAGCTACATGCTACCTTACTTTAGATTCAACCTAAAATGAAAGGGAATCGAAGTGACGTTTCTTCCACTTCTACTACTAGGGCAGGGATGGCACGGCAAACTCATAATTAGAGGAGAGCGCGAAGATTTTGTGGGATTTGCCTTTGCGTTTTTCGATATATTCAAATCAACATGGAGATGTAAAGCCTGAATCGCTCGTTAGTGAGAGGCCCTCTCTCTATTCAATAGGTGGAGTCGTGTCAATGCATCCCACCTGTTCACCGATGAAAGAAAGAGATGAAGCTTGAATGAAGGGAGGAAGCAAATTCAAGGGAAGGAGACTCAACGGCTAACAAGAAAGGAAAGTTGAACCCTATTATGGTTAAAGAAAAGAGGAAGTCCCCTTTGTCTGATGTCTGATAAGCCAATGTTCATTTTCTGAGTCTCTTCTTTGTCTCGAGATCAGGTTAGTCCTCAAGCCTACTTCATGCTATGGATCAAAATCCTTTCTGTCGACTCCAGTTTGGTATTCTTCTTAGTCTTTTGACTTTCCTTGGGCTAGTCTTGGATGTTTCTGTCTCTAAGCGTGTGATAGATTGATTCTCAAAAGGCTTGGAAAAATTCCTCTATTCCAATCTCTTATGTTCTGGCGAATCAATAATCTTCTTCATAGTTGTAACTTCTTCACCTTATTTAGTTTAGGCAAGCAGCTTCTGCTTTTCGTTCTAGTGCTTGCTTCTTGATTGCTTGTTGAGTTTGCCTCTTTCCGTTCCCTATTCCATTCTATCTCGTATAGAGAATGCTTCCTAGCTTTCTTGAAGGGAAAAAAGCTGTGAGTGCGCCTTCCTTCTATAGCTACTGAGGAATAAGGATCTTTTTTTCTGGCACAAAGTTGTGATTCGCCTAATTCCACATCGAAATAAGCCCCACTATACTAGATTTAAACAATTTTGGTGTGGATCCATCAATGGCTAGACGTACTTAACTTTCTATCAGACATCCGGTCGATGGCAGGAATTACTGAAAAGGCCTTCTTGCTCTCACCTAACGAGCTAGCTTTGCCTGAGGCTCTTGTGGCTCTTGCTTCAATCGATCAAAGAAAGATGGTGCTAGTGACCGGAGAAGGTCCCTCTTTCTTTAGAGAATGACCGTGGTCATGAAGCTTCATTTCCATTGCGACACTACGTTCCTTAACCTTGGGTCAACTTCAACCTTCGTCATCCTGTCGAACTAAGCAATTAACGTCACTTTATCCCTTTATAAAAGTGCAAGACAAGAAGAAATCAATGGATAAACTTGAGCGCTTTCTTTGGTATAGGCGCTGAGCAGCTGCATGGGACTACATGAATTTCATTACCTTCAGTCTCCAAGCTTGGAGACTATCAAAGGGTTCGAACTTGTGATTTCGATAGGCCGAAAAGCTTCTATAGTGTCAGGGCCAGTCTAGCAAAAAGCAAGGAGCTCGGAAGAGCTAAATCACGATCTCCGGGCATTGACATGAGGCTGCCTCTTTTCAATGCTGGGAGTGAAGCCAGCCTTGCAAGAGTTATCTATTCCATCGGGGAGATGGCAAATGGAACCCACCCAAACTCATAGGCAATGACCTTTCTGAGCTACCACATTCATGCATACCGCGGGAGATCCTATGCATCTTCCCCAGTCTACCTATTCAAGCGAGCGCTTGCAAGCGACCAGGACATACTTCGTACAAGATGTCACTCACTTCCTTTAGGATGAGGGACCGGAGTCAACCTTACTCCCCTCATTTGAGTTGGAGGTCTTACGCCTTTACCACTATGCATAGGGTCTCACCTCCCCTTGACGAAAAATTGAGAAAGGCACATTTTCCCCTCCCCCGCCTATTTGGAGGTACATACCCATTTAGGAACATATGAAATGGGGTAAAGAGAGAAGTCAATGAAGAACTACCAAATCCAATGACTTTGATTTGTTCGTACCATTATGTCATCGATCACTGCTGGGTCGGTTGGTGAGTCACCCAAAAAAAAAAAGCATCGAGAAAGGTCAAGCATATATGCTTTATGAAATGATAAGTGGTTTTCATTTATGTTATGCTTTATGAGGGTTCGGTCAGTAGAAGGGACGACTTTGTCTCCCCGAAAGAAGAATAGCCCCGCTCACTAGCCGACTGATCCCCTTGATCATATAACTAGGAGGGAACGTGTCACATTAGAAGGGAATGATCAGAAGTGTCCTCTAATCACCACAATGAGGCTGGTCCCTCTTTTAGTAAACTCAGCTATGAACTTTCATGAAGAAATGAATGTCAGGCTCTTTCTTTCACTGCTAACCCCAAGAAGTTTCTTAATGCTGATACTTTCTGTTTCGTCGAACCCCGAGCTTATGGTCCTCATTTGAGTGTGGGTTCAATTGGATGAATCTGTCAAGTCAAGGAAAACGTACGTAGTAGCAAGGATGGTGCATCGCCTATTTATCGTTCTCGCTCGGGAGCCAAAATGAACACGTCCGCTACTTACTGTATTGGATCTTCGACCAAGCATTCTACCTTTGTCGAATCAGAACCAAGACCACTACATTGCGCTCGAACAGTTGAGCGACCGCTGGCCAGCAACTTTCGTGCACAGATATAGATTCATTCTTCATACCTGGTCCAGCCTCACAACCCTTCACCAATTGGTAAAAAGTCAGTCTTGTTTGGTAAGATGGAATTGGACAAAGAAGAAAGAGTGCTCGATTGGAACAACGGCCAACAAAGACCGTAATTACATAGATAACTGTTCATCCCCTTCTCTGTCTTTAAGGCTTTAAGGCGAATCGTATGGCGACTGGAAAACACAGTGCGCCTCGCCTTCTCATAAATGGTGTCAGTGAGAGCCATTTTAGTATCCCTCGTTGACCTTCTTTTGTAGATATAATCTTCAATGAGTGGAAACAAGCAACCTTACTAATAAAGAGCTTGTTGAGTAAAGCCGGCTTTCGAGCCCAAGCCCCTTGTATGGGTTGCTTAGATGCTTTCGCGCATCTTTCTCATATCGGGCTTTCCTTGAGTTTTCAATAAGGGGCGCGAAAGCCGTTGCGCTAACGCGCATCCGTTTTCTTACAGGAGAGCTAACGCGCACCCTTATATTTTCTTCGTTTGCTCTGCAGTACGAGCCTCATACAGAGCCGTGCTCCTTTAATATAATGAGAAGAAATGGGGCTGCCCTCTTTTCCGCACCAATCCTTATTTACTACTACATCTTTTTTTGGGTGTATAACTCAATTGGTAGAGCATTGGGCTTTTAACCTAATGGTCGCAGGTTCAAGTCCTGCTATACCCAAACCTACCTTATACTCTACTATGAGTAAGGAGGCGTAGTAGCCTTCAAAGATTACCCTTTGGCCATTAGACTCACTTCGGCGACTTCGCCCTTTTGTATTCATTCCTATTCCCAGGCGAGCTCCCTTAAGTTATCTTCAATTGGAGTCAAAGACTCCTATGCTTAAAGACTTAACTTAAAGAGGAGTGAGTGGTGCCCCTTCTTTAGCAATGGAAGTCTCTTTATCTTCGGTTTTCTATTTAGTAACAATGCCTTGTAGCAGTCCCTATATCATTTTAAGCCCCCCTGGAGTCTAAATGCTAGTTCGTAGGGCTCATCAGTACCAGTTTAAAAGCCAGTTTCAGTAGTGGCATTCCCAGCAGTCTATCTTTATCTGGAAGTCCCGTTATTTTACGCAAAAGAAAAGGAGAGCTTTTTTAATTGATTTCTCTATTTAGGATAAGAGTAGGCAAGAGCTAAGTCAAAGGTTAGGCTAACGCTAAGTATTAAGGAGAATAATTTCTTAAATTCAAAAAATAAGAAAGAATTTAGAATTAGGAAGACTCTCATATCACTCGGGAGAAACAAGGGCAAAAGCAGGAAGCAGGCCAACCAGGGGAAGTTATCCGAGTAAGAAGGTAATGGAGTAAGCCAGTCCTTCTCTTTTCTTTCGATGAAATCTTTTCCCTTGGCTGAACCAGTGCCAGTCTTTCCACCTTCTGCCTTTGCTGCTGGTCAAAACGAGAGAATCTGATTCCTGCCAGAATCAGTTTGTTGTCGATCCAGGTGCCGGCAAGGATAAAGAATCCAGGGAAAAGACATTTTTTTTCAATCCAGCAGTCAAAGCAAAAGAGGTGGCCAATAACGGCATCAGAGACTATTATGTATTTTATTAGCATTTACTCCAACTCATCCATGCCATTTTCATACAAGGAATTTCGACTGAGAATGACACCTTATTCGCTCTGCTACAACGAACGAACTACATGGCAGACCATCGAGTGTGAGTGAACGGCTAGCCAAAGCTTCTCGTTTGGATTAAAATCGTGGTAGAAATGTAGTTGAAAGTAGATGATTGATCACTCTATAGTGTGATGTCTTGACTTTAATTAAAGATTCTTTTAGTCTTCAGCCTCGTTCAGTTTCTTTGTTTTGAATAGTGATGAAAAACCGAAATAAATCATTTCCCTTTGTCTTTACTACTCAATCGAAGGGCTTTGATAAAGGTGTTAAGAGAATAGCTCAGAAAGAGCTAACAAAGATGAGATTGAGATGAATGCTCAGGCTTCACTAGTCGCTTGCACCCTTGTGACCCTATGGGCAAAGAGTCTCATCTCTATTTAGAGAGGTTGGGCGGCGGTGGAAAGAACATTTCGTGATAGTTCCAGAGATGAGCGATGGGCGGGTCTAGAGCATCTTTCGATCAATGAAAGGCAATTTGATTTTCATAACCATTAGCCAAAAGTTGTATGTGATTCTAGAACAATAGAATTCTACATCAATAGAGGATGCAGCAGAGGCTGTAGTTTCTCTTCCAGCTGTTCCAAGGACTGATTTTGGAACATAAGTTGGCACTGTAGAATCAACATTTGAAGAAGCAGACGAATCATAGGCCTGCGAATAAGCAACTGAAATATCTGCCTTTAACTCTTTCGTGGCTCTATAGCCGGCAAGAAAGAAGGAGAGAGAGGGGATTTGACAATTCAAAGCCAAACTGACAAGCGAGAGCCTGATGTCGGTGAGTCAAGTAGGGCAGAGGAAATAAATTCAACAATTCCATGAGCGGTGGCTGGAGCGGACCTTTCCGTAAGGGAAGGCGTGGATTCTCAATCCAAGTCTCGTCTTTTGAGTGAGGATGTTCTTTCTTTTTTGGAAGCTAAAGTCAAATCTTAAGCAGCAGATACCACTAGAGAAAATGCAGATGAAAGATATGCTTAAACAGAATAATCCAATCTTTCATCCACTGAATCATACATAACATACGCATTTGAATCCGCAGAATCATAGGAATCAGAAAAAAGCAGCCACTAACACATCTGTAGAAACAGGCAAGGGGTTTTACATTGCAAAGAATAAGTTCAAGCTTGAGTCCCCTTTTTTAGGATGGGGTTTCAGTGTAGTAAATAAATTCTTATTTTTTATAGTTTCGTGGAATGATGAAGGAAGACCATGCCATTAGAGGAATGGTGGTTCTTAGTCTTATTGAGTGAGAAGTTCTTATAACGAAGACGCTCGCTAAGCTACGGCCTTTGGCCCTATGAGAGAGAAATTCAATTCAAAAGAAGGATTTGAGTAATGAACCAGAAGTTGGTGAAGAAGATAAGGCCGTCAAGGGCTAACTTCTATGATAGGGAACGAGTTTACTCCTTTCAGTCTCATGGGGCGAAAAGAACCATTTAGTAACCTAAAGGAAATGGAAGAACCGATGTTGCAAGGTAAGGAGGAAACCGATTTAACAATACAGGAGAAAGAGGTAGCAAAGCAAAGATATCATATCTGTACAGTTCATAAAGGATAGCAAGACCTTAATTAAAAAGAACAAGCCTTCGAAGCCGCAAGTAGAATACTTGGAATCAATCCTTTGAACTGAACGAACCGACAAACAAGTACCTTAAAGCCTCTCTTCCTAAAACCTAAAAGAGAATGAGATTCACTCCCCTCTTCCTATGATTATGGAAAAAAAGTATGAAAGAGTTTTGCGCCTAGTTTGAATACTGGCTACTAGCAGGCTTGACTTGCCCATCTCCTCGTGATTTAACTCCCATTCAGCTAGTCTTTTTCCTGCAGTTGGCCTTTTGAACATGAATGGTAGGAGCTTCCTAATTCGAAGGTGGCGAGTTGAAAGAGTAGCTGGTGTATTGGCTGCGCACATTAGTTGTTCAGGTGAGTAATGCCAGGGGTAAGACAAGCTAAGCATTCATTATTCATTTCGGTTTTGAGTAGACAGGTAAAAGGTAGCAAGGCAAGCTTGTATAATAGTCTAAGAATAGGACATGGATAGTGCAGTTGTAGGATGAGAGAAATGTTCATCCGGGGTATTCTTCCTCAATTCGGTTATCCGTATCGGTGAAATGACTCTATCCTTAACACATAAGCTTCAGTAGTGAGGGAAAGATCGATTGAGATTTCATCATACCCCTGAGGGTTGCCTTCTATGATCTTCTTTGTCTAGGCAGTTAGCTATTCAAAGTAGAGAGAAGGCCTGTAGAGGAAGAATTTCTACGATTATCTCATCACCTTAAAGCAACTAGTCCTATTCGTAAACATCTTGATTATGAATGTGCAGCCTATGATTCCTAATACCCTCTTCCTGATACTAGGGACATTGGCTTCTTTCTTACCTAGAATATTACCAACTGTTGTTATTCCACTAAAGCCAGGAGAGCGTCTAATGAAAATCGTCTTCCGTTTAAGCTGGACGTGTACCCTTATATTATTATTATTATCCTTCAAAAAAAAAGGAGTTAGAATGGAATGCCTATTGACATTATCAATTTCCCACGTGAAAGCTTTAAAGCAAGGTTCGCAAGACAATCAGAATCAGAAAGAGGGTATGCCTTGTTATCCTTCAGGGTTTATCCTGAAAAACTGCTTTTAGTCCATACTTCTATCATGCATTCTAAGACCATGCCAGCTTAAAAGAAGAAGAGTCATTCACTCCTCCGCCAAGAGGTAAAGGTAAAGCCTGCTACTCTCATTGCTGCATCTAAAGGGGTGGGGAGGGCTAAGCCAAGCAAAATGCACATAATCGGATTATTTTTTTGTATAATAGGAGAGGTCTATCAATGACTTAAAAATGACACCCTTCGTTGAAAGCCCTTGCTCTTATGAAAGAAGACATTCGTGAACAACCCCTAGATTCGGATTAGTAAAAATAGAACTAGCTAGATTCTAGAACAACGGTTATTAGCCTAAGAGATTTTCTTCCTCTGTCGAGTGTCTACCTTCCTCTCCTTAGAAGTTGAGTTACTTTATACCTCTATCGAGCCAACTCCATTCCTCTCCCTATCGGTCGAGCATCTTCAAACCTCAATTGGGTATTATGGGGCTATTCTAGGTAAAAAACAAGATCCGCCAAGGGGTATTAGGACAAAAGAAATCTCTAACTGAGATACCGACATTGATGAATCAAACCTATAACAATGCCACTCTCCTTGCCCGCCCCATCCGCCCTTAGTCAGCTAAGCAAGAATCAAAGGAATTTGCCCTTTCATCTGGATTTCCCTCTCTAACTCTAGGCTAGATCGATATCTAGGTCCATGGGCCCATTCTCAATTAGTCTTCCTAGACTATCTTTCTTACCCACCCCTGAACAGGGAACAAGCAACGATCCCCTTATGATTGCCACCACTTCTATCTTCTTAGGAAAACCCTTCGCCCCCTAAGAACAAGAAAAGACCTGCTACCCCATCTTCCACGAAAAGAGAGTATGATGGACTTTCAGGAGTGAATCACTCGCTATCAGCATCTTCTTCTTTAGCCTGCCTTGCCTGGAAAGACAGGAAAAAGAATGTTATTCTAGAGCAATGTGATGCATTTATTATGTTTGACAATTGTAGTTTAGTTTGTCTATTTAAACTCTATTGTATTTCATTTTATGTAATATTAACAAACACAAAAACACAATACATGAAGATGAGATCCTTGTATTATATTTTGTCAGTCTTGTATTTTTTTTGGTATCAAGAGCCAAAACGTTAGAGGAACACACACACATAAAAAAATTAAAAATTACTGTTCATCGTCATCCTTCAGCTATTTACTATTCATCTCCTTCATATTTTCTTCTATTACTGTTCATCGTCATCCTTCAGCTATCTACTATTCATCTCCTTCAAATTTTCTTCAGTTACTGTTCATTGTCATCCTTTAGCTATCTACTATTCATCTCCTTCAGGTTTTCTTTTGTTCACCTCTTTTGTCTTTCTGTCTTCTTCCAACAACAGCCACCAAAACTTTACCACTTCAAATCCATACTTTCACTGTTCACCACTTGTACATTATGAGAAAGATGAAAATCAGAAGATGCCAATTCAAAAATGACATGTAGGTCCGCATGGGGACACCACAAGAATTTTTGTTTGTTTAATGTGAAAATCTCTACCCGAGCCAAGCACTTGTGCATTTTTTGAATAAGATTATTATCGAAAGTGACCTGTTGGTCCCGCGTGGGGAGCACCACTTGAATTATTAATTTCTTCATTTTCACCTGAGGTAAGCATTTCAGCCAAAGCAATTTGCAGATGACCATGTAAGTGTGGGCCTGAGTGGTTGGTGTTCTTTCTCCATGTTGTCGTCTCTCTTCGAGGTACCCGAGTGTTCGACTACCTTTTATCATCACTGTTGTTCTCTGTCTTCATCTACCTTGTCTTCGTGTCGTTCTATTCTTTGCTAAGTATTACCCTTTTTTTATTTATTAAATATCAGTCGTATTTTATTTGCTAAATATCAGTGTCTTATTTGTTCTTTTGAAACAATAGTGATATTATCACTATTTTTATTTTGAAACTATTGTCTTTAGAATATTGCATCTATGGCTCCTACTTTTGTGCCCTTAGAATCAACTCTGGCTCCGTCAGATTACAGTCAACTTTAGGCTCAAATTGCTCAGTTTCAACTACACTTGGGTCTAACTTCATCGTCTGGCCCCACGACTACCCTTGCTACCGGTACTCCTACCGCTCTTCATGGTAAGTTAGGCCAACCATCTTAGATTTTGGATTCTGGGGCCAATAACCATATGACTGGTGAGCTCTCCATATTTTTCTCTCTTATCACTTCTATAAATCAATCCGTTCGAATTGCCGACAGAACTTCTATTCCTATCCGTTGTCAGGGAGATGCCTATTTATCCTCAAATATTACTCTTCACTCCGTCTACTATGTCCCTAAATTTGTTTATAATCTGTTCTCTGTTAGCCGTCTTGCCAAGAGTCTCAACTGTGCAGTTGTTTTCTTACCCAATCATTGTTTCTTGCAGGACCTGACTTCGAAGAAGATTCTTGGCAAAGGACATGAACACGATGGACTTTACTATTTTAGTGAACCATCAATTTCTATTATCCCCTCGTCTAGTCGGCACACCTCCGTGTCTCCTATTTTTGGTACTCCTGTTGAATCTCTTCAAAACTTAGATTTGTGGCATGCTTGTTTAGGACATAAAAATTTTCAATATTTATGTTGGTTATTTCTATCTTTTAATAAAGTATTCAAGGATTCTAAGTTCAAATGTGTGACTTGTGAATTGTCAAAACATACTCGTACTACATATATTCCTCGTATGCATCGAGCTCTCTGTGCCTTTGACCTTGTCCACTCTGATATCTGGGGACCCTCTCCTATCACGACCCTTTTTTAACATCGTTACTATGTAGCTTTTATAGATGATTATAATCATTGTACTTGGGTCTACCTGACGAAGAAAAAATCTGAAGTCTTCACCTATTTCACTCACTTCCTTCAAATGGTGAAAACCCAATTCCACATTGTTGTTCGCAATATCAGGTCTGATAATGGTATGGAATACTTATGTGAGACCCCGTACGAGGGACTACATTCATTTTATAGCATTTAATATATTTTTGCATCATTTAATATGCATTTATATTAATTAATGTGCATTTACCTCAATTTACGTGCATTTATCTCGCTTAACGTGCAATTGAATGCGACAATGTACATTCGAGCATTTTAGATGTCGTAGATAATAACTAAACTTACAAAATTAAATTAACTAACCAAAAAAATCAAAACTAAAACGACATGATAATACTATACATTCATACTCTTTGAAATGCATTTATATCATTTAACGTACGCACACATCGTTTTTCGTACAATTGCCTTGTCTAATGTGCATTTATGTTATTTACATATCGTAGGCTTTAGTTAATTTATATTACACTACACTAGCTAACTAAATAGTTAAAACACAACTAGAATGGCAAACTAGCAAAAATTATTTAGTTAGAGGGGCAACTTGGTCTTTTGGAACTTTAGATATTTGTCTACCTTACAAATACATATACTACACACACAACACCATACAAAACACATATATTACACCACACACATACACACACACAAAAGTTTCAGCACACACACACACAAAACTACACAGCTGAAAGAGAAAGAGAGAAAAGAAAAGAGAAAAAAGAGATGAAGAAAAAGAGGAAGGAAGAAGAAGGAGTTGTAGGCTATTTCCAACCATTCTCTTGCATCTCTTGCTTCTTTTTCTTAAGATCTAAGGAGAGGGACTTTTCAAAACTTCTTTAAAAAACTCATTCAAGGTTATTTGATATTCATTTGATGTTAGTCTTGCTTATGGTATGCTTACATGGGTTTTGAGTGAGGTTGATTATATTGTGTGTTGTAGATCTAGGAATTGAAATTTCATGTTGAGTGTTTGCGGATTGTTGAGGAGGGGTGATTGGGTGAAGTTTGAACTCTTGTATGATTCCTAATAGTCACATTGAGCATGTTTGATTGTTGGTAAAGAGTTGTGTGCTTGCAAGATTGATTGTTGTAGAAGTTGTGTTTTCCCGTAAATAGTATGATCGAACTACCCATGCTCCACCGGTCAACCTGTGGAAGGGGGGTCGTCCGCTGATGAGGTCTCAGGCGGAAAACCCTTGTACCACCGGTCGACCGGTGGGGGGGTCGTCCACTGATGACCAGAATGCAAAGAACTTGTTTTAGTGATTCCGGAAGCTACCGGTGTATTGAGGCACGGTTGGAAGTGTTAGAACTGTATCAAACCCTAGTTTATCATAGTAGAATTAAATTGTGGATTTGTGCCATAGGTTATGTGCTACATTGTTTTCAATCCCTATATGAGGCTTAAGAGACTATGGAACGTAGGAATTATTGATGTCTTTTGCTAGTTTTATAGTATGGTACCAATGTCCTTCGCCGAACATGATTCATAAACATTGGTTATGTGCTACATTGTTTCCAATCCCTATATGAGGCTTAAGAGACTATGGAACGTAGGCATTATTGATGTCTTTTGCTAGTTTTATAGTATGGTACCAATGTCCTTCGCCGAACATGATTCATAAACATTACATGATATTATTTGAGGCCTATATGCGTGTAAGTTATGTACTTGCTTGCGTACAACATTTAGTATTCATATACATACATGTGAAGCTTACATGCTTACTTGCTACATTATTGATATTACTGTTGTCACGGAAGCAACCTACTTTGTTGCTATCCTAGTCCCTCTCTCTTTTGGTGACGTCCCTTAGAGAGTTGGATATTATATATATGTATATATTTATCAAGGTTGCAACCTTCTAAAGGCCTTGGTGTGATTAATGGCCCCGGGCAGTATCGGGTTTGCCGGTTGTACCCACGACCACCAGGGACCTATTCTTTACCCTTTAGGGGAGCTATCCGGAACTCTCAGTTGTTGATGGAGTTGGTGTCATGTTTTCCATAAGGACTTGATCCTCGGTTGTGGTGTTGCGTTATCATTAATTGATTCAAGGCAAAAACCGTCAACGTCAGCAATTATTGTATCCTTTTACTACATGGTTTCTACTCTCGCTGGGTCCCTTGAGGTCCTCGGAGAGTAGAGTTTCTTGATTAAGACTATAATTATCCCGTATTTTTTATTCTTGATTTTTTGGTTACATGATGTATATGCATAGCACGGAATTATAAAGATGATTTTGAAATGATAAAATGTTTGTGAAAACCCTTCATTGTTTACCTCCTCACTGAGCTATATGCGAGGATCTAGCTCACCCCTCTTTTGACAATCTCAGGTGAAGATTAGCCCGGATCAGCTCCCATGTGGTTGCAAGCTTTGGGGATGTGATAAGTTAGATTCTTGCTTAATGTGATCTACATGCTTTCTTGTGAAGATGTACTCCTAGTTGTATTAAACATGATTTTGTAAATTGAACTATTTTACTTGTTGTATATTCTTTTAGTTAACTAGATATCTTGCTAGGTCGATCTTTATTTTTTTGAGACTATAACTAGGATGATGAATATGTGGTTCTTGGTTTGGTTGTTATGTAACATGGTGATGTAATCCTTAAGGCCGATGTTTGGGAGAATTTTGGAAGTCTTTTCAATCTATTTATGGTATTTATAATGGAGGTACAACTTATTGAATTAATAACTACAGGTTTCAAAGCTATCAAGTTGTTAATCTCAGGGAGAAGAGTAACGAACGTCATGTTTCGGCCTTAGTCTAGCGATAAGTTGGGGTCGGGGCGTGACACCTATTTAAATGGTATCAGAGCTTAGCTAGTTAGCTAGGTGCAAGCTGGGCGTAGAACCCCTGGTCTGCGGGTAGTAGACTTAGGATGGTAACATGTTTGGGTGTCTATATTTACTTATGTGAACTTACATGTTATACGAGCTTGTGTGAATCTTATGTGCCTATTATGCCATAAATGTTTCTTGTTTATATGGGATCTATTGTTGGATATAATTATAATATTGGCATGTGTGAGTTAACCCGTATTAATCTTTTAAGGTCATAAATGGCTAGGACAATAGGCAATGATCCATAGGACTAGGTAAATGTGATGCTTGAGTTTTGCATAGCGGTTGAGTGTGAGTTTAATGTTGGATGTTGGTAAGACCATGTAAGTTGATTTCTTTTGAACTAAGTTGATTTAATGGCTTGAGCAATATTGAAGATGATTTATACATGTACATATGTGCATTTAAGTAGTTCGACTTAGTAGAAGTAGATAATTTGATATGCCAAGTTACTTATTTTGGTTAATGGAAAAGATTATGAGAATAACTTTGACATTGTGTAGAACGTAAGTCCCAATCTTAGAGTACTTATAATAACTAATAATGGTTAATATACATTTGGAGTTATTCCATCTTTAAAGGTCACTTATGGATTTGTCTACGGATTATAAGGTCTAGATTAGACTAAGATATTTTAGATGTTGTGGATCCTTGAGATTTAATGAAATGCTAGTACGACCAAGTTCTTACTCATTATAGTTAGTTTTGATATAATTAAGACTTGAGTCGTTAGCATAGTCCAGTGTTGCAATGCATTTGGGAGTATAAGTTATGTACAAAAAGGTTAATAATGAATTTGGGGTCTACTTAACTTATACCCTCGATCATGAATCTCGGTTATAGGTTCTCAATGTTATCGGTACTAAGACATTTTGAGGGATAATAGACATAGAGTAATAAATGTGAATTTAGATTTGAATGAAACCCCAAACCTTATGTGCCAGCCTTATGGGTGTAACTTATTATTGTACTGCAGTTGCTTATGGATTATGTTATAGATGTCATTGGGCTTCATTTCAGTTTTTCTAAGTTGATGTTAAGATTATGATTTGGTATCTAGAAAATGAATTGTGGAAGTTAAGCCAATGATATTTAGTTGCAAGAGTTGAATTAATTAGGATAGGATAATTGTGTATCGAAGTTATCTTGAATATAGACTCGTAGTCGGGATTACTTTAGAGTTATATACCTTATGAAGTTATTTTCCTGAAATTGATTGAAGTGACTAGTTATTCGAATGTTAATAGATTAATTAGAAGTAGATGGGCGTGGTTATAAGAGTGCAATTGTGAAGGTTAGGCCATGGTGAGATGGGCCGTGATCTTGGAATTATCATTGTATTGCAAGTGCATCTTTGGGATCTTGATTTTGTACTCATGGAATTTAATCTTAGATAATGGGTTGGAACATGAGGTTATTCAAGAATGAATCCCTTTGAAATAGTATTGATGCGTGTATAAGAATGAAACAAATTGTAATATAAGGTGCGTATATTACTATTGACTGGATCGACATATTAAAGTTCATTCGAAGTTTAATTCTTAATGCTAGAAGCCAAAGTTGGATGAATCTATGACTAAGCACATTTACCTACCTATTTAATAATAAGAGATGAAAACATTTGAGGGATTAAAGGTAAGCATTCAAAGCCACTTGGTGCTAGACGGTATCCTAGTAAACTTTGTGGGTTACTTGCTAGTCTCACAAAAACTCTTTGTTGGGATCTTTGAGCATAGGCTATAGGTGCTCATTACAACTTGATGGATTGGATTTGCCGTATTTAGTAATAGCAAAGCTTACCTGTTAGGAGAGTTGAGGTATTTTAAGAGTTGAAACTGCTTTCCTACTATAAGTCAATTATTATTAATTGAGGAGGATTAATGATTAAAAGTCATCTTGAAGCCGATTAAAGGTATTGAAAATTGATCAATCCATTTTCAAGGATATTAAAGGTGATTTAAATCGTTGAATTCAATCTTACTATAATAATGACTATCATGTTTGGGTATATATATATTTTAAAAGCTAGAGTTTGAGGTATGTAAGATTGACGTCGTTAATAGGAGTTTTATTACATCTTAGTGGTTAACCTCTTTGTTACAGTTAGTATGATGGAATTGCGAGGGCACAATTCTGTTAAGGAAGGGAGGATGTGAGACCCCGTACAGAGCCTGTAGAGAGCCTACATGCATTTTATAGCATTTAATATATTTTTGCATCATTTAATATGCATTTATATTAATTAATGTGCATTTACCTCAATTTATGTGCATCTTTCTCACTTAACGTGCAATTGAATGCGATAACGTACATTTGAGCATTTTAGATGTCGTAGATAATAACTAAATTTTACTAAATTAAATTAACTAACCAAAATAATCAAAACTAGAACTACATGATAATACTATACATTCATACTATTTGAAATGCATTTATATCATTTAACATACGCTCACATCGTTTTACGTGCAATTGCCTTGTCTAACGTGCATATATGTTATTTACATATTGTAGGCTTTAGTTAAATTATATTACACTACACTAGCTAACTAATTAGTTAAAACACAACTAGAATGGCAAACTAGCAAAAATCATTTAGTTAGATGGACAACTTGGTCTTTTGGAGATTTAGATATTTGTCTACCTAACAATTACATATATTACACACACAATACCATACAAAAATCACATATTACACCACACACACATACACAAAAATGTTCAGCACACACACACATAATAACCACACGACAGAGAGTGAAAGAGAGAAAAGAAGGGAAAAAGAAGAAAGGAAGAAAAAAAGGAAGGAGGAAGGAATTGCAGGCCATTTCCAACCATTCTCTTGCATCTCTTGCTTCTTTTGCTTAAGATCTAAGGTGAGGGACTTTTCAAAACTTCTTTAAAAAGCTCATTCAAGGTTATTTGATTTTCATTTGATGTTAGTCTTGCTTATGGTATGCTTACATGGGTTTTGAGTGAGGTTGATTATATTATGTGTTGTAGATCTAGGAATTGAAATTTCATGTTGAGTGTTTATGGATTGTTGAGGAGGGGTGATTGGGTGAAGTTTGAACTCTTGTATGATTCCAAATAGTCACCTTGAGCATGCTTGATTGTTGGTAGAGAGTTGTGCGGTTGGAAGATTGATTGTTGTAGAAGTTGTGTTTTTCTCGTAAACAGTACGACTAGACTACCCTTGCTCCACAGGTCGACCTGTGGAGGGGGGGTCGTCCGCTGATGACCAGAATGCAAATAACTTGTTTTAGTGATTCCAGAAGCTACCGGTGTATTGAGACACGGTCGGAAGCGTTAGAACCGTATCGAACCCTAGTTTATCATAGTAGAATTAAATTGTGGATTTGTGCCATAGGTTATGTGTTACATTGTTGCCAATCCCTATATGAGGCTTAGGAGACTATGGAACGTAAGAATTATTGATGTTTTTTGCTAGTTTTATAGTATGGTACCAATGTCCTTCGTCAAACATGATTCATAAACATTACATGACATTATTTGAGGCCTATATGCGTGTAAGTTATGTATTTGCTTGCGTACGTCATTTAGTATTCCTATACATACATGTGAAGCTTGCATGCTTACATGCTACATTGTTGATATTACTGTTGTGACAGAAGCAACCTACTTTGTTGCTATCCTAGTCCCTCTCTCTCTTGGTGACGTCCCTTGGAGAGTTGGGTATTATATATGTATATATCAAGGTTGCAACCTTCTAAAGGCCTTGGTGTGATCGATAGCCCCGGGCAGTATTGGGCTTGCCGGTTGTACCCACGACCACCATGGACCTATTCTTTACCTTTTAGGGGAGCTATCCGAAACCCTCGGTTGTTGATAGAGTTGGTGTAGGGTCTTCCTTGAGGACTTGATCATCGGTTATGGTGTTGGGTTATCATTAATTGATTCAAGGCAGAAACCGTCAACGTCAGCAATCATTTTATCCTTTTACTACATGGTTTCTACTCTCGATGGGTCCCTTGAGGTCCTCGGAGAGTAAAGTTTCTTGATTAAGACTGTGATTATCCCGTATTTGCTATTTTTGATATTTTGGTTACATGATATATATGTATAGCACAGAATTATAAAGATGATTTCGAAATGATAAAATGTTTGTGAATACCCTTCCTTGTTTACCTCCTCACTGAGCTATATGCGAGGATCTTGCTCACCCTTCTTTTGACAATCTCAGGTAAAGATTAACCCGAGCCAGCTCCCATGTTGTTGCAAGCTTTGGGGATGTGATGAGTTAGATTCCTGCTTAATGTGATCTACATGATTTCCTGGGAAGACGTACTCCTAGTTGTATTAAGCATGATTTTGTAAATTGAACTATTTCGCCTATTGTATATTCTTTTAGTTAACTAGAGACTTGGCTAGGTCGATCTTTATTCTTTTGAGACTATAACTAGGATGATAAATAGGTGGTTCTTGGTTTGGTTGTTATGTAACATGGTGATGTAATCCTTAAGGCCGATGTTTGGGAGAATTTTTGAAGTCTTTTCAATCTTTTTATGGTATTTATAATGGAGGTACAACTTATTAAATTAATAACTACATGTTTCAAAGCTATCAAAAGGTCGGGGTCGGGGCGTGACAACTTAACCAATGATTTTTTAGCCAAACTTAATAAGAGAGGCATTCTTCAGCAACTTACTTGTCCTTATACACCTAAACAGAATAGTGTGGCAGAACGAAAGAACCGCCACATTATGTCTATGGTTCGGTGTCTTTTACGTGGTATGAATGTCCCAAAACCATTTTGGCACATGGTTGTCCTCACCGCTACATACATCATAAATCGCACACCTAGTCAGGTCCTCCAATGTCAACTACCCTTGCACATTCTGCTGCCAAATACTACTATCTTCCCTATTCTCCCACGAGTCTTTGGGTGTACATGTTTTGTTCAAAATCATAGTCCTACCCACACTAAGCTAGACGACAAGGCTATCCGTTGTTTCTTTCTTGGGTATTCTTCCATGTCTAAAGGATATAGGTGTTATGATCCTGTAACTCATCACATTCACCACTCTATGTATGCCACTTTCCTCAAGACTACCCCATTTTTCTCTACTGCTTCATCCTTAGAGCAACCTCCTAAGAAGTTATCTACTTTGGATCCTCCTTTGCTCCCATGCCCTATTCCTCTACTTGACATATCTCTGCCTACCACTAAACTACCACCTAGCACCAATGACTCTCTACCACCTGTTTCATCTCCAGTCCCATTACAGGTCTACTCTCGGCGTCCTCGTGCTCTACCTCCACTGCCAGATTCTTCTTCGGATTCAGGTAACCCTACTTCTCCCTTGGTACCTGAACCTGTCCCCCAAAATTACACTACTCGTGAACGGCGCCTGTCACGCCCCGAGACCAAGACTCGCGAAGGTTAAGGTCGGAGCGCAACATGTCATTCAGCTTAATACTTGTAAGATCTCTATTTAATAACCTAAACATTATTAACTTCCACAAGTAACTTCAAAAGAATGCACATGACATTTGACATAAAAAGCCACGACAACCTGTTTCATAATTACAAGACCTAGCATCCCTGTTTGTACTTCCTACGTGGCCAAATACAGACATCTAGGCCTCAAAAGAATGGTAATCAAACTTAGTATGTAGTTAATAGTTCCAAAAGAATATTACATAACACAAGGCTGTCCAAAAGTACATCATCAGTTCCTATTATCAAGCTAAGTCTGCAACGCAAGCATGGAGGTAAACAAAGGCAGAAGTCAGTCTCACCACATAAAGCCTCATCGCCCTCAACATGTACAGTTGGCTGGGCCTCGGTCTCACCTGTAAGTATTAGAAAGAGGGGTGAGCTAGTCCTACTTATAGCTCAGTGAGGATGAGAAATGAAGGATTTCACAAAGGTTTTATCTTTTTGCAAACTTCTTTCTAAAACCATGCTATGCATATACATCAAGAATAACAAGATTAACATAGATGACAGATATACAGGAACAGACTAAACAACGTATCAATCATGCATTTCTACTCTCTAAGGGTTGTACCAAGCAAGAGTAGACAAAACTAATAAGTGAACGTCATACATGGCAACAACATCATCACCAATACTCAATTCTACTCTCCAAGGGTTATACCAAGCTAGATAGTATGCTAATGATACGT
The DNA here is from genome assembly GCA_037974665.1 of Ehretia macrophylla. Lineage (NCBI taxonomy): Eukaryota > Viridiplantae > Streptophyta > Magnoliopsida > Boraginales > Ehretiaceae > Ehretia > Ehretia macrophylla. Next base: position 10,173,392 of record CM075776.1, on the reverse strand, counting down.
CCCAACTCTCCAAGAGTTGTACTATGCAAGAGAGAATACTAATAATATTTCCCAACTGTCTTAGGGTTGTACCAAGCGAGAGAGAGATAGCACCAATAATATGTTATGTCCCAACTCTCCAAGGGTTGTACTAAGCGAGAGAGTATGCTAATAATATGTCTTAACTTTCCTAGGGTTTTACCAAGCGAGAGAGGGATGTTTATGATTCAAACTTAATCAAGCATACCTAAGAAATTTACATGATTCAACATATTCAAGCATATTCATGGCTCGAGCATAAACCAAGCATGTTCACGTATATTTCATGTACATAACATATAAGCGTGTAGTCGTAAGTGCACCGTTTGGACAATCATGAATCCAACACCCAACATGGTGGAACATAATAATAACATTTAGAAAGTCACAACATAGTCATGTAAATTCATCAATCAACACCACTTAAGTGAATAATCAACAAGGGCTTTATATACTTCTCTAACTACAAGATTAATCAGCATGTAACCTCAATATCATCTCAAATCATACATATCTATATCATAACAAATCTGGACGGCCTGCTATATCCTTAGAAATCATCAAACAAACCAATCTAAAACATGAAATAGGCAACTACAAGGCATACAAGTTGTATAGGGCTTCATAATCAAGTTCCTACGCAAGATCTATTAACATTTATTCATAAAATCTACTTAAAACATACAAAATCAACCACTTAAATCTCTGTCCAGTTCTTATTTCAATCATATAGTTCCGATCTACGTAATATAAACACATAATATGCTTCAAAACAAAGTTACTAATAATCACCAACATAGTTCTTCATAACATGACCTGACTTTCTTCATTCAGTTACCCTAGCAAATGATTTTATAATTTTGTGAATCATATATTGAATTGAAGATCTATGAATTCTTTAACTCTGGCCATAAATTTCACTCAATTTTGACTTAATATCTAAACGTTATGACTATTTCTGTAAGATTGCACAAAAACTGTCCAGCACCAGTACCTATCCAGAATGACCTACGATATTTTCCATTTTTTGGGATCTTAATGTTAAAATTTGAATTAGCCTATTTCTGTAATATTTGTTCAAAACTGAAAAATATAGTGACCCTCTAAATTTTATCCTTTTTTGAGATTTTTTACTATTTTTAATTCGCCAAAGAAACTTAAGGCAGTGAGCTGTCAGATTTCACAAAAAATCCCGTAACCTACAGTCTCATGTGTTTTTGAGCATGAAAATGATTTTTCCTCATGACATGGACAACTGGAGAAATGTTCCTTTATGAGTTTTATACCTTCTCTTAATTTTCCAAATTTTTATAAAATCATCTACCTATAAAAACGGGTTAAAATTTCAGGTTTGTACAAATCTGTCCAGTGGCAGCAAAATTCCCAATACCTACTGTCTTGTGTATTTTCGGGCATGAAAATGATTTTTCCTCATGACATGGCCAACAGAAGAAATGTTCCTCTATGAGTTTCTACATTTTCTGAATTTTTCAAATTTTTATAAAATCATCCACCCATAAAAAGGGGATAAAAATTTTGATTGCTCAAATCTGTTCATAATGGTTATTCCGAAAATTCTTGTATGTTTTGCTACCATATCATCAATAACAACACCTATTTATTCAAGCAACCTCTAGCAACCTAAATAAGCAACAATCAACTATATTTGTATAGCTAGATACAAGCTTCATCATTAATAACATTCAAAAATTTAAGAAACATAACATTGGTTTAAATCATTAATAAGCATGCTTTCAACAATTCTAATCCATGAAATTTCAAATATAACTCCATACAAGCCTCATGAACCCATCATTATGCATTTATATCTCATAAATAACCATTTTGAAAGAACCCTCACCTTTGCTCTTGTGTTCTAGACGGAAATGGATCAAGACTCTCTTGAAGAAAACTAGGAAACACAAGGAAAGATGCTAGGGATGGCTTGGAGATCTTCTTCCCGCTCTTCCTCTCTTCTCTTGGTTGAGTTCTCTAGTGTGTGTGTAGAGATTTTGTGTGTGTTGAGTGGTGTAGTATGTGTTGTAGGGATTTGGTATGGGTTGAGTAGTATAGTGTGTGTTGAGATAATATCTAAGTTGTCTAATGATGAGAGTGCCCTCCAACTAAACTAAGTTTTACTAGCATGCCATTTTGTCCTACTCAAGTTATTTTGGTTATAATCTAAGTATTCTAGTTAGATAGCCTACGCAATAAAATCCAATTATCGTATAGGGTATTTAAAATACTCGAATGCATGGTAACCAATGCAATGCACGTAAATCGAGACAAATGTACATAAATTAATTTAAAAGCTTACAAAATGATTTAATTATGTATGATATAACCTATATGCATACGTGGTCTCGGACCGGGTCTTACAACCTCCCCTCCTTAAAAGAATTGCACCCTCGCAATTCCCTAATTATCTCGCAAACAAGAACGGGTATTGTTGCTCCATTTGGTCATGCCTTTCCCAGGTTGCATCCTCAACCCCATTATGATCCCAAAGCACCTTCACCATCGAAATACTCTTGTTGCGTAACTCCCGGTCTTGCTCATCTAGAATTCGCATGGGTCTCTCTTCATAGGACAAGTTCTTCCGAAGCTCTAGTGGTTCCAGCTCTAGAATATGTGAGGGATCGGGATGGTATTTTCGCAACATTGAAACATGGAACACATTGTAACTATTGGAGAGATTCGGGGTAGGTCTAATCGATATGCGAGTTTGTCAATTCTTTCCACAATTGTAAACGGCCCAACATATCTCGGGCTTAATTTTCCACCTTTTTCATGTCTAATCAACCCTCTTCGGGGTGACAACTTCAAGAACACCCAGTCACCAACTACAAACTCTAAATCTCGCCTTCTCTTATTGGCATAGCTCTTTTGTCTACTTTGAGCCGTGAGCATCCTCTTCCGAATCAATTGGACATTCTCCATTTTCTCTATCAACTCCGGCATCAATGTAGGGTCAACGACTTTCGTCTCTTCGACTTCGTCCCAATACAATGGTGACCTACACTTCCGTCCATACAAAGCCTCATAGGGAGTCATGCCAATTGTTGTTTGATAACTATTATTATAAGAAAATTCTGCCCAAGGTAACTGCTTCTCCCACGTACCTCCAAAATCCATCACACATGCCCTCAACATGTCCTCCAAAAATCTGAATAGTCCATTCGGATTGCCCATCAGTCTGTGGGTGATACGTTGTACTGAGCTTCAACTTCGTCCCCAAGGCTTCCTGCAATTTCTGCCATAACTGAGATGTAAATCTTGGATCTCTGTCAGACATAATGCTAGCTGGCACTCCATGTAACTTCACAATATTAGCCACATACAATTCGGCTAATTTCTTTACACTATCTGTTTTGTTCATTGCAATAAAGTGAGCGGTCTTTGTCAATCTATCCACAATAACCCAAACTGCATCATTTCCCCGAGGAGACCTCGGCAACTCCATGACGAAATCCATGGTCACATGTTCCCATTTCCATAGCGGAATCTCCAAAGGTTGTAGGAGCCCTGCAAGTCTTTGATGTTCCGCCTTGACCTGTTGACATGTCAAGCATCAAGACACAAACTCTGCAATCTCCCGCTTCATGTTGTTCCACCAATAGTATTGCCTTAGGTCTCGATACATCTTTGTACCCCCCGGATGAATAGTGTACCTAGCATGATGAGCTTCTTCAAGGACCTTATTTCTCAACTCCGGATCGTTTGGCACACAAATCCGGTTCCGGAACTTCCACAACCCATCTTCATGCAACTTGAAATCCGGATTACCATCTTTTAACTTTTGAAGCTGAGGGTCCCGCTGCTGTAAATCTCGGATCTGGGACAACAAGGTAGGTTCCTTGATCTCCAACCTTGCCAAACTCGCCTTCTAACTCAATGCATCCGCTACCACATTTGCCTTTCTGGGCATATAATTTATAGTGCAATTGTAGTCATCCAAAAGTTCCATCCACCTTCTCTGACACATGTTTAACTCCTTTTGAGAAAAAAGATATCTCAAACTCTTGTGGTCGGTGAATATCTCAAACTTACCTCCCCACAAATAATGTCTCCATTTTTTCAGTGCAAACACAATAGCTATGAGCTCCAAGTCATGAGTAGGATAATTCATCTCATAAGGTTTCAACTTCCGTGATACATAAGCTATGACTTGATTGTTTTGCATCAACACACAACCTAACCCTTCCTTTGAAGCATCACCATAAACAACAAACCCTTGACTTCCTTCGGGCAATACCAATACATGAGCAGTTGTCAATCTCTTCTTCAACTCCTAGAAACTATTTTCACATTTATCATCCCACATGAAGCTGACATTCTTTTGTATGAGTCTTGTGAGAGGTCCCTCAAGCTTAGAAAAATCCTTTACGAATCTCCTATAGTATCCCACCAACCTGAGAAAACTACGTACCTCGGTGACATTCTTCGATTTCTTCTATGATTGCACAACATCAATCTTTGAAGGATCCACAGCAATCCCCTCTTCCGATATCACATGACCCAAGAAAGCCACTTGTTTAAGCCAAAACTCACATTTGCTGAACTTGGCAAACAATTGATGCTCTTTCAACTTCTGCAACACCAAACGCAAATGTCTCTCATGTTCCTCCTCAGTCTTTGAATACACCAGGACATCATCTATAAAAATCACCACGAACTGGTTCAAATACGGTTGAAACACCCTGTGCATCAAGTCCATAAAAGCGGCAGGGGCATTTGTCAATCCAAATGACATTACAACAAACTCATAATGCCTGTACCTCGTTCTGAAAGCTGACTTAGGTACATCCTCCCGTTTGATACAGTGTTGATAATATCCTTGCCACAAGTCAAATTTTGAATAGACCTTGGCTCCTTGAAGTTGATCGAACAATTCATCGATCAATGGCAAAGGATACTTGTTTTTTTATTATTACTTGGTTCAACCCCCTATAATCGATGCACAACCCCAAAGTCCCGTCCTTCTTTTTTACAAATAAGACCGGTGCACCCCACGGAGACGAACTAGGTTGTATGAAGCCTTTTTCCAACAAGCCTTGTAACTGAACCTTCAACTCTTGCAATTCAGTCGGAGCCATGCGGTAGGGAGCCTTAGAGGTCGACTGAGTACCTGTTAGTGTCTCAATTACGAACTCAATCTCCTTTGCGGGTGGTAATCCTGGTAACTCTTCCGAAAACACATCAACATATTCCTTAACCACCAGCACTTCCGCTAACTTAACTTGATCTGTTGGCTTGTTGATTAAGTAAGCCAAATATCCCTTGCAACATCTCCTCATATATCTCACAGCCTTGACTGAGGATATCACAGCCGTTCCCGATAAGTCACGTTCTCCTCTTACCCTAAGCACAGGTTGTCCCGGTACTCGGAACACAATAACCTTCATCTGACAATCTAATCGTGCATGATGTCGTGATAGCCAGTCCATCCCCAAAATAACTTCATAGTCTCGAAAGATAAGCACTATGAGATCGGCCAAAAATTCTTGATTCCCAACCTATATCTTGCATGCTCTACACGCCAGTCTAGTGGCATATTTGGGGCCTATTGATGTGCTAACTTCTACATGATATGGTAAGTTCTCAACTGGCATCTTAGTACGATATGCACATTTGGGAGTTATGAATAAATGCGTAGCTCCAGTATCAATAAGAACCTTAACCAATTGATTGTGAATCAGGAAGGTACCTTCAACAATAGCGGCATCATCAGGAATTATTTCTTGATCCATGGCATAGGCACGGGCTTGAACCCTCTGCGCCGGAGCATTCCTTGCAGGCTGAACTGGAGTATTCTTCGTGAGTTGACCTTGAGCATTCTTACCCTGCCACATCGGGCAATCTCTAACGAGATGTTGATCACCTCCACACCTCATACACTTGCCACTTTTCCTCCAACATTGGGCTTCAGAATACCCCTTTTTGTTACAATATTTGCACGCAACCATGCAGGCTGTAGTTGTACCTCCCGGTGCTCCACGAACTACTTGAGTGGCCGGGGCATTAGGCTGGGGCCTAGCAACTGCTGGTCTGGTCTAATCCTAGGGCTTCTAGGCTTGAAATGCTCTAGACTGACCCTGAGTCTAGAAGGGCCTCTTGTTTGGCTGAGCTAGACCAACCTTAATCGCTATCTTCATCTCCTCAACCCTCGATGCAACCTCAAAGACAACATCATAAGTGTCAAACTCTGCTACTGCCAGCCCATCTTGAATCTCGAGTCTCAGCCCTTCTTTAAATTTCCATATCTTGGTGGTTGGGGTTTGGACCACGTGCGGTGCATATTGTGAGAGACTATCAAATTTTGCCCCATACTCCACCACCGTCATGCTTCCCTGCTTCAAGTACATAAACTCCTTCATCTTCTTGTCCCGAGAAGCCTCATATATGTATTTACTCTTGAATGCCCTAACAAAGTTCCTCCATGTAAATGGAGTGTGTTGAACCTGTCACGCCTCAACCCGACCTATAGAGGTTAGACTAGGGTGTGATCTAAACATTCATATCACTTCACGTACTTAATCGTTCATTAAGGTTTAACGCTTAACGTTATCCTAGAACTCCAAAAAATTCTCTGGAAAACAGACAGCATAACTGCTGTAATTGGCTCTTTAGTTTGACCTAATTTCCTAAATGCCTCAAAACTTTCAAATTCAAATTTGATTCCAACTAAGATTACTATTTATCACCAATTGAAATGTCTACTAGTTATCTCGAAGTCTTGCTTGATTAACAACCTAGCATGATAACTATGTCTCGTTTGTTTGTCAGTCCTTGTTACAAAAGTACCTGTTGATCTTAGCTTACCGATGTGTACCTGATTAAGATTGGATAGATTCATTTTACTTAACCCTTTACCTAATACTTCATAAGTCTGTGATAGATACTAAACCAGTAGCAAAATGAGCAAATAGGGTGTCTGTCTAGTTAATATCGGTACAAATCAAAATTAGACCCCAAATTACAACGGGGGTCATTTACAATAACGACAGTAAGCAACACAAGAAATAGTCTTCAATACAACATATCGTTCACAAAATAGCCACAGTCAAGTAAGGCACGTAGGGCAGGCAATCACTCCAAAGAGTCATCGATAGGCACGTTATCCTCAGGTACCTGTTTCTGATCTTCTTCACCTTAAATGATAAAAGAGGGTGAGTCCTTATGAACTCAGCGAGGGAGAACGAGAAATAAGTTTTGAAACTCTTTTTTCGGTTCAACTTATGAAAACCCTTTTTGCAAGCATGACATATATCACAAATAAGTTCATAATGTAATATAAAAGTAAAAGAACACAATTACCCGTCTTTCCTCCCCGAGGTCCTCTAGGTTCTAAGCGAAAATACTTATACACATAGTGAAAAGGATACGGTGAGCTTTTGCTCTCAGTTCATTTTCAGTATCAGTTGTTGCGGCCGACTTCAAATCATCCACTTATCATGACAAATGGGTGTACTCCGGATGTACCCGAAATCCCACGATCCAACTCTCCGAGCAAGTCTAGCCCCCAAGCGAGAGAAGGAATTGGACAATGGTAGTCACGGTTGCACCGGCAAGCCCGGTGCTGCCCGGTGTGCATGAAACGCTACCATGCCAGAATGAAAGGTTGCAACCTTGTATGCAATGCACAATTATGACATTTAATATATCACATTAGGAGGACAACAAAGTAGGTTGCCTCCGAGCAGTCATAAGATTGCACATTGACAAGTAAACACGCGAGGCATGCTTTGACACGTAATTTCTCTTGTAAAGCACATGGAGTTATATGAATATTAAATGGGCATCCATGTAACACACGTAAATCAAGTCATATAACTCATTTCGGGGTTCACGTAATCAAATAATAAGGTTATACAACATGCAACGACGTCTACGTGGGACCTGGTGCAAGAAAGGCCTACTTGACAACATGTAATCATCGGAAATCACATTTAGGGCTATAAGGAGAACTATGGGCAGCCCACTAATCACATAATTAGACACGATAACCATAGGATCAACACTTAGCGAGTTTTCATAGTCATTAGGGTTTCAGTTTATGCTTACCCGTGCGATTAAGCCACAAGTTGTCACGTAATTAAACCAAAGCCATGCATCGATTAATTAAACATCCTCAATCATTCAAAACAGTCCACACAACATCCAAGTGCCACAATCCCAAGCATTTAATACCACAACATAAGTTACAATAATTTTCAAAGCATATCACTAGATAAAAACCTCACTGCAATGGTCTGTTTTTCCACAATCATTTAGACAAGCAAACAATCTCCAATTCCAGTGAACAAAATTTCAAATTAAAGATTATTAAGTGAACTAAATCCAGAAACAAACCTCGTATCATTTGGAGTTCGGATTCAAGAGTTATAGCCAAAACCGTGAGATTACGCAAAACTTTCCAGATTTGTACACATTTCAATACTTGTCATTTTTTAGGGCTTTAGGTTCAGATTTAGCCTTAGTCTATTTCTGACAAAAATGTCCAGAACTGAAAAATATAGCAACCAACCAAATTTCATGTATTTTAGATATCATTTTCTAAGTCAAAACTGGTTTGTTCTACAAGGACAGTGAACCGCCAAAAACCTGCTCCATTTTCCCAGATTTTCCAGATTTGGACACCTTTCGATGTTTTGCCATTTTGGAGACCTTAGAGTCAAAATTGGCGTTGACCTATTTCTACGAAAAATTCTCAGAACTGGCAAAACTAGTCACCTACCAATTTTCATGAATTTTCAACATCATCTACCAGGCCAAATTCACTTCGATCTAACAAGTCAGAAATCTGCCATTTTCGCGATTTCACCTATCTTCAAATTCCAGCTAAATATCTTGCCATGCATGATCACAAAAGCTCATGTACACACACATACCACATGTACAGAGGTAAAAATAGACATATGAAGGCATGCATGTGGTTTTTGAAAGCTTTTAAAAAGAATTAACCCTCACCTTAGCCTATTGACAACAAATGATGCTCAAAACTCTTGAAGATGCACAAATGGTCTTCTCTCCTTGTTTGGCCGAGGGATAATGCTTGATTTCCTTAATTCCTAGCTGAGTTACCATGTCCTTAGTATGTGCATGTGGTTAGAACAAAAGGGAGATGAGATAGAAGCTATCAAACATACCTAAGCCGAAATGAGTGTTCTATGGGCTTGCATGCAACTTTTCTTGCTTCTAGCTTGCTTGGTCGAGCTTCCTAGGTCCCTGAGTGTCTTGGTGAGCTTTAGGAGAGGAGCTTAAGCTATGGAACCTGAGAGTCCAGCTTTGGCCGAGAGAGAGAGAGAGGAAATGAGAGAGTGAGAGTTGAGAGAAAAAAATGAAATGCTTTGAAGAGTTTTGATGCTTTTGTGAGCATGTGTCGGCCTTGAGCTTCTAAAATTTCTGATTTTGTGTCATCTAAAGCATGTTTTGAATTGTCTAGCATGGGCATTGAATGGATCGAAAATGTGGAGCATGGTGGAGGATAAAATAATGCTTGGTTTCCATTTTTTTTTTGCATTGTGTCATAGAATGTCTAAACTTGATTTTTGAAATTGCAAAGCATGACAAAAGCTCCTCACATGGTCGGCCAAGGCAAGCTCAAATCTGAATTTTTTTGTCTTGTTTTGAGCTTATTTTATTGTGTGCTTGGGATGTGCAAAAGAATAAAGAAATAAGAATAAGAATGTTTAGCTTTTGATGAAATTTCGTCTTCTAATGAGTTGAATTAGCATTTTAATATTAGTTAGTGGAGTTTGTAGGATTAATTAATGATCTAGTGCTTCGTGTAAGATGCTTTCTTGATTAGCGTGCGGGCATGCTTTTCTAGATTTAGGGCACGCACTACGAGGTAAGGCACGAACTACAGGACGAATGCATGTTTCCCAAGCAAATGCACGCAACCCTAAATGAACGCACATAATTTGATGCAAGGCATATAAAACGAGACATGACTCTTAAACCTAGGTTAAGGCACGCAATTCTAGGTTAGGGCTCACGAAATGAGGTATCACAAGCAAATCGAGGTCGGACCTCACAGAACCTCCCATTGATCTCTCACTGTACCCCACCATGTCTCCGCATCACCTTCCAACTGAAAGATCGCATAGGTGACCTTTTTCTCATCTACATAGTCCTGTGCAGCGTAAATCTTCTCCATTCGAGACAACCAATATTCTGCCTCTTCACTATTCGGTTGGCCCCTGAACTTCGGAGGGCTGTAATACAAGAAATCCTTGAGGTTATCACCTCCCCTGTTACCTTCATTTCCACCACTGCTACCAACACCATGATTGTTGTTGATATTATTATTAGTTACTGTTGTTGTTGTTTCTGCTTGTTGTTCCATAGCCCTACTCATCCGATCGATGGCAGTTGCCATCAAACTAAACATTGCTTCCCCAGGGTTGACATGATCCGCATTACCCATTGCTTGAGATCCAGTAGTACTGCGGATGTTAGGTCCTGCCATCTACAGATAAAGAACAAATACCAACCACAGTCATAGGTTATGCATGCATTATAGTTGTATCTAACATGTAAGTTAAACATAAACAATAAGCAATTACAGCACGTTAAGTACATTTGGTTGCACATAAGCACATATAGAATCCGCTTAAGACTCTAATCAGGTTAAGACTCTTCCCCAGGGACCACAATTCAAAACCCGGACTACGCTAACTAAGGCTAGCACTATGCTAACTAAAGCTAGCTCTGATACCACTTAAATAGGTGTCACGTCCCAGGACCAAGACTCACGAAGGTTAAGGTCGGAACGCAACGTGTCATTCAGCTTAATACTTGTAAGATCTCTATTTAATAACCCAAACATTCATTAACTTCCACAAGTAACTTCAAAAGAATGCACATGGCATTTGACATAAAAAACCACAACAACCTGTTTCTTAATTACAAGACCTAGCATCCCTGTTTGTACTTCCTACGTGGCCAAATACAGACATCTAGGCCTCAAAAGAATGGTAATCAAATTTAGTATGTAGTTAATAGTTCCAAAAGAATATTACATAACACAAGGCTGTTCAAAAGTACATCATCAGTTCCTATTAACAAACTAAGTCTGCAACGCAAGCATGGAGGTCAACAAAGGCAGAAGTCAATCTCATCACATAAAGCCTCATCGCCCTCAACATGTACAGTTGGCTAGGCCTCGGTCTCACCTGTAAGTATTAGAAATAGGGGTGAGCTAGTCCTGCGTATAACTCAGTGAGGATGAGAAAGGAAGGATTTCACAAAGGTTTTATCTTTTCGCAAACTTCTTTCCAAAACCATGCTATGCATATACATCAAGAATAACAAGATTAACATGGAGGACAGATATACAGGAACGAACTAAACAACGTATCAATCATGCATTTCTACTCTCCAAGGGTTGTACCAAGCAAGAGTAGACAAAACTAATAAGTGAACGTCATACATGGCAACAACATCAACACCAATATTCAATTCTACTCTCCAAGGTTTGTACCAAGCGAGAGAGTATGCTAATGATACGTCCCAACTCTCCAAGGGTTGTACCATGCGAGAGAGAATACTAATAAAATGTCCCAACTCTCCTAGGGTTGTACCAAGCGAGAGATAGATAACACCAAAAATACATCCCAACTCTCCAAGGGTTGTACCAAGCGAGAGGGTATGCTAATAATATGTCCCAACTCTCCAAGGGTTGTACCAAGCAAGAGAGAGATGTGTATGATTCAAACTTAATCAAGCATACCTAAGAAATTTACATGATTCAACATATTCAAGCATATTCATGGCTCGAGCATAAACCAAGCATGTTCATGTATATTTCATGTACATAACATATAAGCGTGTAGCCGTAAGTGCACCGATCCAACACCCAACATGGTGGAACATAATAATAACATTTAGAAAGTCACAACATAGCCATGTAAATTCATCAATCAACACCACTTAAGTGAATAATCAACAAGGGCTTTATATATTTCTCTAACTACAAGATTAATCAGCATGTAACCTCAATATCATCACAAATCATATATATCTATATCATAACAAATCTGGACAGCTTGCTATATCCTTAGAAATCATCAAACAAACCAATCTAAAATATGAAATAGGCAACTATAAGGCATACAAGTTGTATAGGGCTTCATAATCAAGTTCTTATGCAAGATCTATTAACATTTATTCATAAAATCTACATAAAACATACAAAATCAACCACTTAAATCTCTGTCCAGTTCTTATTTCAATCATATAGTTCCGATCTACGTAATATAAACACATAATATGCTTCAAAACAAAGTTACTAATAATCACCAACATAGTTCTTCATAACATAACCTGACTTTCTTCATTCAGTTACCCTAGCAAATGATTTTAGAATTTAGTGAATCATATATCGAATCAAAGATCTATTAATTCTTTAACTCTAGCCGCAAATTTTACTCAATTTCGACTTAAGATCTAAAGGTTATGACTATTTCCGTAAGATTGCACAAAAACTATCCAGCACCAATACCTATCCAGGACGACCTACGATTTTTGCCATTTTTTGAGGGTCTTAAAGTCAAAATTAGCCTTAGCCTATTTCTGTAATATTTTTTCAAAACTAAAAAATATAGTGACCCTCCAAATTTCAGCCTTTTTCGAGGTCTTTTACTATTTTTAATATGCAAAATAAACTTAAGGCAGTGAGCTGTCAGATTTCACAAAAAATCCCGTAACCTACAGTCTCATGTGTTTTTGAGCATGAAAATGATTTTTCCTCATGACATGGACAACTGGAGAAATGTTCCTTTATGAGTTTTATACCTTCTCTTAATTTTCCAAATTTTTATAAAATCATCTACCTATAAAAACGGGTTAAAATTTCAGGTTTGTACAAATCTGTCCAGTGGCAGCAAAATTCCCAATACCTACTATCTTGTGTATTTTCGGGCATGAAAATGATTTTTCTCATGACATGGCCAATAGAAGAATGTTCCTCTATGAGTTTTCTGCATTTTCTGAATTTTTCAGATTTTTATAAAATCATCCACCCATAAAAACGGGATAAAAATTTTGATTGCTCAAATCTGTCCAGAATGGTTATTTCGAAAATTCTTGTATGTTTTGCTACCATATCATCAATAACAACACCTATTCATTCAAGCAACCTCTAGCAACCTAAATAAGCAACAATCAACTATATTTGTATAGCTAGATACAAGCTTCATCCTTAATAACATTCAAAATTTTCAGAAACATAACATTGGTTTAAATCATTAACAAGCTTGCTTTCAACAATTCTAATCCATGGAATTTCAAATATAACTCCATACAAGCCTCATGAACCCATCATTATCCATTTATATCTCATAAATAACCATTTTGAAAGAACCCTCACCTTTGCTCTTGTGTTCTAGTCGGAAATGGATCAAGACTCCCTTGAAGAAAACTAGGAAACACAAGGAAAGATACTTGGGATGGCTTGGAGATCTTCTTCCCACTCTTCCTCTCTTCTCTAGGTTGAGTTCTCTAGTGTGTGTGTAGAGATTTTATGTGTGATGAGTGGTGTAGTGTGTGTTGTAGGGATTTGGTGTGTGTTGAGTGGTGTAATGTGTGTTGAGATAATATCTAAGTTATCTAATGACGAGAGTGCCCTCCAACTAAACTAAGTTTTACTAGCATGCCATTTTGTCCTACTCAAGTTATTTTGGTTCTAATCTAAGTATTCTAGTTAGATGGCCTACGCAATAAAATTCAATTATCGTATAGGGTATTTAAAATACTCGAATGCATGGTAACCAATGCAATGCACGTAAATCGAGGTACATGTACATAAATTAATTTAAAAGCATACATAATGATTGAATTATGTATGATATAACCTATATGCATACGTGGTCTCGGAATGGGTCTTACAGCGCCCCCATTCCCGTTACTTGCTTTTGAGTAGTACTAATCATCCTATTGCCAAGTTTATGTCTTTTCAGTGTCTCTCCGATCAATATAAATCTTTCTTTGGCCAGGTTGATCAGTTTCTATTCCTCGATCCGTTCATGAGGCTCTCTAGAATCTGTTATGGGTGGTTGCTATGAAAACAAAAATGGATGCCCTACAGCAGAATCAATTGTGGGAGCTGATCGATCTTTCAGATGGTGAACGGACAATTGGGTGTAAATGGGTATTTAGTGTGAAGTACCTTGCAGACGGCACCTTGGATCGATATAAGGCCTGTCTTGTGGCTAAAGGGTTCACTCAAGTACCAGGCAAAGATTTCGGTGCCACATCTGCCCTTGTTGCCAAATTAACTACCATCCGATTCCTTGTTTCTTTGGCCGCCTCTCATTCTTGGTCTCTTCACCAATTGGATGTCAATAATGCCTTCTTCAATGGCGACCGGTCTGAGATAATATACATAGATCCTCCACCAGGTTTTCGGGCTCAAATGGAGTATTCAGGGAAAGTATGTCGCCTTTGTAAATCCCTCTACAAGCTTAAACAATCCCCTCGAGCTTGGTTTAGTCGTTTCAGTGAGGTGGTCCTTACTATGAGGTTCACTCGGTGTCATTCAGATCATACATGCTTCATTCGTTGCCATCCTTAGGGTAGGTACATCATTATCTCAGTATATGTGGATGATATTATCATTACTGGAGATGACACTACAGGGATAGTTCAAGTGAAGCGTGACCTTGGGACGATCTTTGACATTAAAGATTTAGGCATGCTACGATACTTTATTGGTATTGAGGTGGCTTGAAATCGCCACGGCATATCTTTATCCCAGTGAAAGTATGCATTGGATCTCCTTCAGGATACGGGTATGCTTGGTTGTCAACCTGCCTCCACTCTTATAGATCCCAATCTTAAGTTGACAATAGAATCAGGGGAATTATTAACTGAGCCATCAATATATCAGAGACTTGTGGGCCGACTTATCTACTTAACTAATACAAGGTCGGACCTTACATATGCAGTGAGTATTATAAGCCAGTTTATGCATGCACCCCACACATCTCATCTGGATACAGTTTATCACATCCTTCAGTATCTTAAAACTTGTCCTGGTCTCGGTATCTTCTACGCAACAAGTATACAAGAGAGACTATCATGTTGCACTGATGCTGATTATGCAGGGTCAAAAGGTGATAGGCATTCTACCTCGGGGATTTGCACCTTCCGTGGAAATCATCTTTTTTCATGGAAAAGTAAGAAGCAAGCCGTTGTCTCACGATCTTCCGCAGAAACTAAGTACCGTGCTATGGCTCAAGGAACATGTGAACTTCTTTGGTTACGCTATCTTCTGACTGAGTTGGGTTTTTCAGTGATTGACTCGTCTACCTTGTTCTGTGATTATAAATCTGCCATTATGTTGTGCTCTGACTTAGTCCTTCATGAGAGAATAAAACACATTGAGGTTGATATCCATTTTATTCGGGAGAAAGTTCGCTCAGGGGTCATCAAACCTTGTTTTGTTACATCATCCAAGCAGGCTACTGACATGTTTACTAAGTCAATTGTGTGACACCCCGAACCCAGCACTTCATTAATTGCATTCATTAAATAGTTAACTTAGATGTAACTTAGCTAATTACTTCATTTTTTCATATTTTCATAAATTCAACTGTTTCTTTTCATGCATTTTATATTTTTATAAAATACTATATACTTTTAGGGGACTATAGCCCCTGATCGTGCGTGCATTGCATATCGGGATCAACATAAAAAAATTCGCAAAATGTCTGATGAATAGTACCAGTGGAATTTTTTTCCAAATTTTTAGATTTTTGGCATTTTGTTTTGCTGAAATTTAATCACCCAAGTTACCCATTTACCCTTACTAAAATGCCCAATTTACTTAACCGACCCTTTGACCATCTCATGAGAACATTATAAGCCAAAAAACAAAAAAAAGGGTCAAAAAAATGGCCAAAAAAGAGTTATGGGAATAGTAACTTCTCCAAAAAAAAAAAATTCTCCTTGTTTCATTGTTGCTTCTATTGCTTCCCAAATTGGTTGTGTTTCATCCTTAGGACTTTAAGACCATTCTTTGATCTTCAAATGAGTTGAGGATGCATTTCATTCTTGTATTAAATTCAATTAAAGTTTGTGCTATTATTTTTGTGATCTAATATTGTAGTGATTTAATGTTTGTTCTGTTGCTTCTTATATGCTCTAATGACTTCATAGAATATATTTGATGGTTTAAAATGCTTGTTGAATGCTTAAAAATGAAAATGGCACTTGGGGAAGATGATTGAATAGTACTTTTGCCATGAAAATGACCTAGAAAATATTTTTGTCTCATATTTCGAATTCATTGCTCATGTAAGTCCTTGGCATGTTAGATTGACATAATGAGGAATAAAATTGAGGTGCTCTTTGAGAAAATCATGAAAACGGACCTATTTTAAGTTGGGGCCGAAAAACAAAGTTGTCCGTTTGCTCGTTTTTATTTAGGACTTTGTCTTAATAAGTCATGGAGGCACTTCCCGTGCATTTATGACGTCAGTTGGGGTTTCGAGTGATATAGCTCCTTTGTAAAACCGTAAGAGTGAAATCGGGATTTTTGGGTAAACGTGGGCGGAACTGGGGTTTCGTAGCTTTTAAGTGGGTCATAAAATGTCTTTGAATGAGGTGTGAAGTTGGTTCTGAGTTTGGTTATCATATGAGTTCATAGGCGCATAATTTTTATTGACTTTAAACATAATAGTTGGAATTGAGAATTAGACTTGTGTTAGCTTGAAATATCACACCATATGCTTCCTATATTGATTGTCATTGCATTTCATGGCTATATTGCTTAGTTGAATGATATATAGACCGAACATTGTTAAATGCTTATATGATGTGAACTTGGTTATATTGGTTATAAATGTTAACTATGTGAATCCTCGTGATAAATATATATTCTATTGCATGATAGGGTTGATCCATTGAGCTGTTTCTCGTATCTTGGAGCTCGGTAAAGGTGAGGCAGTCTTCATCTCTTTTGTGCATTTTAACTTGATTCATTGTTTCTAAATTGAATTATTTAGTAGTTGATAAAGTTTATTATATGTAATATTTTACTTGTTATCTTGAGTCTTTTCGTGTTATTTGTGATTAATTGTGAAGGCGGCCTACTTTGTCGTTCCTTTTACGTGATTTGATATTCTTGTTTCTCGTGATCTTGTCTCGGAGTTGCGCAACCTTTTCGGACATGGTAGCATCAAGAAATACGGGCGGCCTCGGGTTTGCCGTGCTCTCTCGACTACCATGGTGCCTATTCCCTTTCTTGCTGAGTACACTTCACTACCCCAAAGGCGTGGTTCACCTGCTGGACATATGTACCTACCTCAGGAGAAAATGTCGTAGGATCGGGATATATCCGGAGTATCCTATTTTGGAAGAGTAAGGGATTTGCCGGCACTTGCTTAAAGATCTTGGCTCGTGGCTCGTGATGGAAGACAAGTGGAACTGTATCCTTTATCTATACGTGATTAAATACTTGTCTAATTAACTTGTTTATTTGTGTTGTTAATGTTTTTATCTTGTTGCATCTCACAAAAACACCCCCTGATTTACTACAGCACCTCCCTCACTGAGTAACTTTGGTTATTCATTCCTCGTTTTAAATGGTGACAGGAGCAGTTAGAATAACTACCTTGAGTGTCGTATTGCTGGTTGCCTATCGTGTTTAGGTTGAATTCCTACATGTGAATTGTGTGAAGTTGTTGTTATATGATCTACTTTGAGGCTTGGCCTTGTATGCATTTGTTAGGCTTGAAGGAGTTTGTGTTGTAATGTAAAGTTTAAGATCGTGTTATTGGTAGTTGGGATGTAATATTTGAAAATAGGCTTTACCGCTTTGAATGCATGCTTGTGTATTATGGAAGATTGAATGATGAACTTAATATATGAGTATAACTTGTAGTTAATGTTAGAGTATTATAAGAAGTAGTCTTATGACTCGAAGTTATAAAGACATGTCTTGTATGCCTGTATGTTATGCTTCCGTTGAGTTCCAAGGCTCAGATGACCTTGGGGAATTGTTGTTGTATTATGGTTATATTTGTTGCTTGCAGGTTTTTGATTAGTCCTATAAACAGGGAAGACTCTGTCCGTTTTCTCTAAATTTCGTGCCCGGGGTTTAGAATTGGGTTGAGAATAGAGTATTTAATAGAAGTCCTGGTCTCGTGAGGGATCGGGGTGTTATAGAAGTGGTATCAGAGCTTAGATGCTCTCAGCCAGGATAGGGTCCTCAGACTGCTGGGAGTGAACCTCGAGTGCGTGCTTGTGAAATGTGTCTTGATTAGGTGGGTGCTTGGTGTGCCTTGAGAATGTGAGTGTCTTTTGTGCAATCTTGTGTCCTGAACTTAATATGTGATCTATGTGATAGTGATGTGTACTATGTGTTAAATACTTGTCAAGTGTAGTAATATAGCTAATCATGAATTGAATTGATCTCATGAATCGTTACTTGCTCGAAATATTGATTGTAACGTGTATACTTGAGTGTCTCGGCATAGTTGTGTTGTGAATTGTATTCATTGCGTGTGACTGGTATTTGAACTATCTTGTTGATTAACTTTGTGTTATAAAACTTATGGTTATATAATAGCCTGCGTGATATATGTCATAATCTCCTGATATATGAACTTACATCAATTACATTAGGTGACATCTTGGCATTCATGCATTGTCCCCTTAAATCGGTAAGTAAGCATTCTCCCCTAAAAGAGATGGCCATTGATGCTGACTGGTGAGAGAATATGGTTCAACCGGCTATTGGGATCAGTGAAGGGATTTGATGCCCCGAGGTTAAATTCAGACTCTCTTGGCACTTCTTAAACGGTACTTCTTGGCTGGAACTCCTATTTGGGAATCTCGAATAGATCTTCTAGTTGGCATCACATATGGAGGTCTTATTTGATACTCTTATTCGAAAGAATTCATGTTTATGAGTATTAGTCAGTATTCCTTGTGCACACTCCCACTTGGATTTCTTGTTCGGGATTTTACCTATGGTATAACCTTGATATTCCTATTAGGTATTTTCTTCGGTATTTTTGTCTGGTATTTTTACCTATAGATTATTTGGGATTTCCTCTGGACTACTAGTATAACGAGCATATAGGGGATTCTTATATGATGATTCATAATTTGAGAGATTCTTATTCGGACTTCTAGATTCGTATACTTATTCGGAGCCTTTATTTGGCATCTTTAATCAGATTTATTGGTTGTATTTTCTCGGAGTCCCAAGCTGGACTTCTAATTAGGCCTTTATTTGGCAATCTTGAGCCTTTATTTGACAAATTGGAGTTGGGATTCACCGGACTTCCTTCTTGGGAATTTCTTGATATTATCCGGGTGTTTTGGATATTAGCTGCGTACTCTTCTTAATAGGATTTCTTTTGGTGCTCTCCCAGCATTAGTGAATGGCCTCCTCGTGTCACATTTATACCGGACTCCTATTGGGTATTTTCATAGAAGCCTTTATTTAGCTACCCCACTTGGGCTTCCTTCAGTGACGTTCGTTCTTCTTAGTCTCTTTCGACATTACACTTCTTGACTTCAAGTCCAACGGAAACTGTTGCAATTCTTGAAAGTCATTTCAGTTCAAGAAGTTGTGAGGATGCAATTTTTGTAAGGAGGGGAGGATGTGACACCCCGAACCCAGCACTTCATTAATTGCATTCATTAAATGGTTAACTTAGATGTAACTTAGCTAATTACTTCATTTTTTTTCATATTTTCATAAATTCAACTGTTTCTTTTTATGCATTTTATAGTTTTATAAAATACTATATATTTTTAGGAGACTATATCCTATGACCGTGAGTGCATTGCATATCGGGATCAACGGAAAAAAAATCACGAAATGTCTAATGAATAATACCAGCGGGATTTTTTTTCCAAATTTTCAGATTTTTGGCATTTTGTTTTGCTGAAATTTAATCACCCAAGTTACCCATTTACCCTTACTAAAATGCCCTATTTACTTGACCCACCATTTGACCATCTCATGAGAACATTATAAGCCAAGAAACAAAAAAAAGGGTCAAAAAAAATGGCCAAAAAAGAGTTACGGGAATAGTAACTTCTCCAAAAAAAAAAAAAAATTATTCTTGCTTCATTCTTGCTTCTATTGCTTCCCAAATTGGTTGTGCTTCATCATTAGGACCTTAAGATCATTCTTTGATCTTCAAATGAGGTGAGGGTGCATTCCATTCTTGTATTAAAATCAATTAAAGTTTGTGTTATTATTTTTGTGATCTAATATTGTAGTGGTTTAATGCTTGTTCCGTTGCTTCTTATATGCTCTAATGACTTCATAGAATATATTTGATGGTTTAAAATACTTGTTGAATGTTTGAAAATGAAAACGGCACTTGGGGAAGATGATTGAATAGTACTTTTGCCATGAAAATGACCTAGAAAATATTTTTGTCTCGAATTTCGAATTCCTCGCTCGTGTAGGTCATTGGCATGTTAGATTGACATAATGTAGAATAAAATTGAGGTACTCTTTGAGAAAATCATGAAAACGGACCTAATTTAAGTCGGGGCCGAAAAATAGGGTTGTCCGTTTGCTCGTTTTAATTTAGGGCTTTGTCTTAGTAGGTTATGGAGGCACTTTCCGTGCATTTATAGCTTCAGTTGGAGTTTTGGGTGATATAGCTCCTTTGTAAAACCATAAGAGAGAAATCGGGATTTTTGGGTAAACGTGGATGGAACTGGGGTTTCGTAGCTTTTAAGTGGGTCATAAAATGTCCTTGAATGGGGTGTGAAGTCGGTTTCGAGTTTGGTTATCATATGGGTTCATAGGCGCATAATTTCTATTGACTTTAAGTATAATAGTTAAAATTGAGAATTAGACTTGTGTTAGCTTGAAATGTCGCACCATATGCTTCCTATATTGATTGTCATTGCATTTCATGGCTATATTGCTTAGTTGAATGATATATAGACCGAACATTGTTAAATGCTTATATGATGTGAACTTGGTTATATCGATTATAAATGTTAACTATGTGAATCCTCGTGATAAATATATATTCTATTACATGATAGAGTTGATCCATTGAGCAATTTCTTGTATCTTGGAGCTCGGTAAAGGTGAGGGAGTCTTCATCTCTTCTGTGCATTTTAACTTGATTCATTATTTCTAAATTGAATTAGTTAGTAGTTGATAAAGTTTATATGTAATATTTTACTTGCTATCTTGAGTCATTTCGTGTTATTTGTGATTAACTGCGAGGGATGTCTACTTTGTCGTTCCTCTTACGTGATTTGATATTCTTGTTTCTCGTGATCTTGTCTCGAGGTTGCGCAACCTTTTCGGACATGGTAGCGTCAAGAAATACGGGCGGCATCGGGCTTGTCGTGCTCCCTCGACGACCATGGTGCCTATTCCCTTTCTCGCTGAGTATACTCCACAACCCCAGAGGCGTGGTTCACCTGTTGGGCATATGGACCTACCTCAGAAGAAAATGTCGTAGGATCGGGATACATCCGGAGTATCCCATTTTGGAAGAGTAAGGGGCTTGCCGGCACTTGCTTGAAAATCTTAGCTCGTGGCTCGTGATAGAAGACAAGTGGAACCGTATCCTTTATATATACGTGATTAAATACTTGTCTAATTAATTTGTTTATTTGTGTTGTTAATGTTTTTATCTTGTTGCATCTCACGAAAACACCCCCTGATTTACTGCATCACCTCCATCACTGAGTAACTTTGGTTACTCATTCCTCGTTTTAAATGGTTACAGGAGCAGTTAGAATAACTACCTTGAGTGTCATGTTGCTGGTTGCCTATCGCGCTGAGGTTGGATGCCTACATGTGAATTGCGTGAAGTTGTTATTATATGATCTACTTTGAGGCTTGGCCTTGTATGTATTTGTTAGGCTTGAAGGAGTTTGTGTTGTAATGTAAAGTTTAAGATCGTGTTATTGGTAGTTGGGATGTAATATTTGAAAATAGGCTTTACCGCTTTGAATGCATGCTTGTGTGTTAAGGAAGATTGAATGATGAACTTAATATATGAGTATAGCTTGTAGTTAATGTTAGAGTATTATAAGAAGTATTCTTATGACTCGAAGTTATAAAGACATGTCTTTCATGCCTGTATGATATGCTTCCGTTGAGTTCCAAGGCTTGGATGGCCTTGAGGAATTGTTGTTGTATTATGGTTATACTTGCTGCTTGCAGGTTTTTTATTAGTCTTATAAACAGGGGAGACTCCGTCTGTTTTCCCTAAATTTCGTGCCCGATGTTTGGAATTGGGTTGAGAATAGCGTGTTTAATGGGAGTCCCGGTCTCGTGAGGGATCGAGGCGTTACAAATTGGACCGTCACTTCTCCAATGAGCTCTTGTCAAGCTCGGGCTCGTTGATATCTTCGCCCCATCTTGAGGGGAAGTGTTGAAATATCCGTAAAGAAGAAGATTTCTTGAGCAGTGTGTCTCACAAGATCTTGAGCAACGTTATTCTATAGCAGTATGATGCATTTATTATGTTTGGCAATTGTAGTTTAGTTTGTCTATTTAAACTCTATTGTATTTCATTCTATGTAATATTAACAAAACACAAAAACACAATACATGAAGATGAGATTATTTTTTCAGTCTTATATTTTTTTAAAAGTAACGCAGAGTCCGTTCTCAAATCAATCATTTCTCCTAACCTATGTGAATGCAAGACTAATTGTGTCCGGCAACAGTAATGAATAACATTCGATTTTGATTTCCAAGAAATAAAATCAAGGGAGTAATGTATAAAAACAATAAAAATCGCAATGTATTAATTTCCAAGAAATAACATTCGATTTTAATTAGCGATGTACTTACTTGTTTAAATGTGTTACTTTGTCCAGCAACTGTCACAATCCATTGACGGCATTTTAGCTTTTGTGTTGGTATACTTGTTCTCTTTTTAACTAATTTCCTTTTACGCGAGTAGAATCCTTGAGATTTTGAATTTTTCTTTTTCCTGATTTTGGACCATATCTCCCAAACAATCTCATTACAAGACGATTCCTCATCCCTGAGGTTGGAATGAGATCAGTTATTTTCGAGTCTAACCATAGTGCATTTTCTTCTTTTCCGTTCTCTTCTCTTTCTTTTTGGGCTGTATTGGGGTGTTGGGTGACGGTCGAGAGTACACAATATGTGATATACATGTGCATTGTTGAAAGCCTCATTTGCCAAACTATAAATGTATTATAAGCTTGTGATATTTTTCACTTTCCTCTCGGGGGTTCCATTGATCTTATTTAGCTATATCACATATTGAACGTTTAAAATTTTCCGAAATCAAATTAATGAGTATTTATCCTGCCAAAGATGGGTGCATCTGAAATAAATCTATATACCAAGGAAAACAAATACAAGCTTTGTTTCAAGTTGCCCAATAAAGGTGGGCTCATAATGTTATTGCGTTATGAGTGAGATATAACGGTTATGAACTAATCCATACCTATTTCTGCCATATTATAACACACAGGAAATTTTGTCAGATTTTATAGTAATATATTTGATCGTTGCATCTGCATAAAAATGTCCAAATGACCGTGGAGAGCAACGACATTCAATTCGAATAGGTGCAAAATTGATAGACGTATGCCAAGTACTTCGGGACTTAAGCTGCTACAAATAAGAAAGGAAAGACTAAAGTGGCTCACCTGTTACTCTACAAAGATTTCACTAAGCGTGTGTTAAAAAATTTCCGTTGCCGGAATTTGAACCTGGGCCTCTCGGATGAGAGCCAAGTATCCTACCCATCTAGACCTGAAAGGAAGTGCTATGTTTCTAGTGTTACTAAAAATATTACCAATTATGCATTTCTGCCATTTCTATGAAAGGTTTGTTATACACAGATTATCAATTTGTATACATAAAAAGCTCAGAGAAAGCCGTGAGGACTGAAGGAAAATGTATTTCCAAATGTTATTTATTCCAAATCTGTGTAGTTACAAGCTTTCATGAGGAACAATAAGAAAGCAATTCTGAAAGAAGAAAAAATGATTATCTGCAATCATGCATTGGCAGATTTAGATTCATCAACTGGATGCCAAAATCGGTTGTAAATCCATAAAGCATCAGCTTCCACAGCATATCCATCTTGGTTCCTATGCCAAGCATAGTGAGCATGGGTTCGGTTCTTGATATCTAACACAGCGTGACCAAAACTAGCCTCGCGGAAAGCTGAGTACTTCGGCTGAGGCTCTGTCATACTGGAAAATTGAGAATAAATACAAAGTCAGTTTTGTAATCGCGGAGGGAGATTATTAAACTTATGAAGCAAAGTTCTGTAATTCATATAAACAATCGTACTTGGTAGCTAAGCCTTCAATATTTCCCCCATCACCAATGGTTATGTATATGGGGGCCGATTGATCACTGACAGGACTGCAGAGGCCGTTTACAATATTGTACACAATGTTGGATACACGTCCCTGTGAAAGATGCAGAAGTTTCAAGTAAGAAAAGGGAAGGTATAGAGATGTTTCGCGTAAACAGAAAGTGCTCAAGCTAAACAACTTCTGCATATTGATCACAAGTAGCTTGACCTTCATCAGGCTCTCTTTTGATATCAGATCAATCCCGTAACTTCAGAATTTCTATAGCGATGCACAACTGCTGTGACAATAGTCTAGAAAGGAAATATTTCGCTATTGGCATACAACATTAGCACTTACAATTTCGATAAGAGTGAAAGACAGTATGCTTAACGGTTGCACTATGATATAATGGATCAATAAATACTCAAAAAGTGCAGAGGGCCGGATGCACATACCGATCGCTCATAGGCGTGAACATGACCAGCAAAGACCATGTCAACTTTGTATTTTACAAACCATGGCTCATACATCACTCTCATGGTTTCTCCTTCCATGTAGTGATAATTGTAGCTGTTATACCATGGGGAATGCATAAGCACAATCAGCCATGGGGTCTCAGTCCTGTTGACTTTTGGTAGCTCGTTTTCGAGCCATGTGTACTGAGGAGTGTATTTACCTAAAAAAAACAAAGAAACAGAAAGAGCAAATTACACGAGGAATACAATGATAGAGTGAATATGATGAAACAAATGCAATCATTCAACAGAAATCTAGTTAAGTCTTTCCAAAAGTTAGGCTACACAACAGCTCACACGACATGTTATGAAAAAGCCAAATTTTTATGGGTCGAAATAACAGGAAACTGATGCCGAAATTAGGATTAAATGTCATGCTTAAATATAACAAAGCAACAAGCTCTCGGACAACCATCCATTAGTGCAAATGTATCTATTTTCTCTACCAGAAAGTATCAACCTCAAGAATAGCTTAAGAATTCCTTAAGTGTACTTACCGTATGCTGAGTACGATGACAGAACAATGATATACGCTGAAGCTCTCTTGATTGAGTACCAATAAGGAGAGGTGCTATTTGATGCTTTGTAAGGGGTAGGATAACGATGAGTGAAGGGCTTAAATGGTTCGGTTTCACCCTACACAAAAAACACAATTTTAATCACTCTTTTCATTTCTCGAACAATTCCAGGCTGAGAAGAAAACCGGGGTAAGAAGCATTTGGAATTATAGAGTTCACAACTTCAGACAATTATAAAAAATGTGTCAGAAAACTACAAATTTAATTCTGAAAGTGAAAATCACACTTCTTAGAATCTAGAACATCAAATGCAAGCATATAAAAAAGGGATTTTGTAAGACGCTTACAATTTCAGGGACAAAATCTAGCTCGTGGTTTCCTGCAGTCCAGATCCATGGCTGATAAGCAGCACTTCTCTCAATAAACCTCCCCCATGTATCCCATCTTACATTGTCGTGATTAGGATAGTTATCTGCATACGAGAGGTCTCCAAGAAACAACAGGGTTTGTCCTTTGGTTGGACTTAATTCATAATGAGTGAGCGTCTTGTTTGAGTCATAAGTCTGACCAAGGTCCCCTGCAATGAAATGCTCAATAGGTTGTTAAAGGAACCACGTGATTGTGCACAGATATGGTAATTGTAAATGGTTTGTTTCCATCTTTCGGCTTTGTGTCAGCATTCAAACGAAGCTAGAATGAATAACCAAATGTCAACGTTTTATTCATGAAAATTTTAACTGATATATTCCTTTCTTTTCCCAACAGATGCATATAAAAGAATTCCAATCAAGCAGAGCATCTAATTCTAGTTAACCATCTAGAAATAGGATTTTCCTTTTAAGGATGGGGACCATCGAACCACAACAACGATAAATGAATCTGTTCAGCAGATATTAAAGCAACTTGTATCGAATCACTCGGGTAAAGTATGCTTACCTATTAGACCAAAAGTGTAAGGAACATCAGGTCCAACTTCAGGGGGAGTCATGAACCAGAAAGTTCTCACTGTGTGTCCCATACCGACCTCGTAGTAGTATTTGGTATTGTACTGCCACAAGAATTTAACTCAATTTTATCAATGTTAAGGTGTAATTACTTCACTAAAATAACACGTATCAACCGAAAGAAGCGAAACAATAAATGGAGCAGAACATCTACCTGTAAGTGCTCAATGGTGCAGTGATGAATGTAACCAGAAGTATAATTGTAGAATCTATATGTAGTAACAATCGTTCCCTTTGCTTCGTTCTTGCCTTGGCTATGTTCACTCCAGTAGAGCACTGTGCTGGACCCAGGTTCATTCACAGTGACCCATGACACAATCATAGCCTTCCCTTCATGATCACCTTGTGTTATGTGAACCTTCAAGAAAACAACCACAAAAATCAACAAGTAATAAATGACAGGCTAACTCTTGCATAACTCTAGATAAGTCATGATCTAGTCTCGTTTATTGTATGTCAACTTTAACCTGTGTTTAATGAGAATTTATATTCACAATCCAAAACAATGTAATCCAGATAAAGGAGGCACGGTGCAAGAAGCTCCTGCAGAAGTCCGGGGAAGGGTCACGATTACTCTGGCTGTACTGTATGCCAACTTTTAACTTATATTTTAACAACAGTTTGTATTCACGACTCAAATCCATGAATACCAGATCACAAAATCAACAAGAATTTGTATTCACGACACAAGTTCATGAACTAACATTTAAAAATCCAACAGAAGAACAGATTAAGAGAATAGTAAAAAACCTGTTGAGGCGCATTATAGCCAGGAGGGACACTGAAGACATCGCTGTCAAGAGTCATATCAACAGTCTTCTCAACGTTCCTAACAAAACTACTTGTAACTCCTCCATTACACAATGTTGCTGCATTCAAAACCAAAACCAACACACCAACAACAACAACATACCACCAACAAAATCCTGTCCTAGCCACACCCATCTTTGTACTAAACTTGTGTAACAATTGTCTTATGATATATGCATCTATATATAATATATAGATGCATATATATCATGAGTGTAGAATAAATATATTTGTTATATGAATTGAACTATAAATTTACGGGGAGTATTCAATATTTATACGAATATACAACTTTAGCGGTCAACTCTAAGCCATACAATATATATTAAACATGTCATTTATGATAATTAATCTCGTAACCTCTTGCAATTACAACCAATAACCTATCGGTGAGTCACGATAGATTTGATGTGTGTATTATGTATGGACAGAGAAGAGCAAGAGCATCGTTTGACTAATGAGGGCCAATGCATGAGGACCGTGCACGAAAAGCGGATAATATTAGGAAGAGGAATAAGAATATAACATAGTCAAGTGATTTTCACCGAGAAAGTAGCGAATATTTATGTAATAAAAAAAAAAAAAAGTTGATCTTTGGTAGGACTAATTTAATTCTAAACTTTTTTGATGAAGAATTTGCTTAAAAAGTCTTTGAACTCATACTAGAGTTTCAAATTATGGGGCATATAATCAAAAAAAAGAGGCATAGCCTAATTAAACATCGATTTATCGAGATTGATCCAAAAATAATAGTTTATTAGCTTATTCGAATTCGAAATGTGAGTAAGTCATGCACTCACAACACCTTTAGGTTTTCGAAGCTTTTTCATGCGTGTAGATGCCATCTTCTCCACAAAGAATTCAAGATATAGAACAAAATAATATTGCAAATGTTCTTCATCATTTTCTTTTCTGACCTATAGGCAAATGTTCTCATACATGCTCACATTACAGTAAAATATATGCTATACGTCTTGTAAACTAGTGTCGCACTCCAAAATCAACCCCCCACTATTTATAATTTTGCATTGGCAACCCCATTAGACGTTTTCTTGTTCCTGCCTGCCCTCTTGAGATGAAGCTTCACTAATTTCTTGCAGTTGCATTGCTTTTTTTCTTTCTTTTTCTTTTTTGCATCTAAATAAGCAAGTAAAGCATTAAGTTTAAAATCAAATTAATAGGAAGATTGTTTTAATCAATAAAATTTCGAGGGAACAACAGAAGCCGTCTTATAGAACAAATTAAGCTTTACTTATCGAAACAGACTTAAATTAGAAATTAGCAGACTAGGAAGGGAAGAAAAAAAATTCATTAGGCATTGTGGAGTGTCGCTGGGGTTAAGTGCCCACTGGATCAATGTTGGTCCACGGTAAAAGCATCACTAGAGTGTCTACAGGTTCTCAGCATGGCGCTGGGCACCCATTTTACTCTTTCTATTTTTTTTTTCTTGTCGGAAAATAAAAACTTTTTTTTTATTGAAGGGAGGTTTTAAACTATACAATATATATTATAAATATAATTAATAAGACTCAAGATCAAACACTGTAAGTAACATACCACTAGATCAAAACCCAAGACAGTAAAACCCAAATAAACTGACATCAATAAAACATGAGCTGAACCCAAAACAATAAAACAGCATGAACAAGGCCGAAATAACAGAATAATAATCCAAACCCACCAAAAATCAAAACCCCTTCACTGCAACCATGAACCATCATCTTGACTCGCCAGCAAACCAACCCCTATGGTGCTGGAGGCTGTCTTTCATCACTGGGATGGCATGGTGCAACGTTTAGAGCCCGAATGAAATTTATCAAGTTCCTCCATTGATTTTTATCAATTTGATCAGCAGATGTGATTCTTGAAATTGGTATTTCATTGTTCACTTCAATGTTATTAGCTACTTCTACTTCATCAATATCATCTAAGTTCTTCCAATCGGACTCTGCAAAATCAAAGCTATTACTATTTTGTTTACTTATTGTAAGGTGCTGAAAACTAGCTGAAAGAGACGGTTTCCTGCCATCGGGTGTGAGTGAAATTCACTAGTAGGGATATCTATACGGGTCGATGTTTGTAGTGCATGACCAGGAATTACTGCAATAGTCCTGATGTTGGATAATGTTTGAAGAATGGTGAATCTAGAGAGAATGTGACGTTCCACATTGATGGGAGATTTCCACTCGCATCTTGGACTATAGATAGACAGTATATATGTGTCGTTTAAAGTAAATATTATGGGTATAAAAAATAATTTGGGTTAACCTTTTTGAGCCAGAGTACAAGTAATTATTTTCTTATGCTTTACGAGCTTAGAATTTTAAACTTAGAGCGTGACAAAGAGTGGATTAAAATGAGGTCTTTTGGAGTTGGTTGCATAGTAAGGGGAAGGATGGGGCGTAATGGTGATGGGGTGCTTGTAGGGTGCCAATGGGAATGAGAAGTAGAGAATTTGATCTTTGGTTGGTTAGCTGACCCTATTTATAGACGTCAATGGAGGATTGAAAATTGTCCTTCATATTGATGTACCCTCTAGACGAAACAATCTGGTCCATTGATCAATAATTTGCCTTACACGGGTCCAACTGACCAATCAAGGAGTAAGCAGTGCACATAGGAAAGTCGGTCCAAGCCGCAATATCCTTCTTGATTGATCCTAGTATCGAACCGACTAATTCAACGCTTTAGCTTTAGCCTCCTTTTTCGATCAAGAGAACGTCAGTTTAAGATCCCATTTGAATGAACAGACAGGAGCCCCTTGTTTCTATAAAAAGGGGGAAGGTTACTGATTGACATGTCAGCAGGGAAGGGAGAAAGAAGGCTATTTTCGCTGTCTGCTAGCTAGTGGCATTAGCGTCTGAGGCTGGTGCAAAGAGTAAAGTGAAGGTCAGTGGGGAGAGACTTTCTAGACTAGATATTGAGTACTATTCTAGAATAGGAGAAAGAGTGATTCGCCCCTAAGCCCAACTCAAACTCATTCAGAAAGTCTAGCTCGATTGATCACATGTCAGTTGACCCCAAAAAAACCGGAGAATTGTCTCCTTGAGACTCAAAATGCATCCCTTCTCCTGGGTCTGGCAAGTGAGTTTAGCTACTTTTCCTGTCAGCGGATCATAATAAGACGTAAAAAAAGATTACTTTGCTTGTTGCGAAAAGGCCAACCTACGTTCTGAAAGCGGATTTCTATGGGGGGAGCGTCTGGGGACGCCTAGTCTAAGAGGTTACTTTCGGAAGTCCATCCCCCTGCTAGCCCAAGGCAGCCTTAGAGAGAGATGGAAACCCCCCCAGAAGTAAAGAGAAGATAGGCCAGTAAAGTCAAAAGCAAGGTGCTGCTGCTCCAACTCCTTTAGGAAAAGGTGTTCCATCTCGGCCAAACCATGCATGCATGAGGAAGAAGCTCTAGTGGCTTTCAAGGTGAAAGTTGCTTCTTTCAAAGTCAAATCTCTCTCCCCTTCGCCGGCAACTCTTAACAATACAGTAACAGTAATAGTCATACGCCAAATCAGAATATTATTGATATCCCAATAGTTAAGATCTCTTCTCTACACCGCTCTCTCCTGACTGAACTATTGGTGGGAGGCCTAACGACTACTGTTGAGAAGAGAAATTGTTTGATTCAGACGATTCGTTCACATCTATCCTTACTAACCGCAAAGTCAGCACTATTCCACTAACTGCTTTGCCCCTTTAATAGGGATATCATGTGTCCATCTTCCTAAGACCGATACCTTACCTCATATTAAAGACAGTAGACGATTGGATGTATGAGTTGGATCCCTTAGGTTCTTATGAAAGACTCTAAAAAAGTAAGGACGAAGGCAATATCTTCCGTTCATCAACCTTTTAAGAGCGAGACTGTGTTGAGTGAGTATGACACCTAGGACAGATGCTCCAACCAAGACTGCAATGGCCTTAGCATTAGCAGCCCTAGTCGATTGGCTTGATTGGACCTCTGTTACCTTCCCTGCTGTCAACTCCGGAACCTATGTTACTGGGGTTGGTGACTCTTCATCTGTGAATTTTCTCCCCAATCAATCCATTTCTTATGCATATAAGGAAGTGGTTGTTGTCTAATAAGTAAAAGGAAACTGCAGATCAGTGGTTTGACTCTTAGATCTGACGATTCTTAGTGACCATCCACATCGTCTTGGCAGTTATGCATCTTGTGCTAATCTATTCACTTTTCTAGGGGAATAAGAAGTGGCAGTAGTGATGGAAGTGGTGCATCAGAAAATCTTCGAATTCATTCAACTACTAAAACTATCCCCTCAGTCAGAGGGAAGCAAGAGTTCCTATGGGGAAATCGTTAGTTCCAAGCAAGGAATTTGCTGTTCCACATCGCATAGCTTTCAGCTAAAGTGGAAATCGAAAAAGTTTCTTAGTTTAGGAGCCATATTCTCTAGACTTCCCTTCCCGCTTCGCTAAGGAAGCTTTTCCTTCTTAAAGTATTCCCAGTACGAATTGTTTGGGACTCTTTCCCCGATCGAATAAGCAAGGGGTGAGCAGGGACTAGCTATGGACTTTTCTCTATTCCTGTCTCCCCGGTTGTCATCTCACATCACCGATGACCTATAGCCTTTTCTTAGACCCTCTCCTCATATGTCCACTGAAAAGTTGTTTACTCAACGAAGACAGGCTTGGCTTTCCTTTCCTTTTTGAGAGGATAGGAGTGTTCTTGTTCTCTATATATATACCCGATTCAATTAAGAAAGAGTAAGTTGAAACTGTGTTGCGGAGACTCTTTAAAAGCGGAATGTCTTAATTAGATTCAAAGCATATCCTGCCCGACCCAATACGAGAAAGTGAATCAGTGCATAGCTTTAACTGGCGGCAGTCCTTCCAACTAAAGAGACAGGTCCTACCCGTAAACTAATTAAGGTAGAAGAATCCCGTGGAGTAGAGCCCTTCCTGCAATCTTTCCCCATTAGAAAGAAAGAGCAGCCCTGTGATCAACAAAATGTGCTTGCATGAACTGACTTACTTTGTTGACAGCAAAGGCTATGTCAAGTCTAGTGAAGAAGAGGATTGAAGATGCTCGACCAACAGGAGAGGATTGTCTCGAAGAGGAATTCACTTTAAGCTATGTCAGTCTTTCTCTGTATTAAACTATATGACTCAGAGATTGAGTGTGATCCTTTAAACCTTCATTTCCTAGGTCTTATCTTTGGCTCCAATCAATGCTATATATTTATTATTAAGGCTGTAAACTCCCACTGCAGATAAGCTTGATAATAGAGTAAATGATGAAGAGGATAATTGCCCCTAAAACTTAACTCATCTTTTTCTTTTCTCTTTTCCTGGGAGTAAAGAAGTAATACCAACCCCAGCCTTTTCTTTTAGCCTTCAAGAAGGGGTTTGGGGGCTAAGTCATATGCTTTCTAATAAGGGACCAGATGGAAGGAATCCAAGATAAATGGGGTTTATGGATCCTTATACAGTAAAGCGGTACCTTGGGTAAGAGGTTTTCATCCACTTTTCCCAGTTTTATGACTTTTCTAGATAGGTAAAATAGAGGGAAGGCAAGGGGATCTTCTTAGGAAGAAGGCGGGCTAGCCTACCTATAAGGTCAGAAGCTAAGAGAAAAGTGGTTCTAAGATCAAGGGAGATAAGCTTATGGATCACAGACAGTATCTTGGGTAGTGACTTAGGCTTCCGTTCACTTTTCCTTATTTTAGTCCAGTAGTAAGCGCTTTCAACTGCTTTATAGTAAGGCGCATAGAGCGAGGGAATAGACTTTTCTAAGGTAAGAATATACGGGTGAATGCAGCTATGACAGAGAGGGTCGGGGTAAAGTCAGCGAAAAGTAGTTGTTTTTATTTTATCCTGTTAGAACCGCTTTTCTAGGGGCACATTCAGCTTTCAATTCAGTATGTAGAGGGCTATAAGCTCTACCCAGATGAAGGACTTCAGCAAGAATATCCAGCTATCGATAAAGAAAAAGAGAATGTTAAAAGCCAGAGTCTTCCATTAGCTAAAAAGCCATAAGGACTGCAACCTATTGATTCGTATCCAACCACATGTGACCCTTGGAAATGAGGTCTCAAAACATTTGAAAGACCGCTAACGTTTTTCTTGCTTACTTCCTCTCCTCCATCCCTATCCATCCTTAGACTGACCAGAGAAAGAGATCGCCCAGATAAGACAAAGTCCGCATAATCTTGACCAATATGGATGCCTGCCCGTTTGAAAAAATTATCTTAATTGATAAAATTTTCAGAGGTCTTTCCTGCTATTGCTATATTGAAATTGAATTGCTACTCTAAAGAGATAGAAAGATTACCCATATACTGGTCGGGCTGACAGGTATGTACCAGAATATCCTCTCGCTCCATCCATCGAAATGCCTACATTCTCTACTCTTCTGTTGGGCTTCGCGCTTCCCCTCCAATCGGAATTGAAAGAGTAACGTAAGATATGGTCTTAATCGGGCTTTTCTTCTTACTTTATTCTAATATAAGGTAGGGGTGACTCTTTGGGAGAGGCACGAGCGCAATAGTTGCAGCTAAGCGAGCAGGTGAATCTGCCACTTGCGGCGAGGGCTTTGCTTCTTCGACAGAAGCACGGGTGGCTGTCAGGCTAGAAAGGAGGAAACTCAGCCTTTTTTCAATTGGAGCGAATTTAGACTGATCTATAAGACGTGTATGTTAAAAGACAGGAGCCCTCTTTTTCTATAAAAAGGGGGAAAGTTACTGATTGACATGCAAGCAGGGAAGGGAGAAATAAGGCTATTTTCGTTGTCTGCTAGCTAGTGGGATTAACGTCTGAGGCTGGTGCGAAGAGTAGAGCGAAGGTAAGTGGGGAGAGACTTTCTAGACTATATATTGATTACTATTCTAGAATAAGGGAAAGAGTGATTCGCTCCTAAGCCCAATTCAAACTCATTCAGAAAGT
This sequence comes from Ehretia macrophylla, assembly GCA_037974665.1. Taxonomy (NCBI): domain Eukaryota; kingdom Viridiplantae; phylum Streptophyta; class Magnoliopsida; order Boraginales; family Ehretiaceae; genus Ehretia; species Ehretia macrophylla. The sequence goes on along the minus strand of CM075776.1, from coordinate 10,139,333 downwards.
CTAGCTCGATCGATCACATGTCAGTTGACCCCAAAAAAATCGGAGAATTGCCTCCTTGAGACCCAAAATGCATCCCTTCTCCTGGGTCTGGGCAAGTGAGTTTAACTACTTTCCCTGTCAGCGGATCATAATAAGACATAAAAAAAGATAATTTCGCTTGTTGTGAAGAGGCCAACCTACGTTCTGAAAGTGGATTTCTATAGGGGGGGCTGTAATACCCCGATCCCTCTCGAGACCGGGAGTTCTATCAATCGATCTAAACACAACCCAAACCAAACCCGGGCATAAATTTTCAGGGAAAACGGACGGAGTCTCCCCTGTTTCTAGGCGAAAAGTAAAACCTGCGACAGCATATAAGTGGACCAATACCATGTCCAAACATTCAACCACCTCAAGGCCATCCGAGCCTTGGTTCACAACAAGCAAAATACAAGTAAATATACATTCAAGCTTAGCAATTAAACTACACCAACCTATATCATAAGCTAGACTATCATACCTTTCTATCTCTTTTCCTTTGTCATTACAAATATACATTGAAGTTAAGCTACATTAACTAAATACATAATCTAGTGAAACTTAAATTACATCCCCTTTAACATTAAATACATATAATACATAAAAGCATACAACTTTACAACTTTGACAACTCAAGTCACATAGGCACGCAGGACAACTCTTCAAGCACGGACTTTCACGAAATCACGAACTTTCCAGCTAACATGGCATTTCCTGAAATGTGGTGGTGAGGAGTGAGTATACACAACACGTATACTCAGTGAGGGCGAGACAGATATCGAATTGGAGAGAAAGAAAGTCGTGCAATGCAAATAAGACAGTTAAGCAATATAACTGATAAATAAGCAATCAAAACAAATAATCAATACAATAAGCAATTACTGAAAGCATTAACACAACCATTCAAAGCTATACCACACTTTGAAGGCTATGGTTCACTCATACGAGCAATGTACCATTTCACGAGCGATACATCAATCTCAAGCTTGATGTTGACAACGATGACAATAAGCGCGCATCCACCTTATAACACCAGTTTGGAATACCCCGGAAGTATCCATCAATCTACAACCCAAATCTCCCTGGGAGGCAGCCCAAGCGAGAAGAGGGAATAGCTACGGAGCTAGAGCAACCAACACTTGCAACCCGAGGCTACCCAGAGAGGCCCATCACTCACGTGCTGACACTATGCAATGCAAGACTCGATACAAGGCAATAAACGAGCGATAGCACAACAATACAAACTAGTGACAACAAACGAGATAACAAGCAATCACAATCAATACTAGCATTCAACTAACTTTTCAAGCATAACAAGCAATAATAAGCAACAATAACACCAATTAAACAAGTATATCAAGCAACCCTAAGCATTCTATAGGCATAATATCAAGATAACAAGCAAAATCACAAATCGGCCCCAACTATCAAAACACTACCATTTCCAAACGAGCCACGAGTTCTGGAAATCGACTTCGCCAATCCTCCTAGGTCACCATAAGGCACGTCCAAGGACCCCGAAACCCTACTTTACCCTAGAATTCGCGCAAAGCCCCGATTTCTCCATTTGCTCGTTTGAACTACAACTATACCAACCAAACACCCAACCAATGCCATAATCGCACCAAAAGTGCTTCCATGGCCTCCCGAAACAACGCCAACACGCAAAATGAGAAAATGCCAAACTCGACCTAAACGACCCCGACTTTCACTAAGTCATTTTTCTCCGTTTTTCCATTACACATTCCAATTAAACCACACATTTAGGCATTCTAGCATATCTAGCATCTTCCTACATCAACAGAACGCGTAACGGAGCAACTTCATCGAAACGGGGGTTTACTATTCACAATTTACTATTCATCACACAATTTATATTTCAATTCCAATATTTAACCACAGAAAATGTTAAAAAGCTATAAATACATGTTCTACAATCAACAAGGAACATTCTTTAAGTAACAAAACGATTAAAACAACAATCTACGCATAAAATCCAAAAATCAAAGTTTAGATACAAATATTTCAAATGCGCAAATAACGATGAAACCCTCACCTTAGACGCTCCTAGACGCTAGGAAAACCTCGTAGAGTGCCTCGGAAACCACCCCGCACAAGCCCACGCGAAGAATCGAAGATTTGAAGTTGAGATTTTCTTTTTTTTTTTCTCCTTCTTTTCCTCATGGTTTCAAGCCTTTTTTTTTCTGTTTTTTTCGTGTGCATTCTGCTTATTTAGAAAAAAAAAATGACAAGTCAAAGGTCAAAATTCGGTCAACCCGCTAAACCAAAACAGCTATGCGCGACCTTACGAAAACGGCCATAACTTCTTCTAGAAAACTCCAATTCACGAACGGTTTGAAGCCTCAAAAACTAGACTCATAGAGCTTTCCAACCATATATAATTTGCTCCCTAACTCTTCCCCAATTGGTTCAGATTTAATTCCAAAGTTGACCCAAAATTTGACTAACTTAACATTGCATTTTTTTATTTCTAATCCCAAGTTTGCCTTTTATTAAACATTTCAAAAATTCCCACCTTGTCCTAGTTGGTCAATGTAAATGAAAAGTCAACTAGTTTGGTCAAAAAAGGTGAAAGGTCAATAAAATGCAATTTAAATGAACTTTAAATGCTATTGAATATATGCCAGGTTCGGGGTATCACAGGGGCGTCTGGGGATACCTAGTCTAAGAGGTTGCTTTCGGAAGTCCATCCCCCTGCTAGCCCAAGGCAGCCTTAGAGAGATATGGAAGCCCTCCCAGAAGTAAAGAGAAGACAGACCAGTAAAGTCAAAAACAAGGCACTGCTACTCCAACTCCTTTAGAAAAAGGTGTTCCATCTCGGCCAAACCATGCATGCACGGGGAAGAAGCTCTAGTGGCTTTCAAGGTGAAAGTTGCTTCTTTCAAAGTCAAATCTCTTTCCCATTCGCCGGCAACTCTTAGCAATACAGTAACAGTAATAGTCATACGCCAAATCGGAATATTATTGATATCCCAATAGTCAAGATTTCTCCTCTACACCGCTCTCTCCCGACTGAACTATTGGTGGGAGGCCTAACGACTACTGTTGAGAAGAGAAATTGTTTGATTCAGACGATTCATTCACATCTGTCCTTACTAACCGCAAAGTCAGCACTATTCCACTAACCGCTTCGCCCCTTTAATAGGGATATCATGTGCCCATCTTCCTAAGACCGATACCTTACCTCATATTAAAGTCAGCAGACGATTGGATGTATGAGTTGGATCCCTTAGGTTCTTATGAAAGACTCTCAAAAAGTAAGGACAAAGGCGATAGCTTCCGTTCATCAACCATTTTAAGAGCGAGACCGTGTTAAGTGAGTATGACACCTAGGACGGATGCTCCAACCAAGACTGCGGGCCTTAACATTAGCAGCCCTAGTTGATTGGCTTGATTGGACCTCTGTTACCTTCCCTGCTGTCAACTCCGGAACCTATGTTACTGGGGTTGGTGACTCTTCATCTGTGAATTTTCTCCCCAATCAATCCATTTCTTATGTATATAAGGAAGTGGCTATTGCCTAATAAGTAAAAGGAAACTGCAGATCAGTGGTTTGACTCCTAGATCTGACGATTCTTAGTGACCATCCACATCGTCTTGGCAGTTATGCATCTTGTGCTGATATGTTCACTTTTCTAGGGGAATAAGAAGTGGCAATAGTAATGGAAGTGGTGCATCAGAAAATCTTCGAATTCATTCAACTACTAAAACTATCCCCTCAATCAGAGGGAAGCAAGAGTTCCTATGGGGAAATCGTTAGTTCCAAGCAGGGAATTTGTTATTCCACACTGCATAGCTTTCAGCTAAAGTGGAAATCGAAAAAGTTTCTTAGTTTAGGAGCCATATTCTCGAGACTTCCCTTCCCGCTTCGCTAAGGAAGCTTTTCCTTCTTAAAGTATTCCCCGGTACGGATTGTTTGGGACTTTTTCCCCGATCGAAGAAGCAAAGGGTGAGCAGGGACTAGCTATGGACTTTTCTCTCTTCCTGTCTCCCCGGTTGTCATCTCACATCGCCGATGACCTATAGCCTTTTCTTGGATCCTCTCTTCATATGTCCACTGAAAAGTTGTTTACTCGACGGAGACAGGCTTGGCTTTCCTTTCCTTTCCGAGAGGATAAGAGTGTTCTTGTTCTATATATATATATACTCGGTTCAATTAAGAAAGAGTAAGTTGAAACTGTGCGGCGGAGACTCTTTAAAAGAAGAATGTCTTAATTAGATTCAAAGCATATCCTACCCGACCCGATACGAGAAAGTGAATCAATGCATAGCTTTAACCGGCGGCAGTCTTTCCAACTAAAGAAGCAGGTCCTACCCGTAAACTAATTAAGGTAGGAGAATCCCGTGGAGCAGATCCCTTCCTGCAATCTTTCCCAATTATAAAGAAAGAGCAGCCCTATGATCAACAGAAGGTGCTTGCAAGAACTGACTTACTTTGTTGACAGCAAAGGCTATGTCAGGTCTAGTGAATGAGAGGATTGAAGATGCTCGATCGGGTTTGCAGATGTTCGACCAACGGGAGAGGATTGTCTCGAAGAGGAATTCACTTAAAGCTATGTCAGTCTTTCTCTGTATTAAACTATATGACTCAGAGATTGAGTGTGATCCTTTAAACATTCATTTCCTATGTCTTATCTTTGGCTCAAATCAATGCTATATATTTATTATTAAGGTCATAAACTCCCACTGCAGATATGCTTGATAATAGAGTAAATGATGAAGAGAACTTTGATGGTTTAATTTCTTACTTTTCTTCTCCAGCGAACTACCTGTGTTATCACTCTTAACCTTCCGTCAATAATTTTTTTCTCTTTCTTTTTGTCTTAATCGATCATACCCCATACCCATGGGCTACTTCACTCATCCGAAGGCTGGTTAAGAGAGAAGGATTACAGGATAGTTATCTTTCTCTTTTTAGGAAGGATAGCATCCCCCTTTAGCTGCACCGACCAGGCTGTAAGACGCTCACTCGGGAGCAATACCCATTGCTCCCTTCCTGAGCTCCCCATTAAAGAGCTACAAAGCCATTTTAATGAGGGTTACAATTTGGCCTAAATAAGAATGAAGGCTTACAGGCTAACAAAGAGATATCGGTGTTTCTGTTGTTCCTTATATAAACAACTATGATAAACAACCTAAATGCATCAATTTCTTCTATATTCAAATGTTTGCTTTAACAGCCTTTAGTCTGCTATTCTTGATTATTAAGGAATAGAGTAAGGCCTTTCCCTTCTTATTTTACTTGACTGACTGACTGATACTGTTACTGTCCTGATTTACGGGGGTAGTTGTTATTGTTTTTACTCATAGTTGAGTGAGGGACTAACTAGTCGTTAGGCCCGAGCGGTAACTCATTTATCTATCTGAGAGTGGGCCTCTGTTGTCTTTCCCTTTCCCTTTCAGGGTGAATACTATCTGTAAATATCTCCATTTCCTAAGAGATGCCCCCTTCCCTGCTCGTCCCGCGTACTTCTATAGTTAAGGTAAGACAAAAGCAGTAGGAGAGGTCCCAATCTTTTTCTTTCTATGACCATCGCCCAAACTCATATCGTAGGCTGAAGACCCTATAGGTAATTCCCAATCTGTATTTGGGATTTCGTTCTTGAAGAGTTATGCTAAACGCCCTCCATTCTCTTTTGATGTGACTAGTGTAAAATCCGCCAAATGGATAAGGTCACCCAAGAGTGGGATTGGATTAGTCTTTTAGACTTTGACTTGGGAATAGAAGAACAAATAGAATTCTCACTCGCGCCAGCCTATTCGCTTTGGTCGGTCTCGAAGTGGAAGACATTAGCTCTAGCAAGGAACTTAGCTTAGCTCTAGCCTTCCACCCCTGACTCTGGAGCAGGAGCAGCGGATTCGTCTACTTCAAAGTCTTAAGTAAATCCGGATTGACTAGATTTCCTTCAAGCAAGGTCGACTTCATTAGCTATAAGTAGACTTAACACAAACCCAATCGTACAAGTAAATAGATCAATATCATCGTTGAATAGTTGAATTCTATATAGGGTTTACTGCAAACTTCTTATATCTATCGGGGCAACAACCTCTTCCTTGAAGACCCTGTATTGTTTGTCTTTCTTCTCCTAGTTACTTCTTGGATTCGAATTTCATCTATGCCATGCTTAACACAAGACAGTTGAACAGAAGAACTGTCCCCTAATCCACTCTATAGATTCTACCTTGTTTAAGCTATCCAATTCCATGTCTTATTTGCCTGGCTGGGCATAGTCAGATTGTAGAATAGAAGTATTTGCTGCTAAGAGCGGATTTTATACCATTCAATAGCACTGGATTGGGATTTATTCTCCCTCAGAGCTCATTCTTTCACAACCAATTCTCTTCCTAGCAACCTATTTTGGCAAAGCCTAAACCGTACCCCTAGTAGGGCTATCACTCTCTTAAGAGAGGGGTAAGACTATAAGGAAAACAAGAAAGAGATATTTATTAAAGCAATCAAAATCAAAGCGACAAGGGGTTAATAACAGACAATAAAGCCAAGCTGCAATAGCAATCCAAGAAGAGCGCACCTTATTATCCTTTAATAGAAGAGAAACTCTAAAGGGCATTGCTTTCAATAGAAGATAGCCATAGCCCATGTATTTCAGTTGCTAGATCACACTAATGAAGTACACACGCATGCGGCAAACAGTTGAACTAGTAAGACTTGGAAGTCTTACGACTGTATGAAGTGAGGAATTTTTGATTGCCCAGTGAGAGTCAACGAAAATCAATCCTGAAATGACATAGATAAGAAGAGAAATTGTTCAGTAGGAAAAATCTTATTATTAATTATATAAAAGTCAGTAGGCCAACCAATCTTGATTGTTTTTTATTTTTGATTGAGAAAGCGGCAGGCCCAAAGAGCTCTACAGTAGTGCCTTGCGAGGTCGTAGAGCCAGTAACCCTCGTCCGAGGAACCTCAACTCAGGGCAACCTTTCTTGCTCGCTTCGCTGCTTTCTTTCATTGTCTTCGTTCTGATCTTCTTACGAGTTGCTAAGTATAGGGCTGTGTGACTGGGCTTAAGAAAGGGAAGGACCTGCTATTCAATAATGGTTAACTAGCTGCTCACTTGAACAACCAAACAGCTTTTCTTTCAAATCAAAAGTAGCATGAGTGGAGTTAGCCAATTCTATTTCTATCCATTACGGGCATAAGTTATTCAATCGGCTTCTTTTATAAGAAGCTATCTCCAATTAGCCAGCCAGCAGGAGCTCGTTCATAACTCTCAGGAATCGGTCAATCTTGCCACGCTTCCTCCAAGGAGGGGAGGGCATAGGAAAGCTACTACACCACCATTGTTTGAGCTTATATCGCTTGTTAACTTCACTAATATCTTCCCACCCATTGGTTTATCTTGCGATTTTTCTTTACTGAACCTGGCCAAAGGATTCGTTTTCCAATGTATTGGTTGACAAAGTAGTTTACCTAAAGGGCTGTTGACATGAGGAAAAGGAAGAGTTTTCTTTTTTTGCTTATAGCTAGAGGTGTGCATGGGTCGGTTTGGGCGGTTTAAATGATATTTTTTAAATCGAACCAATACATTCGGTTTGAAAAAATTGAAATCAAAATCAAACCATACATTTATTAAAACCACCCAAAGTTGGACGGGTTCCAAACCATTCTAATGGTTTGGTTCGGTTTGATTTGGTTTATCGGGTTGGTATCTGTCACTACCTGCTAATATAATTGCTTATATTAAAAATGTAAATAGGAACAACAAACAAAAAGAAACAACATACTTGTCTATGTCAAAATACCACAAACTAGTTTTTACATTGACCCCAAATTCAAAATAGTACTTCCCATAACATAAAATAACCATAAGATATTAGTAATCCCCAAAATAACAAAACATAACCAAACACAAAATGAAAAAAATCAGCACTTGAACCAAAGGAAAGTGCAGCAACAAAAAAAATCAGCACTTGGATTGGGCCTATATATATATATATATATATATATGGGGCGGTTTGGGTTTATCGGTTTCAATGCTAAAAGCCATAAACCAACCCATATAGTCGGTTTTTATAAAATCTTAAACCATAGCCAATGAAATTTTTAAAAAACCACCAAAAGTGGGTTAGTTTGGGTCGGGTTAGGCAGTTTGGGCGGGTTGGCGGTTTCACTACACACCCCTACTTATAGCATTAGGACAGGATGCTACCAAGGTCATGATAACTATATTATAGTTCCCCTAAGACACATACCTATGAAGCGGATCAGTTCAAAAAGAGAGTGAGAATTCTTGGCTAAGTAGTGATGTTGTCTCACTGAAATGTAATGAATGCCACTAATTCTACTATCAGCTTGCTTCTCCTAATGCCAACACCAATTTGAAGGTCATTTACGCGCTTAACTTGCATTGGCAATGTCGGCCTATCTATATCCAACGTGAGAGACCAATTGCCTTAGTTAGAAGGAAGGCGTTCTTGAAACATAGCTTTCTAATCCGAAATCCCAGCTATTGACCTAGTCACTACTCTTTCTAACAACTACTCAGCTTCCTAGGTGCCTTGTGAAGTTGCTACCCGGAAAGACCAATGGCAATGGTTGACTCAGAAATGAAAGGTGGAAAGTCTTGTAAAGGAAGCACATACACTATTCTCATAAAAGAACCGGTAAATGCCCATTCCTGGACCATCCAATTTTTATTCCTCGAGCTAGAAGGAAGACCTTTTATGTACCACATTCCATCCCCTTCGGGAAGTCATTCAGATTGGCCAACCCTTTCCTCAGTCGCTTTAGCACGCTTTTTGCCTGCTTAGGACAAGCATAATTCTTGAGACAGCGACTCCTACAACATTAGATTAGCCCAAAAGCTTATCCTCAATCCCAGAAATGCGAGTCAAAGACAGGTTCCATAAAGAGAAAGAGGTGTCGTCACTATAATGTAATAAGAGTGAAAAATGGAATAATCAGCTTGAGTTGACACCTTTCGTTCACCAATACTGGTAGAGTAGGAAAGAGTGGCAATGCCTAATGGAATGGATACGCATGCGTGCTTGGTTGCCAAGTATAGTAATGATAGCAATCTTGTCCATTTCATCTAAAAAGGAATTGGTTAAAACAACTATTTTCCCCTTACTACTATTGGAACACTTAAGGTCAAGCTTGAAGAAGTTCAGTACGACAAGAGCTTACACCGGTCAAAGGTTGCCGACCCTGCAAGGTACTATTGAAATTCTCTTTGGTCTCGTCGCCTTATCGCTCCTATCCGCAGATTTCCTTCTGAAAGAGCAAAGTAGAGTTCCACCCTTCTTCATTCTAACTTTTCTTTCCAAACTACCCATTTTATTTTTAAATTACATTAAATCTTGACTGTTCAATTAAACAGTAGAATTAAAACAAAAAAACCAACTTTCCCCCAATTCTTCTCTCTCCCTGCATTCAATATCTCTCCAACAACATTGTCTCGCCCTCTTTCTTCTCTTACTAGAATTTCTTTTATTCAATCTCCCCATCCCCATTACCCTAATATCTTTCTCTTTCTATTTATATAATATATGACTTGATTCACTTCTCTGTTGGTTGCAGATTTCAGCACAATTTGTCTAAACCATCAGTTCATTTTTTTAGGGTGAGTTTTGGAAAAAGATGACAAGGTTTTTTTGTTTTGGCTCTCTTTGATCTCCATCTTAATTTCTTTCTAACTTTTGTCTGTTTTTCTTTTTCTTCTTTCAATTTTTCCATTTTCATAGTGACCATATGAAAAAAAAGGTAAATTTTAAAAAATGTTTAGTTTTGGTCTTTATTAGTACATAACAATAATAGGGACGAGGAATTTTAGGAAATAATGGCAATGGAGAAAGGTATTTACTAGTACATACCAATAACAGGGAAGAGGAAATATAAACACCAAAAGATATTTTTTAAGGATCAAGATTTTTTCCTAACTTAAACTTCATTCTAACTTTTCTTTCCAAACTACCCATTTTATTTTTAAATTACATTAAATCTTGACTGTTCAATTAAACAGTAGAATTAAAATAAAATAATCAACTTTCCCCCAATTCTTCTCTCTCCCTGCATTCAATATCTCTCCAACAACATTGTCTCACCCTCTTTCTCCTCTTACTAGAATTCCTCTTATTCAATCCTCCCATCCCCATTACCCTAATATCTTTCTCTTTCTATTTATATAATATATGACTTGATTCACTTCTCAGTTGGTTGCAGATTTCAACACAATTTGTCTAAACCATCAGTTCATTTTTTTAGGGTGAGTTTTGGAAAACGATGACAAGGTTTTTTTTTTTTTTTTTGCTCTCTTTGATCTCTATCTTAATTTCTTTCTAACTTTTGTCTGTTTTTCTTTTTCTTCTTTCAATTTTTCCATCTTCATAGAGACCATATGAAAAAAAGGTAAATTTTAAAAAATGTTTAGTTTTGGTCTTTATTAGTACATAACAATAATAGGGATGAGGAATTTTAGGAAATAATGGCGATGGAGAAAGGTATTTACTACTACATACCAATAACAGGGAAGAGGAGTTTTAGGCTCTATTTATTTGCTATAAAATAACTTTGTTGGAAAAAAATATTCAGAAGAAAATGTTTTCCTGTAAAATATAATATTAGAAAACATTTTCAAGTCATGTATTATATGAATAAAAAGAGAATGTTATTCGGGTAATGGCGATGGATAAATGTTTTCAGGAGAAAATAATTTCCTGAAAGATATAATATTAGAAAACATTTTCAAGTCATGTATTATATGAATAAAAAGAGAATGTTATTCGGGTAATGGTGACGGTGAGATTGAAGAACATAAGTTTTAGTAAGAGGAGAAAAGGGTAAGAGAATGTTGCTCGAGAGATATTGAATGCAGAGACTGAGAGGCAAGGAAAATTGTAAGAAAGTTGAGTTTTTTATTTTAATTTTACTGTTTAATTCAACGGTCAGGATTTAATGTAATTTAAAAATAAAATTGATGATTGCAATGAAAAATTAGAAAGTTAGAATAAAATTTAAATTAAAAAAAGATTACGTTCCATTTTTTAATATGATAACCAAATATAAAAAAATATTTTGCTCTATAAATATTTTCTCCCAACAAAGGCAAGCAAACGAAACCTAAAAATAATCTGATGCCCATGCTTCACGTGCACTTATACATTGATTCTCTAGGAATCTAATGAGTGCTGTACACTGCTATTACTTTGTTGTTATCCTAGAATGGGTATAATAGTTTTGACGTTATTGATGAGTACTTGGTAGACCTACTTATGTAACTTCAAAACCAACTTCTATTTGAGTACAATATGCAATAATGTGATGACATGTGTACCAAAATTGGTACTACATTTTTTTTTTTTTTTGGGAAGCTTATGCCTTGACCTAAACATTGACTATCCTGGGAGAGGCTTCTTCGACTTTATCTTTTTTCACAAGGAGAAGAAGTTGATGCAGAAAATGAGTTATGGTATTACAGTCCAAACTTTGGTTGATTCCGTAGTTGGCAAGTCAATCTGCGCATTTGTTTGGCTCTCGAAAGATATGAGAGAGCTTGTAGTGATCATGACGTGAGAGGATAGCTTTGCAATCTTCCAAAAGAGGCGTGAGAGGACTGTTATAATCCACTGAGTTTGTGACCAAATGAACCAAAACTTGAGAGTCTGTCTCTATAAAGAGGTATTGCAAGCCCATTCTTTCTGCTCTTTTCAGTCCCTCCTAAAGGGCTGTAAATTCAGCAACGTTGTTGGTGGTAATTTCAAGATTCATGGTAAAACCATCAATCCATGTGCCATTTTCGTCACGAAAAATACCTCCTGCACTTTCAAGACCCGAGTTCCTCTTTGCACAGCCATCTACGTTGAGCTTAACTCCACGAGGTAGTTTACTCCAACTAATCTGAATTTCATGCTTTGGTTGAAGAGTACAACGCAACTGAGATTTCCAGGCCAATGAGGCTTCTTCAGTCTGTTTAAATATTAGCATGCCCATCTGAGAGGCGTTTGGTTGTTGTTTCCCAGAGAAGATGAAACTGTTTCTAAATTTCCAAATCCACCAAATGGAAAACGCAAAAATAAGACGCCATTGTAAACCTCTCATAAGCCGTCTATTTGAAATGTTGTTGTTGATCCATTGCTCCCAAGGACAGTCATGAAGCTTTGGAGACGTGTCGTTGGCACTACATTTTTGAGAACCGATAAAAACAAAAAAGAAAGCTCAGAAAGGAGAAAGTCCTTCAGGGGAAGGACAAATGACTGTAACTCCATTTTTGAGCTAGAATAATTTCTCTGTTTCTCAAGCTGCTATTACTTTGGTCTTATCCCATAATATGGTAGAAAAGTTTTGACGTTAAAAATCGGGTGAATGGTACAATAGTTTCTTATGATTTGTCAAAAATATACAAGACCTTCTATTTTTATAAGTGTACAAGAACCCCTTATAATTTTATAAAACGTAGCATACGTGCCCTTATGATATTAACAACTTTTCTATGCATTGACATGCAAGTCTCTCCGTCTTTGCTATGTAGGGCTAAATCATTCTTAATTAGAATGGCAACAGTAATGAATCACATTCGATTTTAATCATCGATGTGTTTACTTAGTTTAATGTGCTACTTTGTCCAGCAACTGTCGCAATCTATGACGGCATTTTAGCTTTTGTGTTGGCATACTTGTTCTCTTTGAACTTGTGTTCTTTTACGCTCACGAGTAGAATATTTAAGATTTTGAAATTTTTTTTTTTTCTGATTTTGGATCGTGTCTCCCAAACAATCTCGTTACAAGACAATTTCTCATCTTGAAATTGGAATGAGATCAGTTATTTTCAGTGCGTTTTCTTCTTTTCCGTTCTCTTTTCTTTCTTTTTGGACAGTATTGGGGTGACGGTCGAGATTCCAATATGTAATATACATGTGCATTGTTGAAAGTTTCATTTGCCAAACTATAAACACATTATAAGCTTGTGATAGTTTTCACTTACCTCTCGGGGTTCCATTAATGTCAATTACTCAATATCACATAATGAATGTTTAAAATTTTCCGAAATCAAATTAATATCTCTCCTGCCAAAGATCGATGCATCTGCAATAAATCTTCAGAAGGGAGAATGATATGCCAAGGAAAACAAATACAGACTTTGTTTCAAGTTGCTCAATTAGGGTTTGTTCGTAATGTTATTATCTTATCAAAGATTTCGCTAAACGTGTGTTAAAGAAGTAATATATTTTTCCGTTGCCGGGGCTCATCCTAACCATCTAGACTACAACGGAAGTGTTATCCTTATCACATTACTGAGACACTTTGTGTTGGAATGCACTTACTGTCATTTCCATGAAAGCTTTGTTATACAATTTATCAATTTGTATAAAGTTCATTACATGAAAAAGCTCAGAGAAAGCTGCGAGGACTCGGAATGAAAATGTATTTCCAAATATGTTATTTATTCCAAATCTGTGTAGTTCCATGCTTCCATGAGGAACACAATAAGAAAGCAATTCTGAAAGAAGGAAAAATGATTATCTGCAATCATGCATTGGCAGATTTAGATTCATCAACTGGATGCCAAAATCGGTTGTAAATCCATAAAGCATCAGCTTCCACGGCATATCCATCTTGGTTCCTATGCCAAGCATAGTGAGCATGGGTTCGGTTCTTGATATCTAACACGGCGTGACCAAAACTAGCCTCGCGGAAGGCTGAGTACTTCGGCTGAGGCTCTGACATACTGGAAAATTAAGAATAAATACAAATCAGTTTTGTAACCAGGGAGGGGGATTATTGAACTTCTGAAGCAAAATTCTCTAATTCATATAAACACAATCTTACTTGGTAGCTAAGCCTTCAAGATTTCCTCCATCACCAATAGTTATGTATATGGGGGCCGATTGATCACTGACAGGACTGCAAAGGCCGTTTACAACATTGTACGCGATGTTGGATACACGTTCCTGTGGAAGATGCAGAATGTCAAGTTAAAAAACGGAAGGGATGGAGATGTGTCGCGTAAACAGAAAGTGCTGGAAGCTAAACAAGTTCTGCATATTGATCATAAGTAGTTTGATCCTCATCAGGCTATCTTTTGACATCAGACCAATCCCGAATTTCAGAATTTCGCTAGCGATGAACATTTTGATTTTCTTCTGAATGTATCAAGTGTACTAACCAGAACAAGCAAAGAAGGCAAATGAAAAATTGCAGAAACGAGGAAAAAGCTCAAGGCAATGCCATACTGTTCAGGAAGCCAAAAATGAACAGGAAACCAAACCACACCAAATCTTGTCCCACTAGGTGGGGTTGGCAAAAAATAAACTGGAAAAATTAAAACTGAAAATGGCGGCGCACAACTGCTGCTACAATAGTCTAGAAAGAAAATATTATTGACATACAACATTAGGACTTACATTTTTTATAAGAGTGAAAAAGACAGTATGCTTAACAGTGCACTATGATATACCGGATAAATAAACACTTAGAAAGTGCAGAAGGCCAGATGCACGTACCGATCGCTCATAGGCATGAACATGACCAGCAAAGACCAAGTCAACTTTGTATTTTACAAACCATGGCTCATACATCACTCTCATGGTTTCTCCTTCCATGTAATGATAATTGTAGCTGTTATACCATGGGGAATGCATAAGCACAATCAGCCATGGGGTCTCAGTCCTGTTGACTTTTGGTAGCTCATCTTCGAGCCATTTGTACTGAGGAGTGTATTTACCTTCAAACGGAAACAGAGAAACAGAAAGAGCAAATTACACGAGGAAATACGATGATACAGGGGATATAATGATACAAATGCAAGCATTCAACAGAAAGGTAGTTAAGTCTTTCCAAAGTTCGGCTACCCAACAACCCACACAGGATGTTATAAAAGAGCCACATTTTTATGGGTCGAGAGAACAGGAAACTGATGCTGAAATTAGGATTAAATGTCATGCTAAAATGTAAAGAAACAACTATTTATTAAAGCAACAAGCTCTCTGATAAACATCCATTAATGCAACTTGCACTATTTTTCTCCACTGGGAAGTATCAATTTTAAGAGTAGCATCATTAACACGTGATTCTGCATATAGAACATAAGCATACTTACAGGAACATAGTGATTGTTAAAGGGCTATCAAATTCAAAATTCCTTAAATGTACTTACCATATGCTGAATATGATGACAGAACAATGATATACGCTGAAGCTCTCTTGATTGAGTACCAATAAGGAGCAGTGCTATCTGATGCTTTATAAGGGGTAGGATAACGATGTGTGAAAGGCTTAAATGGTTTGGTTTCACCCTGCACAAAAACACAATTTTCACAACCTTTTCATTTCTCAAACAATTTCAGGCTGAGAAAGAACACCATGATAAGAAGCATTTTGAATGATAGAGTTCAGAACATAAGACAATGATCAAAAACATGCGACAGAAAATTATAAAATTTAATTCTGAAAATCACACATCTTAGAGACTAGAATATCAAATGCAAGCATATAAAAAAGGGATCTTGTAAGACGCATACAATTTCAGGGGCAAAATCTATCTCGTGATTTCCTGCAGTCCAGATCCATGGCTGATAAGCAACACTTCTCTCAACAAACCTCCCCCATGTATCCCATCTTACATTGTCGTGATTAGGATAGTTATCTGCATATGAGAGGTCTCCAACAAACAACACGGTTTGTCCTTTGGTTGGATTTAATTCATAGTGAGTGAGCGTCTTGTTTGAGTCATAACTCTGACCAAGGTCCCCTGCAAAGAAATGCTCAATAGATTGTTAAAGGAACCACATGATTGTGCGCAGATATTGAAATTGTAAACGGTTTCCATCTTTCGCCTTTATATCAGCATTTATATGAAGCTAGATTTAAGAACAAAATGTCAAGACCTAATTCATGAAAGTTTTGACTCTTATATATTCCTTTCTTTCTCCAACAGATACATATAAAAGAATTCCAATCAAGCAGAGCATCTAATTCTAGTTAACCATCTAGAAATAGGCTTGAGATTATGCTATGCAAAGGTTACTAATTCCAATCAAGCAGATCATCTAATTCTAGTTAACCATCTAGAAATAGGCTTGAGATTATGCCATGCAAAGGTACTTAATAAAAAGCCACAAATTTTTCCTTTTAAGGATAGGGACCATCCGCAACAACGATAAATGAAGCAACTCAATCTGTTTAGCAAATATTAAAGCAACTTGTATTGAATCACTGGGGTAAAGTATGCTTACCTATAAGACCAAAAGTGTAAGGAACATCAGGTCCAACTTCAGGGGGAGTCATGAACCAGAAAGTTCTCACTGTGTGCCCAATACCAACCTGGTAGTAGTATTTGGTATTGTACTGCCACAAGAATATAACTCAATTTTATCAATATCAAGGTGTTAAATACTTCAATAAAATCACATGTATCAACCCAAAAAAGCGAAGCAATAAATGGAGAAGAACATCTACCTTTAAGTGCTTAATGGTGCTGTGATGAATGTAACCAGACGTATAATTGTAGAATTTGTATTTAGTAACCATTCCCTTTGCTTTGTTCTTGCTCTTGCTGTGTTCACTCCAGTAGAGCACTGTGCTGGACCCAGGTTCATCCACAGTAACCCATGATACAATCATAGCCTTCCCTTCATGATCACCTTGTGTTATGTGAACCTTCAACAAAACAACCACAAAAATCAACAAGTAATAAATGGCAGGCCGCCTGATGCACGAAACTCCTGCATAACTCCGAATAAGTCTCATGATCTAGTCTCATTTATTGTACGCCAGCTTTAACTTGCATTTAATGAGAATTTATATTCACAATCCAAAACAATGTAATACAGATAAAAGAGGCACGGTGCACTTGTATTTTAACAAGAGTTTATATTCACTGACCCAAATCACAAAATGAACAAGAGATTATATTCACGACTCGAGTTCATGAACTAACAAATAAAAATCAACAGGAAGAAGAGATTAGAGAAACAGTAAGAAAAACCTGTTGAGGAGCATTATGGCCAGGAGGGACACTGAAGACATCGCTGTCAAGAGGCATATCGACAGTCTTCTCAACCTTCCTAACAAAACTACTTGTAACTCCTCCATTACACAATGTTGCTGCATTCAAAACCAAACCCAACACACCAACAACAACAACATACCACCAACAAAATCTTGTCCTAGCCACACCCATCTTTGTCCTAAACTTGTGTAACAATTGTCTTACGATATATGCATCTATATATATATGTATATATCATGAGGAGTGCATAATAATTATATTTCCTATATGAATTGAACTCTAAATTTACGGGGAATATTCAAGATTTATACGAATATACAGCTTAAGGGTCAACTCTTAGTTGCAAGAAAAAACGAGAGGTTGTTCTTGGGAGTCAAGCTATGATAAATATGATAATTTAATGTAAAAGTCATTAGTTGTCTACAGTTAATGTATACAAACATGAGAGGTTGACTTCTGTAGAGTCACGATAGATTTGATGTGTGTAGGACAGAAAACAGCATCTTTCGATTAATGAGTGCCAATGAATGAGGACCGTGCATAAAAAGCGAATAAGATACTATATTTTTTACCATATTTTTTGCTTTCTCAAAATCATGAGATATACTATATTTTTTTTACCTAATTATTTTTTATTATTTTCTTTAAAATATATATATATAATTAATGACTCAAAAGTCAATTTTGAGAAAAAAAAAATCAAAGCATGCTATATTTATAGGTTGGAGGGAGTATCTATAACGCCAATATATCTAACTTAAATGAGGATAAAAAAGTAGCAAAGGATGAAAGACAATAAATGACAAATCAATGAAGAAAAATATCTTTTTGTTTAACTCCAAGGGCTTAGTCTAAGGAAAGTGTTTGATGTGGGAAATTTGTTCACATTTAATTTATTTAAGAAGTTAATTTCT
The DNA here is from genome assembly GCA_037974665.1 of Ehretia macrophylla. NCBI lineage: Eukaryota > Viridiplantae > Streptophyta > Magnoliopsida > Boraginales > Ehretiaceae > Ehretia > Ehretia macrophylla. The sequence goes on along the minus strand of CM075776.1, from coordinate 10,121,417 downwards.
TTAAAGTTAATTTCAGTAGATTTTGTACTTGATTAACTTTTTTCGATTGTTGTCATGTATTCTTGAGTTTGTTATCCCTATACAAGTTTTAAAAAATTTCAAAAAAGATTTTTCGTCATTAAAAAGGGTAAAAGAATTTGTGTTTGTTCTTGTAGTTTCTACATAATGCTTATTAATGCCAAAAAAACGAACATTGATTTACTTTGAAAAGAACTTTATGCATGGACGTCCTACTCAAATAATATGTTCTATATATTTTATTTTTGTTGTTGGGTCAAGACTCTATTTTTTGTTAATTTAGATAAATATTTTCACTCAACTAACTTACAAGACATAAATCGGATTAATCACAATTCATTGATATCGAATAAGATACGCAAACATCTTTTTATTGACCTAATAATTAAATGTGAATTAAAATTCTCAGGATAGGAGTCAAAATTCTTGAAATGCATAAAAAGCTATCTGAATATATTAATTTGCCCTGACCAAAATATAATAATTTGCGGCCATGGAGATAAAGACTCTCTCATAAAAGTAGAAGATGGTCCATATCAGGAAAAGCATCTAAAAAAGATCTCATCGGCTTCTACATCCTTCAGTCATGCTTTTTCTTTCCTGTCACTATCCCTCTTGCAATGATCCACACCTAGTAGTAGTACTTCCCAATGTTTATAATAAAAGAAAAGTTTTGACTATCACTATTCACTACCGCTTTGTTCAAGTGATATATTATTCGTTATATATGTAAAATATTATAAATTTGAGTTTTATTGATTATATTGTACGATTTTAGATTATTTTAAAATTAAAAAAATATATTAGCCCACTAAAAATAAAAAATAAAAATCTACCAACTATAACAAGGAAAAAAAAAATATTATTAATAAGCATTTACACACACTGATCCAAGGTCCAGTAAATTACAGGCGTGTTCGTTAAGACTACCGAGAGCCATGAACTCAATAGTTTTAATATACCACAAGTTCTTACTTAAGCTTAGACCATGATCCTGCTTACATTTGTAAGTTGAGTCAATTATTTTTTGTTGTCTCAAATGATTATCAATAACGTGATTAAAAAAAAAAATGATTGGTTCAGACTATAAATTCAGCTATAGTATTATTCTCAGTAAAATGTTGCCAAAACAGTAACTAGTCTTGGTGAAACTTGGCAGAACAACTATGGAGATGATAACTCAGACTCGAAAGAGCACATAGACCAAATTGTATTATTGATGATCGATCAATTATACTTGGGCTTTGATAGAGACAATCCACCAACGTATGAACGCTATAGATATAGTTACATTGCACAGTTTTCTTATTTTTTTCATTTTATTCATTTATTTATTTTTCGCCCTCCTTTGAAGGGTATACAGTTTCAAAAAGAGTGGACATTGAGATCCACAGCCGATATTTGATCATAAAAGAACAAAAGGATGGTGACAATTTCTATATATGATTTCTCTTGGTTGCTAGAAATCCAGTAGTACTCTTTCTTGAATTTTATACACAATGAGCTTTTTTATACATTGAACTGTAATAATAGACTCAAAATGGATTCGGAATTTTTTCAGATCTCATGCATATCATTTCGTGTACCAAATTATGATAAAGATTCAACGTACATTTGACTCTTCTCAAATTTTGTATAGACCAATAAATTTGTACATAAAAACTATAATAATAAACTCAAAACAAATCTATTTTTTTTTAGAGCTCGTATATATCGATAATTTCATGCATCGAACTGATTTTGAAAAAGTTGTGGTGATGGCACCACATTGTTGCTGCAATCATTTCATAGAATCTCAGTCTTACAAGGTTCTGAAAATGCAATCATAAAAAAATAAAGCGAAGCACGGGCAATGGACGAGAAAACGCGGTGCCCGCATGAGTGGACCAGAGGCTCCATGCCCTGTATTCCTGTAAGCCATGTTTGTTGGCATCAAATTAGCTTTTACATGAAAGATGACCACGAATATTAGTCAACTATGTGAGCCGTGGGAACAACGGCACTATTTTTTTTTTTTTTTAATGTTGATTTGTGGAAGAAACATATTATTAGTTTCAATTACGTCCATTGAACGCTAGGTAGTTGCTCTCCCTCTCATTTTGAAAAAAAAGGATTCGTTTATTGGTATTCTCTTGACAAACCCATCGCCTCAAATTTTAGTGAGATAATCATTTGTTGTTCTTTTGACTCTTAAGTAATCGTAAAGGTCAAATTTAGTTAAGATTGGTGAGTATTACAATCAACCTCTAATATTTTATTATCTTCTTTTACTCTAACTAATTGTAAGAGACGAATTCAACTAAAATTAGTGAGTGTTACAATATATCTCTAATTTTTTATAATTTGTTATTTTTTTTAACTAAGTAATCGTCAAGAAGGATCTAGCTAAGGTCAGCAATGATTATAGCTTACCTCTATTAATTCCACAATTCGTCGTAAAATATTTGTGTAATTTATTGTAAAAATATTATCCATACAGTTACCAAATTGAATGTAATAACTCTGACTAGCAAAATTTTAGATGTAGCCCCAGTAGTAGTTGGATAATTTAAGAGTGGTATATATGTTACTAATAATTTTGATGGTTTTTGGGGTATAAATGTACATATAGTAATTGGATTATCTTTTGTTTCAATTTTTTTTTACGCATTGCAATTTTTCTTTCTTTTTCTTTTATATTTTTTGTCTGATGATGCAGTGTAATTAGAGGGATATAAAAGTGTAAATGATGCAACCAATGAGGCAAGTCCCTATCATTAGCAGAATGAATAGATTGTGTAGGACAAAATTACGGTATAAGAGTGGAGTCAGTACAGTGCGGCTGTGAAATACATAGGTGGGCCCCACACAGGAGGGGTCCACACCCTATTTCACATACGTAACTGTGCGGTTCCGTACAGTAGCAAATTCCATAAGAGTGTGGCTACCTGCCCTCCTGTGTCTAGTAAATATAATAGTTTGCCATGTCATTCTTATAAGCTATAGGATTTACTAAAATGATTGCATTATTGTAACGTGCATCCTTGACATAATATATAAAAAAATTTCTTTTTTCGGCATTTTTACCCAACTTCTTTTATTTATAATTATTGATATACATGAGACATACTATTCCCATTCCTTCTATTTCACGTTATGTCGAAGTGTAAATTACCAAAAAGCAGTTTAATGAAACAATTGCAATGCAACTAATTTCATTGAGGTTCCAAATTCTAGTTCTGTTATCATCAAATCCTATGTAACATGTTTTATGGACTCAAGAGGTGGGCTATTTTAACCTTTTTTTTTTTTTTTTTTGGGGTCACAAAAACACCATCTTTCATTACTTCAAACTAAAAAAGATTACATAAGGTATCTTTGTTAAGTAGAATGTGGAGTGGTATAAATGTCTTGGATCCTCGATTTTTTAATTCTCTTATTTTTAAGAAAAGGTGAATTACGAATTACCAGATTTAGTTTTTTTGAATCATTAGATCTGAACTTCATTTTGGAAAAAAGTGTTTAAAATATATTTTAAAATGAGTGACCGAAATTTGAAAAAATCTAATATGATGATTTTTTTTTAAAAGGAAGAGGAAAAGGAAAGGATTCTCACCCCTCAGCACTCTAAGGTTGAAAAGAGAAACACAGTGTATACTACTTTTATCACAAAAATGCATTGCTATGGGTTTTGGGCCCTAATTCGGCTGTATCAAACAAGGCCCAAGCGGTATAAAACACACAACAAAATGATAGTATACTTCATTAAGGCCCAAGCATCCAAAATGATCGTGCGGGCAAAAAAATCACCAAATCAAATACGAAATTACGAAATTTCGTTATATTAATTCACATGAAAAAGTATGAAATAAGTGATACAATCGTTGTTATGTTAAAATTATATATATACAGTAGAACTTCTTTAAATTAATATTTGATAAATTAATAAATTTTTTTAATTAATAAAAATATCCAATCCCGACTTGGGACCAGTGTAAAAATTTGATAAATTCAATAAAATTATAAGATAATACATTTAAAAAGAAATTCTTTGTATTTTATTGATTCAAATATTTCATAAATTAATAATTAACTAAAAGGTACATAATAAATTGACTATGAGATTTTTTTTAAAATATGAATCAAAAGTAGCTTGTCTTTTGTTAAACTTCAAATCTAGTTGAATCTCATATTTAATTATTTAAAGAGAAAAAATTGAAATAATCCTACAAAGTAAGATACAAGATTAGAAAAATTAGTTCTCATCCTAATGCTACAAAGACTTGGATATGAGATTAGAAAAAACTTTTTTTTAATCTTACTAAATTAAATTTTATCTTCTATTCTTAATACTTATTTTTTCAAATTGGATCGAAAAAAGACATCATAATCATAATATGTTTACTATAGAGCCAAAAAATAAAAAATATCTCTATTAATTAATAGTTATTAATTTATCGATAAATTAATATATCACTAAATTAATAGAATTTGGTGGTCCCAACCCTATTAATTTAAAGAGATTCTACTGTATATATATATATATATATGTAATGATCTCACATCGGAATCTCACTCTCATAAAAGGTGCTTCTTAAGTACAAGGGGTTCTCCCACCTAACAGACTAGTCTTTTGGGATGGGCTTTTCCTTTTGGCTTATTTTGTTACATTTTTTGGCTTATTTTGTTACATTGGTGCTTTCATTGAGAGTGGCCTCCATGGCGGGTAGACTATAGGCTAGATTAAGGTGTGGTAAGTGTCACACTAAATACTGATAGGTGGATGCAGCCGCCAAAAAAAAATAAAAAGAAAGGGCTACCGTCGGGTCAGTGTCGATAGACTAGCCCGACGCTCTTAATTTAAGGGGGTGGAATGTAATGATCTCACATCGGAATCTCACTCTCATAAGGGATGCTTCTTAAGTACAAGAGGGGGTGGAATGTAATGATTCCACATTGGAATCTCACTCTCATAAGGGGTGCTTCTTAAGTATAAGAGGTTCTCCCACCTAACAGATTAGTCTTTTGGGATGGGCTCTTCTTTTAGATTTAAGTTGTTATATTCTTGGGCTTATTAGGGATGCTTCTTTAAGTATAAGAGGCTGTTAGTCTTTTGGAATTGGCTCTTCTTTTAGGCTTAAGTTATTATATTCTTAGGCTTATTAGGGATGCTTCTTTAAATATAAGAGGCGGTGGAATGTAATAATTCTACATCGGAATCTCACTCTCATAAGGGGTGCTTTTAAGTATAATAGGTTCTCTCACCTAACAGATTAGTCTTTTGAGATGGACTCTTCTTTTAAACTTAAGTTGTTATATTCTTGAGCTTATTTTATTACAATATACACACGAAAGATTTATAACTTTTAAATCTCGGAGCACATCCATTTCCATATATAAAAACCAGGAGCGTTCGTCAGTAAAGACGTTTGAGCTCAACTTTACTCACGAGCATGGATGAGACTAACACACTGCAAACTCCACAGCAACAACAACAACAAGAAGACGATGAACGTGAACCACTGTTACCACCCCAACCCCAAAACCCAAACCAAGATGAAAACTTGACATGCGAAGTATGCACCGAGCCGATACTATCACCAAACAAGAAATTCAAGAACGAAAACCTCTGCACACACCCATTATGCACAGATTGTATTATCAAATACATCACGGTGGAATTCGAACGACACGAGGACGTGGCTCGAAAGTCGAATCCGCTGCCCCTTCTTGGACTGCACCCATTACCTAGACCCAATCTCTTGCCGTACAATTCTCTCCGAACAGCTCTTCATCAAATGGTGCGATAAGCTTTGCGAATCCACACTCTTAGACCTCGACACCTGTCATTGTCCGTACGAACACTGTGCTGCTTTGGTCATCCACGAGTGTGGTGGCAACGTGAACAAGTCTAAGTGCCCCAACTGTGAGAGGTTGTTTTGCTTCAGGTGCAAGTTACCGTGGCATGCAGGGTTTGGGTGTGAGGAGAGTAGAGAAATCAGGGACCCAAACGACGTCGCTTTTGGCGTGCTTGCTGAAGACAACAACTGGAAGACGTGTACGTATTTGGTAGATTAGGTACTAGACGTGATAGAACTTTCTTGAATTTTAATTTTTTTTTTTTAAATATTCTAGAAGCCAGACTCGCAAAGCTTGGAGAAATAATTATCTTGTTCTTCAAATCAACGGAATTGAACTAAAAGGCAATATCCGAGTTTTTATTCTATTTATGGTTGTACAATGTGGGATAACGGAAGATTTTTAATTTTTCATGGACTAAAAATTGAGTGATTGAATAGCTCTGGAAATGGAGTCTCAGCCTAGATTGTTTATATGTCACTATTTCGAAAATTGGAATTTGATATTGTGACTTATTCTTGTTGATTATAGATGTCAAAGGGAAGTCTATAATACTAATAAGATAATCTTTAAAATTTATTGGATTGAGATCAACGGGATAATTTTGTCGTCCTGAAACTTCATTATCATCTGTTTAGACTAATACGTAGAAATCATTTCAAACGAAATTTGTAAAAATGATCATGAAGATGATATACTACGCATCATTTCTCTCTGTTTGGTATAATATAGATGCTTGCTCTGTTTCAGCTTGTTTAGCAATCCAATTGCATATATTGGCTCTTGTTCTTTTCCATTGGACTGTCTAGGCATGCATGTATATGCCAAACATTTTTGTAATTTTGTCATATGCAAAACTCAGAATTAAGGAACTTCTTATGCTCTTGAAGATGGAAATGTTGCATATCTTTTGCTACCACTGGTTCCAAATATTCTGTTCTAGTTGAGGAAACAAAAAAACTGCAGCATATGTGTGCATAAACATAGACATGAGTCTTATAATTATGTTGGTATCCTTTTCACATTTTCAAGTATCTTCAGCTTCGACTTAATTACTTTTCTGGTTAAAAGTATGCATAAACTTGAATTTTTAAAGAGTCCTAACCAGCTAGAAAGTTAGACAAATCAATCTTGTTGGGAAAAATGAATTATATTTTAGAAGCTGAGGTTTTTAATTCTGACAGCGAGCGGAATAGAAGAAACACACGAGGGAAAACTATTCAAAATGGTTGAGTACTTTTGGTATGCTGCCATGCACGTAACATTAATTTTCTATCTTGTATTGTATTGTATTACAGTGCTGTCACGTGTTAATATTAATCTTCTTTTAACGGTTATCGTTTTGAAGACGTGTCGAGTCGAGGGATCACATCTAATTCTTTCTCATGTTGGATGCAGATGTCGTACCCATTTTTGCGTACCCATTTTTGCTACAGGTGTGGAAGACAGGTCGATGCGCATGGGTGTGATTGTGCCCTCAACGCAGCTTGTGACGAAGCAGTCGCAGCTCATGACGCAGCTGATAATGGCCGCCTCCATTACTTGTGCATCTTTTTAATCTTTTTCTGTGGGATCGGGTATTTGATCTGGGCCAACGTAAGAGCTGCACATGCTTATGACAATTAAACCGGTCTCTTCCGGTGATGTATAACAGGGTATATACAACACATTACGCAATATACATTTCATACATAGCTATTTCGTCATAGTTGAGGATAAAATTCATAGCCATTTGATACAACATATTACTCATTTGTGGTGGTTGGGATATGTAAAGTTGAGGATAAAATTCGTAGCCATTTCTTCCTAGTGAAGTTAACTCTTCAATATGTTCTTTTCATTCTGTTTTCATTAAGCTTTCGAGTCTTCATCCCCCCCTCCCTTTGCTTAGAGAGTGTGCGTCAGTGATGGTAAACCAACCCTCTTAGTATTTTTTCTTTATTATCATTATTCTTTTGGTATAATAGAAGTTAAAATTATAGTTCGCATGACAGACCTATATACAAGCTAACACCCGCCTGATTCTAAGAGAAAAATCATTATCGAGTGAGTTAGGATTACATTCTTTGAAAATGTGTGTATATTTTTAAGATATTTTATAATTGAAAAATTAATTTAACACCCACTAAAAAAAAATACTCATATATGATTAATAATTTTATGATTTTAGCCCCCGTTGAACGTGAATCGTGGATCCAACCATGGGTGGTTTGAACTTAAAATTTCGATTCTGATCAATTACAACGTGTTACTACCTGATCATTCCACCTAAGTATTGAGAAACCCTAATAATAATCTTTTAAATCATAGAAATTACCTAATACCATGCAGTAAAATAGACCAACTTTGACAGTACATTTGATGAATTTTTTTATGATTCCAGAAATTACTATCGTGATTTTTTTTTTTTCTATTCTTTTTAACGATTACCACCAAATTAGTTAATTTTTTTCACCATCAAAATTGGTTTTAGCTTACTAGAAAAGTTGATTTACTTTACCTTGGAGATCTTTAATTTATGGCTTCACATGCACTTTATTTCTAGGCAACAAAATATATTCGAGAGAAGTATCATTTTCTATATCGGCATATGACGTTTATACAAAGATTAAAAGAGTAACCATAAATTTCGAAATTTCTCCATCGAATCCTTTGTAGAGAAATGGTAGTGCAAATGGAAGTTCACTAGTCCGACAATCATAAATGTGAAAGAAAGTAATCAATAAAATATAAAGAAAGCTCCAAGAATGAAAACTATGAATTTAAAAGATGCATGATACGCAAGAATCTAAGGAATATGCAAGAAGGCATAATGTACTAAAAAAAATCAACTTTATAAACTCAACATCTTTGCTCCTCCCTCTATCATGCTTGCCATTTCCCCAAAGAAGGAAACAAACAAAACTGCTAATAAAAATATAAAAAGAATAACAGAAACAATAACTTAAAACACTATACAAATATAAATGAAAGAACATTATGAACCCCAAGAAGTTAGTTTAGAGGTGAAGTATTTAAACGTATTGATAAAGTTCTGCATATTTTGGATTCAAATTAATTGAGAAGCTATTATCTCTTAGATGAATTTCGTTGGACTTTTACTTAATTAACTTAAAGCATGACTCTCGAAATTTAGGCCTAATATGAACTTGTAGGGCTTTTTAGAGAAAAACACGTACGTTGGTTAACATTAATTAATAACTTTATTGTTAACTCCACGTTTGTCTTTTGTTGTATTTACAACAAACTTAGTTTATCCTCAATGGAGATTTTAAATTGAGGGGTTCTAAAAATGAATTTAGAACCTCTTTGCTTTTTAGAGTCTCATTTAAAGTTTTATGTGTTTTTTAGGGGTTTTAAAAAAAATTTATTACCAGTAGGACTCTAAATTTAAAGATCTATGGTGGGACTCGTCCCCCCTTCTATTTTTTTAAGCCTAAGTCGCGAATTTTTTTATATTTTTTTTATTAAAGTTGTTAGTCAGATGTCAAATTTGATTTGTTGAAAAAACTTATGTAGTCAAATTTGATTTGAAAGTGACTTATGTGGGCTTTAAATTTTTTTTGTCTTTTTTTTGGGGCTTCGTTTTATTCAATAAATTTGTTAAACAAAATAAAATTTGCGCTCTAAATTTATTAAAATATGACAATTTTGCATCAAAAATCTAAATTTGGGGCTTTATATGTATTATTGGTGTTATTTTTTTCTTCTAAAGTCTCTATATTTACTAAAAAATTATAATTATTGTGTTTTTAAACTTTTATTAAAAATACCCTTACTATAGATCATTAAGCAACTACCATTCCTTGTACAAATAAATTTCAAGCACGTGTCAGCTCCTCATTGGCTTACTCACCTTCTCTCAGAAGCAACTTTTTAGTAGACTGTTAGATGTGTACATATATATCTAATATCCATCTCTATATATAAGCATCAACTCATAACTGAATCATTAGGCATCTCTACAATCCACAAAATGTCTCCTCTTAATTTCTCTCTCTTCTTTCTCCTCTCTTTGATCCTCACGACGTCGTTCGCTTACGCCGAAGATGACGTAAGCAACGATGACATTCTGATCCGGCAAGTCGTCGGCGAGGATCATATGTTGACCGCCGATCATCATTTTACGCTTTTCAAGAAGCGTTTCGGGAAGGCGTACGCCGATCAGGAGGAGCATGATTATAGGTTCGCGGTGTTCAAGGCTAACCTGCGCCGTGCCATGCGTCACCAAAAGCTCGACCCCTCCGCCGTCCACGGCGTCACTCAGTTCTCCGATCTGACACCCGCCGAGTTCCGCCGCAACTTCCTCGGGGTTAACCGTCGCCTCCGTCTACCGGCCGACGCTAACAAGGCTCCGATCCTTCCTACTAATGATCTCCCGGCCGATTTCGATTGGAGAGACCACGGTGCCGTTACGCCTGTTAAGAATCAGGTCTATTTTTAGATTTTTATTTTATTTTTTTTAAATTAGGGTTTCGATATGCTAATTTTGTGTTATTTTGAGCTATAGATTCATATATACATACATATATGCTGCGTTTCCTTAAGAAACAGGAAAACTAGCTCCTTTTTTCTATATATATATATATATATATATATATATATATATATATATATATATGTATGTATATGCTAATTTTGTACTATTAGAGCTTTAGATCCATATGTACATATATATACATATTTTTATACATATACATGCTGCGTTTCCTTCAGAAAGAAGAGATATAGCTCGTTTTTTCGTATATGTATAAATGTTGTGTTTCCTTAAGAAAGAAGAAAAATATCTCCTTTTTTCTCCATAGTTTTTCTTTTAATTTTTTTTATTTAAGAATTAGAGCTGTTGAGTGGTTAATATGAAGAAATTGATATTTAAATTTGGTTGAATTATATGGATTACTATTGAATGTAATTTGGTGAAAATAGGGTTCGTGTGGTTCGTGCTGGTCATTTAGTACAACAGGGGCACTGGAAGGTGCCAACTTTCTGGCTACAGGGAAGCTTGTGAGCCTCAGTGAGCAGCAGCTTGTGGATTGTGACCATGAGGTTCGGTTTTCCCTTTTTTTCCCCTTTCTCTTATATGCACATTTAATTCTGTGATTCAATTATCTTGTTTACTTCATCTGTTTGTGTTGCTCATATGTATGTATGTGCGAATTTAATCAAGAAATTGTATCGGTAGTTATGCGTAGATGTGGCAGTTTAGCTGTTTTGATAGTTGTTCTACATTTTTGTCTGTTTGAAGTAGCCTTTTTATGCACTCATCGTAAGTTTTGTTATTGATAGAAAGTTTTGCTGACAGTGATTTATGTTAATCCACCTAGTGCAATAAGGCTTGGTTTGGTTGATCACATTAGTGAGATTATATGATTTATATGCAAGAGGGGCTGAGAAAATTCTTTAATTAGTTAATCTCCTAGAGCATCATTGTTGCTATGCTTTAGGAGTTGCACTTCATTTTCGAAGTCATCATGAGATGTGTTTTTGTATCAGGCAATGAGATGGTGCTGTAGCGGAGACTTCCTTTAGATGATGATGTGCCTGTATACCAAGTTTCATGGCTTATTAGACACAAATCTCATATGATGCGCCTGTAGTGGGAAATCCAATTGCTATATCATTATAAATTTGCTTTATGTGCAGTGTGATCCTGAGGAAGCAGGATCATGTGACTCGGGATGTAGTGGTGGACTGATGAATAGTGCATTTGAGTACACACTCAAAGCTGGTGGTCTGATGCGTGAAGAAGAATATCCTTATACTGGCACTGATCGCGGAACCTGCAAATTTGACGAGACTAAGATTGTTGCTAAGGTGGCTAATTTCAGTGTTGTCTCCATTGATGAAGAGCAAATCACTGCAAATCTCGTCAGGAATGGTCCTCTTGCAGGTATTTGGGCATATTTCCTGCACCCTTTCTGGGCAATTATTTCACTCTAGTTAATATTTCCTGCAAATCTTTATTACTTGCCCTTTTTGCAGTGGCTATAAATGCAGTTTTCATGCAAACATATGTTGGAGGAGTTTCATGCCCGTACATATGCTCCAAACGGTTGGATCATGGTGTATTGTTAGTTGGTTATGGTTCTGAAGGTTATGCTCCCATCAGATTCAAAGAGAAGCCATACTGGATCATTAAGAATTCATGGGGAGAGAATTGGGGAGAAAACGGATACTACAAGATCTGTAGAGGCCGCAACATATGTGGAGTTGACTCCATGGTTTCAACTGTTGCAGCTGTCAGCACCACCACACAGTAGGGTATGAACCGTTCTGATTCTTTTACACCATCCCTGTACATAAAGAAGAAAGTGTAACTGCACAATCCTAAGAATTTTTCATTGCCATTGAAACTCTCAATCCGTTATTAGTGCAAGACGGACAAATCTTTATTTCTTTATCGACAATAAATACATGAGTTGGTCTTGCTATTTAGTGTTTTGTCTTCACTTTTGTTTCCTTTATTTTGTGCTTCAGAGGTACAATTGTTCGGTTTAGAGGCTTAATTTTGTTTCGGTTTAGTGTCCTATAATTGACAGGTATAGATCACTGGAACATCGTTGTATTGAAATAGCCCAGTGATAAAACGCTTAAAGAGTGTTGACAGAAGACGCACTAACATCTGTGAGTTCCAATGAACCAATTTCTCTAGACCTTGCACTTAATTAACGTGAAATATATCTCCTCCGAACGATATCAAGATCGTCTCAATATTTGAACCGAAAAGCTTCTCATAACAACTCTCTCGGCGAACAGAAACAAAGTTGAGGATCATAACTCGGTAATTATTGTACTAGCTTACCCTTCGTGGCGCATTCTATATAGCTCAGAAGATCAAAGGAGAGACGACTATGGGGGGAAAGAATAGTAGTCCCATGTGGGGGTTAAATTATTAATGTACAATCCCTTTCAAAGATAAAAATATACAAGCAATAACAATAACACACTTTTATTACTCGTTTCTTACACAGCAAATAGTAACGAGTTCATGACCACATCTCACATAAATAATGCAAATATACGTTGAAAACTCATCATGTCATCTACATCAGAAAAAATGGTCATGGCTGCAGCCAACTTCATAGGTGCAGACTGCTTATTCCAACCAATACCGACAAAAGATGTAGCCAGAGCTAAGGACTCCATCTCCATGGTTGAACCACCATCTCCATGCATATTGAACCAAATGAAAGAATCAAAAGATACGACCCAACGTTACATACTTGAAAAATAAACCCTTCCCTCAGGGAACCTTTTTCCTTATGGATCAATCCTCGTCATCATCGAGTGAAGCAAAAGAGAAGGGATGGAATTTGTATCCGTCTCCCTCGTAAAACTTGTTTTGAAACTCCACCCAATGAAGACGTAATGCATGCAGGAAGGCACTGAGTGTTTCCATCACTAACAACACTCCAACTGTAGCAGCAATGAATACAATGATCCCAACAATAAGAATAATCACATTGTTGTACCTGCAGTAAAAGTCAAAACAGTATCAACCCTCTTCCATAGAAAACACCATCATCTGATACTCGGGAAATTATCTACACCGTTAATAAAAGTTGCTCTAGTACATAGAAGAAAATGGTTTGGATAAAGATTGATAAAAGTAGAATGGAAAACCCATAGACTTTTTTCTTTAGGGAGAAATGCAGCAATGGTCCCTATTGTTTACTCAAAAGTCAATTTAGTCCCCATTGTTTCAAAATGCTCAAAGAGGTCCTCAATGTTTGCAAACATGCTCATTGTGGTTCCTACCGTCAAAACTTTGGTCAGTTTTAACAGATATAAATAGTATTTCAAGGGTAAATTTGAAAAATCACAAAAAACACAAAATTTCACACATAAACACCAAAAAACACACACTAATACACACTCACAAACACACCCATAAACACACACTAACACACGCACATACACACACACTAACACACGCACATACATGCACGAACACACTCATTAACACACTTACACACTGTTTGTAGGGGTGGGGGCTGTTTTGCCGGGGTTGGGTCGGTCGGGGCGGGGCGGGGCCGGTCGGGGCGGGGCACCAGGAGGCAGGAGGGTGGGGCTGTTTCATGGGGCTTAGGACAGTGGGGGTAGGGTGGGGGTGAGGTAGGGATGGGGGCTTAGGATAGCGAGGGTAAGGGTGGGGCTTGGAACCACGGTGGTAGTAGGGTTGGGGCTTGGAACAGCTGTAGTGGGGGTGGGGGCTTGGAACCGCGGTGATGGTGGGTTGAGCTTGTGGTGGTGGGTTGAAAGGTGCTTGTGGTGGTGGGTTGGGACTGTTTCGCTGGGGTAGAGGGTGGTTGGTGGTGGGTGAGGGTTGGAAGAGGAAGAAGATAGGGATATTTTGAGTATTTTATTTTTAAGTAGGGGATAGTTTAGTCATTTTATGAATTTTCTGTTAGATTTTTAACAGTAAAGACCACAATGAACATGTTTGCAAACATTGGGGACCTCTTTGAGCATTTTAAAACAATGGGGACCATTGCTGCATTTCTCCCTTTTCTTTACTCTTAACATGTTAGGCTCCGTTTGTTTGCTGTAAAATATTTTCCCAGAAAATATTTTCCAGATTTAACGATGTTTGGTAACACCGGAAAATTGGTCAACTGTAAAATGTTTTTCGGTCAACAATTGCGGCTGGTACAAAATTCTGAAAAATGTTTTCATTTCCTTTGAGAGAAAAAAATATTTTACGGAACTCACGGTACATCCAAACACCAGAAAATATTTTTCAGCATTCTATTTTTCAGAAAAATATTTTCCCCCAACAAGTTATTTTACGACAAACAAATGGAACCCTGTAAAATATTTTATTTTTCAGAAAAAACATTAACCACGGAAAACATTTTTCACAAGCAAGTTATTTTACGGGAAACAAACGGAGCCTTAGTTCTCCCTTGATTCATCGTAAAAATTAAGAGATCAATTGATCAAGAAACACTAGCGAACCCTGACCAACAAACATAAACTGTGACAGCTTACCCCCAAGCAAGAAGAAGAACCTTCTCATAGAATACACTGGACAACTCAGAGTGCGCAAGGCTGAATAAAACCGAAAAAAGGAAAACATTAGAAAAATCTTGAGCAAACATAGATGCTGGAAGACAGTCCAAGGATTGCATTCAAAATTCTCATTAATTAATTGTTATCTTTCAATTTTTAAGAGATTTTTCAGCAATGCATCTTCCAAATGACAACATACATTCGAAACCAGGTTGTTGCAATCTTAAATGTTCAAAAGCATACCTGAGGGCCCACAACCGAAGATAGGAAGCTGTATTTGAGACTGCTCCAAGCACAAACTCAATTGTATGTATGAGTTGGTGCACAAATACTTCACTAAATTCAAATTCTTCATGTTCATGAGGATCATGATTTGCATCTGATAGCAATGACTCTTCTGTATCTTGAAGAGGTGCATACGATTGACCCTTATGCCTCTGCAGAAGATCAATATTTAAAAGGGTTTGCACATAATATCAAAGAGGAAATTTAGATTAAGCTTACTGGAAAAAGAACAAGAGAACATGCAATAAAAAGAAAACCAATAACAGGCATACATCATGTTGTAACTTCATAAGGAAAGGTTTGGGAAGCAGCATCCATGGGATAGAGACAAAGGCCAAGAGCAACAGCACAATCTGGAGAAAGAACCAAAACAAAAAATAAGCATTGCTCTCACCAGTGTTTATAAATGGAGAATTATTTGCTCATTCAAAAGAAAATAAAAATAAAAAGAATTGATATATATTCAACCTGAGCCATCTTCTGTCCAGGAAAAAGCTGATTTTCACCTAGATCATCTGTAGGACTCAGGAACATGTATATAAGTATGTGGTACAAATCAGCTTGAGAACCAGTAACCCACTTTATAATGATGAGAACAGAAAGATAGCCAAAAAGCCCATTCAAAAATATCATCTGGGGGATGAATTGGAACCTGAAATGCATTGTTAGTCCATAATTAGAAGCAGAATCATATGGAACAACAGAAGCATCTGAACCAAGATTGTGAGCATCAAATTGATGATCAAAGCATAGCATACCAACTCCATGTCATAAAGGACCAAGTCAACACAAGTTGCAATCTGCAAGGAAGATACAAGCAAACCACACTTACCATATATTTAAGTGATTTCTGAAGAATTGTGCATTGAAGTAGCTCAATATTATTCCAAGGTTCATTTGGGCCACACCGATAAGAATTGACATTTTCATCTTCAGTGAGTTAAGGAATGACAGTTCGTTGCGTGTACCATGCCATGAAGGATCAACACCAAATGGGTAGGTGTTACGCACCATAATCAGGCCCTCGGTAGTGGCATCACTGCAACCACCAAGATAAATACATTCAGATGCCATTTAATGGACATAACCTAGAGTGCACTTAAGAAACTATAAAATACCTGCAAGAAGGATCACGACATGCATATGACGAGGGACCAAATAATTCAAATGGGACAGAGAAGAATTCATTGTAGATCAATCCTGTGTAGATTGAGAAGAGCGCCATCAACAAAATCACATAACGCCCACCAAAAGTCATTTCCGTGATATCATCAAGTTTCTGCATCAGAATTTGTGATCTGGTCATGCCTCAAAACAAGGAGACTTATGAAACTTAAAGAGACTCCAGGCGGCTATAAGGCAAATTGATAATTTAGAGTTCCATCAAGACTAAGAGGTATATATTAAAACTCCCTACAATTAGGACGAATAGATCCTCATCCTTGACTAAAACTACAGTTACCACAAAAATACTAAACTACTTCAAAGAAATACCTGACTGGAAAGTTTTTTTTCTCTGAATATGAAGTACAATGTTCCAAGGAGCAGGCATATACCATGCCCCCAGTCACCAAACATGACAGCGAATAGAAATGGGAATGTGACTATAGTGAACACACCAGGATTTGCTTCCTGATACTTGGCAACACTGCAATAAGGCAAATCAAGTGCATGAATATTGTTGTTAACTAGATTCACAGATAAAATCATCATATTGAAGTATATGGATCACACTAGTGTTATACAGCAAGTGCCCAGTCTTGTCAAGAGAGACACAGAGCATTCAAGACTGCGTGAAGTATGCAGTCAGCAGTAACATATCAGTTCCTTTATACTCCATTCCAATCTTATCTGACGCTCTTGCCTTCCCCAAACAGTATTAAGTTATGCAACCAAATGATTGCATCTAGTTGTTAACAATCAAAATGAAGTGTAAAAGCATCCAAAATTTAAATTGTCAGAAGCATTACTATAAGCAAGCTCAATTTCAACCAAATATTTGTATAATTTAATGACACTTGTTCTCTTTCTTGGTATTTTCTCTTCTAGCTCTCCATATAAGAAGGGTGGAAGGGTACATAGAGAAGCATTAAGTCCACCTTCGCCAATCAACTTTCTAGCTTTTACAGACCAACTGCATTGGCTACACAGAGACAACTATTGCTTATATATATCTGACACTTATGGTTTCTTTCTAAAGAAAGTGTTCAGCATATTAAGAAATTTAATCTGTTGGCCCCTTTATTACCTAAAGGACGAACTACAATACGTGTCTTAAATCCAGTTACCTTAAAAATGAACATACATTTTCCTGCACAACACACATAATCTTAAAAGATAAACTCACCCATATGCGTCGACGATGTCTTGGAAAGCAGAAGTGAACTTGTTTGTTCTGAAATACGTGGGCGGTGACTCGCGCGTACGCAGAACCCTGAATATAGCACCAACTTGTGAATTTGAGTCGTGCGTCGCACGCTGAAGTGCATCCTGAATCTGCAGAATTCACATTCCAATGTTTGGTGAACAGCTTCTTACAGTAATTACATTGTGAAATCTCCAAATTTCTTCTTCTTTTTCTCCATTTTAAAAGATAAGTGTCAGATATTCCTTATTTTATAGAGTAATAAATCCCTACTTTCCTTTCTTTAAATCTTAAAAGAAAGGGCCAATATAGGGTTAAAGAAATTTTAATACCTGCTTTGTGGCAAATATGGGACTCCACCCTTCTGCGACAAGGCACTTCTTTGTCACATCAACACTAAGCATATTAAGAGTATGATATATGTACTTTTCCTTTTTCACCTATATGAGTTCAAAATGATACCGTTAGATATGCAAACACAATTTCAGAACATAAAAAAGAAAAGAAAATATCTATGACTTAAATGAGAACTTTTTTATTTGCTAGAAATGACTTGAATGAGAACTTGCTTCATCTACAAGCATGTTTTAAGTTTCTCTATGTTGTGTCATCTAGGACGATATACGACTCGCTAGACAATTAGTCACAGACCAAAAGGTTCCAATGCTCAAACTGTTCGCCAATAGTTTGTAACAAATTGCCACGGTGCAGCAGTCCAGCATCTATCGTCGTCTTTAGTTCTGACAACCTTCCAGAGACCTGAAAAGCAAAAAGTTAGACATACACAAAGTGACGTATTTTCATCCAAAAAGGTGATCTCATTTAATATCCAAATCTACAAGCTAGTCAGATTGGACGCCCAACCCAAAATCAGGAACAGCAATTTAATGAGTACAAACACAGCAAAAAAATATTCAGAATACTGGCAATAACAATACTAATTACAAAACAAAATCACAATAATAGAACAGAAGTGACAAAGATAACACAAGTACACAATAAAATCAATGACAAGACCAACAAGAATGATGATAAAAATATTTTCTACAGCATCATACGAATAAAATGATTTTACCAAGAGGTACATATCATGAGCACTCATATTGCTGGATGTAATAGGGTGTTATGATTTTTTCCTTCCATTTTGGTGAAAAAAATATTGCTTACAAGCTCTAAGGCTTAAAAATTTAAAAACAAATTCTTCTTTGAAAGTATAAAGGAATAAAAAACAAACTATTAACAGCAGGCAACGATAGTTACAAAAATTTCTTGGTGAAAATAGATTAAATTTCAGGAGCTTGTAAGACCCACAAAAAAAAGGGTTGGGCGAGTCACTTTAACAGTAAGCCCTTTTAAGCTTATAAGCCGTATCACCAAGCATCCATGACTAGAGTGTCAGCTCCAAACAGCTGCTAAACACCTTCTAACTCATCAGTTAACAGCATAGTGCTTCAGGAACAACAGCACATCCATAATTAACAAATAACCAGAGCTAGAAATAGTGAGAAAATTGCAGCTTTATTAATGGCTCAACAAAATGGGAAAAAGAGAAAAATGATAAATGAAAAAAAGGACAAAAGGGTAGGAGAAAAGGAGGGTGCCATAATACCTACCTCATTGATCATTTGAGCTTGTTTGCTAAGGTCCTCAGTGAAAGGATAGCGATTCGCCCCAAAAGCTTCACATATCTTAAGAATTTTGTTCTTTGCTCGTTCTCCAGAAAAGAAGACCACAAATACATTTTTATCAACCTGTAGACAGTGACACATTTGTAAGAAACACAGATTAACCACAACATTATAACTGTAGATTATTACTTATGGAGAATGTCTATTTATACACACACTCATATAGCACTGCTGTTTGTAAAAAGTTTCATCCAGAAAAGCACCAGAGATCGACAATAGTCTCCTTGCTTTTCCCCTTTTTGTGGTTTGTTCAGAGGCGGGTGTGGGATTGTTGTCTTTGTCCTTTTTGGGTGGGTGAGATGACACTGAGGAATATATGTAAATTGTCCATGGACTAATATAGATCCCGTTATATAATCATGTCATAGAAAGAAAAAGTTTGTACAGTTTTTCATCAAGCACACAGTGATATGGAAGTTGGACCTACAGATAGAAATTTATAATTAGGCTTTCAATCTTTCATCACAAAAAGAAAGTCAAAATTATGAATTTATCTATTTCTTAAAATAGAAAAAATAGTTATCAACAGAGGACGTAAAACATAACCATGTGCAAAGGATCACATCCCTGCTCCCAAAGCAAAACAATCCCTATCCCACTAGCTACAGTTGGCTATATGGATCTAAAACAGTTACTCATTTCTTTTGAGAACCTTCCTCTCAATTAGCTCCATGCATGGAAAAATCCCATTTTGAGTTTATCCATCCAACTCCTATTACGAATCCCTCTACCCTTCGGTGTTCCTCTCGCTGCAAGGACCCAACACTGGAACTGTGTACCTCACGCCCTTTTGGGCTACCAGGTCGAACATCTTCCAGATCAGACCAAAGCGAACGAGATTTTCCGTTCCACTTCAATCGTCTCCAAGTTGACATTACAACCAGAGCTTCAAAGAACTGATTTATGGTCGCCTATAGTGACAATGTACACTGCGTGGGACCTCAACCACTGCTCAGACACTTCCAGAGTATAAACCCTGTAATATCTAAAGGTCATACGCCACTGAACAATCTGAGACGGTATTTTTCTTGTTTGTTTTTGTCTTCATAGCCGTAAGGCCCATAACCTCCATGCACGCTCGAGTAACCATATGCATCTTCCCTCCCATGAAGATCATTTCACCTTTTCATATCCCTTGCACTAGCCCTTCGAAGTCCTCCAAAAACTTCTCCTTAGGTTAGTCTCCTAGTCCAACCGGGGGGAGTAGGTGCTAATAATGTAGTGTCCCCGCACCTACCACTTCCTCAATTGCAACAATCTTATCACCATAGTTCTTGCCATTTACTACATGCTCCTTTAGGTCCTTTCTCAACTATGCCCACCCATTCCTCAATCTCTCTTTCCCCGCATCAATCTGCTTTGCTCACTCTGCTACCCATTTCGTCTCTTGGAAGCAAGCCATGCCAATCGTCTCCATTTTACTGTAGCCACTACCTCCACAAGTTTTCAACTGAATTCTCAATATAAGTCCCTAATTTTTGTGTCCTCCTGTGTTGGCCAATATCTGCCATCATCCATGAATGTGTAGGAACCCTTGGCTATTTAGCACGACAGCGAGTACTGATACTTAAAACTATACTTGGATAACACAGCAAGCCGTTAATAGGAGGCGCCCCAACAGAGAGGAACAAAAAAGAGAATAAGAATTAATGTATACCTACAAACAGTACATGTATCAATAACCTAAATTTAAAGAGATAAAAAGATGAAACCATGTACCTTCTCTCCTGAGACAGGATCTGTGACAGGGTGGTCAACCACAGCCTGTTTCAAAAACACGTTACCCCTTGTGGCACGAAACAAAATCCTCTCGAAGGGAATTGATTTTTCCCGAGGAACGAGTCCACTTATGAACCCCAATTTAACTTGCTTGGATGGATCACTTGTAACTTCCTACAAAAACAAAACCAACAAAGGAGTACAGTGAGCAAAGGAGGAAAAAATAGCTTTCTTGTGAAAGGGAAAACTCATAACTGACAATTTTACCTCCTCTAATAGCAAAGGAGTTAGTTTGATTTTTAAAAAAGAACTTGGAATTGACTTCTGTACCTGCTCTGATAGCAAAGGAGTCTCCAGGGATTCTTCACCACTTTGAGTTGATGCATATTCTCTTTGTTGAGCCTCAACACTGCTCAGTGCCGATTGAAAAAACTCACCAGCCTGAGTTTAACAATAGCATAGCATTTTAAAGGAAGCAAGTCAGCTTATAATCGGGAATTCAGAACATGTTGCATGTCAAAATATTCCATAAAAGTAAAGGCATTTAAGAGCTCTCGTGATTTCAGGTATCAGAATCTTCACAAACTAATCAAGTTTGAAATAAAATGATATGACCTTGTAGCTCCTGTTGTTTAACTATACCAGGAGAAATCTTCAGCAGTCATAGTTTCCAATTTCTGATTTAGTAAAAGGAAAAAGCTTAACTTCATAATACAATGCTTACTTTCCAGGTTCTGTTTAGCTCAACTAGAGCTTGATCACATAATAAAGTATGAATGGTCTAATTTGATACCCAGTCTCCTGGCACTTGAGGAATAACTCATCACTTTACACATCAACAAATAAATTCTCAGAATTGATGAGTTAATAGGTCTTTTCGCGATTCAAATCAGTGACCTTATGATAATTTCCCCCTTCCCAGATTATGCAACCCTCTTGCAAGTAAGTCTGTCGGTCCTAATGAAAAAAAAAAAAATGTACCTTCTGCAGGACCAGCTTATATTCCACTAGTTCATTGTAAGAGCGCAGCAACTTATCACTGTTGGCATTGATTTCAGTTAGCTCAGCTTCAAGATCTCCAAGCTTTACCTAGGATCAACACAGGAGGAAATGGTTTAAAAAATTGCAATACAGAAGCAGCAATTGAAGCCATAATAAACATCTACAATACCTCCAGGTCATCCAGATTGACATCAGTTTGTGTCAGAGGCCTTGTTGCAGGTGTCAGACCAGCCTTCAACATTTGCTCCTTGAAAAATCGCAACTTCCGTGCCATCTCTCCACATCTTTTAATCTTTACAGGAGAATAATGCAAGATCACTAATTATGAATTTGAAAGAAAATTAAATTCACCTTGTACAGGAAAAATGAAATTTTATACAGTTGTATATCCAGTTCACAAGTATAGGTGGTCTATCTACCTGTACTTCAATAAAATCATCAATTGCGTTGACATGCCACACCTGGAATTATCATGTATGTAATTTCTAGCTTTACCTATAAGCGCACTCATACTCATCACTTATTAAGGTTTCTGGGAAAACACTAAGAGCAGAATTCAATAGATACACTAAACTACTAAAGTCACAACCAAGGGTAGAAATCCTAAGGGCCGACCCCTTCCACACGTTGCTGATGTTTGAAGTTGACATCATAAAGCTGAAGAGAATTCAATGCCTAACGTCAATTGAAGCAGCATACAAAGTTTCCAATTATAGCTTACCTGGATAGAGATATGTTATCTCTCAGTGATATCTGTAATATCTGTTCTACAAAAAAAATTAATAATTGGAGAACGGGTTAATTTCACTTATGCAGAAAGACGGGAACCTTAATGGATTACATCCTGCTGGACAGTAGTATTATTTTCCTTTCTATGTTAGCAGTCATCAACAAAGATTTGTATAAAATGTCAAAGCAGAAAAGGGTGCTAATTCTTCTAACAATAACAAGCATTTACCTGGGTGGCATACGTTCGCTGGAAGGGGCTCTTTTCTGCATTCAGCTGAAGGAAACAAAAACATTATTAGATACAAAAATCAGGAGGCTGAATCAACTACATAAAAAGTTTGTGAAAAGCTTAGATTGTCAATCATTAATCTAGAAACCAATTTGAATCATTACAATGTACAGTAAACAAAACACGGTTAGATACATAAATCAGGAGGCGGCATTATCTCAAGATAAAAATTTCAGCACATGGTAAAAGCCTAGACTGTCAATCATCAATCGACAAACCAATTTCCATCAGTATGATGTACAGCATACTCAAAATTTAATTGCCAAGTTACCCTTCTTCTTCGCGTGCCAAGTCATATTCTCTTGAAACAAGAGGCCAAAAGCAAAAAACAAAGAGATAATTGACACCCATCAGACCAAAAATTACTAAAGAATATTAACAAATCAAGTAATTAGGTGGTTGAAGCAGATATGCAATGGCGTCGTTAATCTAAACCCCAGCTCAAGTGCAGTCTTTACCCAAAAGCCGATACCTTTTTGCATCACCGATCCACAAACATGTAATAAAAATCCGTGTTTTATGAATAATACACCCTAAAATTGCGAAAGCCTCAAAGTCAAAACGCAAATCCTCAGCACCAAGGGTTTCAATTACTTGCTAGTCAACACTGTTTGGTGAATTGAAATCAGCAAACAATCTCAAGTCAAAGAGATACAATTTTACTGAAGCAGTCACATTAACAAAACCCTAGCACATCAATATATATATACACACACACATATATATATATAAAGAAATTAGTGTGTGAGTGAGTGTACGGACATCTTTGAACTGGATGAGGCCGAGGTCACCGAGGTAAGAGACGGTGAGGTGAGCGGACTCGATGGGGATGATGAGTTGAACGAGCTGCATCGGCTCTGACCTGCACAGATCCATCGGCGGACAACATCCTCCTCCGCCTCTCTCTCCCATATTGTCCACCGTCCGATTCTCTTTCTCTCTCTAATCAGTCTCTCTTCTCTCTCCTCTCTCTCTCGCGTTTGTTTCTCTCTCTATACAGCTTAGATCATAAACGCATATAATTTGTCACGGAGGCACAAGTGAGACAGTACTTGCTAACTATTTTTCTTTTTACCATCTTAAATTGTCCACATCTCTCACGTTGTTATTGCATTGTTACCCCTTAATCTTGGCTATTTTTCCTTTTTACCCCCTGATATTATTAAGAGACGCCAAAAGACAACCAGCTTTTACTTTTTTTGTTTTCTGTGTTTTTTTGTGTATCCATTTTCCTCACGAATTTTATATGTGAATTCTAGTGAGATCATGTGGAATCGGGAAAACGTGGACATATGTTGCCTGCAAATATATAATAATTGGTATTAATTTATTTTTCCAATTGTTCACTAATCTTGTTTAATGATTTTGAACGCATATGACGAGATTTGTAACAAAAAAGACTATTATTTTATATATTAATTTATACACATACGTTAGATTAATAAACATTTTTATGTTTTAATGCAACAATCAGATATTTTTTCCTCAACAATTAAGTGTTTGGACTCAAATTTTTTACCTGAATCAAAATTGAGAATTACAATTAAAATCGGTCCAATCGTTTACTAAGCCAAACTAAGATTTTAGCTCCTTCTCATTTCTCTCTTTTGCTACCTATTTTGGGAGTAGAATGGATGTGGAATGTAGATGAATCGATCTTTTAGCCTTTTCTTTTTTGGCGTACATAATAGTTTCATTCTGAGTTTGGCATATATATAATTTTGCTCATAAGTGTCATTGAGTATACACGCTGGTGATACAAAATAGATTTAACCCTCAACCCTTTAGCTATATTTTCGGTTTGAAATCATTTAGCTACTTTCTCCCTTATACAATAATTATTTTTTTTAAAATATAGCAAGATAAGTTGCACATTTTGAAAACAATAAGGGGTAATATACAATTTGCAGTTAACTAAAATGAATTTTACATAAGAGATGCAATTAATCGCTTAACAATGGCATATACTGGATGTTTTCAGGTATCATTAGTTCATAATTTCATGAAAATCAAGTGGTGTGACAACTTCCCTCAAGTAAATTCTTAGATCTATTTTACTTTATATGATTTTGTAATAAACTATGTCTTTCATCTATCGTTTGATTGAATTTAGGAAATAAAATTTTTATAATACAATTTCGTAAATCAAGAGAATTTGTTATATATTTCTAAGGGTGCTTTTATCTTTACTAATTTTTAACAGGTTATATAATGTTATAGGATTTAGTAAGACAAATTTAAAGATTATGACATTTGAACCCCTACTAGTTTAAGTTTTTGAAAAGAAAAGGCTAGTAGAATGGGGTATTTAATCAGTCTCACCTAATCATTTTCAAATGACAACAACAAACTGATTGTTTTTTTTTTTGGGAAATATTTATTGCATCGATGATAATAAATCAAAATCCTGTTTGTGAAGCCTCAGCCTTTAGGAATCCAATCATAGCAATACACTACACTCCATCAGGTTTACTTTAATGATTCCAATTAAGCTGCAAATTGAATTGTCAAGCACAACACGACAACATTGTAATTCCATGACTCTATGTTAGTTCTCGAATGTTCCTACCGTGACTTTGTATTGGTTCTCTAGTGTTCTAACCCTCTTAAATTGTATCTTAATTAATGACCATCCTCTAAATAGAAATTAACTTAACCATTTTCTCGTGTGAGGAGCAAACTAGGAAAGCAACGTCTTGACATAAAATGGCATTAAAAGGTGTGGCATTAAAAGGTGTGGTCCGCACGGAGAGAAGCCATTTTCTTCCGATTATTCTAGTGTTTGAGAGTTTTTTTTTTTTCTTTTTAAGTTTATACTCAAGTTCTAATTTCAAAATAAAAAGTCTATAATTGGGCTTCTGTGGACCAGGGTAGCACACGTTCCAGACTCAGATGGGTCACACCATGTCCGGATGAAAAAGATTCTACGGAACAGTAAAGAAAAAAGGATTGAAACAAGACAAGTTTCATTTTCGAAACCAACTAAATAAATACACAATAACTAGTAAGGTTGGAAGCTTCAGTAGAACTGCTCACTGCAGCTAACGACAGCTGAACAAAGGACATAGAAGTACCTCCATACAATACCGAAAATTATTCAGTCCGTCAGTCAAAACTGTGAGGAGAGCTCACCCTTCAACCAAAAAAAAAAAAAAGAGAGGGAGCTCACCCCATGTTAGGTGCCGTACAGTCCAGCTGATGGACTGAAGTTGATCTGCATTTGCAGCAGCCTCTTCTAACTTCTCTAATGTTTCGCATAAATGAGTGCTAGGCTGCTAATTGAACCGAAAACTCAATCCAGGAAATATCCTGCAATAACAAATATAGCGCAACCATGTATATTCCCGGGAGTCAATATTATGTTACAGATCTAATTATACTAAATTAGTATACAAGCAGTATTGTTTTGGCAAGCATGGCTTCCTTTAGTACAATGCGACCAATGCCGTCACTAATGAGCAAACCGTTGAGGGGGATAAATTCTACGAACATAAATTTCACTACCACCGGCAATGAACTCGTAGTTGTTTCAGCAATAAACCTATGTTGCCATTGTTATCAGCACATCATATTATATTCTCTTCACACTGTCTCCTTGAACGACGACAAATCCTTCGCTTGCAAGTGTAGCAAGTGCATTTCGCAGCTGATACATCATTAAAGGGACAAATCATCAATGCAAAATTTCAACGCATACATACATAAACACACACGTTCATAAGAGAGAGAGAGAAAGAGATTTACATCATTAAGGTGAACTTCAGGTCCAGAACTTTGCTTCTTCAACTCTTCAAGTAACTGTAATGGTAATTTTAGTACAAATCAGCTTTTTAATTCTTTTAAAGAGAAAATGGCTAACAGAGAACTCTTAAACAGAGTTTACACACCTCCATTAGACGAGTTGAGGGTCCACCAAGTTGCATTTTCTCCATGATTATGTTGCGGGTGGTTGTTACTAGATTTTCCCTTCTCATCCTTTCACTTGCAGAAACTCCAGTAGTAATGAGATCCATATCAATTGTACCTGCACCAGACATCAAACATTCAGTAAAAGAAAAGGCGCGATCTTCAAAATAGAAATTATCATTTAACGAAAAAACTGAAAAAGTTATTTAAGACAAATGAAATTAAAAAAATGAGTTCACCAAATTAATTTCTCCAGATGGGATGCGAGAAGCAAGATTTACTTCCAACTGACGTAGACATGATTTCTTTTCTGATGCTACAGGTAGCAATACATGTCTAAAGAAAAACTTAAATCTAGAAACTGGGACTGATACTTTACCAGTTGAATGGTCCGTTGCAGACTGCTGAAGTGCAACTTCAAGAAGACGAAAAGCCTCCATAACATCATGCTTTTCAACCTGCACGCGATAGGAGTTATAGGGCCATATTCACTGCAGTCACCATCGTCTCAAAAAAATATATGTTTGATCACAGGTGAAGTTTACCAACCTGTTCTGAGAATCGTATCCGAGCCAGAGCCTCGCTGAGGCGTATTAAACTCTCAATCTGCCTTGGTGTTGCTGTTATCACCTGTAGAGGTTTAAAGGTCAATACAGATATATGATACATAGGCCTATATCAAATCCAGGGAAAAAGAATGAACCCAAACTTGAAGAATAAATCAGACGCTATAACTAAGTTTTTCTCTCTGATCAGGGGCAAGTACGACTAAACAAGAACCCAAGCAAATGAGAAAGTGTCTTGCAGAATTCACCACTTATACTTTGCATCCGGAGGCACATAAATTGGACAACTAAAAGTAGCCTAGAGGTTTTTTCCATTTTGACTCCTGTTAGAATTTAATCAGATAGGTAGGCCAGTGACATTTTCCCAGAGATAAACAAATACATAGCATGCAATTACATCATATAGTAATACTACTCAGTAGCATTTCAGACCAAATTGTCTTGATAGCACTCAAAACCAGCAATTATTTACGAAGGAAAATGAAAGTCAGACAACAATTATACCTTTTTACTACTGCCTGGGAAATTGCCTCTTCTTCTCATCTCCACATACCCTCTGGTCAACTCTTCAGCAGCTTCATCAGATAACTGTGGATGGATGTGCTTTCGGGCATAGCTTACATAAGCAGTTAATGTTGGAAGGTCTATAATATCCTGCATTGAGCTCTGAAAAGGTAGGGAAAGTTGGCAGATTAACTTCTCCAAATAGTAACTGCAAAAGGATAGTGGGAAAACAATAGAAATCCCAAACCTCAGGATTCTCAAAGTGTAATGCAACAATGTGCTTTGCCAGACGCCTGTCGTTCTGCTCATCGGCCTTGTCAAGTATCAAATAAATCAAATCAAACCTGAAAGGATAAGTGATAAGTCAGGAAACCTCCAGATTTGGGAATATGCTTAAAGATTCACATATAATTGACAGAGCGTCCAGAGTTTGTAACATAATCTATTAAGCATACTACATTCAAATATGACAAAATTTATATTACTAGAGTCTAGTCTGTCCAACAGAGATACATAAGACCCCTCGTATCTTTATGATACTAACATCACTCTAGCATATTTATAAAATTTACCTGGATAACAGGGTTGGAGGAAGGTGTATGTTGTCAATTACTGATACACGAGGATTATATCGTGAACCAATTGGATTTGCGCAAGCCAATACTGACGTTCGGGCATTTAGAGAAGCAATAATCCCTGCTTTTGCTACAGAAACAGTTTGTTGCTCCATTACCTGTGGATAAAACAAATTAATTGAACTATAAAGGGAAAAAATGGCATCTGGTTATGGAAGTCACAACAAACAGTTACCAGAGCTTTCCCTCATCTACAGAAATTGGTAATAATTAATAATGCAGTAGATGATGAGAGCCCTACCTCATGTAACATGCTCCTTGCACTATCAGACATCTTGTCAAATTCATCAATACAACAGATCCCTCTATCACTGAGGACTAGGGCTCCGCTCTCCAGAACCTATAAAGTTGTTGAACATTATATCCACATTCACATAATTGCATTATACTAATGAAATATGTGTCTGCAAAAAGATCATCTGAAAGCAACAACATACAGTTTCACCAGTCTCAGGATCTTTGGCAACATAAGCAGTCAACCCAACAGCAGAGCTTCCTCGTCCACTGGTATAGATTCCACGAGGAGAAAGCTTGTGAATGTATTGGAGCAGCTGGGACTTGCTGGTACCAGGATCACCAACAAGGAGAATATTGATGTCACCTCGGAAGCTAGCCCCAGATGTCAAGGTCAAAGCATTCCCACCAAAAAGCTACAACAGAATCACCAAATCAGAAAATTGAGCATTGGTATATTATAAATATACATAACTGCCAATTAATAATTACACTTGTGATAAGCCAGTCTAGCCATTAATAACATTTACAAAGAAATACCTGGCAAAGTAGTCCTCTTTTTACATCATCCAATTCCCATATGTTTGGCGCCAAAGACCTTGTCAACCTCTCATAGATATCAGGTTGTTTTGATAGCTCTTTCAATTTCTCCACCTGTGTTTGCATCTAAGAATGTAAAAAGAAAAGAAAACAGAGAAAAGTTTCTTTGTAGAATAAGGAATGCATTGTACTACCTGATCTTCATAATTAGGAGTGCTGTTGTCATTTCTGTTTGCACCATTATCAATTTCCATGGGATCCTCAGCGTGCAATCTAGATTTGTCATTCTTCTTTATGTGAAGACAGTCGATGTACGTCTGGAACCAAAACAAATATTGTTAATCTCTGACAACACTTTGCACAACCATGCTCCATTCTCAGATTTGAGTTCTTCACAGGTATCTAATTGACTGTCAAGGAGCTTAAATAATAATGACTCGCCTTAAACAATGATTTTACTGTCCTCTGTATTGCTCCAACT
Source organism: Ehretia macrophylla (assembly GCA_037974665.1). Lineage (NCBI taxonomy): Eukaryota > Viridiplantae > Streptophyta > Magnoliopsida > Boraginales > Ehretiaceae > Ehretia > Ehretia macrophylla. The sequence continues at coordinate 10,091,606 of CM075776.1, read as the reverse complement.
CTGACACTCATAGCACGATAGATTCCAGTGACCTAATGAGCAAGATGAACAGAACAGATCAGATCAGCATACTGAATATGAAACTGCAATTGACTATAGCATCAAGCCCAAACACAAATGTGATGAACAGCCTCACCTCAATTCTGTCACCCGGCTTCCCAGCATCCACCAGTTTGTCATGCATCAGCAAGCTTACTGTGTGAGGTGTACCTCCCTCAGGGATCTCATCTGGTGTCTCTTGGAGCCTCACAATTTGCTTATCAGCAAACCTATCCATGCATGCATAATACAGTTGAGAAAAAACATTGAGGTGTTTAAACCTCAAAGGAAATCTCCAATAAAGTAGATTGAAGTTCTTTGATTCATCTTCAATTGATGTTGGTAACTTCCCAATTTTTGAATTCACATTCTTTAATATGTGCCTAAAGATTTCTTATCAGATTCTTCCTTCTGGGAGCAAAAGTTACACCTATTCAAAATATTTTATGTGAATCCTGATATCTTTGACTAGTACGTTAGATTGCCCTCCAATCATATTTCTTTGAAATATCAGTTGTCTGCATCTTCCGTCATTCATTCATAGTTAATTTTTTTTCAATTATGCAGTAAAATAAACTTGAGCAACTCAAACAGCAGAACGAGCATGGAAATAATAAGGCATCGAAGAACTGGTTTACATGTCTATCTGACAAATGAATATAATGCTGATTGGAACCACAAACACTTGGGTTAAACATACATCTCCTTATAGGGAGAATTGGATGGACAAGAAACCACACAATAATCAGACAAGCTATGTTATGTCAGTTTCAGTTTTAAACTAGCAACAAAGCATCTTAATCACCATTGACCAATTACAATAAGATCAAATTATGAATAAGCAGATATATTACCTGCACCTATTGTGAACTAGGGTCATAGAATTCTTGGCAAGACACTCTTGCTTCCCACATGTAGTTGGCTCACTAATTCTACCTGAACCGACGACAAATAGAAAACCAGATCATGAAGAAGACAATCCATTAACATATTGTAAACAAGATCAAAGACAACGATTGAAGTAAATTACCCCTATCGACAACAATGGGATCAGAGTAGTATCCACACACAAGACACCTAAATATTGCTTCCCTGATCTCGGGTATAATTGAGCTACACCGAATAATCATCCCTTTCACTGACACCATCTTCTCAATATCTAATCAATTAAAAACACGCAATGTCAACTCATTAAATCATCAGATAAATGCATGGAAAATTTAAATAATTAGGGGCTAATTAACTAAACTAACCTGATGGATTGAGATTTCGCAGCGAAGTTGAGCTCTTGAGGTTAAATATCCTAACTTGTACATGCTTTTCGAACAACGGGTTGATTCTACTAACCATATCCATTAACACAATATCGAAAATCGCTAACACTTCAAGAGGGTACCTAACCATTTTGGTGTATAGATCAGTGTCATAATCAAGCACGTGGTGCGCATCAACGTCAAGCGAATCGCCTTCAATTTCAATCACGTGGTGAATTTCCCTCATGTACTTGCCTTCAATATCTGAAGGCCTTTCGCGAAAGTTCCTCAAAAACCGAAGAATCGAAGCATTAACATCCTGTACGCTAATGTTTGTGCCCCACACGTACATTGGTTGGGCCTCATCGGCGTCATCTCCATCCCCGCCCTCAGAAGATGGCGGTGGGGCGTCGTCGGCGGAGGAAGGTGTGGCCGCAGCAGCGAAGGGGGTGGAGGTGGAGGGTCTTCTTCGGCCTCGGCGACTGTTTGTGCTGGAAGGAGTTGGCGTGGCTTCGGGGGTCGCGAAGAGGGATGTTGAGGGTGGTGGTGGTGGGGTGGCGTATGCGGCGGCAGAGGGGCGCCGACCTCGCTTTCGGCGAGTTCCATCGCCTGGAGATGAAAATGTGTTTCCAATTGGGCTTGATGTCAAGTCATCTGGTGACGAAGGACCTGTAGGTGTGCAAAATTATAACATTAATTTGAGCTACAAAACAAATCTAAATCAATAAATAAATAAATATGTGTGTGTGTCTGTCGATGTATTATGTGTGAGAAAGAGTTACCGTGGATGTTTGCCGGAGACAAATCGGAAGCCATGAGTGTGTGTTCTGTATGAGAGAAAGAGTGTTGGGGGTAGGGGTGGGGGTGGTTAGGGTGTAGCAAATGGAGGTGAAGATCAATGAGATAGGTGATTTTTGGCGGGAAACTATATGTACTTTTGGCGCCAAAAGAGCTGGAACTGTTGGGTCATGGGTGCAAGTGATTAATTGGGCTTGAAGGCAGAAAAATAGAGCTCGGGACAGGTGGGTGCGACTGATTAAATGGGCTTCAAGGCCCACATAGAGAGCTTTTTTTTTTTTTTTTTTTTTTTTTTTGTTTTTGTTTATGTGCAAATGAAACGAGCCATTATATGGGCCATCCTAATCATATTTGTTAATGGATGGGGATGATAGGGGATGCAAATGGTTTTATGGTCTGTTTGAGCTCAAATGGCTGTCAGACCCCAATGTCAAAGTTTTACAGCTAGTTTAACGAAACTGACTTGGCCAGAAGAAACAAGTTTTCTATAGTAGCCCAAACAGGAGTGTTATGGATTTAAATCTTAAAATAACATTGTTAGGTCATATAAGAATATATGTCCGCGTGTTATGCATCATGGGCTATTAAGTCAACTTCAACAGTTTCTTTATTTTTTTTCTACATGTAGAGATTTTGAACAATTTCTCTACATCTATAGATTCTCTATTTTAGTTTCACTCCAACAGCTTCTCTACATTTACTCAACCTCTGTTTTTAAAGAATTTCTATTTCAGTTTCACTCCAACAGTTTCTCTATTTTACAGATTCTCTATTTTTGTTTTACTCCAAAATATTTTCTTATTTTAATTAAATATATTATTTTAATTCAAATTTTATTATTACCATTTTTTAATATTTGTTCATTGTTAATAATGATTTTTATTTTTAATTCTAATATTTTTTATTTTTTATTTTTAAACTTTTTAAACTTTTTATTTATATTTGTTTATTTTTTATGATGATATTCTATTTTTTTATGTCTTGTATTATCGATGATATCAATTAGTCGTAAATCTGACCGTTGGAGACTTTGTTTTTTTTTCATGCTTTAATTTTTATTTTTTTTAAGTTGTCAATTTTTAAGTTTTAGAGAATGGATTCAGTATATCCACATGTGGAGATGCTGAATCCAATTATATAGATTATTTACAAATTTTTTACATTGTAGAGATGCTACTGAAAATAGAAGTCTCCAAAAACATCTTTACATATAGAGATTTTGCATTTTTACATAAACTATTGGAGAAGGCCTTAAGTAGGTATTGCATCTATTTCGTCTTAGGCCCATAAGTCAAAACCAATAGCATGAATTCGAAGAATAATTTGAGTCAATTTTATTGACCCATAATCTAATTTATTGAATTAATTCTTGAACCTATGTCTAAACTTTTCTTTTGGAACGATGGAGGTCAAAACTTCAATAAAAATTTAAAATCTTTAATTACAGCATGTCATTATTTAATAATTCCATTCAATTATTGGGTGTTATATATATAAGTAAATCTGTCCTAGCTCCCCCAAGAGATTTAGGAGGCTGTCACAGCATCAGGCTGATGGTATGAAGTCCTAATGCTTATAAAGTGTACTTTTCAAAAGGTTTAAATTATTAGAGATTATTTAATTTTTAATTTAATGTCTCTTGCAGCTCTAAGTGAAAACTTTTACAAGAAAAATACATAATATAATTGAGAGTTGTCTGTTAATAAAAATGTCTCAGGATACGCTTAGATGATAATTCTATAACTTTGCAAAAAAAAAAAATGATAATTGTATAGTATTTATGTAGATATAACGTATAGCTAGAGGGTTTGCTTTCCCTTTTGGTGAAAAGGAGGAATGATAAGAAAAGTAAAAAACTAGAGAAGATATGAGTAGATAAATTGCTCAAACGTAAACGTATGATTAGGGTCTAAAAGGGAAAATTTTACATTTAGTTCCTATTGTTTATAAAGTGTTTCAATTTAGTCTTTATTATTTAAAATATTTTAATTTAATTCCTATTATTTTTCAAAAAGTTTCAATTTCATCTTTATTATTTAATATGTCTCAATTTAGTCCCTATTATTTTTAAAAAAAAATTAAATTCGTCCATATTATTTTTAAAAAGTTTCAATTTCGTCTTTATTATTTTCTTAAAGTTTCAAATTCATCCCTATTATCCAAGGATTAGATTGATTTTTTTTTTTAGAAACAATAGGGATGAATTTAAAACTTTTTAAAAAATAATAGGAATGAAACTGAAATTTTTTGAAAAATAATAAAGACGAAATTGAAAACTTTAAACAATATAGATAAAATTGAAACTTTTGGTGAAATAATAGAGACTAAATTGAGACATTTTAAACATTAAAAACTAAAATGAAACATTTTGTAAATAATAAGAACTAAATGTAACATTTACCCGGTCTAAAACATCATATGATCTTGGCTTCTACAATATGATCTATTCCAATTATCATTTAATAAGAATTTTATTGTCGGGTGTAAGTCTTATCCGGTTTAATATAACACAGCATGAGTTCAAGCACAGCCATGCCCCAGTCAAATCTAGGATATAAAACAGGTATGAAGTCTACATAAGTAGTATCAAAGATTAACTTTGCCTTGGCTTGTTGAAGCTTTTCAACTTTTTAGCTTTAGTGAATTGGATTGACCATTTTAAAGATAAGTGAGTTTGTACTGTAGAAATGTCCTTTTTTACAGCTATTCATTAGAAGAAATCATGAAAATAGTGAGATCAAACATATATATATGAATTAAAAATATAATAAAAAGATCAACTATTACAAATTCCAACAAATCTCTGCCTTCAAAAGCGAAGTGGTAGCTCAGTTCTCATTGCTACATTCAGGTCTAGACTTTGCAAAACAAGTAATAAATTAATCCCAATTAAACTATATAATTTTCGGCTTAAAAACTGCGTATATGTAACGAATAGGTATGTGTATATATGGAAATACCTCAAAATGAAATACATCTGCAATTACACGAATAAATGTATACCATAGTACTCTCGAAAAGATCCGATAGTTTTTGGCATGATGAAGAATATTACATAATTGAAAAACTATGGATACATGTGGATTGGAGTTCTTTTTTTTCTTTAAAGGAGCCAAAAGTCGATACAATTTAACCTATCATTTCAAGAGAGGATTTTCCCGTTTGTCCTTCTCCAAGAGGAGATGAAGCTGATCCGGCAATTAGTCCAATAGAGTGCTTCCAGTGAGGAAATGAAGCCCCAATTTTTTATGTAAAAAATAATTCATCCTTGAGTTTCTGACAGAAGTATGAAATAGAAAAGCTAACATTACTCGGAGGGATTATTAACACAAACCGATCAAACTTTTCCAAGTGATCCGAATGGAAAATAAATTAATGAACGACGTTTTAAATGCAATTTCCGCGCATCAGCATAAAATAATAATTAAGAATTAATGCTAAGCAGTAATGATGCTTGTGTCGTGCATGCTTATAAACAAAAGAAGCATGCCAGACATACAACATCAGCAAGCCTCCCAGATTCAAATATGGCTGCTTGAGGTATAGAAAAAGCAGCTTATTGCTTTTGGTTTCTGCAATTGTTAAGCGGATTAGCACTTAGATCATCATTGTGGTATTTAGATTATCAAATCCTCATATTACACAAGAGCCTAAACGTAGGGAATTAAGCTTAACTGAAGTCTTATCCGACTAGTATTACGACCGTGTTTGAGTGGGATTATGTCCATAACAATCTTTTTTGTTTTTTTTTTTTTTTTTAGTATATCAACTAAGTATCTGTATAGAAGGTGATAAATTGGTAAAATAATAGGGTGATATACAACAACGCTCAATTAAGAGACTTCACAATCTCCTTCTACTAGACAACGAGGACTTTACCTAATTAACTTAGATCTTAATTATCATTAAAAGGGGGAGAACATTGGTAGACTATAGGTGGAGGATGAAGCATAATTGGACTTCAAATCTTGGAAATACTATACTCCAAACCTAGCATAAATTCATGTTAGATAGTGGACCTATTACCTTAATGTATGACGAATTATGTTATAAGTGAGTAAATGATTGTGTGTATACATATATACGTGTGCGCGCGCGCACGCACGTGTATAGGTAAGTAACTTTCTTGTCAATTATTTCACCATGAACTTACATACAGATAAGATCATTTGACTAGGAGTTAATAACATTTATAGTCCAATTTCAAATGACAATCTAACATCCCAACAAGTTTTCGAAGAAACCATGCTTAACAAAGTTAATTTTCTTTGACAAACTGAAGATAATAAATAATATAATAAATTTCTCTCTAATAGCTTATCAGGTATTAAAGCTTATCAGATATTAGAGTCTAAGTACTAAAAGGATATGAGTTCAAAATTCACCGCAACTCATTTAAAAACACTGTCCAAGTGTAAGACTAAAAAACTAAATCCGCCTACACTTGCGGGGACATGAAGACAATAAATAATATAAGTTTAAACTTTTAGATGATGTGGTCGCCTAATACAAACAAATAAACTGCACGATAAATTAATAGCTATCTAGCTTGTTTTTCTTCTTTCATATGGAAAATGATAACATACCGTTTATATGTAATTACATTAACAAGAAGAAATGTACTTTTATCAACTAATGAGAAACCCTGATTGCAATTTCAATCTCAAACATTGGAGGAAAATTAAAGATTCCCAAAATCCGTACAAGTACTGATCTTTTCTCTCTTTTGTGTTACAAGCCCTAAGACAACCTAGAACCCTATCATTATGTCTATAACGTATCCAAAGATCAGCATAAATATTTTAATCTTCGTATGTATTCCTTTTCGAAAAAGCTCCTCATGCCGGACGATAAAGGTTGAAAAATATAGCATTGGTTAAAGTCCTTTATTAATTAGTACATATAATTAAAAGAAACATCACTATCTGTTTGGCATAAAGCTAGCTAGCTTGCTTGCATGACTGCTCCATGTCATGTTCCTAATACAAAAAAGTTTTGTTATATATACCCCTTCCATAAAAAGGAGGAGTTTCATTATTAATGAACTAAATGGGAAAGTCATCTAGAAAGAATTCACTTGAGAGAATGCACTCTTTTAAGTATTTTTTTTTTCTTTCTTAAGATTGTTGATTCTAGTTGCATCTCAGTGAAAGGAACCTTTTTTTCATAATGACTTGAGTGCTTGTTTTCTTTCTGCCCTAGTACTAAGTATATATTCTAATGTGTAGTGTCATTGAAGGGTATCAATCTTTTCATTATTTCCTTAGTGTGAATGTCTCTTTAGCATAAAAGGTTTAAACATGTGGCTTACTAGGTGCTTTCTGCTTGGAGTCACTATTATCAAAAAATAATCACCAGATGCCCACCAAATCTTTTTGCCCTCAACATTATTAAAATTCCCTCTTGAGAGTTAGCTATCAATTCTTTATAGCATCTCTGTGATTCCTTATGCCCCATTAATTTACTATGATAACCCCACAATGTGCAATAAATTAAATGTCAAAGTTTACTTATGAGAAATTTCAACAGACGTGCATAAATAGTACCTTTTGAAAGCTTTAACAATGAGTAGGTAAAAGTCTCTCATGAACATAAGGGATTTTATCCTAGCCAAAATCAATGGGTTTAAGTGATGATGTAACTCCGGATCAAATATGGCGATGTCATGTATTATTGTGATACAGTTACATTCTCTAACAACTAGTTTATGTATGACTCAAGTTTGTTGGAAATGACTCGATGAGAACCATTCGGTAAGAGATGATTTAGAACGAGCCATGGAAGACACATTAACTTGACAGAATAAGTAACTTTGAATTTGAAAGATTGAGTATTAGAGTTGACGCGGTAAAACATAGAAAGTAAGCAAGAATATCAAAGCATGAAACAAATATGTCACACGTGGATAGGCAACAATAAGAAACATGAGATTTAATCACAAAAATCAAATATAATTTAATTAGAATAACATAATATCTTATACCGCGATTTTGGAATTCATAATTTATCAAGACAAATATATTCTCCAAGAATCTCATTTACAAGTCTTTGAGCTCATTACCTGCACGGTTTTATTCATTAATTAAGATACCAAAATATGCAATAAACACTGCCTTATATTTAAGTAAGACAAGAACTAGTTAACAGGCATTTAAATTTGGAGAACATTCAATGTATATCAGTAGATAATTGAGATACATAAGCATCAAGCAGTGTATATATCTTTGCTTAATGCTCTATATTTTTTTATTGATTTGAGGTCGGTGCTTATGCTCAATCTTGGATTTTGCTATTCATCATGCAAAGAATGAAACCATTAGAAGCAAGAATTAAATAATTAGAGAGATGCATTTGTGGTTTGGTTTAATTTGGCTTTCAATTCAAGCCGGCACAGAAACGGATTATCGGGAAAAAAGTAGCTTCGAAGTTCAAAACAACTATTAACTTAATATAATTTAATTGACTTGAAGCAGCAAAAGGAAGACGGTAGGAAATTGATGGCAAGACAAATTGCAAAAGCATATGCAAAACACGACAATATATAAATCACAGACAGGAGCAAATAATTCTTCATTGGAATTAGAAAAAAGAGGGAAAAAAACAACAAGGGTCTCTCTCATTGAATTTAAAAACTCTTCTTTTTTTTCTTGTTCATAATTTAATTTTTTATTGCAAATACACCTTAACAAGATGAGCATTGAGCAGTGCACAAAAATTGGTAGCAAAAAGAGAGATCTATAACCCAAATCTGATTTGGGTTGTTTAAACACTGTTTCGACTTTCACTGTAACAAAAAACGATCGATCTATCCCCCAAGGTGGCTGTTCATCAAGATTTCGGGTATGGAAAGAAAGGCGTACCAGGCAAAAAAGCATTAAAAGGACTAGGGTAAGAAGGTGGGGAGGCTGCACCAGTACTGGTACTAGCACCCGCAGTGGTGATAAGATTAGGCTGCTGCTGCTGCAAGCCGCCCGACGAGCTCTCACCCGCCGAAGCGTATTGATTATTAGGCCCTTGATCATAAAGTATCCCCTTAAAAGTATGTCCTCCGATGTTCACTGATGTCTGATATGCATATTGATCCACAGCATTGTCCATTGAACTCACTCGAACACAGCTAAACAACGCCGGCAAGCTCACTTCAGCTGGAAAATTCCCATCCACAAACCCTTATAAACACACCATAGAAGCACAACGTTATCACACTTGAGCATACCATTTTACCAATAGTAGCATTTGATGATAATTGCTCGGAAGTACACTGAGTAAGTGAGTATAGTATGAAGATAGCTACTAGGGTTTGTGGGGGTTACTAGTAGATCCATATCAAGCAAATGATATGCCTCAAATAAATAGCGAAGACGATTAAAGATTATGCAAACATGCTCTTGCATTTTTCTTCTTTTGATTCAAAGAGTGGGTGGCTAAACCAATTTTACATCACTTTCAAAAGAAGTTACAATCTCCGAAAATCGATCTTAAACCTCTTGCAGACAAAACGAAAATCATACAACTAGAACCTAAGGAGAGATTTCCATATATAGTGAAGTGCTAGCTTGTGGATCTGTATATGCATAGTGAGCAAGTACCTAAGGAGAGATTTTCTCTGTATCTCTTAGTGTGTGATCCGACCAGCTGGTGCTGTTGTTGAATGGTGGTAAGCTGCTGTTGTTGATGCCTTTGACGCCTTCTGGATACAGGGACCCAAGTGCTCTTGACGTGGGTTTGGCACTGAAACCCTCGGCTTTTGCAGCAAGTTCTACACCGCAAGTAAACGCAGTCCTTCTTTGCTTGGTTTCCACAGTCTTGGCACCTTGAACTGCTTCCTGATCCTTCAGCTTCTTGATCTTGTCTCATCATCATAGATAATAATGGCTTTTAGCTTTATTCATGCCACACTCTTGGCCAAGCCAGGGCTTACATAACTTTTAGAGTATATATTGAAAAGTTTAGTGATGGTATAAAAAAGCTTTGGCTTGTGCTTTTCTTGCTAAATTTCGGAATGTTTGTTAGCTTTGCTTGGATTTCTTCTTCTTAGAGAGTTCATGGCTCAAGTAGTGCAGTAGTTGTACTGCTTTCTTGGGGTATTTCTAGCTTTTCTCAGGCACCTTTGCACCAACTTGAATTATTTTGGAGGAAAAGTTCGGTAAATATTCTTTTATAATATCATAATATTATAATTAATAAAATTAATAAAATTTATTAGTTATAAATTATTTATGTTATTTTATCAAAAAATAAATTTATAATACATAATTATTTAATAATTTTCATAACCATATAATGTTATGAACAGACAAATTTTAAAAAAAGTCTCCTCCATGCGTACTTGCACTTACCAGAGTGGATGTCATGTCCAACTGTTACACCACAACGCACACAGTAAAAATTTACAAATTGTTCAGAATTGCAATTATATACAATTAATGTTGATCAAAAAGGACAACGAAGAAGTGTCGATTTGGAGAAAATTGATCTTTGATTGTACGAAGCATTGAAATATTTGGCCCATAGGCTAATCTATCTGCAACAAGCTTATGATTGAAGAGGGAATGGACACCTGGTCGGGGTGTGCTCTTGATCTTAAGGATTAAATTATTAATACCTTTTACTCTCTGGTGTACGAGTACTACATCAACACACATCACCAACTTTAGAAACAGTGAAAAGATTGCATATGTGCTGCTGTGGAATTGTGAAGAATCTCATGGTCTATCGTCATCCAGCTTGGAAGCCATACTGACTGATTTTACCAGTTCGTCCTACCCCCGGTAAAACCGCTGCTTTCTTGACCCTTCCATGCTGTTAACTCTTTAATGAGCGATAACGATTCAAGAATAATTTAGTGATAAATTATTTTTCTTAACAATTAAAATATTAGAGTTCACATCTTATCTTATGGAGATTGGGACAGGTGGAGTGAGGATTAAAAAAACAAAAAAACTAAACTCTTAACCAAACGAGATTTGAATTCGTAATTCTGAGAGTTGTAAAACGTTATGAGAAATATCTGTAACATTAATTATTTAGTTGGGAGGGAATGCGAATGTAAAAAGAGAAAGGAATTGCAAATAAAGAGGAAAAGTACATGGTCATCCTTAAAGCCAACAATGACTTTTCTTAGAAGACAATATATATGCTACATCTACAATACAATGTATCGGAACTGCTTTATGGCAATGGTATTGTGCCTTAATCAGGGGCATTCTGGTACGGAATGAGTTGCCACATGGCCAAATTCACCTACCATATGATTGTGATCACATCTATATCATCCTTTTACCACTTGGTAATTTGTCACGCTTAACATGTATTGATTTTGTGAGATATCATCTCTTGCAAAAAAAAAAAAGGTGAAAATTACATATGATAAACCTAAAATAAATTTTACCTTTTTTAAAATTTTGTATATAACAAGAGTTAAGTATACATTAATTTGATTACCTATATACAATATAATCTTTTAAAATTTATCAAAAAATAATAATATATTAACTTACAAATATATTTTTAGTTTTTTTTTGGCTTGACATTAAACATATTATCACATTGAGTGGTCAAGTTAAGATTAAAAAGACTATAGGTTCAAAGTGTCTAAATATAACAGGAGAAGGTTTTAAAAATTTTAAAAGTAAAAAATGTATAAAGAGAAAATCTTAATCGTTTGGGGCACAACTATCCAAAAAAAAAATGTATGTAGTTTTTAGTTAATTATTAATTTGTAAAATATTTGAAACTTATAAAATACAAAGAAAGTATTTAAATTTTAGAATTTTGTGGAGATTATTAATTTAACACACTGGTCTAGTCATTGGGACCAGGTAATTTTATTATTTAAAAGAAATTATCGAATATTAATTTAAAGAGATTCTACCTTATATCGATCATGCTTACCACTCTATTGAGAAATGTTACACATTTTCATTAAAGTTGGTGTTTGGGAACATTCATATTATTCATATAAAATTGAACTTGCAGTGCTTATAGTTTAATAAGACCAAAACAATCCATAACAAATAGTCAGACATTTTTCCAGTTTGCTATTATAGTCAGTGCTTTCTAGGAATTTTGATCGCTTTTACATAACTGATATACAAAAGGAAAATCACTCTTAAAAATGACAAAATAAACTTAGTCTTAAAAATATAATAAATTACATGAATTATTTTACAAGATAATTATAAATGTTTCTATGAGTAAGTCAATGATAAAGGAAAAAAATAAAAGATAAATCCAAGAATGCATCATTGTTAAAATTGAATCATCTTCATTTACCTTTCTTATAATGGCCCATCCATTTACCTTTACATTAGAAATTCAATAGTAACGATATATTGGCCAACTTCAACAGCTTCCCTACATTTCTCCCTATATGTAGGGGATTTGAAACATTTTTCCTACATCTAGGGATCCCCTATTTGAGTTTCACTCCAATAGCTTCCCTACATTTAATTAATCTATTAATTTAGGGAATCCCTATTTCAGTTTCACTCAAACAGCTCCCCTATTGTAGAGACTCCCTATTTTTATTTTATTCAAATATTTTCTTCTTTTATTTCAATTAAACATATCATTAATATATATATATATATATTTATTTATTTATTTATTTATATTTCGGAGACCTTCTATTTTTAATTACCAACATAATTTTTTATTTTTAAATATTATTTTTTATTGTTTGATTTAAAACTTTTCCAATAATTTTTTATTTTTTGATTATATTTGTTAGCATTGGAGAGTTTAATTTTTAAGGTTTTGTTTTTATTTTATTTTTTAATATTTTTCTGACAGTGAACAGTGTTTAGGGGATGGAGTAGGGGATGATGGTTTGGCCCAACTCCAAGAGAGTCCCTACATGACTCCCTACTCTACATGTAGGGAGGAAATTGGAGTAATTGCACTCCAACAGATCCCCTACCCCATCCCCTAAATTGTAGGGGATCCCTACACTTATTTTCATATTCTCTACATGTAGGAAAAAAACCATAATCCCTTACTCCATCCCCTAAACACTGTTCATTATCAGAAAAATATTAAAAAATAAAATAAAATAAAAACTTTAAAAATTAAACTCTCCAACGATAACAAATATAATCAAAAAATTAAAAATTATCGAAAAAGTTTTAACTCAAACAATAAAAAATAATATTTAAAAATAAAAATTTATGTTAGTAATTAAAAATAGAAGGTATTTGAAATATAAATAAATAAATAAATATATATATATATAAATATATATATATATATATATATATAAAATTAATGATATGTTTAATTGAAATAAAAGAAGAAAATATTTGAATAAAATAAAAATAAGGGGTCTCTACAATAGGGGAGCTGTTGGAGTGAAACTGAAATAGGGATTCCCTAAGCTAATAGATTAATTAAATGTAGGGAAGTTATTGGAGTGAAACTCAAATAGGGGATCCCTAGATGTAGGAAAAGTGTTATAAATCCCCTACATATAAGGAGAAACGTAAGAAAGCTGTTGGAGTTGGCCTAATACATTCATCCCCGTAGCAGCAGTACTTAGCTTATAAAAAGGTTATGCTATCTAGCGGCCCATATCCATATATTAAGCCAGAAACATTTACTACGATGGACATGGGATATTACAGCCGAGAATCCTTTCATTTCATTATCTGAACCAAGGCCCAAGCCCGAAACTCCTCATTTTATTAAGTGATTGGCAAAGCGGATATAAGTTTGGGCCAGTAAGAGTTATAATTCCTATTAGTCCAGAAAAAACGTTCAAAAAATCTATGTATTTTATAATTCTTACTGAAAAAAAATCATATAATTAAAAATAAATGTGTTTTAATTCTTATTAAAAATAATTTATAGATCTGCCCCTAGCCACGGGAGGTTGTGACCAATTGCCCGCTTCAACCCCAATATTACTATTTCAACCATTCTCCATTGAGGAAAATCCCAACTTAAAAACTCATGAAGCGTAGGCAGGAGAAACTGACCCCAAAAAAAAAAAAAAGCAAGAGAAGAGAAGAAAAGGTGCAACAGATTGTGCACCTAAAGATTGAGTGAAATAATCGGCCAATAATTTATCATGGTCTTAGGTTCTGAGTTCAAACCTATGTCTTTTTATCAAAAATATTGTTTGACCTTAACAAACCTGGAGCATGTGTTGAATTGTTCCATGAAATTAAACGAGTACTGATAAAGATCATAATATATCTTGAAGGCTGATACCATAATAATTGTAGTGGGCTAGAAGATCATAATATATCTTGAAGGCTGATACCATAATAATTGTAGTGGGCTAGAACCCACTACGCCTAAGGCCCAAGGTTCCGTCCTAAGGCCCTAGCTTCCCTCTGTCAGTGGGTATCTTCGGGTGGGCGAGAGCCCGTTAAGAGGGCCCGTAGCTGCAGCACCTAATGGCTACCTAATTGAAGGATGGAACGAGACCATGGAGCACGATTTGGGGAGTATAGACAGGTGCTGGAAGAGGAATTGGCGCCACTCGATCCCTGTGATCTGCGGCCCAAAGTTAGTCAGTCTTGTTTTATATTTGTTAATTCATTTCCCAGGTCTTGCTTTATATTTGTTAATTCATTTCTGGTGTAAACTTTACAAGACTTCAGGCAGATAAAGTAACTATAAAAGTTATGTTTGTCAATTAAGCAAGTGATTTTGAATTAGTCTTAAATGAACAGTGAGCATCTTGTAAGACACTCTATCTTCGACCCTAAACACTACCCTACCCCTCAATAAAGAAGACTCTCCAACAGCGGGAGCCTACGCCGTTATCCATTCACAGGGCCCACTCAAAAAAGTATTTTGGACTGTTTGCTGGGATTTTAATTGTGATTACCAGGGTGCACAATAATCAATTCAACAAATCAACAAATAACTTTAGGCGAAGACAACATATGGAACTTGTATGGTGGTACAACTTATATATGATGATAGATGCATATAAGCTGTGAATGCACTCTTTTTACTACCTGAATAAAGATTTCGGTATGAAGGAAAGCAGGCAAGCATGAAGAGACAATTCAAGTTATCAAACTTTTAAACAAGAACTGACATAGAAAGACTGAAAAAAGGTAACCCGGTGGACAAAATTCCAGTTATGAGCGGGGTTTTGGGGTCTATCTAAAACAAAATTACCAAAATAAAAAGACAACGAGAACCAAAATCTCAATCCACTCCCATTTGAGAAGGTATCCTTCCCTCAAGAGCAAGAGTCCCAATATAGTGTAGACGACAACGCAACAGAAAGGTTAAGGGTGAGTTACATTTCGCCCCAGTGTGTTCCCCAAAACAGACTGATTACTTCCATGTATAATCAAAATATGTCGATAACCTGCTTCTGCTGATAAAACTAGGTTACTTGCCCTATATTAGCCACAGGAACAGGAGGGTAAATCACTAATGCTTTTGAAAAGCTATACTTAGGCTCTAACAGTATTACTTGACTGCACGACAACCTTGGAATCAGTCATACTTGATTTGACTAAGTTCGAGAAGATGAAAGTTGCAGGGCTATTTGAACTAAAAGTGGGATAGTAACGACTCACAGGTAGGAATCATCAATCCAATAGGGTCACACCAAACGACAGCCATTAGTACTGCAACTCAACTTAGTTATTGCACAAGAAAACTGGCAAGAAGGTAAAACACAAATCAGAAGTAACAGAATCACCAAACAGCTAAAGAGTCTAAACTCTGAAATCTATCTCGACGTTGTTCTCCAAGTAGTCTAAATTTTTTCCTCAAACAGGATGGGGTTGAGCCTAAAATCTAATGCCTATGTGTTCTCCAAACAACTTATTCTCCATCTAAGATAAGTATAGCTTCCAAAGTTTACTTAGTTTGGCTACGAGCATAGACCGGGAGCTACATGAAGCCATGACAAAGGCATCTTTAACCTTTGAAGGAATAAGAGTAAGTGAAGCCTTTACAGCAAAGTTAACATTCAGATATAGTATATCAGCAATCACAAAAGCTACACTATGATACAGAACACATTCTATATACTAAAAACATTAGAACCATTATATGAAACAAAAAAAAAAAAAAAAGCAGAAAGAATTACTTGATACCTCCTCATTAAAGAAGAGAACGCCATAATCTCATCATAATCAAGGCATGGCAACAAGTTTCAAGCAGTAACCACTGCAAATTAAGTTAGTGCCATTGTTAAACACTTTCAATTCAAGAAGATCGTGATCAACAATAACTGAAACTAGTCTTTACTCAACCGAACCAAAGCGAGACTTATCCTACTAGGTGGGTTCACAACTGAGACAAGTCTTTAATCCCAAATTAATTTGAGCATACCCTATGCCACTGTAAAACACTTTCAATACAAGAAGATCGAGATCAACAATTAATAGTCTTAACCGATAAACAGAAACTAGTCTTTACTCAACCAAACCAAAGCGAGACTTATCTTTGCTAGGTGGGGTTCGCAAGTGAAACCAGTCTTTAACCCAAATTAGTTTGAGCACACCCCATGCCACTGTAAAACACTTTCAATACAAGAAGATCGAGATCAACAATTAACTAAAACTAGTCTTTACCATAACAAACCAAACCGAGCCAAGCCTTTAACACATTAGGCGGGGTCGGCAATAAAAACTAGTCGTTAACCCAAATTAATTAAGCATACACATGCTGTAGTCTACATGCATAAAACCAGAAATTGATCAGAAATCATAAAACACAACCAACTGAAAAGTCAAGATCTTGAAATTCAATGCATTAGATGGTAAACATGAACATTAATATTTACATCCAAATCCAAACACAAACCTAAAACATTAACACTTGAAAAGCAAAGTTAAACTAAAATCAACATGCCCTAGATACAGAAATTAACATCAAATCCACTAAAAATGAAGCAACTAAACTTCCCCAAATTTTATTTACCATCCATATTTCCATTCTTGTCCCTGACTAAATGTAACTGTGTTGAACACCAAGACCATGCTTGCCATACACACACCCAGGCCTATTATAGTAATATGGCAACTTCTTGGACTTGTTCATCCTTGGATAACCACCTCTTTTGCCTAACTTCTTTATCCTCTCTCTACCAAGTTTGCCCCTCACACTCCTTGGCACCAACTCATCATCCAAATCATACCCATCGTAGTACTCATCATCATCATCATCATCTTCATTTTCATTATCATCACACTCATCATCTTCATAATCATGTTCTTCAAGGGCAAGAAGGTAATTTAGTGACCCGTTTGTATATGAGCCTGAGCCTGGGTCTGCTCCAAACGAAGAATTCGGCCCAGTAACATCATCACCAGCTTGATCTACTCCAAGGGCAAGAAGGTAATTCATTGAATTCATGGATATATCAGAAGATGGTGACCCATTTATATATGGGCCGAAACCTTCTTCTTTCGGCCCAAGAACATCACCACCATCATCATCAACATCAACTGTATCGTTTTCTTCTTCTGATGATGATGATGGAAAAGCAAAGTCAACATCGTCTTCATCATCAGATGGGCTGATGAACTCCCATGTAGAGAGGCCCTCAACGACGTCGTATTCGCTCTCTGATAACAAAATTTCTGGCACAGATTTGTTCTCCATTTTCTTGCTATTTTCTCTCGAAAACTTTTGTGCTGTGTGATTTTTTTCTAAGGAGTTGAAGTTTTTTTTTTTCTCGCGTTATTTTTTTTTTTCATTTTATGTTCGTGAAAGGATATTTATAGGAAGAGGAGAGCATATAAGTCACGTGGCGTTTACACGCATTTGATTGGTCCACGTATGATGTTGTGAAGACTTATTGTTCATGTACGTGGCAATAGGTTGCGTCATACGTTTAGCTTATTTGTTTTCTGTTTTTGGATTTTGGTTTTTGGTTTTTTTGTTTTCTTTTCTTGTTCGGTCAAATAGCTTTATTTGTTGGGTTGTTTCTTTTTTGCTGTGGAAAAAGAACTCAACATGTGCTCCCCATTCGACGTTTACTTCGCGTAAGAGGAAAATTTTCGAACAAAAAGAAAAAGAGAATCGTCCTAAGAAAACTTTTTTTTTTTTTTTTTGGTAATTTTGAAAATATCTCTGCATCAATTATCTACAGGACATTGACCAAAATCATGTTTGGCTTACCCGTGTGCCCTAATGATTGGGAATGAATTAAAACTCAGGGTATAGCGACTCTGTAATAAAATAAGTCTAAGAATGTAACAACTTAATCTTAAAGGGAGAGTCCATCCCGAAAGACTAATCTGTTAGGTAGGAGAACCCCTTATACTTAAAAAGTACTCTTTATGAGAGTGAGATTTCGATATGGGATCATTACATTTCACCATCTTTAAATTAAGAGTCGACGTCCACATCACGTTAATCTATCGACATTGACCCGACGATAGCCCTTTCCTTTTTTTTTTTTTTTTTTTGGTGTCTGCACCCACTTATCAGTATTCAGTGTGACACTTACCACACTTTAATCTAGCCTATAGTCTACCCGCCATGAAGGCCACTCTCAACGAAAGTACTAATGTAACAAAATAAGCCCAAGAATATAGCAACTTAAGCCCAAAGGGAGAGTATATCCCAAAAGACTTGTCTGTTAGGTGGGAGAACCCCTTGTACTTAAGAAGCAACCTTTATGAGAGTGAGATTCCGATGTGAGATCATTACAGACTCAACCCAAGACATATATCAATTCAGTCAAGAGTCTGATCTCTAAAGTAGTGAGATAATTGAACTTGGAACCTCCCTATATTCTATCACACCCCTTAACCACCAGGGCAATCCCTTGGGTGAGTTTAATGGAGTGAACGAACAATAACGTGTTGTGGTCAAATGTCTTAAATGCAAATCTATATTTTTTCATTATAAATATAATTTGATTTATCATTAATTTGGAACATATATTGAAACGTGTAATTAATTGTAGTACAAAATTTATAACTTTAGAGTTGATTGAATGAATTACAATTTAAGATGAATTAAAGAGTAACTTAAGATGAATTAAAGAGTAACACTCATGTAAGAGTAAAATGATTGGAAAATATTGAATATGTAACTAGACAATATTTATCATCTTAGTTATTAAGAAACTAACATAATCTTGGACAAACAACAAAGAAAGTAAATGTTGAACCAACTAACAAAAATGTTAAATTTGGAGAAAATAGGACTGAACGATTTTCAATTTCTTAATATTGTAGTCAATGCTCACATGGGGCTCAAGTGCTTTCCAATCTATAAGGATCCGCAGGCCTATGATGAAAGGTGTGTTTGGTCTAATTGATAAATTTTAAATTTTGAATTGTAGAGTTTTTGTAGTAGAATTTTGGTTAAAAGTGTTGTTGAACAAAAATTGTTAACTATTTGACATATATTGGACAATATTGAGCTTTTAAAACATTTGAAGGCTATATTGTACTTTAAAAAATATAATGGGGTATATTTGAAAAAGAAAAAGAAAAAAATAAAGCTTCCCGCATTATATAAAAACAGTTTCGCAAAAGTTTATTTTGAAAAGCTCCAATTTGGAACTTCTTGTTTTTTAACTTTTTTCAGCTTCTGCTTTTACCTAAAAGCACTTTAAAAAATAGGTCAAATATGTGAGATTAGTTTCTAAACTCATAAAAAACACTTTTGACTTTCAAAAAACTAAGCTAAACAGAGCCGAAAACCGTTAGGAGATTGACTTTAAACGTTTTGAATGTTACTCTCATTTTTACCAATGCATGAGATTCACACATTAGAGATAGTGTAGTACATGGTGTGGTCCTTTGGAAATAAATGGGCCAACAAGGCTACATGGCCACAATAGATGAAAAATAAACATTTTAAAGAAAGTTTGGAAATAAATCTAAAACATTTGCACGACAATAGGTTACACATTGTTGTTTATACATTATTATGATTTATTCACCTCTTACTTTATGCAAGCATGTTATGACATGAACTCGATTTTTGCTTATTGATTTATATTAATATGAGAATTTTATGTATCAAACTGCACGTAAAAAGATGGCCAAATTTTTCGATGTACACATTTCTTTGCCAACACCAAATCAGGCCTAAAAAATGAACAATGTTAGAACCTCGCAGACCAATAAATATCTATTATTCCCAAGACCAAAAAAAATCATGAGAATTTTCTTCTTAACCTCTTAAACCACAATCCCATTCAGATCTCACTTGAAATTGGGCCTGAAGTGTGGTTAGATGATAGGCCATAATCAATTATAGGCCCAATGAATGAACATGTGTACACATTGTTGAATGAGTTTCGCTTCTCTAAGTTTACAAAGAAAGGCCTAATACTATTCTAGACCTGTAGTTTGGCCCAAAATTCGAGTTTCACCAAAAAGTTCTCACCCTATTTACAAAGCGATAACATAAATAATATTAGAACAAAGACAATAATCGTACATTGCAATAATTCAATGATGATGAGTAAATTGATCTAAACTTAAGGGTCAATTAGTGTATATTCTCTGTTGTAAAGAAAAAAAATTAATTATTAATTTAGATGAGACCAAAAAAGATTCAAATCTTCTCATTATAAACTAATCAGGCATAGTATTTTTATATAAAAAATCTCTAGCCAATGATTTTGCAAGAGATCTTTTCCTAATATGCAAGCACGTTAGTCTTAAATAAAAATAAGAATTCCAATAATTTCTTTGTTTTCAACACCTCGTAATATCCAAAAATTTGTCACTTCAACAACCGTTTTTAACAAGGATTTGAAGAGTCGTTTCACTTACAAAATTCATTATTTTTTTATTAGGGATCATTGTTAGATAAAATGAGGAATTATACGTTAGCCACTACTTTTCATATTTCCTTATTTTCACCAGTTTATGATGCAATGAAGAAAGAAATATCTAAGAAATGGGCCACGCTATACCCTTTACAGGTGCCCTTTTCAAAGTGATTGTCTTTTTTTTTTTTTTTTTCTGGTCATAATTCAAAGTGATTGTCAACATTCACCAAATGTACATAAGCAAGTCCAACTTGGGTTTGCTCGCTCTACATATTGTTGGTCAATGGCATTTATTTGTCTTGACTATAAATTTCTATATCTAGCTCCCAGCATTAATTTGTTTCTAGATAACCTTATTTTTCTGCAATTTGAAAACAAAAGAAATCAGAATCTTTCGTTGATGTAGTAGTAAGTTGATGTTTTGTCTTTTTTGATGATGAAAAATATCTTTTAGAAGTATTTTATTTTATATTTAGTCTAAATTTTAAAACACATGACTCTGTCTAAAGAAACATTATTCAAATAAATTAGGCACAAGTCTATCAGTATTAGCTCTAAAGATAATAGTCTCTTAATCAATTTGAACCGGAGACATGTAAACTCATGTTAAATTGTTAATAATACATATACATTCAATTATTTAATAAGACAAGGTTGACCTTTTTTTCTTTTTTTTCTTTTGTCAAAACAAGGGTGACCTCTTAAGAGGTCAAAAACGAAGTTTTTCTTTTTAGATGATGTGGAAACTAAGTTGATAGAGTATGATCATCAATTGATAAATTTACGGGTATAGCGGTTTGTCCCTACACATAAATTAAGACAGTAAATGACGAAATTTCAGAACAATAAAAAATATCAAACTCGTAATTTCACATAAAAAATTTTATTCCACTATTATCATTGAACCATACTCTTAAAAAAAAAAAAAAAGATTTCAATTTCAACACCTCTTTTGAAATTGCTCTCGTCGTATTTCCCTTACCATGAAGTTGGAAGTCAAATTAGTACTACAATGCTATCCTAGGTACGAGAATTATTAAGACATGGAGTATTTTCAACAAAAGCATGCTGATAGCTTATGAACGTAGACAACTGAAAACATCGATTGGAGGGTTTGTTTTTTCCGCCAGATCACCATCAAGATAAATTTCACGTGTTGATTTATAGCACGCCACACAAGCTACTTCAAGTATTCAAATGCTACATTCAACAAAGACTGAGAATCTTAGACACGCAAATTAAGAGGCCGGCGCAAGATAAAACATTTCAACAGAATAATTGATTGGGTAACAAGTAAAATAAGAACAATATATATATTTTTTCAGTGATAGTATCTAATCATCTTTACGAATTTACAATGCTATTATATAACGACTTCTCAACTATAGGAATCAAATCATGTACTTTCCTCTTGACATAATTAAAAAAAAAATACGGCTTTCGGCCCAAAAAAATATACTTTAATGTACTAAAATAACTTGAAATAAAACTGATGATTTTTGTAAACTATTGAAACCTAGAGCCGGGTTGGTAATGGGGGAAAAATATTTACATGAAAAATATTTTTTGATATTTGAATATCATAGTAAAAAATATTTTTTGACAAGAAATTTTATAAATTAACACACACACACACAAAAATTTCATGCTAGTGGGGTGGGGGGTGATAGGGTAGGTTGGAGGGGTTAGGGGTGACAGGGGGGTAGGGTAGGGGATGGGTGGATGGGTGGAGTAGGGGTGAGAATGGTGGGTTTGGGTGGAGTTTCCCTAAAAATTATTTTTTTTCTCCCAAAGAAGGAGAAAATATTTCACTCTTTTAAATTAAAATTTTCTTTTGACTGAAAACTATTTTTTGGTTGATCAATTTTTTGATATTACTAAACACCAAAAAATTACAAAAATATTTTTTAGGAAAATATTTTACAGCAAACAAATAGAGCCTATGAATTAAAATGAAAAGTCACAACGCAACCCTCATCAAATAAATATGTTGGGTACTATCTTTTCTATTATTTTTCTTTTTATCCGACTTCCCCAGAGTCTTTGGTAGTACAACTGAAACAACGATAGGTTCTCCTCCTCTATAGGAATGGAGCGACAAAATTTTTTTTGGAAGAAAAGCAAGAGAATGAAGGTTAGAATTCAATAGAAGATCACGGCAAGATGAATCGTTTATCATTATGATATGTGTCAAGTGTAAGTGGAGTGATGTATGCAACTACCATTCATCATTTCCCTTTCTTAGCTTTTTTTTGGCCATTGGCTTCGTGGGGCTGTGCAGTTGCAGCTGTATTCTCTTCAAATTGAGACAGACTCTAGTGTTGTACTAGCATTAATTGATCACGAGACACCCGCTAGTTACTCATCCTTTCAAATCGGTAATTGATAGTTACCGTCACATTTTGAGCAGCAATCCGGAGTTTACTGTGAACCGTGTTTATCGAGAAGTAAACCAGTGTTGATTTTATGGTGAACCTTGGGCACTTTTTCCCCATTCACTGCCATACAATTGCACATATACCAACGATGTTGGAGTTTTAGTTAGCTAAAGATAAATAGGGTGTCACATCTCCAAAACAAATCGTTGTATAAACTTCGCCTCTATACAATTATAAAAAAAAAAAAAAAAAAGAAGAAGAAGAAGTGTAACACATGGTCTCAATGTAACGACTAATAACGAAATTAAGAAAAAAAGTAAGAAAATGCAGAAAATAAAATAAACAACTTGATTCTTCTTAGCTCCTCACACCACTCATGCTTCTATTTAACTAACTCAGCTATCTACGTCTTGGCCACGTAAGGACTTGGGCCTAAGGCTACGTCTTGTAGTTGGAGCTTGGGCTGACTTATCCTATTGGGCTGTTGGTTTACTACTCGTTACGTTACCCCCTGCTGCGAAAGGAACCTTGTCCTCAAGGTTCCAAGTTGGATAAGCAGTCTTGAAATCATTCAAGTCTGTGGCATTTACTTTCAATATATCAGCAACCTGGCCAAGGAAATCATTTACTTGTTTGTCAGATGTCAAATTTGCAATAGCCTTGTTCTGGTCTCCAATTGTCATAGCAGCAGCGGCAGTGCCTGAGGTAGCAGCGGTAATGCCTTGTTCTGAGAGAACCTTAGAGTAATGCCAGCTCCAGAGCACATCATCATTTATGTTGACACGTTCTGCATGAGTCTTGAGTTTGGTAGTATTTTTTTTCATGAATTGTAGGTCGCAACCTTTGGCATATTATGGCACCAGCAGCAACAACTTTCCTTAGCATGCAAAGGCATTCAACCATTGTTTGTTGGTACTTCACATGCAAAGGAGCATCAAGTTTTCTCATTGCTTCAATGAATTCATCTGGCGTAGATTCTGAAATCCTAGTGGGAATTTGAAGAGAAACAATTTTCACATCCTTGACTACACTATTTCCACCATTCAGTCTTGCTATAGTATACCCATCTGATGTAGCATCACCATGAACATCAACACCACCATCCTTATCATGCCCAACAAATGATGAACCTCCATCTCCGAGTCCATATAAACCAACATGATTGTCAACTTTCACAGATCTAGTTCTTCTAGAGAGAGATTGTGAATTACTCATAGAAAGTGTAATAGCCATTGTAGGTGGCAGCAAGTCATCTCTTTCATCTTTCGGTGATATAGCTGAACTATATTCACCCTTATTGTACAGATGAGCATGCAGATCCTCTAAAATTTTATAGAAGAGAACTCCACGCAACTTTGTCAATTCAGATATGACATCTTGAAGGGAACCAACCGGTTGAAGGCCCTCTCTCTCAATCATCAAATTTGATTGGACATGCAATTGATCAACAACATAGAATTGTTTTTCGGCAATTAGCTTTTCAATACGAGCCGGAAGCTTTGCTATGCCTGCAACTTGATCGAACAGTGCTATAATATGTCGCAAGGTAATTGAACGATACTATAATTGGTGCAACTGCTTATTACGAGCTCCAAGGGCTTTCTTTGATTCAGCCAAATCCAATGTATCGAGGGCAAAAATACTTACTATCTCCCTCGTATTACAACAAATCCGATTTGAACAAAGGCTATGATCTTTAATCCAAGACCTTAACCAAGCGCCTAATTCAAGTGTACCCCCGCGGACACAAGCTAAAACCATATCTTCTATTGGATTCTGATTAAAGACTAACCTCGCAGCATCCACATCCTCTTCTTTACAATAACAAGTTATCACAGTATTCCGCGAACTTGCACTCCTTTCAATCATACTATCAAATTCCATGGCTTTAGCACGAAGCATGCAGTCAGACTTGTCATTTGCATTCACTAAAATAATTTTCGAGTAAGGCATAACTGCATCATGGTATGTTTGGCAATCATCCATGACTGCAGCTAATACTGGCAGAAATCGCTAATGGTACTCAACCTGCAAATTTGTGGACAGTTGGCCTATCGCACTAATAACTGCCCATCTCACACGAGGATGAAGGTCATGGAATGAATTCAAGACCATGTTAACCACTTGCTCCAAGTTCTTAATTATCACCTTTGAGCAACCCTCGGCAATTTGGGTAAGTGCAATAATCACGGCATGATGCTTCTGCCACTCAAGAGCAGCCAAGTGAACAAGTAACTGTTCTGATGCAGCTGGAACTATAGTGTACTCTCCCAAAGCAATTGACAACTTATCCAAACATTCCTGGCTGACAGAAAAATTATTCGTCGCACCGGCATCCTCATCCTCAACCTCTGCACTATGCCACGCTGGATCATCCTCAATATCCAACAACATCATCATCAAAATCCCAACTACCCTACTAATAAACTGTGGTAACTTCCTTATCATCCCAGGTGCTCTCTCTCTCGCCTCAGCCAAAGTAATCCTAAACTCCACCAACAAAATCCTAGTCATTGAAATAATTCTCCCCTTTAAATACATACTCCACGGAATCCACCAAGGAGAATTTATTAACCCCTTTGCCTCTACCATATCACATTTCAAATACACCGAACTTCTCTTAGTCATTTTATCAAACACCTTTCTCGCAAACTCCATTTCACCTTTCTGTATTTCCGCTACGATGGCATCAAGATGCTGCAAGCAAGTTTCAGTTGACGTCGTATTAATAAAACACAACTCAGTTTCCACATCTTCCTCCATCACTTTTACTTTCGTTACTGATTCATCCATATACCCTTTTGCATCCCAATTCGCTATAGTTTCCACCTGCAACTTCACTGCTGATTGTGTAACCCGCCTTGACACATTATTAACCTTAGCAATAGCCATCGCCTGTTGTTCGACTTTGACGTCCACCATCTCACTCTTGATTGCGACTTCTCCAGTTTTCGTAATTATCAGATTATGCTCTGAACCATTAACATGAACAATTTCATCATTCGAAATCATCACATCGTCACCATTAACCCCACACATAGCCATTTCTGAAACGCTTTCCCAATTCTCCGCCGTTGAAATGTTCGCGGACGTCACGTCAACCGTCCTCTCGCACGCACCGTTCAATTCTCCAATAGTTACGCAATTGCCACATTCTGATTTGTATATTGGACCTTGATGATAAGAATACGTGGTGTATTGACCGCCATGCCACGAGTATACCGGCACATCCCAAGCCTTTCGGTCTGCCATTCTAGCAGCAGACAACATCGTTTCAGGATAATATTGGGCTTGAAACTGGGACTGTGAGTCGACATGAGGAAAATATTGTTCGTGCACTTGTTGGTATGGTTAAGTGCGCGGGTACATCGATTCTGGATAATAATAGCCTGGAAAATATGGTTGTGCGTAGACAGGAGGAGAATAAGGATCGTATTGTTGAGATGGTGGAAGGTAAGAGTAGAATCCAGCATATTGCGGATAAAATTGTTGAGACCAATAATCCATGGCGTAGAGTTCAGTACCTTCGGCCATCGAGTCAATGAAAGCACCAATGTAACGACAAATAACGAAATTAATAAGAAAAGTAAGAAAATGCAGAAAATAAAATAAACAACTTGATTCTTCTTAGCTCCTCACACCACTCATGTTTCTATTTAACTAACTCGGTTATCCACGTCTTGGCCACGTAAGGACTTGGGCCTAAGGCTACGTCTTGTAGTTGGAGCTTGGGTTGACTTATCCTATTGGGCTGTTGATTTACTGCTCGTTACACTCAACTTTCTAGTATGGTCCATAACTATCACTTTTTCTGATCAACAAATCCCCTCCCATGTGAAAAGGCTTTGGAATTATGTATACAATGCTAATACTAAATTGCATTATTCTCCCCCTTATCTTCTTATACATTCAATGCTGACAACTTGCAAAGCTATATATATATTTAAGATTCTCTAAAGATCATTCCTATCCTTTATATGAAAAGGTGTTATTCGTCATCTAGTGTTTTTTTTCAACCCCACTAAGTACTTTTTTATATTCAAACTTCTTGTTTTCATACTTGCATTTAGTCAATATCGAATATCACAAGGCTGGTAGCTGTTAATCAATCAGCTGCCCCAAATAAAAAATAAAAAAAATCAGCTGCCCTTTGAATAATCAATGCGAAATTCGGACCTATCAGTAGATGGATCAAAGAAAGGAGAAGAAATACAGATTGGGGATGAGTTCATTGGGGCTTCCTTCTAAATGACGCATCAGATGATCGATGTACCAACGACGAAATGCGGGTAGGATGCGTTTGTGATGTTAACATTAATAATGTCAATTGATAATTGAGACAAATCGATACACATTTGTATGGAGGTAAATTCGGTGAACAAAATAAAGAATACGCGATCTAGTAATTAGACTGTTTGGTAATCATTTTAAAATATATTTTACTTTATTTATCTTTTTAAAATAAAAAAAAGGAGTACATGTGAAATTTGATTTATTTTTTTAGGGTTTTTAAAAAGTTGTCATCGGGTGTGTGAGCAACTTGTGTGACCACCCTCTATACCAAAATTGGTGGGAGTGATGCTAAACTACAAAAAGGAGTAACAGTTGAAAGCTTTTACCCATAATAGTGAGGCAAAATGTTATAAATTACACTCAGAAAATGACTTGCATGGAATTAAGTATACTTATGATATAGAAACCTTAAAATTGGGAACTAAAAGAGAAAGTTTAAGAAAATGACCGAAGGTATATATGATTGAGACACACATAAAAATGAATTGAGACATCGACAGGTGGAGCAAGTGCTAATATACCTGAAATCTCTCTATCTGTAAAGAATAGAGACGGGCATAAAGTAATTCTTTCTCATATTTTCTTTATTGATGCAAAAAAAAAAAAGTTAGGAATAAATAAGTTATTGAAGAATTGCCTATATGTGAAATCATAATTATTGAGACGGGCATAAAAATTTCAAAGTAAGATTTAGGCATCAACAGGATTAGTATAATTCTTATGTGATTCTCAGTGTTGTTTTTAATTAGATGGGTTATGCTAACCGTTGCACGAGGGCAATGGTTAAAGTACTTAATATGCTCCCAAAGCCCTTCTGCAATTCAAATAGGATCCTTAATTAAGACTTGAGAACCCTTAATTAATGAAGACTTAAGGGTCCAATTAATATCCTATGGAGGGCCTTAGTTTTCAGATTAACCCAGTTCCATTTTTTTTTTTTCCGTTTTTCCATCAATAAAATCAACAAAATGAAAATAAAAAATAAAATTATATTCTCAATACAATTTGATATATACTTATATATTACTCACTTGCCAAAATAATGTTTGGTAGTCAATTGTTCTTTAGAAAAATTATCACTCAAGAGGATATATAATTGAGATTGCATGTGGTTTTATTAGGGCCATAAAGCCAAATCATGCTGGACTTTATCATTTTTTGTGCTTATAAGTACTAAAACTTATGTGCTTAATTATAACTACTGTAACTTATTTGGGGTACAATCATAACAATAAAAATAAAAAATAAATAAACAAATACAATATATGTGATGAAACTAAAGTCTGTTAGTTTCAAGGGAAACATAATTTGTGAATTGAATATTTGAAAAAATACTTCAATTTTTCGAGAATTTTGAGTTCTTGTATTTGTTGGGCCATTACATTCACTAACAAATTAAATCTTTTGAGTTGTTTTCTAAATGAGAAATGAATGATAGTTTTTATTGGAATTGAATTAAACTCAAAAATGAAATTGTTTCAATAATACAGAAATTGGTACGTTGCCCCATACCACAAATCTATAAATAGGAAGAGCTAG
Organism: Ehretia macrophylla; assembly: GCA_037974665.1. Lineage (NCBI taxonomy): Eukaryota > Viridiplantae > Streptophyta > Magnoliopsida > Boraginales > Ehretiaceae > Ehretia > Ehretia macrophylla. Next base: position 10,062,585 of record CM075776.1, on the reverse strand, counting down.
AATACATACAAAAATATACTAAAAATAATAATAAAAACTGAAAATATCTTAAATTAAAAGCACAACATATGAATAATTTAAAAAAAGAACATAATCTACTGTACAAGTGGAACATCTTTCCACTTTCTGGAAAATGAAAAGATGCAACATCGTTCCCTCCACCAGGCCAAAACCAAAATGACCATTCGTCATCCCCAAAGGTTAATTAAATATCTCATTTAAATTTATATTATCACATTACAAATATTTTTTTATTTTTAATTCATCTAAAGTATGTATTAAGGTACTAACCGCTGCACTACTCAACTTATAAGTCTGAAGATAGATCTAATATAATCCTATAATATAATGAAATTCTATCTCATTAAAAAAAAAAAAAAAAAAATTGTAACCACGTACCCATCTTTCCGTATGCTAACACTTCAAGCTTAATATTAACTAAATAACAAGTGCCCTAGATCAAGGATTTGAATATCCAAGAACGTAATAACGCTATTAATGAATTGGATTTAAAAAATAACTGCTTATACTTTTCTTTTGTTTTGGTCAGCGAAGGTCACGACTTTGTTGACACTTTAAAATTTGCATTCGTACGCTTTAAATATTCAGTGGGACCGCTTCTCTAGAAGTGATTAGTTTCAAAAGTGCATAAAACAAAGCTAAAGTACATATTTCTCTTGAGAACAACTATTTTTTTATTATGGACTGAAAATGTCATCAGCTACGTCATAAAACCATTTAATTTCTCTCTTTTTTTTTGGCCCCTGGATCTTGGTAGGGTCTTTGTGTTTTCTTTTAGGTACTATAATACTTGGAAGTTAAGAAGTGTTCTTTCCAAAGAAGAGAGTTGAGAAAAAAATAATAATAGTGTGCTTCTCTTTCCAAAGACCACCATGGATTAAACAACAAACATCTGTGATTGCCTAACATTATTGCATACTGGCTCACTGCATATCATTTAGTAATACTTCATTTTGCTCTATATCATAGTAATAACTTCTACTATATATATAAAATTTTATTTCAGCACTTGATAATAACCGCTCACACGGTCCAACTAAATGCCTAAATTAGTCAACAAATTTCATATCGTAGTTGCTTTTCAAGCTTTCCAAGAAGCAAGAAATTATCAAAAATTTTGACTAGAAATAGTGAAATACGTATGAATGATCACTTTGAATTAAAAGACTATGTGACCCACAAACTTAACAATTTTTTGTCTAATTGGCCACAACAATTAAGCATTTAAAGGTGTAAACACGAGATAAATTGCAACCATCTTTTCAACTTAAATATAAACTCTCGAAATGTATAAAACTCAGTTGAATATCATAAATAAATATCTTAAACTATTTTTTCAAAAGTCCGAAATCTCCAAAATCAGAAGAAGAAAAAGAAGAAAAGGGCAAAATGATTGTGAAAGCAACGAGCATTGGTTGCCCATAAACTGACACAGCCAACTTTCTACAGCTCTCTCTCCCTCTCTCTCTCTCTCTCTCTCTCTCTCTCTCTCTCAGAGCATAAAGGTATGCTATACATATATTTATGTTATTGATTTCATAGTGAAAGTGCAAGGATCAATCAATGTGCAGATAAAAACACCTACAGTCCCATACGTCCATGCCTCCAGTTCCAGACACTCAACATTGAGAGTGAAAGCTTTTAGGATAGAATCTACAGCCTTCTTGTCACCCCTCCCAAATCTTATTAGATTTGAATTCGCCTCTATAACTTCTCTTGAACAATTTTCATTAAAACCCTGGAACCATAGCTGGTGGCCCTTCGAACCCTTTCGCCCATAAAGTTTCGTCTCTTTCTCCATTTACTTCTACCATCTATATATATTTGTACGTTCACAAAACATAGGCCTACAAGGACCAGAAAAGAGGTTAAGTAAAAGACAGAATGAAGATCCAGTGCGACGTTTGTGGTAAAGAAGAGGCAACTCTTTTCTGCTCTGCAGATGAAGCTGCCCTTTGTGAAACCTGTGATCGCCGTGTCCACCATGCCAATAAGCTTGCTAGCAAACACCTTCGCTTTTCTCTTCAGCACCCTTCTTCCAAGGAATCCCCGCGTTGCGATATTTGCCAGGTATTATTTTCTCCGTGTAAAGTGAAGACTTCATCTAAAAGTTTGAGATATTATTGTGCAAGTAAGTGAATATATTTTATTAAGAAAGATTCCGTGTAAAGAGGGCGGCTTGTTTAAAAATTTAAAGGGTTAGAAAGCAATTTATTTTATATGTGCCTCATTAACTATGTTATTGATTTTCTTGAAATGTTGTTATCACAGGAGAGGCGTGCATTACTGTTCTGTCAACAAGATAGAGCAATTCTATGCCGAGAATGTGACATCAGTATACACAAAGCCAATGAACACACACAAAGACACAACAGGTTTCTTCTCACTGGTGTAAAGCTCTCTGCTGCTGCTTCTTCATACCAAGCTTCATCATCCTCAAGTGGATGTAGTGCTCGTCGTGTAAGTGAATCTAAGATCAGTAACACAGCGGCTAACCAGATGTTTGGAACAAACTCTTCGGTGATGACTACACCTGAATCTACATCAACAACTGGCGAGGTTAATAGTCATTGCATAACCCAAACAGGTCCAATTTCAAGCAGTAGCATATCAGAATACTTTATGGAAACTTTACCAGGATGTCACGTTGAAGATTTGCTGGATGCTTCATGTTCTCCTTATGGTTTCTGTAAGGTTCATGAATTTTCCTTTGAGCAACAATTGAAGTAATATTATTACTAAATCGATACGTAGATTTTATTTTATTAGGTGGGGTAGACTAACAACTGTAAGATCTCTTACTGATGTGATTTTCCAATTTGCTGCAGACTACTGATCTGACGTTACCCTTTACGGATGAAGATATTGAAGCAAGTTTTTTTAGTTCTTTTTCGTCAAATGATTTTGGAATTTGTTTACCTCAAACTCCAGCTCAATATCAGAATGGTGTGGTGAGAGGGGTTAAAGGGTCTGTTGAAGTGAACAAGAACAACAAGATGGATTTTTCCAGGAAAAGAAGTGTAAATGATTTAGCTGTTCCTCAGGTCAGTACTGGATCTGTCAAGAAATCAAGACAGTTATGGTAAATTTTTCGGAGGCCTCCTTGGTGGTGTTTTTTCTTTTTTTTTAAATCCTAGGCAAATTGGTTTAATTTTGCACTTTGGGTTATTTTTCCCTTGGATCTGCCTCTCCGACTGTTTTGTAATCTTTTTTCATTGATTTTAATGTATGGTTCCAGGCACTGTCAAAATCCCCCTAAGCACGTTCCCTTAAATGTTGTAAGGGCAGCATTAAACGTGTAAAATCAGCTTTCAATTTTCCTTTCGCAAGGCTAAACCGCCTTTCAACCCCTGCTTCAATTTTATTTTTTTTTCAGTGGCTGATTGGGGTTAGACTATGCTATGTTGAAAACGATATATAAATACGATAAATTAAATTTTTTTTAACAACTTAAACTTTTAAATAAAATGGTCACTTATCAGGTACCAAAAAAAATTGTGAGTTCAAAATTCACAATCACCCATTTGTAAAATTACGTTTATGTAAAAGGTTCAAAACCAAAAAAAAAATAATAATAATCCGTGAAGGACGTGTGGAGCACGAAAAATAAATATAAAAACCATTTTCTAACAACTTAACTTTTAGATTAAGTGATTATTTAACATACATGTTTCTTCTTACTTTTGTAATTAATACCAAAAAATATTCTATTTTTTAATAAAAATATTTTTGACAAGTAAGTTATTTTAAAGAAAACAAACGGAGCCTAGGTTATTAGGCCAACTCCAACAGTTTTTTTATTTTTTTTTCTACATGTAGAGATTTTAAAACATTTCTCTACATCTATAGATTATCTATTTTAGTTTCACTCCAACAGCTTTTCTATATTTACTCAATCTCTGTTTTTATAGAATCTCTATTTCAATTTTACTCCAGCAGCTTTTCTATTTCAGTTTCACTCCAACATATTCTCTACATTTACTCAATCTTTATTTTTAGAGAATTTGTAGATGATCTCTACATGTGGAGATGGTGAATCTAATTATAGAGATCATTTACAAATTCTCTATATTTTAGAGAATCTGTAGAAATGCTGTTGGAGATAAAAATCTCTAAAAGCATCTCTATATATATAAATTTTGTATTTATAGAGTTGCTGCAGGAGAAGTTCTTAGTTCATGTTTGTCGTTTTTATTTTCCCGAAATATGTTGGTTCTGGAGAAGTCCGTCAGTTCCAGTGGCGACTTTTCAGAATTTGGCGGTCCAATAGAATATAAGGGAAAGGTCATATGAAAGCCGTGCATAATACGTGAAGGGCGGCCATCTGCTGCTTCTGTATTTGGCATTGAACGTGGTGGGAACTCACTGACGATCGATTGTAGTCTACTATCAGGCATGTAAATTGAACCACAAGCAAACCCATGTTTATACGAGACTTTTCAATTAATTTAGATTAATATTAATTTTTTATATATTAATAAAATTTATACATATAAAACGCATTAACTATTTAAGAGACTAACTCATCAATCTAAACTAATGCAAAAATTTTCCCATGTTCATATATTGGCCAAGCTTAACATAAACCAATCTCAGTTAGAATATTTCTTTTAACTTGTGCCTGGTAAAGAGAGAGAGAAAATTGAATTATTTTGTGTCCACATCATACATACAATAAGAAAGTTAAAGGTTATTTAGATTTTTTTTTTTTTTAAAAAAAAAAATTAATATGGTCAAGAAAATTGGAAAATGAAGCTTGGCTGAAAAATATATCAACACGACAGCCAGTGCTTCAAGAAGTTAAAAGAAAATAATTTTAATTGGAAGTAAAAACGACTATGGAAAAAATACCATAGAATTTTCAAGATAAATTAGCTTGATTATAGTGAGAAATTGGGGTTGATTTCACTGTTATTTCAATAGGGTGATATATATTTTGAATGCATGACGTAAAGGGACATGTCACAAAATTCACGTTAAGCAGTCCCTTTAGAATACTGCCAATCTCTCAATATAAACATCGCACCTATTTAGTAAAGCGTCCTACAAATGCTTCCGAATTCAGAAACATTTAAAAATCCACGCGCTAGCATTGGGACACCGAGGACGAGTCTTACACGCATATGCACTGCACGTATCGTTGGATTTATAGGTTTTGCGAGCCTGTCTGCTTAGCATTTTTGTTCCATATCGATATTTTATGAATAGTACGGAAGAGGGGTTGGCGAATTGCATAGTTAAGGGGGAGATGAAGCTCTCATCTCATCATACATCATCAAGACTGAAAGGCTAAAAGCCAACATTTTCTTATAATTTGGAACAATGATATGTAGAAGATAGTGCGTTTACACCCCGTCATTCATTCCAAAGACTACTTGTCCTCCCGTCCTACTGCGGCTGCTAGCATAGAGTTAATTATGTGACATTCATGAATTTGTACAAAGAAGATATATAGGTTGCGATTGTTTCTATACATGATGGAGTTTAGAGTCAGATCACAGAGTGTGCCATGGATTTCAGAAAATGCCCTACCCTTTCTCAAGAGGGCTACTGATTCATTCCCACGGAGAGCGTAAAGGAAAAACAACGGTACACTCGTATATTCTTTCCACAGTTAAATACAAAGTTAAATAATAAAAGAATGGTACTCACTCATACACCAAAATTACAACCAGCTGAAAGATGAAAATTCCTGCGAAAAAGGAGAGAGCAAAGCCGATAACTAGTTGTTAACTCCATTGAATTGTCCAAAAAACAAAAAAATAAAAAAAATAAAAATTGCTTTCATGCTACTGAAATGGACGGAGGAAGTAAATCTCCAGTGCAAACAATAGGTAGAGAACTTGAGATGATCCAAAGTTCTAAGGTATGTTTACCTTAGAAGGATTGAGGGGAATGTCAAGTAAATGCAAATATCCTATCTGCAATCTTTGAGCGGCATATTGGGCATTCAGTACAAGCGAGGGAACAAGATTTACACACTGCAAGAAGGTACATCTATTATAAGAACGTTTTCAGCAATAACAAAATAATAAAACGCTTAACAAGTTAACGTACAACAAAAATGACGGCAAGGAAGAAGCATTGTTGCTGTAGACGATTCAAAACAGACTTTACACACGTGAGAATTTGCATCTCCATTCCCCAGGTACCTAAGCTCTTTTTCCTTCATCTCTTGCATTCGAGCCTGAGTATTCATGGATAAATCATAACACAATAAAATAGCTATCTATCAGAAGCAAATGAAAATTGAAAATATGCAGATAATCTTCCGTCTTGGCCATTAAATACCACTTATCAATTTATAGCTTAAGGGTTCGTACGGAACTCATCATCCAGCTGCTAGACTGACAAACCATATCAATGAAGTCGCCAATAATAATTTACAACATATTGTTTTAATCAAGCATAGAGTATCATAAGATACATATGACACGGAGAGTGCACCACAAATTTTTCTGAAATTACTCCTATTTTCCAATCGAATCAATTTGTTCCTTGATCAGAGGCAGAGAATAATTAACTTCATCAGCATTAGGCTATAAATTCAAAGTCAAATCTGAGAGTAACTTTCTATAGCGGACATTTTAAAAAAGAAACTGACAACTAGAAGCAGCTCTATAGAGCCTGAAGTACAGCAATAATGAAAGAGAGAGAGACCCAAGTATGCGTGCAGAATGGAAAGAAAGAAAAATAAGTTACCTTCAAACGAGCAACTAGAGGTTCTTCCTTTTGTATGTCTGAAGCTGGTATTGTATGATTTGATACTTGAGTATCTTCAGGCAGGGGCTCCGTGCAGTCAACATCATCTCTTTCTGGATTATTTCTATTCTCTGCTACAACATTTTGTCTGTCGTTAGACTTCAATGCTTGTGTTGCACCAGCCTCTTTCTTAAACTGAGCAACAAGCACCCACATATTGGCTAAATCATTTTCTAACGCTGACTCCCTTTTCTTGGCCTCCTCAACCTTTTTTCTGCATTCATCTTCTAAAACCTCCTTTTCAGCCAAAGCAGCCTCAAGAGCTGCTTCTCGTTGTTTTCTTGCATGCAGCTCCATTTTCAAATCTTCTGGGTCAAGGTCCCATGAGTCAAAGTCGTCATGCAACACTCCAAAGACCTCGATCCCACGACCAGAGATGCGGCTTCTACGGCCCTGTCTTAGGCCATCACTGTATTTGCGGTTAACACCGTTCACTGCTTGCTTACTAGAGTTTCTCTCCTTAACAGCCGCTAATTCCTTTTCCAGTTTTGCATTTTGTAATGAGAGTTTTGTAACCTCTCCGGCTAAATTTTTCAGCTCAACAGCAGCAGCAGAGGCAAGTTCTTTTGCATAAGAAGCTTCCTCAGACAATTTCTGATTCTGTACTCGTAAACCACTGTTCTCCTCTAAAATTTGAACATGTTCAAGCTTCAACTTCTCATTTTCAATCTCCTGCTAAGAGCAGAGGACCCATATTTAATGGAAATATAAAAACATTTATTCAGCTTGCATCAAACTACTAGAGCATCTGTACAATGCGTCATCATTGAAAACGCAGAATTTATAAAACTCGCCTGAGATTGAACTTTCTTTCTCAACTCTTCAATGTTGTCATCTGAAACACACTGTTCTGAAGAGGGTAATGATTTGTTATTACTGACTGAAGCAAGCTGCTGTTCTAAACGACTAATTTTATCTTGCAGTTCCAGATTCTCGGCACTCTGACAATGACCAAATAAGAATCAGACCCTTATGCTGAGTGAGTAAAACTGAATGGTCAAAAGGTAATTACTAAAGGTAAAACAGTTGGTTAAATTGGAAAGTTTTCCTACAAATGGCCAAAGCAAGAAAAATAGAAAGTATAGCTGACCTTGTTCTGTAGCTGTTCTTGTAAGATACGATTATCTGCCGTCGTAATCTGCATTTTGAAAGAGCAAAATGTTCAACAAACGACATAACAAATTTCTAGTACTTGAAACTGCAATACAGAAAAAAGTCGGGATTTGCGGATGCATTATGGGCTTTGGCCAGATTTGCTCTCAGTAATAAAATAACTTTATCACATTCATCAGACATCAAAACAGAAATAGAATCTTCTAGAAAATTTTCTCTTTTCTTTTGAAGAGAAACAACAGTACAAAGGAAAGGATTCTCTGGTCAATCACCTCTAGCTCAAAACTCTTTTCACTACATTGGCTCATCAATTTCCTGACTGTCTGCAAAAACAGAGAATCACTCATAATAAGCTCGGAACCAACTAAATGAATAGTCAAATATAAGCGCATATCAAATATACATCATTTTGAATTGACATAAGTGCACATCAACTAATCAAATAGTTAATATTGATCATAGAAAACAAAGAGAAGAAGAAGATTGAGCGAGAGACAGAAGCATTGAAGATAAAGTTGAAGTTCTAATACCTGCTGCATTTCAACTAAAGATGCATTCGTAGTAGAAGCTTCACGACTTTCAACAATACGTTGTTCTAAGATCCTCATTTGCTTTCTCTTCTCTTGAATTTCACACTCCAAGTCCTTAATCTGTACGCAACAATTGACAAAAATTCTAATAGTGAAATCTGCTAACAAGAACAATCACATACGCAAATAACATAATATTTATAAAAACTATTGCCCGGAAATAACATCTGGAATTTAACAGAAAAGAAAAAAGATGCTTAACCCCTCACTGAGGTACCTTCAAAATCAATGCGGACATGAATGGTTACTCATCATATAGCAGGAGTTCAATATAGTCAAGAAATAATGGACAAGCCAATAGTCTGAGGAAGATAATATTGGCTCCTGCTGACTATGATACTACCAATGATATTTTCAAAAAGCCTCTGGTAAAAATGGATCTCCCAGTGATCCCCAGGAAGAGTAAAAACATTTAGCAGCACATGTACACCAAAATTAAGAAATAGTTTCCACTTCAACATTGATGTTATGAACAAAACAGGCCACAATGCCCCAAAAGCACCAGCAATTGAATTACATGATCATGATTGATCGAGTTCAATGTTTGCCCACAACATTAGAAAGATACGTCTTTAAAGTTCGTAACATAAGGTAACATGCAACTCAGATAGATTGTGATTCTCTGGTCAATTAGCACGCTCTTCCATAGTAACTATTCCTACCGATCCTTGATTTCAAAAACCAATCCTCCCAATCCAATGATGGCTTCAAGTAGTTCTGAACTACATCAGCCTCATATAATTGAATTAATCATACGAGAGCAATTGCATAATGTAAAACAAGAGAACGAAGCAATACTTGAGTTTTATAGATCTCAGGATCATTTACGGACTGCTCCACTAAACGCTTCAAAGTACTGGTATTGAATGCAATCTCTCCAGCAAGCATCTTGACTTGCTCAGCAAGGAGATCCACCTGATCTGGCATTGTCACACCGTCCTGGAATTCAACAAAATAATAATATATTTAGATCTCAAAAATCCGTTGATAGGAATAACAATATTAACAACTAAAGATCAGGGTCCAGCAGAAACACATCTGCCAGGAGTGACATAGCAATATCAGTTTCAAAATATGCTTTTCATAGTGAAGACATTGGAAGAAAGTGATTGTGCAAATCAAAAATAGAATGCAAGATACATCTGTCTGATACAAAACTTTACTGAAAGATAATTACAAAAATATCTATAGAGGTGCAGTCACACCGGATTAGGATCTTGAGAACCTATCACCAATTGGAACCACAGAGACCATCATGGAGTAAAACATCTATCTGATACAAACTTTTATGTTATTGAGGATAACAGGTAATAATTTTAGATATCTGATGAGGGGGAGTTAAGAAATTAGCAACCAGCTCTTACTGAAAAGCAGGGTCATGCGTAAGACATGATACTGAATGCACTGTCACAACTGTGACCTACCTATTTTCATAAATATTAACTGTCAAAGTGTTCAAGGAAGCAATTTATATCAGGTTAAACATGTCTTTTTGGTGTTCACAATCGGCAAATCTATGTAGAACACCTGTTATGTATCTTCCCTATTTCAAGCTATGTTTCTTTCATCCTCAACTTTAGGTCCAAAACATAAAGTGTATTATATCCCAGCGACATTTGAAACAGAATTAGACAGCAAAATAGAAGGAAACAATTGTTTCACACAATTTAATCATTTATTCATGTATAAAAAGGAAAATGAATGACAATTTTCTAAACCAGTGAAATACTGGGGAATTATGGGCAACATACTACCGGCAGTTTAAGACCACAGGAAGAACCACTAATAAGTTCACCCGCCTGAGTTGATTCAGTGATTGTACTGCTAGCTTGTGAAATATCATCATTTAACTTGCCGGAAGAACTTCTGTGTTTAAAATCAAACACATTTGATGGGACAATCAAGGCAGAAGATGCAGAATCTTTTTGGTTCTCCCCGTTTATCAGCAAAACACCGTCCCGTAAAACATCCAATTTCTGATTAAGAAAAATGATAAAACATCATAACAGAGTCTGGTGTTTCTTATCAAAGAGGGAAAATCTAAGACAAATTAGAAATATGAACATGACAAGCGCTAGTTCAGAAATTGCAGATGCTTCTAAACTTGTTTTTGATTTTTTATTTTTGATTTTTTCTTTTGTCTTTGTGGTGGGGGTTAGGGGGTGTTTGAATACTACCATTGAAATCAAATACTAAAGTTGTTTTTGATTTTTTCTTTTGTCTCTGTGGTGTGGGTTGGAGGGTGTTTGAATACAACCAATGAAATCAAATAGGAAGAGTTGGAAAGCCAACATAAATGTCAAAAAGCAAAGACATAAAAAATTGAATAAGCAATATTTGACAAAAATTCAAACCTTTCCGAATATACGAAGATAGAGGTAAATGAGAACTACACAGAACAGACCAAAACATTACTAGTTAGCAATTATTAAGTTTGAAGTAGAAGCATACATCATCCTCACTGACAGAATGATCCCTCTGATGAGTGGGCACGTCACCCAGATACTCTGGTATTGTATTCTTCGAAGAAACGAGTATTAGCTTCGTGAGCCTTTGGATTCTGCTCATCAAGGCAGCCTTGGCTTCTTCCTCTTCTTCTAATCTTGATTGCATTCTCACTTGTCCTTCTTCCAACTATGAAATCAACTAACGCATAGTTATTATTCATGAGAAGTATGAACTAATATTATTACCTAGCCCCTCTTTGTTTGTTATGGATTAATATTTTTAATAAGCACCATTTTGTTTATTATTTGTCTGAAAAGTAGATTTTTCTGCTTCTTACCGGAAAAACCAATATTGCATTGTAATACAGTCTGAAAAAATACCTTCAGTCGTAAGGTCATAAGCTCTTCGTGGTTGACACCCACAAGCATTCCCCTCTTTAGCTGATCAAGTTCTTCTTTCAGACATGAAATTTCCCTTTGATATTTCTTGATCAAGGATTTTTCATCAATAATCTGAACCATGTACATGTTTAGTATCCCATCATTGTAAAAGCTTTTGGATGTACTAAATCAGATGGCAAACCTTATTACGTGACGCGTAGATTTCAACACGTTTTGCTCGGCTTGCAAATTTCAAAGTATTATGAGTTTCCTCTGAACTACTTGATGCAGGAGTAACTGTGCAGATAACCTGAATAAAAAGAAAAAGATTAAATGAGAGACCCATCAATTTGATTCAACATCTTCTCCTAAGACTTCTACCTTTATGACTCCCACCAAATGGTACATAACCATCCAAATACCCCTCCCAGTGGTGGACAGTAGATAGAGTAGATAAGTCATAAAGTTCACAAGTCAAATTGCAGAAAAGAAAATGGCGTATCACAAAAGAAGTCCAATTGGTTGAATAATCCAAGTTATATATTTTCTTTCTCATACTTACAGAAACATGCCCGTGCCCACTCAAAGAAGATTGTAGCAGACGAGTAAGCTTAGAATCCCGATACGGAACGTGCGATGCCTTCCCTTCACTTAATTTTCCAATCACCTTACAGTTGCCAACAATTTCCAAATGTTAGATTGAAGACATAGAAACAATATAAGTTGTTTCTTCTAATACACAAACCATAGGGAAAACTCTCCCCTTCTCCCATAGCAAGCTACACAAAAACAGAAGGATTCAGGGATAGCATAGGCTTCAAAACTTCAATTACTTACAGTTCCAAGAGTAAGAAGACTTTTATTTATGTACGCTCCTTCCTTTCTCCTCATTCCAGTAGTTTCAGTTTTGGAGCTTTCCGATCCAGCCAAATCAATCAAATTCTAAATATAAAAAGAGAAGGAAAATTGAGGAAAACTAAAGGGTAACATAATAGGTGAAAGTTTTGGACTTAGAAGTTTAGGACTAAAAGCATACGAGTTGGGAAAAGATCACTCCATCATACTCATCACCATGGGAGCTACTTTCTATCATCTGCAGAAGTCAACATAATTCAAAGGTGGATGACATAACTGCATAGAAAAATATTGAATACCTATATTTGAATAATGTAAAACATAGGGGGCAATTCAATGACTATTAATCATAAAATACTCTTACTTATCCATTTATAAAAGTAACATGACAAGAAAGACCAAACATATCACTATAGATATCGACACCACATCTAAACCTTCTGACAATGCTTTACCCTTATAGACTCCGAATATCAGACTACACCCTATTGGAGCTCCTTTGGCGATCATAAAAATATTATCTCTGCCAGCCAGGTTCTCTATACTTGATAAAAAGTATAAGAACAGGGTATCTATACCTATCAAGAACAACATTCTAGCACCCCATCCCCATGTCAATAAACTTTGGGTCTCTTTTCTACATGAGGAATTTGATCTTCCATCTTCAAATTCATTATTACATACTCCATGAAAACATTTTGCACCTTTTAAAGAATGAAATGGTCGAGTCATACACTAGACTTTCTCAAGTTAAAGTTGACGAATGTTTTCTAAAATGTGCCTTGATCTTTTTCCTCTTCACTAGATTTAGGAGGGCAATAACATATAAATGGGTTACACAAAATTATATAGCTATTATCTTCACATCTGCCTACTAGATATTTTCACCCTAGGGTCTTCTGCATGTTTAAAATACAGAAGCTCATAGGAAACAACCTTCTTATCACAAATGACTCCTATGTCTAGTAAAATTCAATACCATCACTAACCAAAAATCTCCATGTGAACAATTTGTGGCCAACAATTAGATATCTTGGACAAAAAACAAGCTCAAGGTGAGACAAATACTGAGTGAGTAATAAATAAATTCACTCGTGGTAGCTGTCACCGGAGACACTGCTCAATGTTATCCTCATGCAGATTGCAGATGTAGAAGTTAAATTTCATCACAGAGATATATGGCATGACCTCCAGGTTTCAGGAATTCAAGTACTTTCAGGAATAATTAGAGCAAAAGAATTCAAAGGAAATGAAAAGGAGCAAAGTAAAACCAGATTTTCTGTTAATGCAGTGCAACATTAAAAGTCCAAATCACGAGGTACATACCAATGTAAATATTGTGTGACTACGGCTACTGAATAGGTTGAAATTATTTGAGCCAACATGACGGTGCTCTGCATAAGAGAACAAATTAAAAGCAATAAGACTTAATCCATTCATACTTACTGGACAAACGCAGCCATTCTATTTCACGTCCCTCTTTATTTATTTTTTTGGGAAAGTTGAACAAATTTAGTAAGTACCTTCACCGGCAGCAATGAAAGAGAGAGCATGCCCAGGTGACAAAACAACTTCTTCCTTTATGCCTTCAACATAAGTACCCTGCACATATATTGCAAGCATAAATGAACACAGAGCCAAGAACAAAGCAAGTAAACAATAGAAGAACTATAATTAGAGAACTTCAAGGTGAAAACATTAGAAGAACTATAATTAGGAAACTTCAAGGATGAATTAAACTGCTATATATGTAAGAACATAACAAAAATCAAAAGAAAGATAGATCTGGAAAACCGGTGGTAAAGGTTGCCTTGAACTTTACGATACAAAAAATCCCCTTTGGGCATGGGTTTGTTGTCTGAAACCTATTCCAGTAAATGAAATTCAAAAGCATCCACAACATTGCAATTATATGTTCCACTTGAAAACAATGATTGACAAGAATATGGAAGAAATAAAAGAAAGAAAAAAATCTATATATGGATACCTGCGCATCTTCTCGAACCCGCAAATTCTGACCCGTTGGATCTAGCAAGTCATTTATCACCTGATAACAAACCACCAAAAGAGGAGGCGTAACTAGTGGGTTTTTACGAAATTACAATGTCAAATGGTATTAGAGAGATTTACTACGAATACACTTTTTGGCAAGCAGGTGCATAGAATAAATAAAAAATTAAAATGCTTTAAATTATGTACTCACCTCATTATAGATTTCGAGGTATGAAACACGAAGTAAGAACTCACGGCCTGGAGTCTGAGGGGCAACTTTATTAGTCATCCACGCTTTCGCAAGGAATGAAGATTTTTATATACGAAAGAAAAACTTAACAGACATAATTGTGATCCTAGTAAGCTTTAGTAAGAAGACTTACATCTTGAATATTGCTGAAAACATCCTTTATCGCCAATGGTATAATACCTGGAGAATCTTGATCTCCCTGAGATCATCAAAATGTCAAAGAAAGTAAATTCATTTGAAATCAACATCCGCAATATAATTTACAACTTGAAAGAAAAAGCAAAATAGCCATATGTTTCAGCGGAATAGCAATCAGGCAGAGAAATGTTATATGGAGCAAAGGTTTTGATATGATCCTGCAAATGCCTGCAGCTCAAAAAACCACAAATTTCAACTCTTTTTATGAGCATATGGGTAAAGCATTGAAGGTTGAAGTTAAGAGAAAACTTCAAAGAATGGCATTGACACAACTTTATAGTTTATAATATAATCACGAATAAAGCACAAAAGTAAGTCCATGGATAGCATAACATCACTATAAGACCAACATTATGTTTCTAAAAGGCACACCCTCGAAATAATCTTATCATACAAAAAAAGCAGATGCAAGGTTTCTAACTGTGGTTTTGCTGGCTTGGACTTGAGAATTTAGAATTGGAATTGGAAGAAAATTAGATCCACATTTCAATACTCTTTCTTGAATCCCAACTCCTATGGAGACAAACATAGAATGAAAGCTTAAAAATGATGACTCCATGAGAGCATAGATATTAAAGAACACCAGAGCATCTTTTGTTTCTTGAATGACAGAAGATGCAACAAGAGAATAATATATCCAAGTAGTAGATGCACTCCAATGTGTAATTTCCATAGCTGATTAAGTTTATATACGAGTATATGAGCTAGAACTTTACTCTCTCTACTGCACATCTAAGTCCAACTCTAAAAGGAGCTCTTATAGGGGAATCTTACCACCTATTGAATATCAATAGAAAAATAGTACACAAGATACATAGCATGACGGAAGAACAATACTTACATGCATAGTGTGTGTCTTCCCACTACTTGTAACACCATAAGCAAAAACAGTTCCTGCATTACAATCACCGAATTTAGTTGTAGAATTTCTAATTTAACTGTTTCAGTAAATGCTGGCTCTATATTTTAACAATAATAAATATGAAAATCTAGCTTGGAGGGTCAACAAGACACGGTTACTTAAGTAATACATTTGCATAGATTTTTCTGTGAAATCATAGTGTTGAATTATGACAAAATTAGTTTACCTTCTAATGCATTAAATTTGAGTAGGCAGTAGAACAGTGTTTATTGAGAACTAACAATCATTCCACTCACCATTTACACCTTCCATTGCGGCCTTAATTACGGGTCTTGCAGCTACTTCATACACCTCCTGAGTCATTGTATCACCTCCAAATACTCTATCTATCATAGCACAAAAAAGAACAAACAAAACATTACCATACCTCCAAAATTTTATTCAAAATATTCAGTATTGGCTTATTCGTTATTCAAAAAAATAACTTGACATTAGACTATTGTAACACCTCCGTACTAATTGCTAAAGCAACAAGCACCTCAAATTTTGCATTCTTCTTGTATCTCAATAATAGAAATTAAAATCAATATTAATCAATAATTGTACCGAATGCATAAGCAGTGGCTGGATTATACTCGCTCCGTACAATTTTATCGCCATCTGCGTACCATGAAATCTCATCTCCTCTTTGATATTCTCGTTCACTGCCACATTACAAATTAAATAATTCATAATTTTTTTTATCGCATTGTCTCGAAATCAAACCCTAGCTTATCAAAAGTCAAATTCATTCAAAATCAAATGCAAATCAAATCCAGCATTTACTTCATTGGCCTAAACCGAACCGTCACCGAAATGGTATCGGCCGATCTCGACGAATCGATCGGCTCATCAATCAGCTCCTCCGCCGACGGAAAATGAACCGGCGTACGGTTCCCGTTCCCTCGGGAATAAGCGGAATCAGCGCAATTCCGGCTCGGCGTCATCGATCTGGTGGTGTATCCACCGACATTAGCCGAACCGTAGAACGACGCCGAAGAAGACGAGCTCGAGCGCGGCAACAGCCGACCGTTCTTCAATGACGATGAGGACGAGGTTGATGAGTACGGACTCGATGGCTTCCGATAACCAAACGGTGAGCTGCTTCGCCCTCGCGATGAAGACGCCGCCATTTCTTACTCCCAAAAACTCAAACGACTTATCAGAAAAGCTTGCCTATATTATATATATGTGTGTATATATATACTGATATATCTATGCATATGTAGAGACAGAAAGCAGAAATATATATATACTGATATATCTATGCATATGTAGAGACAGAAAGCAGAAATAAGCAGTTAGAAGAAGAAGAATGTGTCAGAAGTCACATGGTGTGAATCACTAAAGCGCATAGCATTGCTCAATTTTCAAATTCATTTTTAAGCTTTTAAGCAGCTTAGTGAGCTTCACTAGAGAAAGCAGATATACATACACCTATATACATATGATGTGTGAATCTATAGAGAGAGAGAGTAGAGCTGATTTCTTCTTCTTTAAGACAAAAGAGAGCTGCAGTAGATAGGTGAGGAAGATGAAGGATGTGATGGTTTTGATTTGTTTTGTTTTGTGCTTTCTTAATTTGTTTCAGATTAAGGGAAATAAATGTTTTGGGAAATTTAAAATGTGGTGACGTGGTAGGGTGGAGTTTAAAATGAGTGTCATGGCCCGCGCAAGGTGAAGAGTTGTTATTTGAAAAGTTGACAGAATAGCGGGAATAACAGTGCACAGTGAACTCCAGCTGAGGACAAACTCCAAAAATTAACTGTGCTGCCAATAAAATGGCATTAAAATTTGAAATTTTTTTTTTATAATGTTACGAAAGAAATATAAATTATAAATTAATGGAGAATTTATTTAAACTCTTGTTATTATAAGTTTATTACTGTTGCATTAAATTGTTAATAATTTAATTATTTCATAACATTGTAAAAGAATGTTATTGATATAAGTAAAATTGTAACTCAAAATATTACCTTTATCAAGAACCAATAAGACCTTGCGTCCTACAAGAGTCATGAGGCTAGAGGTCCTAGCAAGGTTAACTTGGCACCCAAGAGACCCGACATAACAAGATCTACTTGAGCACAAGAATGCTTACTCTGTCAAAGGATTATCAAAAATTATGAACATTCATCACTCACCGCCTAACTGCTCTCTGTTGGAAAGCGTATGTCATTGTGGAGGATATTAAGAAGATTGTTGTCGAAGACTTGAAGGTGAGTTTTTAATGTATCAAAAAAAGGGTCAATCATTCATACGACTGAATTGCAAAATGTAGGCGTAAAAAAGAATTGTCAAATAATTGGAGTTCGTGTATCAACCCGTACTTGATGAACCTCCTTTCAAACGATATCTACCCCACATGAGTCGATTAATCTTGTTTGTTTGTTTTTTCCTTCTTGTTTTGACCAAAAAAAATAATAATAACTCACCGCCTTGCCCGTGCTTGGGTGTAGCATATGGCTAAGAAAGTTCAACATCCCATCAGTCGCATTGCATGGATCAAAAAATCAAAAGAGTTGCTGGGTATGTATAAATGCCCCTTTCCCATACTAATTAGAAATAACTCATTCTTCATACACTGACTCCCCTATTGTTTCTCTCTCTAAAATTATCTTCCAACTCATATTCATCCAACTCGGATTTACTATTATACAATTTCTTTCTTAATTGTTACAATTTATCCCACGAGATTGAATTCCATTATTTCTTACGGGTCAACTACGCCACATGGTCTATCGGGATACTCCTATTTTAAACTTATCAGTTATGAAATAATCTTTAGTGGGAAACAAAATGAATGAAAATGATCTAGGCTTGAGTTAAATAGGATATTATCTTATTCTATTTAATCCAAATTAGGAATATACTTAGGCACACTAATTTGGAAATGAGAAAATGACAAATGAAAATGTATAAATAAACTATGTGGAGGCTCAGGAGCCAGGATCGTCGTTGAGCGACGAAAGAAACAAAGCAAAAAAGGAGAAAAATAACATTTTGTAGGGCCCAGATGTTGGTAATCAAAGTAGTATTAGTAAAGAATCAGAGGCTAATGCACAAAATCCAAATTTAGATGAAAGAATAAGAATAATTTCAATTAATTGACTGATAATTTATGGTAGAATACCATACAGGTTTGGCTCGAACATATATTTAATGTATTTAAATAAGTACTTTCATCCTTGTTCAATTCGGTGAATAGATGTACATTTTCATTTAATGAAGAATTTAGTACTCCATTAACAAATCAATGTACAATAGGCATTAAAGGATTTGTAAGATGCTTATTTCTTCTTTTCTTTTTTTTTCTTGGTAATAGTCTCTACAATTCTGAGGCTAAAATATATATTATAATATATTCTTATATTTGTCTTAATTGTTTTGTTTATTACTCTACGTTGGATTTTTAACTAAGTAAAAGAATCAATTGAATAGCTGTGAAATTTTAGCTTTTAAGTTGTAGCGCTTTGGTTAAAAGTGTTGTTGAATAAAAACAGTTAACTGTTTGATTTATATTGGACAATATTGAGTTATTAAAAAAATTGAGGTCAATATTGTACTTTAAAAAATATGAAGAGGTATATTTGAGGAAAAAAAAAGAAAACAGCTTCCCACATTATATAAAAATAGTTTCGCAAAACCCTATTTTGAAAAGCTCTAATTTGGAGCTTTTTGTTTTTCAACTTCAACTTTTACCTAAAAACAATTTCAAAAATGGGCCAAACATGTGAGATCAACTTCTAAACTCACAAGAAGCACTTTTAAATGTTAAAAATGTATACCAAACAAGGTCTTAGTCTCTTTGAAACAAGGGATCAATGCTTGAAAAGATTTAAACATCTTAAGAAATAATTGAAAAATATACATGTTAAAAAGTGTGCAGGTATAAAAGTTGTATAATGACTCATTATGGGTTAGATCAACCACCTTAGCGGCTTTTTTCTGCATTCAATTGAAATGAATGTCTTATGTGGGCCTGATAGCAAAATACCAGATGAAAGAATGATACGGAGCACATCATTTTTTTTTTTCAATTTATAAAGATATCGTTAACGCATCGTAGTAAAAAAATTTGCAGAGCAAATTAGCTCAATCGTGCCATAGAAGAGAGACATTTACAATCTAGTACTGCGGAAGATTACTACTAAACAACCCTTATCTAATCAATCAACTAGTCTACTGCAGATTTTGAAAACAATATATACTAAACCATTTTCACAATTGCCTCTGAACATTTACATATTGAGAGGAAGGAGGTCCTTTTCCTCGTACGCAAGTTCACCCAATGATGTGAAGTGTGAAATAACAGAGGAAAATGTGTGAAACGTACTCATAAATTCTCAACAATGATACGAAAATTCAGGATGTGCTTATTTTACCTACTAATTTAATCTTAAAATGAGATAATCTATTGCAAAATATGTAGAAAAGTCTGACGTCTAAATAATACTCTCGTTTAATATTTATTGGAGAAAAATTCTTTAAAATGATTATCAGAGGTCATGAATATATGATGTCAACGCAATGCTAAATGATAAAAAAAAAGTATGATATCATAATTAATTGATGTCAAATAACAAAAAATAACATGTTGAAACCATATGATGTGATAATTAATTAATGTCAAATAACAAAAAAATGATGTGTTGGAACCGTTTTGAAGACAAACTCTTGGATTGGTAATTGTAGCCCTTTTATTATGCAACTCATATTCCAATTCAAGGGAGTAGAAGCCAAGAATAGCTATGCTGAGTTTCTATCTCTGACCCTCTTTCCAAGCTTTATAGCAGCACATGGTGCTTCTTTTCTTTTTCTACGGGTGGACCTGGTGTGTATTATTTAAGTAATATGTATTGTCACTGAGAGGACAAGCAATGTAGTTGACACTCTCACTTTAGTGCTCCATACAAGTGGTTCACATGCACAATGGAGATATGCCCAATGTGAAGTGCTACTAGAGGCTGGGATTCTTAAATTCTACACTTATCTTTCCCCTTCATGTGCTAAAAATATTTATTACTCTAGCTAGCTGAATTTCTTTTTATTCCTTGTTTATTTAGGGTGAAAAGAGAAACAAAAAGAAAAATATTTCTCCATCATTTCAAAATAGACATGTTATATTAGTCCATAATCTCGTATATTTTCTAAGAAAGCCTAGCCCCTTTCAATAGGGGAATCGACAAAAGAAAGAAACCAAAAATCGAAAGTCATTGTGAGTGAGTGAATGAAGCAGGCGAGAATCCGAAACTTTGTCTTTAAATTTATTTTTTATTTAAAAAAAAAAAGTATCTCATCAATCAATTATTAAAAGCCTTTCTTTTCTATAATGGTATTATTGAGTTTCGAAACTACTACAAAACTCTTCTTTAAAGTTTTTACTAATCCTAAAAATGCTTTATCAAAACACATATACAAACCCTTAAGGGTAGCTCAAGTGACAAAAAGGATGAACTGATCATGTGTAGACGTAGGTTCAAACCTTTTTTGATGCAATATTGAGATAAACTCTTCAATTTATCTAGTACTGCAGTTGCGGGGCCGCTCTTAGCACCCCGAAGTTTTGGCTATAAACAACTGACGGCCCATTGTCACAAGAAAGTGATTGCAGGATTTCATGGCAAAATTACTTACAGACCAGGTATGATGCCTGCCAAGGACTGGTGTTCGGTTATGTGAAGTGTTTTCTGGGTATAAAAGAAACTCATATTCTGTGAGTCAGTAAATCTGCTGCACTCTTTTGTGCTCGAACTAAATATCATCAATTGATCCTTTCTCCCAACAAAATTTTCTTCTCAAGTTTCTTGAATTTGAACGAAAATGCTCATGCCTTTGATAAAAATTAATAAAAGAAAATTAGGTAATAGGGAAACAGCTCAGTCGCATTTGATGGATGCAAATCATTTAAAGACATGATTATTCTGAAGCAGAAAAATATGAATCATTGCAGAAGTGATTCTACTGCTTGGGAGATTGGAAACAAACGTCAATTTAATACTAATAGCTCTCGAGCCAGAAAGTTGTTTCCATTTTACAATTTTAATTCCAAAGTGAAAAAAAAACAGAGAAAAAGAAATAACCACATTTACCAAAGCAAGGTTAGCCCCATTGATGATCAGCTTATGAAGATGAAAGTTAGCCGCATTGATGATCAGCTTATGAAGAACAAAAAGGAAAGGGGTGTTGCGAGAATCGAACTCGCGGCCTCTTGCACCTGAAACAAGAATCATACCACTAGACCAATTTTAATTCCAAAGTTCAAACAAGACAGAGAAAAAGAATAACCATATTTACCAAAGCAAGGTTAGCCCCATTCTTATGAAGATGAAAGCTAGCCGCATTGATGATCAGCTTATGAAGAACAAAAAGAAAAGGGGTGTTGCGAGAATCGAACTCGCGACCTCTCGCACCCGAAGCGAGAATCATACCACTAGACCAAACACCCACTTTGACATTCAGAATCACGATAAATTAAATAATGTGGATGTTAGCGCAGAGATATTGTTTTCTTTTGCGCCATAGATGTGATGACTTCTTTTGTGCTAGCTGGAATTAGAGTACAAAAGCTACTAAATATTCTTTGTTGTTATAGGAGAAAGGCAGCACAGCTGTGCTTTCATACCAACTTGGCCTTATAAATAAGGTTCTTAGAGGTTGGTTGCTTTTCCCCAACATTTCTCACTTAACATCAAAATCAAATCATAGCGAAAAAGTGGAAACAATGGTGCTCGCTATTTACCAAAAAAAAAAAAAGTAAAATAGATTAAATAATGCTAATGGCTCTCGTCAATTTTAAATTATATGCAAATGAAATATAATAATGTGGGTTTTAGCAGACCAATTGATTATTCAGCCAATTTTAGTTTGAATCACCCTTTGAACTATTGTGAAATTCTCCAATTTTTAATTGAGAAATACAGGAAATGAAAAGACTTTTTTAGTGATGGTTGTCCAAAGATCCACACTCAAATAACTTTGGATCCTTCATGAAAAAAAAAGTAAAAAATAAATATATCAATATGACAGTAAAAAACTTGATTCCAAAAATATTTTTTTATGTTGATAATCGAGAACAATGTTCCATGTGTAATATAACAACTTAGATAGTTATAGGAAAATATGAGGAAAAATGGCGCAAATGATCCCTATTGTATTCTCAACATTTCAAATTCGTTCATATTGTTCTAAAGTAGCCAATTTAGTCCCTATTATTTAAAAATAAAAATAAATTTGTCTCTATTTTTTAAAACTAACCAATTTAATTCTTATTACTTTAAAAAAAAATTTAATTCAGTCCCTAAACCCTAAATTTTTTTTTTAAAAAAATAATATAAATTAAATTGATTAATTTTGAACAATATGAACGAATTTAAAATTTTAGAAAAATAACAAGAACTAAACTAACTAATTTTGAACAATAAAAAAAAATTTAAAATTTTGAAAAATTAATAGGTACCATTTATGCAATTTTTCCAAAATTTGATTCCCAAATATAAAGAGAATTTTTCTTTTTCGCTAACTAAATTTGAACTGACAATGAGTCCATGCCTGGAGGCAGGAGTTGAGTAAGGCTATTCTTACCAAGAGTTGCTAAAATGTAAAACTTGCTAAATTTAAAAAAATTTAGAGACCCAATCTTTAAAAAATATTATTAATGATTTAAATATACATAGGACCCACCACTTTTCATAACTTTCAAGGCAAAATGGGTATCTAAATTATATTTGGGGTGCTAATTTAGAGACCAATTTTGCCTCAAAAATTATGAAAAGTGGTGAGTCTCATGTATATTTAAATCATTAATAATATTTTTTAGAGACTAAATCTCTAAACATTTTCAAATTTAACAAATTTTACATTTTAGCAATCCTTGATAAGGATAGCCTAACAGTAACTAATAAAAGGGGTCAACATAGTACTAGTAAATTACCCTGCATGCCCTAAGGTCATCCTTACCAGAGGTAGTAAAATGTAATGATAACACTTTTTAGAGACTTTAATGTATACAAATCTAACCACAGTAGTGAATTTGAAGACCCAAAAAGAATTTTTTTTTTTTTTTAGAGACTGAAATAATAAAAGTTGATAAGTTTGCAAAAAAAGTAGCAAATTTGGAGACTCACTGTAGCGAGTCTCCAAATGTATGTCAGATGACAGACCTTTTCATAAAAAAATAAAAATAAAATAGAAAATTCAAAGCTACAAATTTTATAGCCGTTGAAGGTGAACGTTGGTAACGTTCACCTTCAACGTATGTATATATACATATACATATTCTGATTGTGTTTTCAAGTTCAAAAAAAAAAAACAGAAAGATCACAACTCCAAAATAGAGAAAAAAGGTATGCTTGGTTTTCTATCATGGGGGGTGCATGGGTCATGTGGGGGTGGTGATGTCGTGGGTAGGGGAAGGGGTGGCGAAGGTGTAACTGAAAAAAGGGGGTGGGGGTGGGAGTGGTGATGGTGGCGATAGTGTGATGGTAGTGATGGTGGCGGTGGTTTTGATGGTGTGACGGTGGTGATGGTGGCGATGGTACGACAGTAGCGATGGTGGCGATGGCGTGACAATAGCGATGGTGTACGGGTGGCGATAGTGGCAGTGGTTTTGATGGTGTGACAGTGGTGATTGTAGCGATGGTGTGACAGTGGCGATGGCGTGACAGTAGCAATGGTGTACGGGTGGCGATGGTGGCGGTGGTTTTGATGGTGTGACGGTGGCCATGGTGGCGATGATAGCGATGGTGTGACAGTGGCGATGGCGTGACAGTAGCGATGGTGTACGGGTGAAGAAAGATGATGGGGGAGGGGGGGAGGATGGCGGCGGCAGTGAGAGAGAAGAGGGGAAATGAATGGGGAGGAGGGTAGGGTTTGATTTATATATATATATATATACATATTTTTTTTTTAAAAACTGATTGTTTTTGTTTTTTTTTTTTTTTAAAATTATGTTATTTAATTTATTACTTTTATTTCTTAAAGTAATTTTTTTAAAAAATTTTATTCATTTAAGTTTATTTTATTCAATTTTTTTTTGTTGAATTTTTTTTCTTCATATTATTTAAATGTACATATATATATATTTTTGCTTGAAGTTGTAATTTTTTCATTTAATTTTTTTTGTTTTTTTTTTCTTCAGCTATGGATTCCGGCGAAGGAGTTAGGGGCCGCAACTTCAATGTTGAAGAAGATATCGCGTTATGCCGCGCATACCTTGCAACTAGTGAAGACCCAATTACAGGCCGAAACCAAACATCAGCAAAAAAGTGGGCGCGAATCTTTAAGAAATTCAAAGAATTTCACCCTCCAACGACTCTGTTTCAAAAGAGAACTACAAAATCTCTAAAATCACGATGGAGTGTTGTAAACAAAAAATGCACGAAATTTACGGAGTATCTTGCTCAATCGCAAATGAGACCACGGAGTGGAGCAAATGCAACAAATATTGTGTGTTTTATGCAGCAAAATATGTTGATTTAGTTTTATTTTTATTTTTAATACTCATGGTGATCTTCTTTCTGTTTTTTCAGGTTGATGATGCCAAACAACTTTACGCTACTGTTACAGGAGAGAATTTCAGCCTTGATCATTGTTGGTCGATATTACAACATGGTAAAAAGTAGAAAAAGATTACCGAGCTCCACCAAGGGCAAAGTGCATCTCAAGAGGATACACCGATTTCTTTTGAAGATGACTCTCCATATGAGTCGGTGCCCGAAACCCAATCTGAACCATCATCCTTAAGGCCAATTGGAAGAGAAAAGACAAAAAAAATTAAAAAAGGGCAAGGATGTTACGACAGAGATCGTTCAGCAAGGAAGAGAAATGCAAAAACTTATGAAAAAGTACAAAGAGAGTTCTGATTGGGCAACAGAGTATAATATAATGTCGACAAAGACTTCGACCATCAAGACTCCAACTAGAAGAGCATGGATGATTGACCAACAAAACAAAATCGTCACCAAGAGGTCATCTCGTTCTATCAACTTCGACGATGATGGTTATCATCCTCAAATGCCTTGAATTGTTATACTGTTATATTGTTGTTGTTTCTACGTGTTGTACTGTTGGTTTGTCTACATATGTTGTACTGTTGTAATCTAATTGAATCTGTATTTGGTTTGAGAAATTTGTGTACAATTAATTTTTACTCCGTTATTATTTATTTTTTTAAAAGGAACACAAACAGTTAATTTATTAAACCAGGACTTAAAGGACGAGAACAGTACAGCTATTGATGTGACACATTGAGATCTCGTGTATGAAACTCGTTCCAAAAATGCTCAACTAGATCACTTCAGAGTACATAGTAAGCCACTTCGTTCGTCACCTGACAGCGATTGTTCAAATACTCAGCAATTGTTATGGGATTTCGGGCATGTTCCACAGGGGCCTCTTCTACATGGTAAAGTGATGAATCATCATTGAAATCATCTTCTTCTTCCTCGCGATTATCTTCTACAATCATATTATGCAGAATGATACAAGTCTTCATAATTTCTCCAATATCATGTTCGTGCCAGAAACGACATGGACTTTTTATGATCTCGAATCTACTCTGAAGGATACCAAATGCCCGTTCGACATCCTTACGATAGGCTTGTTGCAACCTATTGAAAAGCATCTTATCACGCTTACATGCATCTGGAAATGCTTAGACAATTGTGGACCAGCGAGGATATATACCGTCAGCCAAATAATATCCTTGACTATAATTTCTGTCGTTAATGGTATATCCTCTATGCGGTGCTCGACCTTCAAGGATATCGGAAAAAACCGGTGAACTATATAACACATTCAATTCATTTCTTCCACCAGGTGTTCCAAAAAATGAATGTCATATCCATGTGTCATAAGACGCAACGGCTTCCAGTATTATAGTAGGACAACCATGGTGTCCAGGATATGTTCCGGACCACGCAGTAGGGCAATTTTTCCATTTCCAGTGCATGCAGTCCAAGCTATCTAGCATTCCCGGGAACCCACGTTGTTGTGCCTTTCGAAGAAGTCTATACAAGTCCGCATTATTCGGAGGACGTAAATATTTATTGTCGTATAATGCATTGACGGCCAAACAAAATCACTTCATGGACTTCAAACATGTAGTCTCTGCAATCTTCAAATAGTCATCATTTGCATCTGCAGGGTTTCGGTATGCAAGCATACGAAGTGCCGCCGTCATCTTCACATAGGGAGATAAGCCTTGCTTTCCTTCAGCATTTGGTTTTTGCTTGAAATAATCATCGTAGTTGATGATATCGCCCATTATTTTCAGAAATAGTTCGCGACGCATGCGAAACGTAATGTGAACTCAGTAGGAGGATACAAAGGTTGATCAACAAAATAATTTGCCATGAGTCTTTCATAGGCACAAAAGTGGTCTCTGTTTTTGGATCGTCGGCGTAATTGACGTGACGAGCTACTACTCTCTTCCTTCGTAGCAAGTTGATATGCAAGTTGCATCATCGATTGGTGTTGATTGAACATGGTCATCATCATTGCATGAACACGACGACGGTTACTTTGATGGATCCGGACATTTTCATCAAATGGAAGGGAATCGAGCTCGCCTCCTTGGTTGGACATTTTAGAATGTGGGATGTAGAGTTTAGAATGAGTGGTAAGAGTTGTGGTGTTTGATTATGGTGACTATGAAAGTGTTGGATATGTATTATATATAATTGTATGAGTGGCTAAAGAATAGAAAATGGACGTACGAGATCGGCCATGGAGAATCCAATCCAATGGTCTTTGTGGGGATGAGAGATTTCTTTAGATAAAGTTGAAATGGACGAACGAGATTTAAGTTGAAAATCCAATCGAAAGACCTTTATTTTGGATGAGAGATTTCATTGATGATAAATAATGGCCAACCGAGATCGTTTAGTTAGAAATCCAATCCAAAAGTCTTTATTTTGGATGAGAGATTTCATTGATGATAATGAATGGACGACCGAGATCTTTTAGTTGGAAATCCAATCCAAATGCCTTTATTTTGGATGAGAGATTTCATTGATGATAATGAATGGACGACCGAGATCGTTTAGAGAAAATCCAATCCAAAGTCCTTCATTTGGATAAGATATTTTGTTTTATGATAACAAATTAATGAATAAGATCATCTAGGAAACATCATATCCAATGGCCGCTATTCTGGTTTTTCGAAAATTAGCGTTATTGTAATCGAGTATAGTTAACGACATAATATTTGGCAAAATATAATCGTTGTCGGAATTAATTAATTTTTAGGTTGAAATGTTCGTTAAAAAAATTATGAATTTATAAGTATATAAAAAAATCAAGTACCAAAATACCCGAAAAAAGTAGCACAAAATTAGATTACGTTGAAAAATTAATAGAGTCTCTAAAATAGAGACCCAAAAACTAATGTGGTAGGAAAATTTTTAAAGACCCAAAAAGTAACTAAACTTTTAGGTAGGGTCTCTATTTTGTTAAAAATCTCTAAAATATTTTTTAGAGACTCATGATTTAGAGACTCTGGTAAGGATAGCCTAATGGAGGTTGTATATTTAAGGCACCAAGCCTACCTTAGGTAGTTATCAGTTTTTTGCTGAAGAATAAAGTTGCCGAGGTTGACTTTGAGTAATAAATAGCCACTCATTTACGTTATCACTCTCAAACACACAAAAAAAAGGTAGGTAAATACCTTTATTAATGTTGCTGAGAAATTTTTTAGGTGAATTTAGACCATAGCCCCATCTATAATCTAAGTTTTAAAATATTTCTAAACAACACCTCATAATTTTAACAAATTACATGTATTCTTCTTCTTCATCCCAAACAAACTAATCAACTTTCTCCACCATTTTCAATTGGGTAAGTTATGCATCTAGTACCTATTCTTTAAATATTTTTTTCGAATTGGTCTTTAATATTTTAAAAAAATTATATTGGTTCCTAATATTTACAAAAATAATTCAAAATGGCGGCGGTGGATTTATATGAAGAGGAATAAGGTGGCAAAGGTGGAAGATAGCGGTGAAAATGGTGGGAGGGAAGGGTGGCGAGTTTGTTGGGGGTGATGAGGAAAGAAATGGTGGACGTGATTGTGGTAGGGGATGAGTGGTTAGTTTTTTGGGTTGAAGATAGAGGAAAATGTGAGTTGAAAATGATGGAGAAAGCTGATTAGTTTGTTTGGGATGAAGAAGAAGAATACTTTTAATTTATTAAAATTATGTGGTCCCCCCTACAGAAGGATTGGCGCAGATCCAAATTGTTGGGAGTTAGGGTATCTCTAATGGTAAAGACTATTTACAAAAATTTACTATTTTTGCTATTTTAGATATTTGGGTCTCTAAATTTAAAGCCAAAATAGATGAGGTCCACCACTTTTATCAACTTTTTGACCAAAAAGAGACCCAATCACTTTTTGGGTATCTAAATTTAGAGCCAAAAAAGTAAATTGGTTTTCTATTTTAACTCAAATCTCTAAAATTGTGTGGGTCCCATGTATATTGGCTCTAAATTTAGAGATCCGGTCTCTAAAAATTACCAAAAATGGTAAATTTTTGTAAATAGTATCTCCCATTGGAGAGGCAGTTTTTCATTGAGTCTGATTCGTAGATTAAGATACAACTGATTCAAGAAAAGATCTCTTCTCACAACCCCCTTATGTCGATGCTCGAGGAATGCAAGGGAATTTTTTCCAACGAGATTAGTTTTAAGTTAAAACATGTCTATAAAGAAGTCAATAAATGTGTTGATTCGTTGGCTAACTATGAGGTAGGTTTCTCCATTGTAAATCACAACATTGATTACCCCCTACGCAGTTGTGTAACTTGTTAGACTGTGCTAGTAAAAGTGTTTCTTCCCCTAAATTAGTTATTCTGCAATTCCAATTTTGCCTCCATAAGAAGGAAACAAAATACCTCTATTGTTTAATCTTGAATAAAATAATAATTTGACACTTTAATTACAAAGTTGAGTATTTTGTCCTTCAATTAACCAAAATAGGAGATAGTTGATCCTTCCTAAATTTTTTTATCTATTTTTAGCCTTTAGTTCTTCACCGTTTTGGCATGACACGTGTAATTAACAACAAAAACTCGAAAAGAACTACACATGCAATTAACAACAAAAATTTGAGAACTAAAGTGTCAAATTTTGTAAACTTGAATGACTTAAAGACATATTTTCAAAGTTAGAGTACCAAATTAGTATTTTTGTCTAAATTAAAGGACCAATGAAAGTACTTACCAAAAAAAATTACAAAAAAAATTGCACATGTTTCAAATTTGAATTAATCAAAAATTTTTTTTTTTTGGGACAAATTTTAATAAACCTTATAATTAACTAACCCATGCGATATGCTTTCTCGGTGAAGACATATAGCCCGAAATTTTTATACCTTAAAAGAAAATTTTAGTTATTACTCTTCATATGGGCGCGATCCCACTCGGAATGATACTACCCCAAATTCTAAACTAGACCCTAAAAAAACTCGAAGTGGTAAAGTCGGCCATTTACCACTTCTTCCTGCTACAGAGGAATATTCAAACGGAATCCTCTATTCTTATTGGCCCATAAGGTTAAAGATTTGGCGTTTTCTATTAGCAAAAAAGGTTTGGTGTTCTTTTTTTTTTTTTTGGGTGGGGGGAGGGGGAGGCAAAAGCCAAAAAAAAAAGTAGACCCTGATAATCTTAGAGGTAGATTTGTCTACTCTATCTTTTTTCATAAGGAGAAGGAGCTAATGCGGTAATTGATCCAATGTATTGCAATTCAAACTTTGATTAATTTTATAGTTGGTGAGTCAGTCTGCACATTTATTTGTTTCTCAAAAGATGTACGAAAGCTTGTAATATTCATGTTATGAGAGAATCACTCTATAATCCTCCAGGAGATACATGAGGAGACTATTATGAACTATTGAGCTAGCGATCAAATAAACCACAATTTGGGAGGTTTGACGTTTTCTGGTGCAATCTTTAGCGCCTTTGTCTATGTGGTTCAATCTGGCAAAAAAAAGTCTTTGTGTTTCAATGCTTTCAGAGTTCTCATATGACCCAGAAAAAAAAAAAAAAAAAGAAGAAGAAGCTTTCAGAGTTCTCCAACTTCATCTTGGGGCTCTGTTTGTTTGTTATAAAATAATTTACTGGTAAAAAATATTTTTAAATAATTTTTTTTTAAAAATATAATAGTTTTAGGTATTTAATTATTATACTAAAAAATATTTTATAATATTTAAATATTATGATGAAAATTGATTAAAATTAATATTTTATTAAAAATAAATAAATAATAAATTTTTTAATAAATAATAAATAAATACCAACCCTTTCTCCTATAATGTTAGGCGAGGTACCAAGCTAAATCAATTAATACATAATAAATAAATTAATTAATAATGTCATAAATTAATAATAATTTAGGGTGGGTGAAGATAGGGTAGAGTGAGTGAAAAATATTTTTCTCTTCTAAAACACATGAAATATTTTTGTTTGACTGAAAAATATTTTTTGATTGACCAATTATTTAATGTGACCAAACAATAAAAAATTAAAGAAATAATTTTCAATAAAATATTTTACGACAAGCAAACGAGCTTTGATAAAGAGAGATTTTTCAAAACGTGCAATGGACGCCCGTCTATTTTTACAAATGGACGTCTATCTATCGTTCGTCTGAATGTTTTGAAGTGCTGTTTCTTGATAAAAGCTAAGTTGCAAGGACCTCACCAGGTCACGTCACGTAACGCTCACTTCGGTTTGTTAATAGTATTAAACCAAAGCCTTATCGTTAAGGCTCATTCTTTCCCAACGAATGACATTTGGCAAGCATGAGCCTTATGCCAATATAGTAACATTTCAAAATATCAACCCCAAGGGTCGTCCCTGTCAAGTCCCCATTTTCGTTGACTAATATAATTTCTGACACCATAGTAAAACCTCAAGCATTCTTGGGATCGTGATGCCACGGGCTTAAGAAGATCACTCCTCTTAAATCCGCTAAGGCATAATTACAAAAGTCCGAGCACTATACCCACAAACTAATTCCATAAGTTATATCTCCAAATTATCCATCCAAGCCTAAAAAATATTATTTAAATAAATACATATTGTAATTTAAGTTGATGAATACCAAGGTAACAATTTACATTAATACATATTATACAAACTTCATTGCTAGTGACTAATGTTACAAACATATTCCTCGCATGCAACCAATAAATGTGCAATCTACGAGCAAATGACAACTTTTAAGCTTCTACCTCGAGCAACCTACAAGGGTGGAAAAACGGGATGAGCTTATAACAACTTAAGCTCAGTGAAGGGAGAATATGGGAAGAATTTTCGAAATCATTTTCTCTTTTAAAAATCCATTTGACAACCTGTGAATGTCATGCACATATTAGCAACAATTATTAAACACATCGCATCAGCATATAGGAATCATGTCGCAACATTATATAGTAAACACATCGCATTTTTATAGAATAAACATTTAGCACATATTAGGGTAAGAATACGCTTACGCTGATATAACGCATCGCATCGCATCGCATGTGGTGGCCGGTCAAATGATCTTCAAATCCCTTATGTCTCCCAACACGGGATATTTTGGATATATCCAAGTCTACGACCCACTCTCCCAGGGTAGTAAAGTTCCCTAGCGAGAGGGGAATTGGTAACCATGGTAGCTGAGCAAGACCTGCCAAAAGAAGGTTGCAACCTCTCCAATAACGCATTAATTTATGCAGTGCATGTTATTCACGTAATATATCATGTAACACGTTGAAAATCCCATCGCACCCTATTTCACATAACACTTTTAGTCTCAACACATAACTTTACATAATTCTTGACATATATCACACATAAACAATAATTCATAGTTCATAATGCACATTAATCACATCACATGTTGTATATCACATGGTACATCCCATAGTGCATCACAACACTTTTAGTATTAACACATAATTTCACATAGCTCAAATCATATATCCACCACTAATAATGTCTTATAGTGCATTTTATAGCCACAAGAATTAATAAGCACATAAAATAAACAAGTTCAACAGTTTTAAAGTTTCACCAGTATCACAACTTTGGCTGCAAAATTACCCAACTAAATGAACTCCTATTAAACTTATTTTTATATGTATCGAAATATCTTCGAAAGTAGATATCTCTAGAATCAAACGGAACTCAATTCCGAGTTAAATTCATCAAGATATGACCAAAACAACACAAGTGCGCAAAGCTGTCCAAATTGATCACGATTTCTATTACCTTACGATTTTTAATATTTTTGAAGCCCTAAACGATTTTTCTTAATTTTCCAGCATAAACAAAGTTTTTTTCCTAACTGATCAAACTACTTACCCTGATTTTTCCAAATTTTTATAGATAGTATTTCAAGGCCAAAAACACCATGAAATTCAAACAAGCAAAACTGTTCTACACCAGCTCAACTACAAACTTGACTGAATTCAGCAACTTCGAGCAAGAAAAATATTTTTCTTCACAATTATTCAAACATGAAAGTTGTTCATCTACAAGTCTAGATTATTATGTGATTTTTCTAGATTTTTCCCAAAATAATTACTTGCTCAAAAAGTTCACAAAATAAAACTGCTGTAATAAAATTCCTGCATGCATATAACATATAATCTTGTATAATACATCAATTTCTTACTCTATAACACATATATATGCAATATACTTCTGAAATAAGTTTAGAAAAAGTCCCCTCACCTCAGGTCCTTGGAGAAATGAGAATAATATTTGCAACTATAGTCCAAAAGTTGAATTTCCTAGCTAATTCCTTGCTTAATTTCTCCTAGCTCCTCCTCCTTCTTCTTGTTTATTTTCCAGATTTTTCTTGCTCTTCTTGATGGTCCAGTTCAGACGTGGGGTTGGTAGGGTTTAGGTGTAGGATTTGTTTTATTTTAATTTCAATTCTTGATGGAAAATATATATTTTTTCTTAATCTTAGTTTGACCCCTAGTTTTATTTCTTTGCTTTCAATTGAGCCTAACATGTTTTCCCTCTAGTTCATTGGGGTCTAAGTGATATTTAAATAACTAGAACTCTAATTTTAAACTTAACTCAGTGCCTAAGACAATATTTTATGTAATTACACTTTAGCCCCTCAAGTCTCTGATAACTATTAAGTTATCCAAAAATTAATCTTTTTAATTTTTGAATTATATCTTATTCTAACTTAGTTCCCAACTTATTTCTAAGGCATATAACGTATAATTAAGACATATATTACACTAGAATATATAGTTACACATAATTTAATATTAATGCACGTGAGTTCGGGTCCGGGTCTCACAGTCCCAGATGGTAAAGACTCCATTTCATTGAAGGGAGGTCTTGGATTCAAGTCCTGTGAGAGTGAATGGATGAAAAGCGCAAATGCTGGTGTAACGCCCCGATCCCTCACGAGACCGGGACTCCTATTTATCATGCTATTCTCACCCCATTCCAAACCCCGGGCACAAAATTTTAGGGGAAAACGGACGGAGTCTCCCCTGTTTATAGGACTAAACTGGTACCTGCACAAAGACATCTATGATGCTAGATCCACAAACAGCAACTCTTATAACTAATCCTCCAAGATTTTTATGGGTCACCCGCGATCACAAGGCCATCCGAGCCTTGGAACAACAATTACATATAACACACAAGCAAGCAAAGCATTTCTAATTTTAACTATAGGTAGTTAGATACAACAATAGCTAAGTTCTACTTCCAAGTTTGTTAATCACACAAGCATGCAAAAGAATAAGTTTACTATGGATTATTACATGTCATTCCACTTTATATCCAACATACAAGATTACAAATTATTACATTCACCATTTATACTCAAGACCCCAAGGTCACAAAAAGGCAATCAACAACAACTCCACGCAAGCTTTTCATTTTAGACAACCTTATCACATAATAAGTCACCGAAATTGCTTAACTAGCACTTCTTCCTCTTCTTCTATCAGCTGAGGGTTCACCTCAACTTCACCTGAAACATATTAAATGAGGAATGAGCAACAATGTTGCCCAGCGAATGAGGTGATGCAACATGCCAACGAGCAATATGATATGCAACACAAGAAAACATATATAAGCCACATAAACCAACAAGACAATAAGCCAAGCTATTAATCACTTTTAAAAAGGATACGGTTCCACTTCCAAGTCTTCGATCACGAGCCACGAACCACGAACTTCACGAACATGCCGGCAAACCCCAAACACCAACAATTGGGATACTCCGGATGTATCCCGATCCTACGACCCTTTCTCCCGAGGTAGGTCCATGCCCAGCAGGTGAACCACGCCTCTGGGGTAGTGGAGTATGCCTCAGCGAGAAAGGGAATAGGCACCATGGTAGTCGAGGGAGCACGGCAAGCCCGACGCCGCCCGTGTTTCTCGACACTACCATGTCCGAAAAGGTTGCGCAACCCAATATTCGATCACAATAATTCAAGCAATGACAATATAATTCAAGAATCACATAAATGAGGGACAACAAAGTAGGTTGCCCTCGCATGTAGATTACAATAAATAAGCCATATAACAATATAAATAAAACTCAAGTGTATATTTAGCCTATTCATATCAAAGTACACGTAATTATAAGCAATCATATTAAACTATACAATTTATGAGCAGTAAAACAAATTAAGATGCACAAAAGAATGTAACTCCCTCACCTTTTTAAAAACAAGCCTGCGAGAATTTAGCCAATCTCTCAAATACTCTCCGAAAGCACCAATCTCTTTAATGACCACTCAAAACCACTACCTAACACAACAATACTATTCAACTTAAAGACAACTCATTCACATTAAAATAGTTAATTTGTGTGCAGTAGTCACATTTTATATAATCATCAAACTATAGCTCGATTAGTATGATCTAAGAACACTAAACATGCATATTTCATGCTAAGGCTAAATGATGTGCTTACTTTAATCAAAAGTTAATTAACAAGCTTGAAGGCAACATTCACTTTCATAATTCTATTAACCATGCACTAGACTACTTTGAACTCCTAAACACGTTATTAGGACACTCCAAACCTCTTTGAATCCACTCAAATGTGCAACCCCTAGTTATTCATATAAGTATAACACTTTCATTATCCATTGCAATTCTATTATCATGATTAACTCTAATATGCATATAGCCTAAATATACAACTTAACTCATAAGATAGCATGAATCACACGGCCTTCAAGTTAAACACTTAATACATGCTATTACGCTTAAATACTAAGCATTATTCAATTACTAAACATGTTAAAAGAACTCTAATATGCATTATCCAAAGTGAAATCATGTACAAGATTATCTATTTTTTCTAAGATCATTAAACATACACTAACTACTTTAGATTACAAGACATGTTAAAATGACACTCTTATTAACACTAAAACACCATAAGCAATAAATTCACATTCTTTAATCAAGTTACTATTTATTTTCTTCTTCAATTCACTTGTACACAAACTCATTTTTCACATGTAATTAAGCTAGAAAGTTCACTCTACCACCTCATTAGTTAGCATAGAAGGCATTAGAAGCATTAAAATATCATTAAGTTAAGATTATAAGCTATAAATTTCAATTACTTTACTACAACAATCAATAATCATCTAACTAGATGAGCTAACTTTATAGTTTACTTGATTAACAATCAAATGTAGCAACTATAGCAATTCAAATAACTAATTATACAATAAGACTAACTATTTGACAAGAAGTCCAACATATCTCTTTCTAAATGCTCACAAAACAAGCTCTAAACTTCACACAAGATAATGAACCTCAAATCTAACTATACTACATCTCTAATGACACTTTATGGCACCAGTTAAGCCCTTGAAATCTCACCTTAAACTACAATTATCCCAAAAGTCCGAATTTACCTCTTTATGCATTATACTACAAGTACTCTAATCGGAGCTCAACTAAGCGAAGCGAATACATTTCTAGCACCTCCTCACTTACTAGACACTAGCCCTAATGCCCGAACGCACCCGAATTCACTTTCAACCCGAAACCCCTTTGTCAATCTTTGCTATTAAGCTCCAAACCGAAAGGCAAGGTTCAATATTTCCAAACGAGTTATCATATCTTTCAAACCACACCTTATGGCACCCCAAGGACCATCGAGTTCACCCATTAAACCTCGTTTACCATTAAATCCCCGATTTCCTCTTTGTGCGTTTATACTACAAGTACCAATTCCGGAACCCAAACAAGCAAAATGAATGCACTTCTAAGGCTTCAATACTTAATAAAGACTAGCCATAACCTCAAAATGTGCCCGGACTCAAGTTAACTCCGAAATCCCCAATTAAAGTAGCCTATTTTGATTAAAATTCTCAAATTTTTCACATGGCAAGTATAACAAATATTTTTCACACGCTCAAGGACCTAATTAGCAACTACTAGAAGCATTGAATCAAATTAAATTGCTCAAATTTTCGGAACCCTAGAAATTACACTATTCATCATCTTCCTCAAGTAACACTTTGCTAAAAACTCAACACCAAGCTATAATATTGCATATGGATGTTCTCTAACATGTATACATACTATATAAAGCAAGAAACAAGCATGTTATAGCTCCATAATAGCAAAATCCGAAAATTAAAAAAAACTTGACATAAACTTTAAATCATGAAAATGATGCAACTCTCTCACCAAAAACGTGCAAGGAAGCTAGGATAGGGCTTGGAGAAGCTTGGAACCACTTGGAGAAGACTTGACAAAGCTTGGAAGATCAAATTGAGCAAAATTGGCAAGAAAATCACTATTCCCGTAATGGTTTTTTTGGCTGATTTTTGGCCTTTTTTGACTTATTTTAGTGTTTTGTGTGTTTTTGTTTTGTTTTGTTTGGTATATATATATATAGGATAATTATATGGGTTGATGGGTTAGATATTGGTTTTGGGTTGTGGGTTAAAATGGATTTGAGATTAGGTGTATTATAATAAATATAAGAAAACTTATTTAAACCCCAAAATAATACATAGTTCTACTATTTATATAATATCAAGATATTTTTGCAAATCACTCGTCATATATGCAATGAATATTATTTTTGTGAACATAGGCTAATTATAAGTTAAGTAATAATAGAAAAATATGAAATCCGGAAAATAAGATAATAAAAATTTTAGTTCGGGCTCTTATTATATTATATAGGTAATAGTCTAAGGAAATAATGAGTTAGGTTAGTAAATAGGGTCTAATTAAACATATTTAAGGGTCTAATAAAAGTCCAAAGTCTAGCTAATTCACTAGAAGCCCAAATAAAAATCCTACAAAAAGTTACTATTCTTTCGTAACACTATTCATTTAAAACGAAAACTATTTTCTAAATGCATACTCCCAACATTAAATATAGAAAATAATAATTTTCACATTCCTCCTACATGATATGTGACAGGAGAAAAATACAGTTTCAGAAAAGTTAAACAGTAAATTTTCTTTATGAATAGAGTCTTATACTAAAAATTGAATAAATGTACATTTAATACTCAAATAAAACATTCAACAATTTAAAATGAATATGAAGAGGTTTTCGGTCGTCACAGCTGGAGTGTTTGCCATAGGGGAATCATACTTTGACTTACCTGGTGCATGTCTTGGGTCGGACCGCTGTACTCCCGGGGTTTTAGTTCAAACTCAGTTGTTAAGCTAGGCAAGGGGACGCTGGCGTACCCCCATCTTCAGGTGGTGATTAATCTAGTCTATGTCTTATGGGTTGGTTGAGTGGGGGCATTTCCAACAGTTCTAAAAAAAAAAAAAAAAAAAAAAATTTCAAAATATCATCTTCGTGTGGGCCAATGTGTCATGCGTGTTTTGAATTTGGATTAGCTGCAAACATGGTTTAAATGTTAATACCGACCAAAAAAAATGTGAATTTATGAAAAAAATTCATAAATGGTCCTTATTGTTTGTATTTTCTTTCAATTTTGTTCCTATTATTTTAAAAGTAATACGCTTAGTGTACAATTATTTTTAATTTTTTCCCTAATCCTATTGTTTTTTAGCCTCCAAAATTTGCTAAAAGTTTCAATTTAATCCCTAATATTTTTACTTTTTTTAATTTAGTCATCAAAGTTTCATGTACCGGTATCAAATTAAAATTTCACGACAATGATTAAATTGAAACTTTTTACAAATTTTTAGAGATTAAGCGTGTTACTTTTAAAATAGTAGAAATAAAAGGATAAATATTGGAGACTTTTTTTTGATTTTTTTGGGACTAAATCTCTCACTTTTAAAATAATAAAAAAGATTGAAAAGAATATAAATATTAGAGCCTATTTGTAATATTTGTCCAGAATTTACCAACAAAACATAATGGAGCACCGAGAAAAAAATAGTCTGATTGAGTTCGGCCTAATAGTATTAATTACATGAAAATAGTCAACATAGTAAATGGAAAGACCACTCAAAAACAATGAAATTGAGCACTGAAAAATTAGGATATTGCAAGTTGTTTGATAATTGTTACGAGGGAAAAATGTGTCTAACTAATCTGTAAAGATCGCACAATTGTTAGTCAAAGGGCATAGTATAGGTGATTTGATACCTAACAATTGCTTCTCCTAGCCCAAATATCTCCTTCTCACTCTTGCTTTTCATATTTAAATGCCATCCCATCAATTATAATCATTAATGCCTTGCAGCTATTGATTTTTTTCTCTTTTTTGGTTGAAAGAGAATATATTGCATAAAGAATATACAAATTAATTAATTTTTGTAGGGTGGAAGTTCAAGTTCGATAATTGATACAAATATAATGAGATATTAGAAGTTCAATCTATAGGTAACGACTCATTCAATTTCTCTTTAGCAACTCAATCACACGGTCTATTCGCAGTTCTTCGAATACAGGAAAACCTAATATTAGGATATCTCGCTCCAATATCTCAAACATCGTCCATAATAGCTCTAACTTTTCAAATTGGAGCAATACCCATATATTTGATTGTATTGATAATTGTTTGCGCATCACTTTTAATTGTGATGTTGGTTGTGTGAAGTTGCGTTGCAAAGATACAAGCGCTTCTAATAGCCATCGCTTCTGCTTCAGCTGCAGAGTTGCACAGAATTGATGAAACTTGTCCAAAGATTAGACGACCTTCCCAATTTCTGCAAGTAAAGACAATAGTTGCTCTTTTACCGTCACAAAATAATACATCAACATTAAACTTGAACTCTTAATAATGTGAAGATAATAAAAAAAATAGTGTTACAGGTTTATTGCGAGGAGAAATAAAAAGACCGTGAAGATTTAGAATCCTAACTTTGTTGATTTATGATAGATTACATTTTGCTTGAATGAGAACTTTATCAATTGAGACTTCCTTTCCTTCAAGGCAGACTTTATTCCTATGCTTCCAAATTTGCCAATAATAAATTGCAACCAGCGTGGCAGGGTGCATTTTGAATCATCTTGCAGCTATTGATAACATAAGGCGGCTCTTGATACCATGGAAGGAGCTTTTCGTACTCTTCAAAGGAATTAATACAATATAATTTTTTTAAATTAATAGTAATAAAATTATTTAAATTTTATTAATTTAATAAGGTATTAATTTATTGATAAATTAATAATTATTAATATATAAAAATATTTTTAGCCTTTTTGCCTTAACAATAAATATATAATAATTTTGCTATTGTAAGATACGATCCATAAAAAATATGACCTTTGAGAAAGTAATCCCAAGACTTTTAGGAGCATTATGAATAATTAAAGAAGAGATTCAATTAGATTTAAAATTTAACAAAAAATTATCTACTGTTGATTCATATTTCGATAAAACTTCATTAGTCAATTTATTATGTATTTTTTAAAATAATTATCAATTTATGATATATTTGGGTCTATAAGAGATAAAAAATTATTTTAAACGTATTATCTTATAATTTTATCAAAATCATTAATTTTTTACACTAGTCTCAAGTTGGGACCGAATAATTTTATTATTTAACAAATATTATTAATTTAAAAGCATTACAATGTACAAGAAATATGAGCATCAAGACTTTTTTCGTCGAGAATGTGCCTAGGTGATCT
Source organism: Ehretia macrophylla (assembly GCA_037974665.1). Lineage (NCBI taxonomy): Eukaryota > Viridiplantae > Streptophyta > Magnoliopsida > Boraginales > Ehretiaceae > Ehretia > Ehretia macrophylla. Next base: position 10,021,998 of record CM075776.1, on the reverse strand, counting down.
ATTAAAAATATGATCATCACAAATCTCTAATTTTTTCTTTTCTTTCCCTCTTCTTTTGATATTCATTTAGCTACTACAAGATTCGAGGAAATGAAATAAAAAGGGGACAAATGCACAAGAAGATATTGGTTTTCATTTCTTTATTTATGTGAAAAATTGCGTACTTAATTATGAATTCTTTGAAAATGACTCTTTTAACCGAGTTAAGTGAACGTTTTTCACAAGAAATAGTATACCAAAACGTTTACGATAAAACTTGACAGAACAAAGCTAAAATACACTCAGAGGGCAGATAGAAGAAAAGTTACGTCAACTTCGTTTTCATTCCAAAAAAAAAAAAAGGTCAACATAATTAACAATTCCACAATAAGAAAGTTAAGCCAACTTCACTAAAAAATTGCCTCCGGGGACATGCTCTAACGATAATAAGATGAAATTGTTCATTTAAAATTACGAGTTTGACACTTTTCGTTTCACTTGAGTTTTATTATTCACTGACATGATGCATGTATAAAAATGCATCCATAAATTTATCAATTAATGATTGGATTTAATTGAATAATCTAATAATTAAATTCCGTCAATTAAATTTTTACGTCATTAAAAAAAAAAAACTTCACATAGAATTCCACAAACTCAAAGCTCACGAATAAGTTAAATTGTTATATATAAATTTATTCAAATATATCGATCAAGTTGTGTCTCAAATCAATAATAAAAAAAAGAACAAAGAAAAGACTTGAAAAAAAAGGAAAAAGTGAAAATAATTGAAAATGGTTGGATGGAAGACAGCCAAACGCGGCCTTAGTTCTCGACAGCCAAACCAGATGTTCACAGTATACATCCAACGAGCAACTCACGTTCCGTCAAACATTCCAGCCTGTTTTTATTTAAATTTTTTCCCCAACCTTCGAAACTCTCTCTGCAAACACACAAAAACACACCCACATACATATTATCTCTCATTCTCAGACACAAGCCCATTAAAGTCTTCATTTTTCTTCACAACAATATCTACAGAAACACACAATTGTTATCGTACACACACATCTTATTAAGCAAATATATTGAATAATAGATCTGTTATTGATCAGTTAAAAAAAAATTAAAAAATTTATATTAGAATGGGGAGCCTAGGGGCGATATTGAAGCATCCGGATGATTTTTATCCGTTGATGAAGTTGAAGATGGCGGCGAGGCAAGCCGAGAAGCAGATCCCGCCGCAGCCGCACTGGGGATTTTGCTACACAGTGCTTCATAAGGTTTCCAGAACCTTTGCTCTTGTCATTCAACAGCTCCCTTCCGAGCTCCGCGATGCCGTAAGTTTTTTTTTGGATAATTATTGTTTATAATATCAATGCGGCCTTGATGCATGTACGAGAAATTATAAAGCTTTTTATGTGACTTTACGACGGTGATTTATAAGTGAATAACGTTGGTTAAAGTAAAACATTGGGTTAGTCAGTCGCACGTGGGCTCGGATTTTGGACATGGTTGGTGACATTTTTATTTATTTATTCTAATTGTTCACGTGTTTATTTAGGCTATTTGTGGTAATTTAATTGAAAGGAAAAGTAATAATATAGAGACAGAGTAAAGAAAATGTTTGGTGAAGTAAGATTTATTTATATAAAAATCTGATGTCGATTTGTTTGGTTACTGTGAATTATTTCTGTCCTTTTGCTCTCTTTTTTGCTGAAATTTTTTTTCCTAATGATATCCGCTGTTGTACTATTCTAAAATTTGCTTGTGCATTTGTAGTTTTGTACATAGTATGCGTACCATTGTTACAATGTTTGCAGTCGTTTTGTAGAAGTTAATTGAGGAGTTGCTGCTGATTTTCCTTCTGGAAAGGCAAACTTGAACTATAGCGTTGAATGAGTAGCTGGAGAGGACATTGAACAAATATTAGGTTCAGAGAAGCAATTAAAGAACTGTTTTGATGATATTAACATTGTTCTCACCAATTCTCCTGGCCTGTCAGTGATATTTAATAGCTTCTATGTGTTTTCTACCAACATGGTTTTAATATGATCAATAATTCAGGAAACAAGTACTACTTTCAAGTTAAATTCCTGCTTTTTGATTTATGTTAATGGTGATTCTCATGTAAAAATTTCTCATTATCTTGCAGGTATGCATCTTTTATTTGGTTCTTCGAGCACTTGACACTGTTGGTACATTTTATGATCTATCACTTGACACCATTTTTACTGCATATTATTTGCAAGTAGTCAGAAGTACTTCGTTTCTCCAGACATTGATACATTTTTTAAAACGTGTTAGACACTGTCCACCCGGCTCTACTCGTAAAGATTTCTATTCTTTTGATTAATACTTACTTTATTTTAGATCTTGCAGAGTTGGGAAGTATTGCATATCTTCTTCTCTTTTAAGTTATTTCTCTTTAAGCAGTAGAGAATTGTTTTATTCAATATATGATCCATTTGGCATTTACTGGTCTTATGATACACCTTCAACGTGGCTAAATTTCTCTAGTGTTCCAAATCATTTTCCCTGCTCAAATCCTCCACATTGAGTGAATTTTATGTTTCTCCATCTCATATTAAATCTTGCAACAGAGGATGACACAAGTATAACTACAGAGGTTAAAGTGCCCATTCTGATGGCCTTTCACCGTCACATATATGATCAGGAATGACATTTTTCATGTAAGTTGCCCCTTACTTATCACTAAAATAAAAAATTAACAGCTTCTCTATCTCTTATCTGTATCATTCCTCCTTTCTCTATTCATTCTTGTTTTGATTTTATTTTTCTTATTTGTAGTTTGCCTTCGTCTTATAAACACTTCTATTTTCTTTGCCCAAGTAGTTGCCTTCTTTATTCTGCATAAACTTTTATCATATCTAATATATGAAAGACTTTACACTTGTTTGCTTTTCCAGTTTCTTTTGGCTTTAATTCAATTACTTTTGGTTTTAAGGTGGCACGAAGGATTACAAAGTTCTCATGGACCAGTTCCATCATGTTTCAACAGCTTTTCTGGAACTTGGAAGGGGGTAATCATCTTGCCTTGCTGCTGTTGCTTTTAATTTGTATGATGAAAGCTCAGCTTCCGTTATGATGTATAATACTCAATTACTCATACTCTTTTGCAGTTATCAGCAGGCAATTGAGGATATTACCATGAGGATGGGTGCAGGAATGGCGAAATTTATATGCAAGGAGGTATGGAAAACATCATGCTAGCAACGACACCGGTGACATAAAATCATCAACTATGTAACCAAAACTTTTCACTGTGATTAATTGGGTTTGCTCTGAGTCATTCTCATTCACTAACTTCCACTGAAACGAGTGAAGTTTAGGAAAAAAAAATCACAAGCCTTTTTTTCCTCAAAGTTGGCTCTATTTCACCTAATATCTTCTTAAAAATATTAAGTTCAAAGTCTGGGCATTACAATATGAATTGACTATAGTTTACCACTGATTCTTGTATCATCGAAATATACCCGTCCATAGGAGGTTGTTTGCACCATCAACAACATTGCAAGTTATTCATCCCTGGTGACATCTAAATTATTACATTTCTGTATCCTACTTGAACGTGTCTGCATGGGAAACTAAAATGTGACTCAAACAAATGTATAGTATAGCAACTGGCTATTGCAAACTTGGAATAACAAGTCTTGGGATATTTGAGGTTCTAAATCTTGCTGGGTCTTTGGAGTTGATTTGACAGCTATTGTGAAGTATGCGTGCGAGTTTAATTAATGTGATGTGTGCCACTTGCTTGCTTACAGGTCGAAACAGTAGATGATTATGATGAATATTGTCACTACGTGGCTGGACTTGTTGGATTGGGTTTATCGAAGCTGTTCCATGCCTCTGAAAAGGAAGATTTGGCTCCAGATGATCTGTCCAACTCCATGGGTTTATTTCTGCAGGTACTTATTGTAATATCCAATATCCTGTATTTTGTTTTTAATTGAGAGAAATCCTTCCACCTATATTGTTCTTTGCCATTTATTGCAGAAAACAAACATAATTAGAGATTATCTGGAGGATATAAATGAGATACCAAAGTCGCGTATGTTTTGGCCTCGCCAGATTTGGAGTAAATATGTTAACAAACTTGAGGTTCGTCTCCCTCTTGTGTTTGATTCTAGTCTAGTCTAGCGTTATCTGTTAACTTTTTCCCAGTAGTCTTACTAGCTTTGTGATTTTCTTTAATTTTTATGAAGCATGATATTGGCTTTTTGATGCTTTGATTCGTTCTTATTGGCATTTTTGGTTTTTATGTGCATCAGGATTTAAAATATGAGGAAAAATCTGTTAAGGCTGTTCAGTGTCTTAATGATATGGTCACAAATGCTTTAACACACGTGGAAGATTGCCTAACATATATGGCTGCTTTGCGAGATCCCGCCATCTTTCGGTTTTGCGCTATTCCACAGGTATATGTTTATGTAATACTGTCAAGGTTACATGCATGATATTTTGTTGGTCCAAATCGATAGTTCTTACCTGTTGGTTTTGGAGGGAGGTGTTTGCAGTAGTTGATAGAATTGATTTTGAAGAATGGAGAATTGATTAGAGAATTTGGAGAGGAGCTTGTCTTTGAAGGAAATGGTTGTTATTGATTTTTGGCTTGGGTACAAATGGTGGAGGAACTCATATTTATAGCCCTCCATAGAGAATTCTAGGTACAAGATATTTCTATAAAATATTCAAGATTTTTCTTAAAAGTCAACTAAATATTCTAGTGGAAAAAATCTAGGATCCTACTTTCCTAAATTTTTCTTGAATTATCCTAGATAATAATCTCTAGATTTTTATTCTTGAAATCTCTAGAATTTGGGCCCTAACTTGGATCATGTACTTGGGCTAGTTAATAATTGCTAGAACCAAATTACGATTTGGGCCAAATGAGCATTAATCCATTTGTGGGTGCTCCATTATGCTGGACTATTATAGAACAGAAGACAACAAATATTGTGCTAGAACCTGCTAGACTTAACTCATAGTTGGCTTCCAATGCCAGAATTGTCAAGCAAGATTGCATCGACTTTTATGGAAATTTCTAGGCTTGATTACACCGCCATTGGAGTAGTATAAATAGGAGAATGAAGCATATTGTAAGCTAAGCTCTCAAATACAAATAACGAGGGATCTTCAAGAGTAGTCTACAAGAACTACTCAATTAGGAGTCATGAGCTACTACAATAAAGCCACGATCTCCAAAATTAATGTTGGAGAAATGGTGCTCCAACAACTATTATTGTAACTATTTCTACCACTAATCAATGGAAGAATTGAACAAAATATTCTTTCGTCTCTATTTTCCAACATTACCCTTGAACCAGTGATTGCGTGTGTTTTTTAATTAGGTTATTGAATAGGTTTAGTTGAGCAAGAAGAAGAAAAAGAAAAGAGAATGAGTGAAGCCACGCACATGAGGATCATAGAGAAGGTTTTAAGTATTGTACATGTCTTATCACACATTTATACATAGTGGTTTGGATTATGAAAAGACAAATTTCCCCTAAAACACTCTGCAGTCATGAATGTCATTTGATAGCAGAGGAAGGTTTTAAAGTGTTTCAGTTTTATTAAGTCGTTCAATCTACACTGGTAACTAAGTCCATCCATGGGGATGATTGTCTGTCTTTCTTTGTGGAGCAACACTTGAGCCCGAAACTATAAGGTTTACTAAAACCCTCTTGATTACTAGGCCATACTTAAATTCTGGTGTCTCTCTTTGGCTGAGCTGATAACTTTTCCATCGAGTCCATTCTCTCATCCTCTATCTTTTCTCTCTGTACTGCTGACAGTTGTTGGTTTACAAATATATACCTCTGCATTTGTCTCTCTTGCACTTTGTTTAGCTTTTAAAGTATGAACTGTAGAAGCAGCTGTTGGTATAATGCCTTTGGCCCTTTGCAAGTCCTGCAATAGTCAGTTATATGTGATGTTTGCATTACGAGTAACATTATTTGCATAATAGTATGTACTCTTGTTAGAGCTTGTAAATGACTTGATATCTGTCAATGCTACCAGATTATGGCAATTGGAACATTGGCTTTGTGCTACAACAACATTGAAGTGTTCAGAGGTGTTGTAAAAATGAGGCGGGGTAAGAATTTACCTTAATGCTCTTTGGCCACATGATATTGGCTTAATCTGCTTAATAGTATTCACTAGTCTAGCATGGTGACTAAATACTTAATGAATCATTGTCTAAGAGTCTAAACAATAAAGTATCTTGTTTCCAGGAAAAAATAATAACACTTGGTAGTTCAATCATCCGTCGAATTGTTAAAACTAATAAGACATGCTTTACAGCTATTAATGAACCGACAACTTAGGACATTAAAACTTATGAGCTATGCGCTGAAAATTTCTGTTTCTGGTTTAAGTTCATCTCTTCGCCAGAGATCTAATTAGCTGGATAGGATTTTAATTGAAGTGATTTCCCCAAAACCAAGAGTGGAAAAGATGCTAACAAGATTGCCTTGGCCCTGCTCTGTGTTAAATGTTCATTTTTCTATTTGTTCTAAAAGTTACTTAGACTTGATTTCCTTTTCTCTTTGGTTTCTTCTTTCCAGGTCTTACTGCTAAAGTGATTGTCCGAACCAGAACTATGTCAGACGTTTATGGTGCTTTCTATGATTTCTCTTGCATGCTGAAGTTTAAGGTATGATGTATTATTGTCCATACCAGCAGATTTCATGTATTCATATGGACATGTTTGTATGCATTTATGTCCAGGATTGAATTCATGCACTGGTATTACTCAGTGTGATCTTATGCGCATGTATACGTTCCTGAACCTTTAGAGTAAGGGATAGAACCAAAATATGATGTTACACCAAGGGGAGCAATTGCAGTAATTGATAGGACCCCAACTGCTACAAACCTCATTGCGAAGGATGACATTACAAACGGTCTAATAACATTTTCTCTGAAATACATTAAGATACAGAAACATTATTTCTGATCATCAACTTAAAGAATATGGAACTTTTATTTGTGAAGGATGACATTACAACAATCTACTAATATTCTCTGAAATACATAAAGATACAGAAACATTATTTCTGATCATCAACATAAAGAATATGAAACTTTTAGAGTTCTTTCGACATTTTCGAAACCAGAAAAGAATGTAAATTATTTCCTCTAATCCGCTATCTAGTGATGCATAGACATGGTTGTTTACTATTAGCAAGCATCAAAGTGCAATTGTTCCATGAAGGAGTCAGCACTTAAAAGAGAATCCTAATGCAGTTTGCTAATTACTTCTACATTATTGACTCTTCTAGGTTGACCAGAATGATCCTAATGCCAAAAAAACGACGGAGAGGTTAGATGCTATTTTGAAAACCTGCAGGGAGTCTGGAACCCTAAGCAAAAGGTTTGTTTCGCCACTTAATCGTCCTCAGGAATCATTGTTTTGAATTTTCTGCTAACTGTTATGTGCCCCACCAGGAAATCTTACATAATCAAGGATGAGGCCAGTTACAATTCAGTATTGGTGAGTGTCATACTTGTATGCTGACCACTATTCTGTTGGATGGATATTTTTCCTCATACTGCAATTTTCTTCTGCAGATTGTTATCATATTCATCATACTGGCTATTCTTCTTATGTATCTGCCTGCCAACAGGCCAAGCAATTCGTGTAAGTTTTCGTTGTATTAGAATCTTCCAAAGTTTAGCAGAAACATACAAATTTCCCACTAACAAACGTTGTTTTTCCCTAAACGATTATTATGTAATAGTTGAGCATTAAAAATGGTCTGATTTACGAATTTTCATACTTCTCTATTTGCAGGATCATGGTGTGTCAAAAGCACCTGGTTTTACTCGTGAATATCTGCACAAGCACATGCTAATACCTGCAACATGAAACCTATACAGAGATAGTTGACATATGAATTTATCTGAAATCTGTCTAGTGGAATCTTCGGCATTCAAGGCTGTCTACAGCCTCTTCTTGGTTCTATGAGGACTTACGAACAATGGAAGAGGAGCGAACTATATATTAACTATTTTATTGCGTTTGCGTAGGTACATGCAATCGTTTGTATTGTGGTAAAGCCTAAATAATGTAATGTAGTATTGTTTCCAGATTTTTGAATTTCTGGGTTTCTAATGGTTTGCTTTGTCTTTTGGTCTTGTCAACTCGAAACTCTGATATATTTAGTTTATGAATCCATGGCTGCAGCCTGCAATCTCTGACAAGTAAAAACAATTCAGAGTTCTTCTTTTATGAGGCATGTAGTAAATTTGTCACATGTACATAGATAAAAAGTGATTCAATTAGTTGACAAATGTTAACCAATTATTATAAGTGGGGACATTATAATAATTTATTTAAAAATTCTGTAAGGTCAAATTAGTAAAAAGAGAAATTTTAGACATTCTGATATAACATATTTGTACGATACAGACTAATGTGAATTAATTTTATGAAATAATAACTTAACATGTGGCTGTGGCAGATTTGCCACATGCTTCATAGAAGAATTTTTCAATAATTCATTATCATCCACAAACATACACTTTTTGAATGCCGCTTTTAACGCGACAGGACATAAAACTGCTCTTGCGCTTGTGCACACACATCATTGAACGATAAACCATAAAAGTAATTTTCTTGGTTTCACTGAATTGGTGTGTGTGAAATCGTACCTATATGTTTATCAATTAGTGATCGAATTTAGTCAAATAATATGATAATTAAACTCCGTCAATTAAATTTTTACGTCATAAAAAAAAAACTTCACTTAGAATTCCACAAACTCAAAGCTCACGAATAAGTTAAATTGTTATATATAAATTTATTCAAATATATCGATCAAGTAGTGTCTCAAATCAATAATTAAAAAAAAAATAAAGAAAAGACTTGAAAAAAAAGGAAAAAGTGAAAATAATTGAAAATGGTTGGAAGACAGCCAAACGCGGCCTTAGTTCTCAACAGCCAAACCAGATGTTCACAGTATACGTCCAACGAGCAACTCACGTTCCGTCAAACATTCCAGCCTGTTTTTATTTAAAATTTTTCCCCACCTTAAAAACTCTCTCTGCAAACACAAAAAAAACACACACACACACATATTATATCTCATTCTCAGACACAAGTCCATTAACTTCCTCATTCTTCTTCACAACAAATATCTACATACACACACAAACACACACAGTTGTTATCGTAAACACACATCTTATTAAGCAAATATATTGAATAATAGATCTGTAATTGATCAGTTAAAAAAAAAGTGAAATGCACGATACCCCTGTAATTTGACATAAGTATATTAATATTCCTGTGTTTCAAAAATTAATATAAGTAATCTTTGTATTTTGGTAAAAGTGTACAGGACCCCCTGTCGTCTAAAAAATCATTATTTATGACAGAAATTAACATACACGCGCTTTAAATATAAATTGACAAATATTTTAATGTACATGTGAATAAAATAATTAAAATTTTAAATATAAATACCCTTTCCAAAAATAAATAAATAAAACAAAAAATACACAAAAAATAAAGAAAAAAAAAAATAAAAATAGTCATCTTCCCCAGGCCCGAGCCCGGCACCCACCCCCAGCCCCCAGCCCGTCACCCAGCCCTGAGCCCTGAGCCCCGAGCCCTGTAAATTTTATATCTATCAAAGAAAACAACGATTTAGTATCAATTCCTGTTAAAATTTGTTGATAAAAAGTTGGTTGTTTCGAATTATTACCACTCTTATACACGTTGCCAACGTTTCTAAAAGCCATTATCTTCAGTTTATGCTCCAAATCTTTATGAATAATTTTCAACAGAGAGATGAAGTAATCAACAAAACTCAAGCCTGTTATTGAGCACATTCTCCATCGGAGCTTAGTGAGAATTTTGAGCTCATCTTTCATCACATCCTCCACATCATAGTTGAGATTGCGTTTTTCCTAATTAATCATGCACGGATTCAGACAAGAAACAGAACATTTATAGCAGATGAATCGAAACCCGAAAGAAAATGATCCAAGAAGACTAAGAGTTACCAGAAATTCATTTAATCGAAAGTCTGCATATCTCATTCTGCTAGTCACTAATGATATCTAAAAATATTTTCGCGCAGTCTCCATGTTACAGGTAAAGGATATCCATACTATGCCATGGATTGATTCCTGAAAAGGTTGTCCAGTTGCAAAGCTCTCACCACTGGGGTATTGACAAGAATCTTTCTGTTCATGATATATATATATATATGTACATTTATGTATTTATGTGTGTGTGTGTTTTTTTTGTGTGTATATATATATATATATATATGTATATATTTCTTTTTCTTTTATATTTTTAGTTTAAACAAAAGTAAAAAAGGTCAAAAGAAAAAAAAAAAAATTAAAGGCTTTGACGCCTTTTTGCAAATTCTATTAGCTCTTTTGATGAAAAATGGACGGAGGGGGCACGTGTACATTTTTATCAAAACACATAGATTACTTATGTTACTTTTGAAACATAGAGATACCGATACACTTATACTAAACCATAGGGGGGTCTGATACACTTCACCAAAAAAAAAATTAAAAAATTAAAAAAATTTATATTAGAATGGGGAGTCTAGGGGCAATATTGAAGCATCCAGATGATTTTTATAGTTGATGAAGTTGAAGATGGCGGCAAAACAAGCCGAGAAGTAGATTCCGCCACAGCCGCACTGGGGATTTTGCTACACAATGCTTCATAAAGTTTTTAGAAGCTTCGCTCTTGTCATTCAACAGCTCCCTACTGAGCTCCGCAACGCCGTAAGTTTTTTTTGGATAATTATTGTTTACAATATCAATGCGGCATTGATGCATGTACGAGGAATTATAAAGCTTTTTATGTGACTTTACGACGATGAGTTATAAGTGAATGCCGTGGGTTAAGTAAAAACCTTGGGTTAAGCATTTTGGGCCTAAGTAATAACTCCGACTAGTTGATAGCAAGTTGCACGTGGGCTCGAATTTTGGAAATAGGGCGTGACATTTTTATTTACTGTATTATTATTGTAATTGTTTACGTGTTTATTTAGGCTATTTGTGGTAATTTAATTGAAAGGAAAAGTAATAATATAGAGACAGAGTAAAGAAAACGTTTGGTGAAGTAAGATTTATTTATATACGAATCTGATGCCGAATTGATTGGTTACTGTGAATTATCTTTGTCTTTTTGCTCTCTTTCTTGCTGTATTTTTTTTCCTAATGATATCGGCTGTTGTACGTGCCTGGACTTGTTGGATTGGGTTTATCAAAGCTGTTCCATGCCTTTGGAAAGGAAGATTTGGCTCTAGATGATCTGTCCAACTCCATGGGTTGATTTCTGCAAGTACTTACTGTAATATCCAATATCCTATTTTTTGCTTTTAATTAAGAGAAATCCTTCCACCCATATTGTTCTTTGCCATTTATAGTAGAAAACAGACATAATCAGAGATTATCTAGAGAATATAAATGAGATACCAAAGTCGCGTATGTTTTGGCCTCGCCAGATTTGGAATAACTATGTTAACAAACTTGAGGTTCGTCTCCCTTCTAGTCTAGTGTTATCTGTTAACTTTTTTCCAGTAGTTTTACTAGCCTTGTGATTTTCTTTAATTTTTATGAAGCATGATATTGGCTTCCTGATGCTTTGATTCGTTCTTATTGGCATTTTTGGTTTTTATGTGCATCAGGATTTAAAATATGAGGAAAAGTCTATTAAGGTTGTTCAGTGTCTTAATGATATGGTCGCAAATGCTTTAACACACGTGGAAGATTGTCTAACATACATTTGGAAGATTGCCTAACATTTTCATTTGAAAACATTTTTCTGAAAAATAAAATATTATATATATATATATGTACGATAGCAAAGATTTTTATTCCGCAACTTTCTTGGTTACAAGAATTAATTTTCTTGTTTATTTTGCTTCACAATAATATTTTACTAATTAGTTGCTTGGAAATTTTAATTGGTAAGTTTGGTTCCAGAAATTGAGAAAAAAAAATTGCATTAATGCAAAAGCACTGTGTATGACTCTCGCTTTAGACGATACGAGAGGTCTCAAAATCAAGTCTCGTAATGACTTAGACTTTCTTTGTATTAAAAAAAAAAGTGTTACTTATAATGCAAAATAGGGGTTGGTCAAGGGCCGTAAAATAAGCCAAATCGGGCCTATGGTCCCTTTCTATTATTAGCATTCGCCAAACCAAATTGAAAATTAACCAGCATTATATTGACCAAAGAGAATTGGATAACATAATCAATAAGATTTAGAGTAATACTTTATATCATCCCATCACCTTTTTTTTAGAGTAATGTTTTATATTATCTTATCATCCCTGTTGAGGTCGGATACTCGCAGTTGAGTTGGTCGGCTACGCTTGCCAAGCTGAACTTTCAGGTTGGCCTCCGAGTTGAACTTTTCAGGTCGGCTACCTGACCTGCACAAGGAAAATGAAGGAAAAGGCGGGGTGATGACCCGGATTTTTCCCTCGGGCGTGCGAATGATTAGTATGTCCGAGCTGGCAAGGTAGCTGAGAGCATTTAATGACGAGTTACCTTTGAAATGAAGGGGAAGAGCTCTATTTATACTAAATTCGGACCTGACAGCATTTAATGCGGTGCAGCTTTATGTCCCATCAAGACTTTATGTCCCATCAGGGCAGCTGGCACTGAGGTCGGGGTTTTCCGAGGTCAGGGTGAAGTTGGATCAGCATCCAGGTTGGGCATTAGCTGAATATGTTCGGCTTGGCTCGGATTAACCTGTCTCAGCTCGGCGTGGGCATCTTACTTCAGCTCGGGATCCCCCTTGTCAATCCCCTTCCCCTCCCCAAGTCGAGATCGAGAGGGTGAGATCTAGATTTGGGAGTTGTTCCCGAGCTGGAAGTGCCCGACCCCGGCAGAGTGGGGATGGCCACGTCAGCGATACATACCCTTCAGATGGCTGACACGTCACCGGTTGTTATGACAAGATGCGACGTTTGGGATTCCCGAGATGGTTACAGGAGTTACTTATAAATAGGGCCTTGTTATCCGAGGTTCATTTCACACTTTTGCTTACGAACTTCAGAGCTTTCAGGTCGAATACAAGAGTGGTCGGACACTTTCAACTCGGCAGAAAGCTTCTTGGGGTATTCAGCTCGGGATCAATTAGCTCGGAGCCAATTTAGTTCGGGTCACCTTCTATAGCTAGAGCCGTAGGTACGTCCCGACTCCCTTTAGTTATTCCTGTACATATATTTTCAATTTGTAGACAAGATGGGGAGGTCGGAGTCGGAAGATTCCTAGATAATGGAGGTGAGATCCTATGGTGGGGACGAGAGTCCATCAAGCTCGGAGTTTACCTTGGATGGAGGTCAAGGTGACTCACATGGTTCAGTTCGGCAATCTGGGCTCAAGGAGAGTGATGACGATTGCCAAGTGATTGGGGTCAGGCAGGCGCAAGAGGAGGCCGAGGCGGATCCTTTGGCCGACCTAGGAGACCTGGAAGATAAAGAAGATGGGGAGCCGTTGAACCAGTTGGAAGGGGTCGAGATGCCCCAAGAGTACTTAGCTGGAGTCTCTACGGCGGAGCCGATTGAAGCAGTCCCGGTTAGGGCAGTCCGACCCCGCAGCTCGGCTACAGCCAGTGCTTCTTCAGCTCGGGGGAAGAGGATCGAGCAGTTGTTCGCCTATTGCAAGCGTGAATGCCATTCAACGGTGCAGATGGCTAACGCTAGGCTGAGGAACTGGTTAGTGGACCGACACCACAAGCTGAAGGTTCCAGGTCGGCGTGAATCGGCTTGCTATCCTCATCCCGACCATTTCACCATCTATGACCTTGCATTCGATGTTATTCAGCTCTCTCTTCCCAGCTTCGTTAGCAATATCTTGAACTATTTCGAGCTTAGCCCAGGTTAGATGTCGCCGAATGGTTAGGCCGTGGTGGTGGCGTTCTATGTGTTCTGCCTCGAGAAGAAAGTAGAGCCGACCCTACGCCGATTTAGACATTTCTTTGTGTGCAAGCCCAACCCGAAACAGCTAGGGTGGTTCCACTTCGCAACTCGGGTCGGCAACTCTATATTCACAATGACTATTATTAGGTGAAGCCGGCTGTGAACTCGGGATGCAGGTCGGACTGGACTCCGAGCTTAAAGAAGAATGTCAATGATGATCCCAAGCTTTCAGATGAGGAACTTGAGGAAGTCGCGGTGCTAAGGCCCGCGTCGGGGATGTTGATAAACATTGACAGTGTGCTCAAATGGGAGCGGATCTGGGAGTCCAAGCTATTTGGTAGGGAACCCGACCTCTCGAAGGATCATCTCAACCTGCTTCCCGAGCTCGAAGTGGACGCGGGGTCCAGCTTAAAAGAGGTCATTTCGCAAGATCAGCGCCCGACCTCCCCGTCTCCTTGTCTACCGTTGTTCCCTTCAGTTTGCCTTGGGTTGTTTCTCACCTCTCTCCTTTGCTTTTTGCAGATATAGCGGATACGAGGAAGCTCGCGTATGCCTAGATGAAGAGAAAGAATGAGGACAGTGGCGAGGTCTCTGCTCGGTCCCGCTTGGGCTCCTCCCTCCCTCAAGAGTTGAGGCAGCGGCCCGAGGTCTCTTCTAAGGGGACGTCCGCGTCTCCCCAAACCAAAAGATCAAGCTGGGGCGTGGCGATCCCTAAGCGTTCAGCATCCCGCCCCGACAATAGGAAACGGTCCCGGTCCGAGTACTCCGGGAAAGGCAAGGCCACGGAGGTAAGCCCTCCCAACAAGGATTTCGTGGAGGCAGCCAAGGTCACCCGCGATCCCAAGCTGGCATCGGTCCCGACGAAGCAACTTTCGCTCGACCTGAGGACGACCATAGTCACGGTAAGGCATATTTTACTGCGTTGATATGGTTAAGTTTTTTGGCTCGGCTGACCATTTTGTCATCTTTTGTGTAGGCCGAGTCCCACATCCTTACGGCACCTAGCTTGCTCGCCCGAGCCCAGGCTCACTGCGTCGAGCTCAAGCAACGATTCATCGACTCCCGAGCCAAGCTGGAGGCCCTGAGAGAGGATGCTTCCCAGAGGCAAAAAGCGGATGCAACAGAGGTCGTCTGCCTGAAGAAGGAGGTTGAGACAGAGAAGTCCCGGCGCGAGGCCGCGGCCACGGATGTCGAGCGCTTCAAAAAAGACAAGCGCAAGACCGAGGCAAAACTTAAGGACTTCTTGGATCGGGTCGGCCCGCGAGAGGAGAAGGCAGTAGAAGCCTTTAAGTCCAGCCAAGAGGCTGTGGACTGGCTAGCTACGGAGGATGGGGCGATGGCCCGGTACGCCGAGTTGGAATACTACTTCCGAGGCCAAGTCGCAGCTCGGGAGAGAGCAAAGACCTTTTTCCCTGCCACCAAGAATGATTACATCGAGATCTTGGAGGCTCCGCCCCAGGAGTTTTGGGAGATTCCTGAGCTACCGACAAACCTGACGTCCCAAGCCAAGGAGATGATGGAATTTGTCCAGAAGGGCATGGACCAGGTCAAGGATGAAGCTGACGCCACCACCTCCACTGCCGCTCCTAAGTAAACTTTATAATCGCCCAGGTCGGGCTTTTATAATTTTCGCCCAGGTTGGGCTTCTTGTAACTTTGCATTTTCAAGTTAATGAAATAACTGTTTTGCGTTTTATTTGAGTTTGTACGAATGTACTTTTGTCTTCGCAGATTTCTTAAGTAAGTAGGCTTGGACCAATATAATGGGCCTTTCAAACTTAATTTAAATATAAAGAACCGAGCTGGACGCGATTAATGAATTATCATCCTAATCCGAGCTGGGTAAGTGAGCAACTATATAATTGTGGCCGATCTGTACTCGTCAGTTCAATTTAAAATTGGTCAAACTAATGTTGACAAACGCTGAGTTCAAGTTTAGACCCAAACTAACGTCCCGACCTGAAGCCGGATTGGATCGAGTTGGACCTTAATCCGAACTGGCAAATCTAATCAAATTATTATTGACTATACCTGAGCTGGAACCTGGTCTGAGCTGGTTTACTTGAATCATTAGCTTGTAATTAAGCGTGGCCACCACGTTAATCCGAGTCGGGAATAGCTTTGTAGCTGAGGCACTTGGGCCCGGGTCGAGAATTGCGCTGGTTTGGTTGCTTGGGCCCGGGTCGGGCGCTGCACTGGTTTACAAAATGCATTGTATTAAATTTGTACATGAAGTACTTGGGCTCGGGAGCCGATTACAAGCAATGTTTTGGCTCGGGGCCTTAACAAAAGATTTCAGCTCAGGGGCTGTTACAAATGATTTCGGCTCGGGGCCGTTGCAAAAGATTTCGGCTCGGGGCCGTTACAAGTGATTTCGGCTTGGGGCCGTAACAAAAGATTTCGGCTCAGGGCCTTTAGACAAAATACCGCTTTAGGTGTTTTGAGTGCCATGCATTCTTCGATAGTTTCCCATTCTTGTCGCGGAGGTAGAAGGTTCGAGGTCGGACTTCTTTCACGACTTCATATGGTCCTTCCCAAGTCGGGGAGAGCTTATTACCCGAGCGCGGCAAAAAAATAGCCTTTCTGAGTACGAGGTCGCCAACTTTACTAGGCTTAGGCTTGACCTATTTGGCAAAGGCTCTTTGCATGGCAACTTTGTTGGCCAGCATTCTGATTTGAGCTTTAGCTTGGAGCTCTTCAGCAAGATCGAGCTCTTCACGGATCTGTGCTCCGTTTATTTCTAGATCATGGTGGAGGGTTCTACTGGTCGAAGACCCGATCTCCACTGGCAGCACCGCTTGAGTACCGAAGGTCAGCTCAAAGGGCGATTCTCCCGTTGCCGAGCTGGTGGTGGTCCGTTGAGCCCACAACACCTCGGGAAGAATCGATGCCCACTAGCCCTCCGCTTCCTCCAGCTTGGTTTTCAGGCCCTGCAAAATGATTTGGTTAGTCCTTTCAACTTGGCCATTACTTGGGGCGTGGGCAATAGATGAGAATCTGAGGTCGATCCCAATCTCAGCACATTTACCTCGAAAGTATGCACTGTCGAATTGCTTGCCGTGGTCAGTGATGATGACCTTTGGGATCCCAAATCGGCAAATGATGTTTTTACATACGAAATCCCAAGGTGCCTTTTCTGTTATTATAGCAACACCTTCAGCCTCGGGCTATTTGGTGAAGTAGTCTACAACTAGGAAGACGTGCTTCTTTTGGCTGACACTGGTCGACAATGGGCCAATGATATCTAGACCCCACTGATAGAATGGCCATGGGCTTATCATCACCGTGAGGTCTACTGCGGGTTTCCTCTGTACACTGGCAAACCTTTGGCAGGTGTCGCACTTTTTTACGTACTTTTTGGCATCTTGTTCTAAGGTTGGCCAGAAATAGCCTTGCCTCAATGCCTTTCGAGCCAGAGCCTTGCATCCCAAGTGGTCTCCACATACTCCTTCATGGATCTCTCGGAGTACATAGTTTCCTTCCTCGGTCCAACACATTTTAAAAGAGGCCAAGTGTAGGCTCTCTTGTAGAGTTGCTCGGCAATTATGACAAACTTTGAGGCTTGTTTCATGAGTTTTCGAGCTGTTTTTTCATCCTCTAGGGTCATACCCCCCTCCAAGTAGTCCACGATTAGTTTGGTCCAATGTGGACTTATATTGAGCTCGGCTACGACTTGCACCCCCAACTGAATACTCGATTCGGATACTTCTTCCACATGGACCAAGGCAGGTCGGCTCTCGCCCAAGGCCAACCTAGACAGGGTGTCAGCCTTCATATTCTCTTCTCTCGGAATTTGCTGTATCGTGAATCTTCTGAGCCCTGAGGTCAAATCCTTGACTCTGTTGAGGTAGGCCAGCATAGTACTGTCCTTGGCTTCAAACTCTCCCGATATCTGACTAGAAACCAATTGAGAGTCGGTGCTCAGGTCGACTATCTGTGCCCCGAGCTGAGCTGTAATTTTCAGCCCTGCGACCACTGCTTCGTACTCAGCTTCATTGTCACGCCCCGACCGACCCCGCAAAAGGCCAAGCCAGGTTCCGACACATGGACGGAGTCTCCTCTGTACCGCGGACGATCCGAAAACCCTAAAATCAATATAATACTTGCGAAAGCCATAAAATAATTAAAACAAGCCGACTTTCTTTAAAACATACATTTCTTATTAACCAACTTTGCAACCCAAAAATGATATGCATACTACACAAGTATTTATGCCACTAATCAATTCCATTAGCATACATTTCTTTACTAGTCACAAGGGTATAAGTTTACAACTTTACATTCTTTCAACTTATACAACATAAGACCGTAGAGGCCTCAAACTAGAAAATACATACAAGGCTACAAGCCTCAAAATTAAGCGACATCCAAGCAATATACATAACAAGCAAGGCTCGCACAAAATCTGGTAACCAACCACCAGCAAAACAGAGAAGTGCTATCACGGAAACACCTCCACCTGCTCCTCCTCCTCTATTACCTCGATAGGATCTGCTTCAACTACTCCTGTAAAAATATAGTATAGAGAGGAATGAGCAAAAACTATTGCTCAACGAGGGCAATTGGTCTCAAGGACGGAGATAAGAGGAGTATGCAATGTAATTAGCCAAGAAATACATACAAATATCATATAGAGATACAACAAAGCCAACAATAAGCAAGGCAAGTATTTAAAGCTGCAAACACTCATTCAAAGGATACGATACTCTTTTCACGAGCAACTTTCAAACACAAATTCGATGACGACGCGCCGGCCCAAACCACCTTATAACACCAGTTTGGAATACCCCAGAAGTATCCATCAACCTACGACCCAAAACTCCCTGGGAGGCAACCCAAGCGAGAAGAGGGAATAGCAGCGGAGCTAGAGCAACCAACACTGGCAACCCGAGGCTACCCAGAGAGGCCCATCACTCACGCGCGAGACACTATGCAATGCAAGACTCGATACAAGGCGATAAACAAGCGATAAAGCCACACGTGGGAGAATAACAAAGTAGGTTACTCTCGCACGCAATAGCAGCAATTGATAAGCATTTCAATCCAAATCAATTCAAACAAGTATTTCAAGCAACCCTAAGCATTCTATATTCATAAAATCAAGAAAACAAGCAAAAAACACAAATCGGCCCCAACTATCAAAACCCTACCATTTCCAAACGAGCCACGAGTTCTGGAAACCGACTTCGCCAATCCTCCTAGGTCACCATAAGGCACGTCTAAAGACCCCGAAACCTTACTTTACCCTAGAACTCGCGCAAAGCCCCGATTTTCCCCTTTCTCGTTTGAACTACAACTATACCAACCAAACACCCAACCAACGCCATAATCTCACCAAAAGTGCTTCCATGCCCTCACGAAACAATGCCAACAAGCAAAACGAGAAAACGATAAACTCGACCTAAATGACCCCGACTTTCAACAAGGCTTAATTCCCATTTTTTCCATTACGCAACACAAACAAACCATGCATTTAGGCATTCTAGCACAGCTTGCACAATTCTACATCAACAGATAGCATAACGGAACAACTTCATCGTTCCAAGGGTTTACCATTCACAAAATACTATTCAACAACTAGTTTAAACTACAATCTCAACATTTAACCGCAGAAAATGTTAAAAAGCTATAAATACACATTCTACAATTGCCAAGGAACATTCTAGAAGCATTAAAACGATTTAAACAACAATCAACGGATAAAATCTAAAAATCATAAAGTTTATACACTTAACATTTAAATGCGCAAATAACATGATTCCCTCACCTTAGGCACTCCTAGTCGCTAGGAAAACAACGCTGGTCACCCTGGAAACCACCCCGCACGAGCTCACGCGAAGATTGATCGATTGAAAGGTTGAAATATTTTTTTTTCCTTCTTGGTTTTGGCCTGGTCTTCTCTGTTTCAGCTGCTATTTTTTTTTATTTTCCTTTGTTTTAAGCTTATTTAAGTGCTAAGTCAAATGGTCAAAGGTCAAGCCTTGGTCAACTACTTAAATCTTGGTCAAAAGGCCTTATTTTGTGCATTTTAAAGCCATTCTAACTAGAGAAAAATTAACTATAGTTAGCAACAATTAAAATATAAAATTTAAGTCATCTAAATACTAGTTTCACTATTTGCTGAGGACTAGAAACCGTTCTCTAGCTATCGCTCCCTAAATGCAATACACGTTGCGACGGCAAGAAAGTAACAATTAATTCTCAAAGAATTTAAGGAAATATAATTTTCAAAATAATAAACAAGGAATTTTCACATTCCGGGCTCGGGTATTACACCCTCTCCCCCTTAAAACAATTGTGCCCACGCAATTCCTACCTGGTCAACAAACAACTCCAAATACTGATCCCGACCCTGGTCCTCTCTTTCCCAAGTTGCTTCCTCAAACCCATGATGATTCCACAGAACCTTTACTAACGAAATACTATTTCTGCGAAGCTCCTGAATTTTCCGATCCACAATTCTAATCGGTTTCTCTTCATAAGACAACTTCTCTTCAATCTGCAAAGGCTCTAGTTCAAGTACATGTGAAGGGTAATTGACTTCATAAGGTTTCAACTTCTTGGAAGCATAGGCAATCACCTTACCATTCTGCATTAAAACACAGCCTAATCCTTCCTTAGATGCATCACTGTAGACAACGAAGTTCTCTGTTCCCTCAGGTAAAGCTAATATAGGAGCTGTAGTTAGTCTCTTCTTCAATTCTTGGAAACTGGATTCACATTTGGCATCCCAATTGTAAGCAACTTTCTTCTGAGTCAACTGGCTCAAAGGCCCAGAAATTTTGGAGAAGTCTTTAACAAATCTCCGGTAGTAACCTGCCAATCCAAGAAAACTCCGAATCTCTGACACCGTCTCAGGTCTCTTCCAAGATGAAACAACTTCAATCTTAGCTGGGTCCACTGAAATTCCTCGATCTGAAATGATATGGCCTAGAAAAGATATCTGATTCAACCAGAACTCACACTTGCTGAATTTAGCAAAAAGCTTGTTTTCCTGCAAAGTCTGAAGCACAATCTTCAAGTGTTGCTCATGTTCAGCCTCGTTCTTCGAGTACACTAAAATGTCGTCAATAAAGATTA
This sequence comes from Ehretia macrophylla, assembly GCA_037974665.1. Lineage (NCBI taxonomy): Eukaryota > Viridiplantae > Streptophyta > Magnoliopsida > Boraginales > Ehretiaceae > Ehretia > Ehretia macrophylla. The sequence goes on along the minus strand of CM075776.1, from coordinate 10,001,002 downwards.
CGACAAACTGATCAAGGTAAGGTCGGAAAACTCTCTGCATCAAGTCCATGAATGCGGCTGGTGCATTCGTCAATCCAAACGGCAACACAACAAATTCATAGTGGCCATATCTAGTCCTGAATGCCGTCTTCGGTATATCGTCACTCCGAATCCTAAGTTGATAGTAGCCTTGCCTCAAGTCAAATTTGGAGTAAACACTCGCACCCTGCAACTGCTCAAACAATTCCTCAATCAATGGCAAGGGGTATTTATTCTTAATCGTGACTTGATTAAGTCCCCTGTAATCAATACATAACCGTAGCGTGCCGTCTTTCTTTCTCACAAACAACACAGTCGCACCCCACGACGAAGAACTAGGTTGTATAAACCCTTTCTCAAGCAAGTTCTGAAGCTGAATTTTTAACTCCTGAAGTTCAGCCGATGCCATTCTATAAGGAGTCCTAGAAATTGGCACGGTTCTTGGCACAAGATCAATCACGAACTCAATCTCCCTATCCGGTGGTAAGCCCGGTAATTCCTCGGGAAATACACCAGGGAAGTCTCTAACAATCGGAACCTCATTCAAACTCAACTTATCAGTAGGCTGATTGATCAAATAAGCTAAGTAAGCTTCACAACCCCTATTCAACAACTTAGAAGTCTTGATCGCTGATAAAAGAGGAATTCGGGCAGCCCTGCGGTTCCCAACAATCTCTAGTACCGGTAGGTCAAGAACCTGAAGATAAACGATCTTTGTTCTACAATCCAACTGAGCATAGTACTTCCCCAACCAGTCCATTCCCAAAATGATTTCAAAGTCACAGAATGGCAATATAATTAAATCAGCAGGAAATTTACGGTTCTCAATGCATATATCACAAGGTTTGGAAATAGACTCAGTAACAAATTTTGCACCCAAAGGCGTACTAACTTCAACTTCATGCGGCAATTTATCAATGCAAACATTCACAGATTGTGCACATGCAGGAGTTATAAATGAATGTGTAGCTCCGAGATCAATCAAAACTTTAACTGGCTGAGTATTGAGAAGAAAGGTACCTTCTACTATATCTGTAGTATCGGGTAGCTCCTCTGCATCCAGTGCAAAGACCCTAGCCTGAACCCTCTGTGCTGGATGTGCACCTGCAGCCCTATTCTGCACACCTTGGCCTCCACCGCGACCCTGAACATTATTATACTTAGGGCAATCTCTCACCCTATGATCATCACTGCCACAACCCGTACATTTACCACTCTTCCTCCAGCAGTTAGCCTCAATATGCCCCGATCGATTACAATAATTACACTGCTGATTTTGCCTAACTGCAGTGTTTCCTGTAGGTGCTGGGGCTCTGGCAGTAGTAGGAACTGTACCTCCCTGCTGGGGTCTAGTCACAGCTGGCCTAGCCTGAATCTGCTACTGTGGCTGATACGGACGTTGCTGAGGAACCTGTGCAGAAGTCTGATACTGCCTCGGCTGACTCTGGCTGCTCTGGCCCAAATACTGCTTCTTACTCGGCTGACTGCTCTCAGCTAACATCTCAGCCTTCCGTTTCTCAAACTTCGAGGCTGCCTGAAATGCCTCGGGAAAAGTAGTGTAGGTCTGCCCAGTCAAATGTAGCTGTATGTCCATTCTCAGCCCACGGACAAACCTATGTATCATCCTCCTAGCCGGCCGTACCAACTCGGGCATATACCTCGACAGGCTAACAAACCTAGCCTCGTACTGTGCAACAGTCATATTTCCCTGCTTCAGGGCCACAAACTCGTCGTCCCTCCTTTCCATAGCCATCTCGGGAATATACTTATCCCGAAACTCACTTACAAAATCATCCCATAAATGTGGAACATCCTCACAATCCCACCTCAATATGACAGTATTCCACAACTGCTCTGCATCACCCTCAAACAGGAATGACGCATAATCTATTCTTGCCTCATCGGTGTACCTCAAAGCGGTGAAAATTTTCTCGACACGGTTAATCCATCTCTCGACCGCCTCATCATCCGGCTCTCTGAAGAACTTTCCCGGCTCGTGCCTCAGAAATTTCTCTAACTGATTATTCTCAACTCTGTACCCCTGTCCACCAGGATTAGCTTTCCCTGGGGATTATTCCTGTCCTGCCTCTGCTCATGCAGCACCTGTGTAATCCGGTCTACTGCTGTAGTCATGGTAGCCATAAACTGTTGAGGCAAAGGCTACTGACCCTATTTTGCTACCTCTTCATCTGATCCTATACCTTGAGTACCACGACGTGGCGGCATAGTAGCAATTCACAATAGCTGGCAACATTTAAAAGCAGTTTATAGACAGAAATATAGCACATAAGATTAGATAACACTCAAGTCAATAACAATCAAACATTCTAACACGCAATTCACATAACACAAGTTTGACATGCCAAACTAATTCACTTTAAACACAAAAGCACTCTAAGTTCACAAAGTCATGCTATAGCATTTTCTTTCCACTTAACAATTATACAATAACACTCTAGCATTTTGGACCTTTACCCCACAGACCGAGAAACATATCCCGGCTCATGCAAGACTATCATGCTCTGATACCACCTAAAGATGTCACGCCCCGACCCGACCCCGCAAAAGGCCAAGCCCGGACCCGACACACGGACGGAGTCTCCTCTGTACCGCGGACGATCCGAAAACCCTAAAATCAATATAATACTTGCGAAAGCCATAAAATAATCAAAACAAGCCGACTTTCTTTAAAACATACATTTCTTATTAACCAACTTTGCAACCCAAAAATGATATGCATACTACACAAGTATTTATGCCACTAATCAATTCCATTAGCATGCATTTCCTTACTAGTCACAAGGGTATAAGTTTACAACTTTACATTCTTCCAACTTATACAACATAAGACCGTAGAGGCCTCAAACTAGAAAGTACATACAAGGCTACAAGCCTCAAAATTAAGCGACATCCAAGCAATATACATAACAAGCAAGGCTCGCACAAAATCTGGTAACCAACCACCAGCAAAGCAGAGAAGTGCTATCACGGAAACACCTCCACCTGCTCCTCCTCCTCTATTACCTCGATAGGGTCTGCTTCAACTACTCCTGTAAAAATATAGTATAGAGAGGAATGAGCAAAAACTATTGCTCAGCGAGGGCAATTGGTCTCAAGGACGGAGATAAGAGGAGTATGCAATGCAATTAGCCAAGCTATATATACAAATATCATATAGAGATACAACAAAGCCAACAATAAGCAAGGCAAGTATTTAAAGCTGCAAACACTCATTCAAAGGATACGATACTCTTTTCACGAGCAACTTTCAAACACAAATTCGATGACGACGCGCCGGCCCAAACCACCTTATAACACCAGTTTGGAATACCCCGGAAGTATCCATCAACCTACGACCCAAAACTCCCTGGGAGGCAACCCAAGCGAGAAGAGGGAATAGCAGTGGAGCTAGAGCAACCAACACTGGCAACCCGAGGCTACCCAGAGAGGCCCATCACTCACGCGCGAGACACTATGCAATGCAAGACTCGATACAAGGCGATAAACAAGCGATAAAGCCACACGTGGGAGAATAACAAAGTAGGTTACTCTCGCACGCAATAGCAACAATTGATAAGCATTTCAATCCAAATCAATTCAAACAAGTATTTCAAGCAACCCTAAGCATTCTATAGGCATAAAATCAAGAAAACAAGCAAAAAACACAAATCGGCCCCAACTATCAAAACCCTACCATTTCCAAACGAGCCACGAGTTCTGGAAACCGACTTTGCCAATCCTCCTAGGTCACCATAAGGCACGTCTAAAGACCCCAAAACCTTACTTTACCCTAGAACTCGCGCAAAGCCCCGATTTTCCCCTTTCTCATTTGAACTACAACTATACCAACCAAACACCCAACCAACGCCATAATCACACCAAAAGTGCTTCCATGGCCTCCCGAAACAATGCCAACACGGAAAATGAGAAAACGATAAACTCGACCTAAACGACCCCGACTTTCAACAAAGCTTAATTCTCGTTTTTTCCATTACGCAACCCAAACAAACCATGCATTTAGGCATTCTAACACACCTAGCACAATTCTACATCAACGGACAGCATAACGGAACAACTTCATCGTTCCAAGGGTTTACTATTCATAAAACACTATTCAACAACTAGTTTAAACTACAATCTCAACATTTAACCGCATAAAATGTTAAAAAGCTATAAATACACGTTCTACAATTGCCAAGGAACATTCTAGAAGCATCAAAATGATTTAAACAACAATCTACAGATAAAATCTAAAAAATCATAAAGTTGATACACTAAACATTTAAATGCGCAAATAACATGATTCCCTCACCTTAGGCACTCCTAGTCGCTAGGAAAACAATGCTAGTCACCTCGGAAACCACCCCGCACGAGCTCACGCGAAGGTTGATCGATTGAAAGGTTGAAATCTTTTTTTTTCCTTCTTGGTTTCGGCCTGGTCTTCTCTGTTTCAGCTGCTATTTTTTTTTATTTTCCTTTGTTTTAAGCTTATTTAAGTGCTAAGTCAAATGGTCAAAGGTCAAGCCTTGGTCAACTACTTAAAACTTGGTCAAAAGGCCTTATTTTGTGCATTTTAAAGCCATTCTAACTAGAGAAAAATTAATTATAGTTAGCAACAATTAAAATACAAAATTTAAGTCATCTAAATACTAGTTTCACTATTTGCTGAGGACTAGAAACCGTTCTCTAGCTATCGCTCCCTAAATGCAATGCACGTTGCGACGACAAGAAAGTAACAATTAATTCTCAAAGAATTTAAGGAAATATAATTTTCAAAATAATAAACAAGGAATTTTCACATTCCAGGCTCGGGTATTACATTCATTGTTGGACGCCGAAAAGGCGAACTTGAGGGAGTATTGGTACTCATGCCGGGTCGGGTCGAGGATAACTACTCCGTCTCCGCTTCCAGACTTCCCTAAGGCCCCATCTACATGGACCTTCCATACATCCTCTGGGTCATGCTCAGCTCGGCCAGTGCACTCAACCACAAAGTCCGGGATGGCTTGGGCTTTGATGGCTGTTCTGGGCTGGTAGGTGATGTCAAATTGACTCAGCTCAACTGCCCATTTCAGCAACCTGCCCGACGCCTCCGGCTTGTGCATGATGGACTTGAACGGAGCATCCGTCATGACCTTGATTGGATGAGCATCAAAGTATGGCTTTAGCTTTCTTGCCGCTATGACGAGCGCAAGGGCGAGTTTTTCCAAGGAGGAGTACCTCGCCTCGGTCCCCTGCAATGTTTTGTTGACATAATAGACCGGCTTCTGCTCCTTCCCTTCTTCACAGACTAGTGCCACTGCCACTACCGTCCCCGAACATGCTAGGTATAATACCAGCTCTTCTCCCACCTCAGGTCGGGATAGCAGGGATGGCGAAGGTACATACCTTTTCAGCTCTTGGAAGGCGGTCTGACATTCTGTAGTCCATTCGAAGTTCTTAGGATTCCTCAGTATTTTGAACAGTGGTGCGCACTTGTTGGCCGACCTGGACATGAATCTGTTCAGCGCCGCGACCTTGCCCGCGAGCACTTGGACGTCCTTCACGCAGGTCGGCGGCATTAGGTCCAGTATCGCCTGAACCTTCTCCGAGTTGGCTTCTATTCCGCGGGCTATGACCATGAAGCCCAAAAACTTTCCCTCATTGACGCCGAATGCGTACTTTTTCGGGTTTAGCTTTATCCCAAAGTGCTCTATTACAGCGAAGGCTTCATCCAGGTCTGCTTCATGGTCTTCCGCCCTTCTGCTCTTGACCAACATGTCATCTACATAGATCTCCATGTTTCGGCCAATCTGATTTTTGAAAACCTTGTTCACCATCAGAGTGTAGGTAGCTCCAGCATTCTTGAGTCCAAAAGGCATGACCTCATAGTAGTAGAGACCTTTATCAGTGGTGAAGGCAGTCTTCTCTTTGTCTTCGGAAGCCATCTTGATTTGGTTGTAGCCTTTGAAGGCATCCATGAAAGAGAGTAGCTCGAACCCGAAGGTGGCATCCACCATCTGATCAATCCGAGGTAGGGGAAAGCAGTCCTTAGGGCAGGCTTTATTGAGGTCGGTAAAATCAATACACAACCTTCATCCTCCTGAGGACTTGGTTACCAGCACCACGTTGGATAACCATGTTGGGTACTGGATTTCCTTTATGTGGCCGGCGTCTACCAATTTGTCCACTTCTTCTGCTATGATTTGTTGCTTATCAAAATGGAAGTGCCTGCGCTTCTGCTTCACCGGATAGTGATTCGGGTCGGCATTCAGGTGATGCTCAATTACTATCGGGTCAATACCTCTCATGTCAGAGGCAGACCAAGCAAATATGTGTTCATTTTTCAAGAGAAATTGGCTTATACCTTTCTTGAGGTCGGCAGAGAGTTCACTTCCGATTTTTGCTCTCTTTGTTTCATCGGAGAGTTCCACCTCCTGAAGGTCTTCAGCTGGGCTGCCTCTCTTAGCATCCCTCTTCTCCTCGGGCAAATCTGGTCCCCAGCCAACCTGATATTTGGGTCGGAGGGAGTTTTCATAACATTCCCAGGCTGAGAGTTGGGCTTCGCGGATGGTGGCTGTGTCGGCCGGGGTTGGAAATTTTAAGGCCTGGTGGTAAGTTGAAGGGACGGCCCTGAAATGGTTGAATGCCACCCAACCTAAGATTCCGTTGTAAGTGGAGTTGCAATCCATCACAATGAAGTTGGCTTGCATCGAAACCCGCTTATCTCCGTCTTCCAGCTTCAGCGGAAGGTTGATGACCCCTTCAGCTCGGTGGGCTTGCCCAGTGAAACCAGCTAAAGTACCCCTCAATGGCCTGAGTCGGCTCTTGTCCAACCCCATTTGCTCAAAAGCGCTGAGGAATAAGACTTCTGCTGAGCTCCCGGTGTCCACTATCAGCCTCTTCACGGTGAAGTTGGCTATTTCAGCGCTGATCACCAGTGGGTCGTCATGGGATAATATCACCCCTTCCAAGTCTTCTGAGGAGAAGGTGAGCTCCTCCATCCTAGGGGCCGGACCCCGCACCGGTCCATATTCCCTCTTAGCCTGAACATAACCCTTCCTGCCCGTTGAGGTCTCCCTACCTGACGCCAACCCTCCTACAATGGTCTCAATCACAGCCAAACGTCCGCCCCCAACCTAGCGCCTGGGCGGACTTCTCTCTCTATCTCTCTGATCGTGATTTCGGGTTGGCTGCGGATCTACGTACCTTCGGAGGTGACCTCGGGCTATCAGTGCCTCGATCTCCTATTTCAAATCTTTGCACTCTTCAGTGGTATGGCTGTAGTCCATATGATAGCGGTAATACTTGGTTCTATTACGTTTCTCGGGTCGGCCTTTCATCCTTGGAGCTGGAGGCAGGTGGTTTTGGTGCTGGATCTTTATCAGGATCTGCTCCCTTGTGGTGTTAAGGGGAGTGAACATAGTGAACTGGGGGTTCTGCTTTGGCTGTTGGGGCTGCTTACCTCGGTCGTTTTGGACTTTACCCCCAGGTTGGGTTTGGGAGGTCTCTCCCTTCTGATTGGTTTCCTTCTCCTTGTCATCGTCCCTCTTTGCATGATGGATTTCTTCTGAGTGTATGTACCCTTCTGCTCGTACCATCAGCTCGGATACAGTATCCACGGGGTCGATAGCCAATGAAGATGTAAGGGGGCCCGACCTGAGCCCGCTCTGGTAAGCCATCAACGCCATGGAGTCCTTCAGGTTGGGGATTCGGAGGGACTCTTCATTGAATCTGGCCGTGTAAGCCCTCAAACTTTCCCCTCTATGTTGCTTCACCAGCAGCAACGTAGAAGTGTGGTGGGTGGCGTGCCGGCTCCCCGCGAAGCGAGACAGGAAAGCCTCAGCCAGCTGATGAAAATTTGCAATTGAACCAGGATGAAGTTTTTGGAACCAATCCAAGGCATTGCCAACCAGGGTGGTCGGGAATGTCTTTGTCTTCATGAGGTATGTCATGTCATGCAGAGTCATGTGGTGATCAAAGTTGAGCAGGTGGCTAGCTGGGTCTCTATCTCCATTATAGATGGCCAGGTTGGGCATCCGGTTGCCAGTTGGTAGTGGCGTGGGTAGTACCTCGGGTGAGAGTGGGTTTACGCCGAGCTGGTTGATGACCTTGGCTATGGCGGTCGCGGTCTTGGCCTGCTCGGGGTCGGCTTGAGCCGCCCTTTTACCTCTCGTCTCGTCGGGTCTCGCTATCGGCTCTAGGAAACCCTCTTTGTCCTGCGTCCGTTTTCGCCTTGGGTCTGGGATGCGGAACTGTGGACGCGAGAGCCGCGGCGTAGCTTCTTGCGGAGCCAGGGGGCTCTCAGCTAACCAGGCTACCTGCTCCTTAAGTTCCTCAAACATCCTCAACATCATCCTTACCTCCGGTGACAGGCTGAAGTTTAGGTCTCCATTTGCCGTGGGATTGGTTTGAGTGGCTGAGTGTATACGTTGGCTCGTCCCAACGTTGGCTGGGATTGGGTTTTGGCTAGGCACCTGCGTGGTTTCGAGGTCCCTATCCGGGTTAGGAAAATCCTCTACCGGTGCGCTGTGGCTTCTCGTTTGTACCATTGGTTTCTCAATGAGTGGTGAAGGAGAGTGATAGAAAGAACTCGCTTCCCATAGACGGCGCCAAACTGTCGAGGTCGGATTCCACGCAGTTGAGTTGGTCGGCTACGCTTGCCAAGCTGAACTTTCAGGTTGGCCTCCGAGTTGAACTTTTCTGGTCGGCTACCTGACCTACACAAGGAAAATGAAGGAAAATGCGGGGTGATGACCCAGATTTTCCTTTCGGGCGTGCGAATGATTAGTATGTCCGAGCTGGCAAGGTAGCTGAGAGCATTCAATGGCGAGTTACCTCTGAAATGAAGGGGATAAGCTCTATTTATACTAAATTCGGACTTGACAGCATTTAATACGGTGCAGCTTTATGTCCCATCAAAACTTTATGTCCCATCAGGGCAGCTGGCGCTGAGGTCGGGGTTTTCCGGGGTCGTGGTGAAGTTGGATCAGCATCCAGGTTGGGCATTAGCTGAATATGTTCGGCTTGGCTCGGATTAGCCTGCCTCAGCTCGGCGTGGGCATCATACTTCAACTCGGGATCCCCCTTGTCAATCCCCTTTTTTATACGGTAATAATTTATGTATTTAATATTAAATCTTGCGTGTATATGATAAATTATACTATATAAGGAAAGGTGATGAAGTGATATATAGCATTGTTCTAAGATTTAGAGTAATGCCATATATCACCCCTATTTTCATCACATTTTTATTACCTCCTACATAAAATCTTATATGGCCTTCAACAAGATTATTTTTATTCTTCTTTTTAATTCTTTTTCTCTCGCTTCAATTCATTTTTCTCTCTCTTAATTAATATTTACTCAAAATACTTTTCTTTCTTTATTTAACCATATCAGACCCCTTGACCCAAAAAAAAAAAAATTTGCACCAAATATTGGAAAACAGTAAATCAATCAGTAAGAAAAAGAGAACCAGTATTAATCAACTTCTTTTTGATTATATGTTATTCTTATTGAAGAATTAATATTGATTAGATGCAAGGGTTATTACAGTTTCAAGTATTATGGGTCTTAATCTTGCATCAAAGACCAAAAAGCTATAGTTGTATGTATCTTTTTTTTTTTTCTCCCAACCTTTTCCTCCCTCATCGCGTTACAAAATTTGAACAAATTCTTAATTTTTTTTTGGTGACATTATTTACTAATGTTCTCATATCAAGAGATTATTATGATTTAAGATTCATTAAGACCAAGATAAAAGAAACATGTAAAATATAATATCAAATTTACATGCCAAACTTTGTATTTTTTAAAGTGACAAAATACCATCTCGTGGTTTTAAAAGTTTGCCTACCAAGCCAACTACTCCAAGCTCAACGACAAACGACTAGGAAAAAGAAATCAAAAAAACAATGAGATTCTTATTGTAATACCCCTGATAAATGTGAGTTAACAATAAATTATTAAATTGTTAAAGAAAGATCAGTTAATGATAATTGTTATATAGCGTGTCAACACATATGAGTTAATATGTGATTTAGTATGATGAAAAGTAATGTTGGACCATTTAGATTTGTACTCTTAAACAAATAAGTTAAACTCTAAAATTTAGAGAAGTTTGAAAGATTATAAAGTTAAGAATCAATTTTAGGCCAACTTCAAAAGTAAAATTGTACCAATTGATAAATATTTAATTAGTGAGCTATATATGGTTAGAAAGGTTTACGAGTCTAGTTTCTAATGTTTCAAACGGTATATCAATTAGAGGTTCTTAGAAAAAGTTATGCTCGTTTTGATGAGGAAAAATTTCACATTTAGTCCCCATTGTTTGCAAAGTATCTTAGTTTAGTCTTTATTGTTTAAAATGTCTCAATTTAGTCCCTATTGTTTCACCAAAAGTTTCAATTTCGTCCTAATTGTTTAATATGTCTCAATTTAGTCCCTATTATTTTTTAAAAAGTTTCAACTTTGTCCTTATTATTTTTAAAAAGTTTCAATTTCGTCCCTATTGTTTTCTTAAAGTTTCAAATTCGTCCCTATTATCCAAGGACTAAATTAAATTTTTTTGAGAAATAATATGGATAAATTTGAAACTTTTTGAAAATAATAGGGACTAAATTGAAACTTTCTGGGAACAATAAGGACGAAGTTAAAAACTTTAAACAATAGGGATGAAATTGAAACTTTTAGAAAAATAATAGGGACTAAATTGAGATATTTTAAACAATAAAAATTAAATTGAGACACTTTACAAATAAAAGGAACTAAATGTGAGATTTTTCCTTTTGATAAAATATGTATAAACTATCTACGGGAAATGAATTGAGTTTTATGCGTTCTTTTTATTTATTTCCAAGTCTGGGTGGGTTTTATTTTTATTACAATTGTGGGGTCCGTTGGCTATATACTGGAGATATGGCAAAGTAAGTTTATTAAGTGAGATAAGTACTCACCGTTGAACATAGAACGAAAAAAAAAGAAAAGAATAAAAGTTAGATGAGTCACTGGGTCATTTTTTCTAAGTAGTTGCCTAGCGTCTTTTTGGACCTTAGAGGATGAGTAGGATGATTCAGCTGCAAGGATAAGAATAAAGGGAGAGAAATAAAGCATTGAAAGGGGCAGAGAAGCTAGAAACTCAGAGACCAGAAAGAAGAGTAATAACGAAATAGATAGCAATAAAATTGGTGTTGGTGATTAACTTTCATGAAAGGTACCATCCTCCAAATTATTCATCCTACTGGGTAAGCTTTTGTTTATTGCCAATCCATATGTCAAAGTAACTATGATATCAAATCAGTAAATATTCAGTGAAGTGGATATAAAAGAGCGAAGTCATGCATGTCGTGTCTGGCAAAGGTGATGGTCGTGCGCGGTGGTGTGATGATCCATGCATATATTTGTATATATATATATAGGTGCATGTAAAGCATATGGTGGAAGACCACTCAACGTCAACTATATAACTTGAAGAGGATGAAAGTTAATAAGTTGAAGAATACACCTTAATTATGAAATGGATAGGATGATGTTGAGCTAAACGTGTATGTGATACACTTATTTATGCATGAGTGTATGTGTGTATTTAGAACTGTGATGTATAAATGGTAAGGAAGTAGTAGTCAAGCCCCATGACAAGAAAGAGAAGAAAGCAAGCATTATAAAGAAGGAAATAAGCATACTGGTATATATATGTAGAGGTCGGAACCTCAACGTTGAGGTTGGAAAGCTACTACTACCGAGCTGGATTTCTGGGTCGGCTCCTTGATCTAGATTTTCGGGTCGACTACCTAATCTGCACAAGGAAAATGAAGGAAAATGTGGGGGGGCGACCCGGATTTTTGCCTCGGGCGTGCGAATGATTAGTATGTCCGAGCTGGCGAAGTAGCTGAGAGCATTTAATGAGCAATGAAGGGGTGGAGCTCTATTTATACTAAATTCGGACCTGATAGCATTTAATGCGGTTCAGCTTTATGTCCTATCAGGGCTTTATGTCCTATCAGGACAGTTGTTTGCCGAGGTTGGGGTTTTCCTGGGTTGGGGTGAGGTCGAATCAGCATCCAAGTTAGGCATTAGCTGAATATGCCCGACTTGGCTTGGATTAGCCTGCTTTAGCTCGGTGTGGACATCTTACCTTAGCTCGGGATCCCCCTCGTCAATCCCTCCCTAAGTCGAGATCGAGAGGGTGAGATCTAGATTTGGGAGTTGTTCCCTAGCTGGAGGTGCCCGACCCCGGGACAGTGAGGATGGCCACGTCAGCGATGCATAGCCTTTAGATGGCTGACACGTCACTTGGCAGTTATGACAATATGCGACGTTTGGGATTCCCAAGGCGGTTACAGGAGTTGCCTATAAATAAGGTCTTGATATCTGGATTCATTTCACACTTTACTAACGAAATTTGGAGCTTTCAGGTCGGCAACCAGAGTGGTCGGATACTTTTAGCTCGGTAAATATCTTCTCGGGGTATTCAACTCAGAATCCACTAGCTCGGAGCCAATTAGGTCGGAGGCAGTTAGATCGGGTCATCTTCGACAACTAAAGTGGTAGGTACATCCTGACTCCTTTTAGTTATCCCTGCACATATTTTAATTTGTAAACAGGATGGGGAGGTCGGAGTCGGAAGATTCCCAAGCGATGGATGTGAGGTCCTATGGAGGGGATGAGAATCCGTTGAGCTCAGAGTCTACCTCAGATGGAGGTCGTAGTAATGACAGTGCCGGCGTATCTCAAGGATCAGCTCGGCCATCTGGGCCCAGGGAGAGTGACGATGATTGCCAAGTGATCGGGGTCAGACGGGTGCAAGAGGAAGCCGAGGCGGATCCTTTGGCCGACCTGGGAGACTTGGACGATAGGGGAGATGAGGAGCCATTGAACTAGCTGGAGGGAGTTGAGATGCCACAGGAGTACTTAGTTGGAGTCTCCACGTCGGAACCGATTGAAGCAGTCCCGGTTAGGGCGGTCCGACCTCGGAGCTCAGCTACAGCTAGTGGTTCGTCGGCTCGAGGAAAGAGGATCGAGCAGCTGTTTGCTTGTTGCAAGCGTGAGTGTCATTCCACGGTGCAGATGGCCAACGCCAGGCTAAGGGATTGGTTGGTGGACCAACACCACAAGCTGAAGGTTCCAGGTCGGAATGAGCCGCCTGCTATCCTCTACTCGATCACTTCACTATCTATGACCTCGCATTCGATGTCATCCGGCTTCTACTTCCCGACTTCATCGCTGGCATTTTGAACTGCTTTGAGCTTAGTCCGGGTCAGATGTCACCAAACGGTTGGGCTGTGATGGTGGCATTTTATGTATTCTGCCTTGAAAGGAAAATAGAGCCGACCCTGCATCGGTTCAGGCAGTTCTTTGTGTGCAAGCCCAACCCGAAGCAGCTAAGGTGGTTTAATTTCGTAGCTCGGGCCGGTAATGCCATAATCACCAAGTGGCACTCCTCCAACAAGGGCTGGCACAACGACTATTATTGGGTCGAGCCGGCTGTGAACCCGGGGTGCAAGGTGGATTAGAATCCCTCACTAAAGAAGAATGTGAACGATGACCCCAAGCTTTCAGAAGCCGAGCTCGCCGAAGTCGGGGTATTGAGACCCGAACCGGGTATGCTAATAGATATTGATAGTGTCCTCAGGTGGGACAGAATCTGGAGATCCAAGTTATTCAGGAGAGAATCCGACCTGAGGAAGGAGCACCCCCATCTACTTTCCGAGCTCGAAGAGAATACGGATTTCGGCTAAGAAGAGGGTCAGTTCGAAGGATCAATGCCTGACCTCCCCGTCTCCTTGTCAACCGTTGTTCCTCCAGTTTGTATTTGGCTATTTCTCCCATCTCTTTCCTTCGTTCTTTGCAGATATGGCGGATACGAGGAAGCTCGCGTATGCCCAGATGAAGAGGAGGACCGAGGCCATTGGCGAAGTCTCGGTTCGACCTTGCTTGGGCTCCACCGTCCCTCAAGAGCAAAGGCAGCGACCCGAGGTCTCTTCCAAGGGGACGTCGGCATCTCCCCTAATCAAAAGATTGAGCTCGAGTGTGGCGATCCCTGAGTGCTCAGCATCCCGCCCCGATAATAGGAAACGGTCTCGGCCTGAGTACTCCGGGAAAGGCAAGGCCACGGAGGTGAGCCCTCCCAACAAGAATTTCGTGGAGGCAGCTAAGGTTACCCGCGATCCCAAGCTGGCATCGGTCCCTGCGGAGCAACTTTCGCTCGACCTGAGGACGACCATAGTCACGATAAGGCATAATTGACCGCATTGATATGGTTAAGTTTTTTGGCTCGGCTGATCATTTTGTCATCTTTTGTGCAGGCTGAGTCCCACATCTTTTCGGCACCTAGCTTACTCGTCCGAGCCCAGGCTTACTGCGTCGAGCTCGAGTAGAGATTCATTGACTCTCGAGCCGAGCTAGAGGCCCTGAGGGAGAATGCCGTCCAGAGGTGCAAAGCGGATGAGACGGAGTTCGACCGGCTGAAGAGGGAGCTCGAGGAGGAGAAGTCCCGACGCGAGGCTGCGGCCAAGGATGTTGAGCACTTCAAGAAGGATAAGCGTGAGGCCGAGGCGAAGCTCAAAGATCTGTTAGATAGGGTCGGCCTATAGGGGAGAAGGCGGTGGAAGCCTTTAAGTCCAGCCAAGAGGTCGTGGATTGGTTGGCCACGGAGGCTGGGGCGATGGCCAGGTACCCCGAGTTAGAGTACTATTTTTGGGGCTAAGTCGCAGCTCGGGAGAGAGCGAAAACCTTCTTCCCTACCACCAAGAATGATTACATCGAAATCTTGGAGGCTCCACCACAGGAGTTATGGGAGATCCTTGAGCTTCCGGCCGACCTGACGTCTCAAGCCAATGAGGTGATTGACTTTGTCCAAAAGGGCATGGATTAGGTCGGGGACGAAGCCGATGCTACCACGTCTACCGTTGCTCCTAAGTAAATTTTGTACTCGCCTGGGTCGGGCTCCTTGTAATTGTACCTTTTCACTTTTTAATGAAATGGATGTTTCTATTTTATTTGCGTTCATTCGAGTTTGTACATGTGTACATTTCTCTTCGCAAATTTCTTAAGTAAGTGGGGTCAGACCAATATAATGGACCTTTCAAACTTAATTTAAATATAAAGAATCGAGCTGCACGCGATTAATGAATTATCATCCTAATTCGAGCTGGTTAATTAGGCAACTATATAATTGTCGCCGACCTGGACTCGTCAATTCGATTTAAAATTGGTCAAACTAATGTTGACAAATGTTGAGTTCAAGTTTAGACCCAAACTAACGTCCCGACCTGAAGCCGGATTATACCGAGTTGGAACTTAATCCGAACTGGCAAAAACTAATTAAATTATTATTGACTATACCCGAGCTGGAACCTTATCCGAGCTGGTTTACTTGGATTATTAACTCGTAATTAAGTATGGCTATCACGTTAATCCGAGTCGGGAGTAGCTCAGTAGCTGAGGTGCTTGAGCTCGGGTCGGGCATTGCACTGATTTATAAAATATATTTGCATCAAAATTGTACATGAAGTACTCCGGCTCGGGAGCCGATTATAAGCAACGTTTTGGCTCGGGGCCTTAGCAAAGACTTCGGCTCGGGGCCTGTACAAAAGTTTCTGACTTGAGGGCCGTTACAAGAATTTCCGGCTCGGGGGCCGTAACAAGAGATTCTGGCTCAGGGGCCGTTACAAGAGATTTTGGCTTGGGGGCCGTTATACTAAATATCTCTTGAGGTGCTCTGCATGCCTTGCGTTTTTCAATTGCTTCGCGTATCTGTTGCGGATGTAGAAGGTCCCAGGTCGGACTTCTTTCACAACTTCGTACGGTCCCTCCCAGGTCGCTTTAGCTTGGAGCTATTCGGCGAGGTCAAGCTCTTCACGGATCACTGCTCCGTTTATTTCTGGATCATGGTGGAGGGTTCTACTGGTCGGACACCCGATCTCCATTGGCAGCACTGCTTGAGTACCAAAGGTCAGCTCAAAGGGCGATTCTCCTGTTGTCGAGCTGGTGGTGGTCCGCTGAGCCTACAACACCTCGGGAAGAATCAATGCCCACTGGCCCTCTGCTTCCTCCAACTTGGTTTTCAGACCTTGCAAAATGATTTGGTTAGTCCTTTCAACTTGGCCATTACTTTGAGGGTGAGCAATAGATGAGAATCTGAGGTCGATCCCAATCTCAACACATTTACCTCGAAAGTATGCATTGTCGAATTGCTTGTCGTGGTCAGTAATGATGACCTTTGGTACCCCAAATCTGCAAATGATGTTTTTCCACACAAAATCCCAAGCTGCCTTTTTTGTTATTCTAGCAACACCTTCGGCCTCAAGCCATTTGGTAAAGTAGTCTACTGCTACGACTGCGTGCTTCTTTTGGCCAACGCTGGTTGGCAATGGGCCGATGATATCTAGACCCCATTGATAGAATGGCCACGGGCTCATCATCACCGTGAGGTCTACCGTTGGCTTCCTCTGTACATTGGTGAACCTTTGGCAGGTGTCGCACTTTTTTACATACTCTTTGGCATTTTGTTCTAAGGTTGGCCAGAAATAGCCTTGCCTCAATGCCTTCCGAGCCAGGGCCTTGCCACCCAAGTGGTTTCCACATACTCCTTCATGGATCTCCTGGATTATATAGTTTCCCTTCTCGGGCCCAACACACTTTAAGAGAGGCCAAGTATAGACTCTCTTGTAGAGTTGCCCGGCAATTATGACAAACCTTGAGGCCTGTTTTATGATTTTTTGAGCTGCTCTTTCATTCTCCGGGGTCATACCCCCCTCCAAGTAGTACACGATTGGTTTGGTCCAATCTGGGCTTAAATTGAGCTCGGCTACGGCCTGCATCCCTAACTGGATACTTGGTTCAGATACTTCTTCTACATGGACCAGGGCAGGTCGACTCTCGCCCAAGGCCAACCTGGACAGGGCGTCAACCTTCATATTCTCCTCCCTCAGAATTTGCTGTATCACGAACCTTCTGAGCCCTGAGGTCAAGTCCTTGACTCTGTTGAGGTAGGCCAGCATAGTACTGTCCTTGGCTTCGAACTCTCCCGATATTTGACTAGAAACCAATTGAGAGTCAGTGCTCAGGTCGACTGTCTGTGCCCCAAGCTGAGCTGCAATTTTCAGCCCCGCAATCACCGCTTCGTACTCAGCTTCATTATTGGACGCCGAAAAGGTGAACTTAAGGGAGTATTGGTGCTCATGCCCGGTCGGGTCGAGGATAACCACCCCAGCTCCGCTTCCAGACTTCCCTGAGACCCCATCCAAGGGGACCGTCCATACATCCTCCGGGTTATGCTCGGCTCGGCCAGTGCATTTCACCACAAAGTCCGCGATGGCTTGGGCTTTGATGGTTGTTCTGGGCTGGTAGGTGATGTTAAATTGACTCAGCTCAACTATCCATTTCAGCAGCCTGCCCGACGCCTCCGGCTTGTGCATGATGGACTTGAGTGGGGCATCCGTCATGACCTTAATTGGATGAGCATCAAAGTATGGCTTCAGCTTTCTTGCCGCCGTGATGAGCGCGAGGGCGAGTTTCTCTAAGGAGGAGTACCTTACCTCGGCCCCTTGCAAGGTTTTGCTGACATAATAGACCAGTTTTTGCTTTTTTCCTTCTTCGCAGACCAGTGCCGCCGCCACTGCTGTCCCTGAGCATGCTAAGTATAGTAGCAGTTCCTCCCCCACCTTAGGTCGGGATAGCACGGGTGGCGAAGCTAGATACCTTTTCAACTATTGGAAGGCGTTCTGGCATTCTGTAGTCTATTCAAAGTTCTTAGGATTCCTCAATATTTTGAACAGAGGTGTACACTTGTCAGCCGACCTGGACATTAATTTTCTTAATGCTGCGACCTTACCCGCGAGCACCTGGACTTCCTTTACGCAGGTCGGTGGTGCCAGGTCAAGTATCGCTTGAACCTTCTTCGGGTTGGCTTTTATTCCACGGGCTGTGACCATGAAGCCCAGAAACTTTCCTGCCTTGATGCCGAATGCACACTTTTTTGGGTTCAGCTTTATCCCAAAGTGCTCCATTACGGTGAAGGCTTCAGCCAGGTCAGCTACATGGTCTTCCGCCCTTCTGCTCTTGACCAACATATCATCTACATAGATCTCCATATTTCGGCCAATCTGATTTTTGAAAACCTTGTTCACCATCCAAGTGTAGGTAGCTCCAGCATTCTTGAGGCCAAAAGGCATGACCACATAGTAGTAGAGACCTTTATCGGTGGTGAAAACAGTCTTCTCTTTGTCTCCGGGAGCTATCTTGATTTGGTTATAGCCTTTGAAAGCATCCATGAAAGAGAGTAGCTCGAATCCGGAGGTGGCATCCACCATCTGATCAATCCGAGGTAGGGGAAAGCGGTCCTTAGGGCAAGCTTTATTGAGGTCAGTAAAGTTAATACACAATCTCCATCTACCCGAGGACTTGGTCACCAGCACCACGTTGGATAACCAGGTTGGGTACTGGATTTCCTTTATGTGGGTGGTGTCTACCAATTTGTCAACCTCTTCTGCTATGATTTGTTGCTTGTCATAATGGAAGTGCCTGCGCTTCTGCTTTACCGAATAGTGATTTGGGTCGGTATTCGGGTGATGCTTAATCACTCCCGGATCAATACCTGTCATGTCAGAAGCAGACCATGCAAATATGTGTTCATTTTTTAGGAGAAATTAGCTTATACCTTTCTTGAGGTCGGTAGAGAGTTCACTTCCGATTTTTGCTCTCTTTGTTTCATCGGAGAGTTCCACCTCTTGAAGGTCTTTAGCCAGGCTACCTCTCTTAGTATCTTTCTTCTCCTCGGGCAAATCTGGTCCCCAGCCAACCTGATATTTGGGTCGAAGGGAGTTTTCATAAGATTCTTGAGCTGAGAGTTGGGCTCCGCAAATGGTGGCCGTGCCGGCCGGGGTCGGTTATTTCAGGGCTTGGTGGTAAGTTGAAGGGATAACCCTGAAATGATTGAGTGCCACCCGACCTAAGATCCCATTGTAAGTGGAGTTGCAATCCATCACAATGAAGTTGGCTTGCATCGAAACCCGCTTGTCTCCGTCTTCCAGCTTCAGCGGGAGGTTGATAACCCCTTTCGGCTCGGTGGGCTTGTCCAGTGAAACTAACTAAGGTGCCCCTCAATGGCCTGAGTCGGATCCTGTCCAACCCCATCTGCTCAAAAGTGCTGAGGAATAAGACTTCTGCCGAGCTCCTGGTGTCTACCATCAGCCTCTTCACGGTAAAGTTGGCTATTTTAGCGCTGATCACCAGTGGGTCGTCATGGGGCAATATCATCCCCTCCAAGTCTTCTGAGGAGAAGGTGAGCTCCTCCAACTCCGGTGTCGGTCCCCGCACCGGTCCATACTCCCTCCCAGCCCGAACATAACCCTTTCTGCCTGCCGAGGTCTTCCCACCCGACGCCAATCCTTCTACAATGGTCTCAATCACAGCCAAACGTCCTCCTCCGGCCTGGTGCCTGGGTGGACTCCTCTCTCTATCTCTTTGATCGTGATTTCAAGTCGGCTGCTGATCTACGTACCTCCAGAGGTGACCTCAAGCTATCAGTGCCTCGATCTCCTGTTTCAAGTCTTTGTACTCTTCGGTGGTATAGCCATAGTCCATATGGTAGCGACAATACTTAGTCTTATTGCGCTTCTCAGGTCGGCCTTTCATCCTTGGAGCTGGAGGCAGGTGGTTTTGGTGCTGGATCTCCATCAAGATCTGCTCCCTTGTGGTGTTAAGGGGAATGAACATAGTGAAATGGGGGTTCTGCTTCGGTTGATGAGGCTGCTTACCTCGGTCGTTTTGGACTTTACCCCCAGGTTGGGCTCGGGAGGGCTCTCCTCTTTTACTGGCTTCCTTCTCCTTGTCATCATCCTTCTTCGCTTGCTGAATCTCTTCCGAGTGTATGTACCTTTCTGCTCGTACCATCAGCTCGGCTACGGTATCCACGGGGTCAATGGCCAAGGAGGATGTAAGGGGGCCCGACCTGAGCCCACTTTGGTAAGCCATCAACGCCATGGAGTCCTCCAAGTTGGGGATTCTAAGGGACTCTTCATTGAATCTGGCTGTGTAAGCCCTCAAAATTTTTCCCCTATGCTGCTTCACTAACAGCAATGTAGAAGTGTGGCGGGTGATGCGTCGACTTCCCTCGAAGAGGGATAGGAAAGCCTCAGCTAGCTGATGAAAACTTACAATAGAACCGGGATGAAGTTTTTGGAACCAGTCCAAGGCATTGCTAACCAGGGTGGTCGGGAATGTCTTCGTCTTCATGAGATCGGACATATCATGCAGGGTCATGTGGTGGTCAAAGTTGAGCAAGGGGCTGGCTGGCTCGCCGTCCCCATTGTAGACTGCCAAGTTGGGCATTCGGTTGCTGGTGGGTAGTCGCGTTGCCAGTACCTCGGTTAATGGTAGGCTTACGCCGAGCTGGTTAATGACCTTGGCTATGGCAGCTGCGGTCTTGGCCTGCTCGGGGTTGGCTTGAGCCGCCCTTTTACCTCTCACCTCCTCGGGTCCCGCCACCGGCTCTAGGAAGCCCTCTTCGTCTTGCGTCCGTTTTTGCCTTGGGGCTGGGATGCAGAACTGTGGACGCACGGGCCGCGGCGTAGCTGCTTGCGGAGTCGGGGGATCCCCAGTTAGCCGGGGGATCCGCAGTTAACCGGGCTACCTGCTCCTTAAGTTCTTCAAACATCCTCAGCATCATCCTTATCTCTGGTGACAAGCTAGAGTTGAGGTCTCTATCTGTCGTGGGGTTGGTTTGGGTGGCTAAGCGTATACGTTGGCTCGTTCCAACGTCGGCTTGGGTTGAGTTTTTGCTAGGCACCTGCGTGGTTTCGAGGTCCCTATCTGGGTTGGGCGAATCCTCTACCGGTACGCTGTGGCTTCTCGTTTGTACCATGATGGTTTCTCAATGAGTGATGAGGAGAGTGATAGAAAGAACTTTTCCCCACAGACAGCGCCAAACTGTCGAGGTCGGAACCACGACGTTAAGGTTGGAAAGCTACTTCTGCCGAGCTGAATTTCTGGGTCGGCTTCTCGACCTAAATTTTTGGGTTGGCTACCTGACCTACACATGGAAAAAGAAGGAAAAGGCGGGGTGACGACCAGGATTTTTCCCTCGGGAATGCGAATAATTAGTATGTCCGAGCTGGCGAAGTTGCTGAGAGCATTTAATGAGCAGTTACCTTAGAAATGAAGGGGTGGAGCTCTATTTATACTAAATTCAGACCTAACATTATTTAATACGATGCAGCTTTATGTCCCATCAGAGCTTTATGTCCCATCAGGACAGCTATTTGCCGAGGTCGGGGTTTTCCGGGGTCGGGGTGAGGTTGGATCAACATCCAGGTTAGGCATTAGCTAAATATGCTCGGCTTGGCTCGGATTAACCCGCCTCAACTCGGTGTGGACATCTTACCTCAACTCAGGATCCCCCTCGTCAATATACATTAGAAACCTTATGATCAAAATGAAAAAGCCAACCTTTGCATGTAATAGTAAACTAGGTAAGAAATGAAGTTATATGTTGTGTGTGTGTATCTGTAGGTTGAAGCAGAAGATGAATCAAAGAAATAATAAAATAATAGAAAAGTGAAGAAAGATATATGTTAATGGAGACTGAATGCTTCTGATCACTTGTATGCTATGCTTAAATAACTAATAATAGTATAATATGAGCATCTTCAAGTTGAGTAATATATATATATATATATATGTATATGTGAAACTGATCTTTAAAGTCATAATATGTATAGTTTGTATTATACATTTCCTTTGAAGCATGCACTCAGAAACGAAATGGGATTTAAATGAGTTTATAACCCAAGTAAGAAGCAAATAAGCTTCAATGTCATATTATAGACATTTAGAGGTATTTTGGCTTACTTCTAATCTTAGTGAGATGGAAAAAAAAACCTAACATCCTAGCTTGATTATTATGTTTACAGTGACGAGGCACTTTGCGGTTATAAGCTTAAGAAACATGATATAATTGATTTAAACTCGACCGAGGTAAGTTGGACAACCCTCTTACACTTAGATCCCTTTTGGTTTTCTCCCCACTGTTTTAATTTAATGTCTCATATTCAGAAATTTGTTGATTCTTTCCGATCTGCTTGTCATTTAGAATCTTCGTACTCGATTTGAAGTGAGGGACTATGATGTTTAAGTACTAATTATATTATTATCTGATGACTCAATGTATTAATTGCTATGTGTTATCTCTAGAGCTGTGACACTCATTCGGCGGGGGAAACTGCTACATATACTTAGTTCCGTAGGTGGGGGGACGCTTCACCTTACGGAGGCATGGGGCCGCAGGAGGCCATTATGTGATTTAGCTATGACTATCACGACTCTAGATGATATTTATGTGGTATATGATAATGTGATACCTATATTCTGAAAAGTGAGATATGTATGATACCTCAGTACAAATGAAATTATGAGATAACTACACAAGTTTTGTAATATTTTGTTGCATCATTCTGGTATTAGCTTTGTGTGTATATTCTATATTGATCAGGTTATGGTTCAGTTCTGGTTTAGTGTGAATTAGCTATTTTCGTCCCTCTGGTGCTTTGTCTCTGTATTGCGCTTTTGTTTTAATTCTGATTTCTATATCGCATCATTTTATTCGAATAGCCCTCAGACCCTAACTCTGGGTGCCCTTCTTACTGAGCATTGTTTCGCTCATTATATTATTTTATTACAATTATGCAGAGACATGAGTTAATGAGCTGTTCGGGCCGCATGGGTTTAGAGGCCACCCTATGAGATCAGTCTTTGCACTTGAATGTTATTAAGGGAAAGATAGTTTAGAAGAAATACCATATGTAAATCTTGTAATAGATATTCAGAAATGTAATTTGATTTAATTAAGAGTTTTAGTTGCTCTGATAAAGAATTTTGTGAAAATTAAGTTTTCTGTATTAATTGTGGTATTAGCGCCTTGCGGGTTTAGGAGGATAAATTTTTTTAAACTCGCAGCATCATATTTTTGAGTTTAACCTGATGAATTTTTTAGGGCGTGACACTTGTACTTGTAATGGAACCAATTAGTTTAACATTTCTTTAATTTCGAACGTTTTGCTCTTGTCCAAATGCAGCTAAACAACGAAGTACTCCAAAATGCAACTAACAAATAGTAGTTCTAAAAGAAAGAAAACATGAAAAGCAAATGCAGCAGGATAGCAAAAGCTGATATTATTGTTAAAAAAAAGAATTTTCTAGAGCTTCAAGAATTATTTGAGAACGACACTTAGTAAGAAATAAAAAAAAATTGCTTAAGATTGGTTATCTTTTTTTGATCGATTGATTTGTTGTTGTTTTCTCAATATTTGGGTCTTATATGATTTTTTTTTTGTCAAAGGGTCTGATATGGTTAAATAAAGAAATAAAAATATTTTGAGTAAATGTTGATTAAGAGAGAGAAAAAGGAATTGAAGAGAAGAAAGGAAATAAAAATTGTCTAGTTGATATACCATATAAGATTTTACGTAAGAGGTGATAAAAAAGAGTAATATATAATATTACTATAAGATTTAATAATAGTGAAGAATGATTAATTATGTTGATAAATGAATAGTTCTTATTATTGGATTTCTTTACGAGTTGACCAAGATCCTGATGATAAAGACCCTGAAAACTGACATCATTCCTATAGGAAAATTCTTCTATGAGGCATGTGACAAATCTGGCACAGGCATATATTAAGTTGTTATTCTATAAAACTAATCCACATTAGTCTGTATCGTGCAGATATGTTATATCAGAATGTCTAAAATTTTTCTTTTTACTAATTTGGCTTTACATAGTTTTAAATAAATTATTATGATGTCTCAACTTATGACAATTGGTTAATATTTATCAACTAATTAAATTATTTTTTGTCGATATTTATGTGACAAATTTAATACATAGCTCATAAAAGAAGAACTCCATTCTATATATTAGAGAAAAGTCTACAAATCAGGGGATGTCCAAAACGTCCCTTCAATAAAATGTGGTCCTCACTGGCACGTGCACACTCGCCAAACACAATTATGGAGCTGACGACACATTACTTCCCCACATATTAGTTACCAATATGCAATACTAAATTATTTATTTACCATCCTTATTGGGCATGCTTTATAAGAGCAACTATTGAAGCTTTCTTAAATTGCGATACTTTATTACTAAGGCTATCTTTAATGGAGTCTTTATAATGGGTTTTTATTTATCATTTCAGAGACTTATATAGAGACCAAATAGTATTTTAGAGACCCACTTAGAGACCAAGGCAAAAAAACTGTTTTAAAGACCCATTTAGAAATCAAGATAAAAAAAACATTTTCAATGACGGTCTCCATAAAATTGAATTTCGATATTGTGTTAATTTTATTTTTATATATTAATTTGATTGTGTGTTATTTTTTTTAATTAATTGTTATTTAAATTATTTAAATTTCTTTAACAAATATTTCAACCAATAAATAAATAAATTACAACGAACATAACATTTTAAAAAAAATGATACGTAAAAAAAATCTTAATTAAATTTTCCCATTAATTAATTTTTTCACCTAAACTAAAAATGAAGTAGACATTTTATTTTTTCAACAAGCAGTAATATCGGTTCAAAAAAAAAAAAAAAGCAGCAATAAAAAAGTTTACCAAACCAAAAAAACTAAAATAAAAAAGTAAAATACAAAACCATAATTAGAAATAATGTCTAATTAAAAAATCCTAAATGAAAAACCTTAATTAAAAATTCTAATTAAAAAAGCTTAATTACAAAATCTCTTTTAAAAAACCCTAAATAAAATTGAGTCAATATATTGTGTTAATTTTAATTTTATATAATAATTTAATTATGTGTTATTTTTTTCATATATTACTTTTTTTATTTTAATTATTATTTAAATTATTTAAATACAAAACTCTAAATAAAAATATTAAAAAACTTAATTAAAAACCCTCACCCACGCGCCCACATACATTTCCTTATCTTTCTTTTTTCCCTGCAACCTCCCCCGTCCCTTTCTTTCCCTGCACACACACAAACACATACAAATATACACACACACACACAGATCTATATACACACACACACACATACATATATACACACAGCGCTGCCCCCCGCCCTCCCCTTCCCTCCCCCCCCCCCCCCCCCCCCCCTTCTTCTTCTTCTTCTTCTTCTTCTTCCCCTTTTTTCCTTGCAACATCAGCACCCCCCCCCTCCCTTCTTCTTCCCCTTTTTTTCCCTGCAGCGCATCAGCGCCCCCCCCCACCATCTTCTCCACTGCCACCCCACCACCGGCGAAACCACCAACACAAACTTTATGTTTTTTTTTTTTTTTTTTTTTTTTTTCCAGAGCTGTGTTTACCTTTTTTTTTTTGTTATTTGTTGAAAAAAAATAATTGTATTGTAATAAATTTGTTTGTTGATGTTTGTGCTCGTTTTTTTGTACTTTTTTTTTTCCAGAACTGTCGATGTCAGACAATCTGACATCGTCAGATCTGATATTATTTTTTTTGGAGACTCATTTTTGTCTTCTTGTATAGTCTCTATTTTTTTCAACAAATTTGTTAAAAAAAATAGAAACTAGGTATTATTTTGGAGACTCAAAACTTGAGTGATATCATAATTTTGGCAAAAACTATTAAATAGTGTTTTAAAGACTCCCATTAATGATAAGTTTTGATCAATAGAGTCTCTAAAATAGCAATTATTACTGTTTAGAGACTCTTTAAAAACTCCATTGAAGATGCCCTAACTAAAACAATGTTGAATCAATGGAACTAGTGAAGTGTTGTATGAAGAGTGATAACTGCATCGTATGTTTGGAATTGAACAATTGATTTTTCATTCTCAAAAAAAACATGCACTTTCTGCATGCCACATTTAACGCACAAGACATGAACTGCACACGCACACAGAGATCATGATTTTTAGTGCATGATCAAAGAAAACCAATATTCAACAGGAAATCTCAAAAGTAACATACTCAACCAAATACATCAAAAGGGAAGAAAATATTGGCCGAAAGAGAAATCACGCAATAACTGAATAAGACCAATTTGAAATCTACATTTTTGAAACGAGAAACTCTTCAAAAAATTTAGACTGACCGGTCAGTTAGTTTTTTACTCACAAAACATGGAGGGTCACATATATGTGAGACTATTTCATATGAGGAAAAAGCTGACTGACCGATCAGTTTAAATTTTTTGAAGAGCTTTCCTTCTGAAATTTAATTCAACGTAATCTTTTCCATCAATGAAAGTCACTATTTTCAACTCAACAAGACTAACAAGAAAAGAAAGAAAAAACAGAAAAACAACCCCTAGTACTAAACGATTGATAAAATCCTGAAATTTATAATGGAGACTGAAACCGTTGTACCGAAACGAAATAGAGTACTTATACAGATACTTCACTGTCCAATATAAATCCATCTTCTTCGAATTTCAGACATTGTTAATTAACTGTAATAGTATCACCTATTCTTGGAAAAGCCTTTAGAGCTGGAGCCATCTTTGCCCAACCTATCATCTTTTTGATCTTCTAATTCATCAGAAGAATCTAGAAGCCACTCTGGGATGTTGATGTTCGTTTCAAGAAAAGAATCATCTGTAAACCAACCCGACATGTCAACTGAATCAGAATAATTTGCAGTCGTCAGTTGTGGAAAAATGGTGTTTCTTGGAGGACTATTATCCTCCGAGGACTCAGAAGTAGACGACGACATGGTCATGTCCACTATTGTCGAAGTCGATGGTGAAGTGCTAGTTACTGGCCGAAGTTGCACGCTTTGTTGTACTTGAACATCCATTGCAGCACTTGTTTTGTTGCTTTCTAAGTTGGGAAATTTAGGGGTAGGCATGAATTTGCAAGTTCTCGGATAAGATCGTTGTACGATAGATGAAGATGAACCCAACGTTGTTGTTGTACTGCTATTTTGCATGCTTTCTGGTGCAGTAGGAGGTGGAGAGTGGCTTCTTGGTTGAGAATGCATCGACGATTCAGCCTCATTGTTTCTTGGAATCTGACGCTTCTCCATCAATTTTTGATAATAGATTCTAAACAAGTCTTGGTTTTTACTCTCAAGCATTTCCCATGCGAGTTCAGCGAGAGCAGGCTCGATTTGTTCGTTGCTGGCGAGGGCACTCACAGTTTCCTCCTTGGTCATGTAACGTTGCATGCATGGCTTTATCAGATCATTCTGAACGCTTCGAATCTCTTGCCAATTCGCTTTTCTTGGATCTCCACCAGACATTTTCTAAGTTTAATTGATCACAATATTTAATGTAATTGGTAGAGAGAAGTATTAGAGGAGTTGAAATCAGGTTGTGTTTGATCACAATGTTTGTAGCTAGAGACGAGTTTTAGAGAGGAAATGAAATGAATTCTGGTCGTGAATTGTGATGGAAGATTGATCATAATCAGCCCTAGGAGCTGTTTATATAGACTTGATATATATGATAGATAGCATGCATATAAGAAACAAGATTTTTATTCTGTAGCTTTCTTGGTTGAAACAATTGGTTTTCGAGAGATTGCGAGATTATTTTTGTGAGTGACATTTTTTTATATTTATTGTATGAATTAAACCTTCTTTGAATAAAATAAAAAAAAGAATTAGTTTTCTTGTTCGATTTGCTTGCCAACTAGGAGTAATTATTTAGTTCTTGTTACAATATGAATTTCTGCACCATTAGGAAAATCGAGAATTGTATTTGTGACTCAACAAATGAACATTACAGCAACTGCGCTATTGCAAAGTTGGAAAAACTGTCTTGGGATGTTTGAGATACTATAGCTTAATTTCTGTGTTTTTGGGTTTATAGTTATCATAAATATTGTACAATTTGTAATACAAATCTTATGACTCAATTATTTATTTATTTATTTATATTTAAAGGGAGGCTTAATTAAGTTAATATTACATCATATACAAATGTTATTACACCTGTCGGAAATCAATTTCAAAACATTTTGAATACAAAGTGAGAACTATTTCACTAGAACAAATGCCCAGTAGTATGATCATTTGATGACTCAATTTACAAACAAAATAATTCTGAGTTAGCATGTGATTCAGCAAAGGAAAATGGACGTTCTAGTCCGTGATGTTTCCCTCTTTTCTCAAATGAGTCCTTGAGTGTTTAAGAATCTCTTTGTAGGTCCTCAAAATTTAACACTGTTAGCTTAAATAGATGGAAAAGTACCACGTAGCCATTTAGTTTAGTATGATATCACTTTAGATGCGAGACGTCTGAAGATCTATTTTCATGGTGTAAGATTGTAAATGATATAAAATGACTTAAATCTCAATGAAGTATCAAAAAAAAAAATATATATATATATATATGGAAAAGTGAATGTTTGTATGAATGGACCAATTTGCCCCTCCGAGATTGTATGTGAATGTTTTACAGCTTGCTCTAGTACATGTTTTTTTTTTTGTTTTTTTTAACCATGCATGGATATATGAAAATATTCGTTGGTTGGAATGGTTGGAACATATAAAAATAAAAAGAACACAAATAGATATAGTTAAAGGTGAAAAAAGCCTATATATATAAATCTCATTTGCCATGTTGAATTTGCAGAGCTTTGCACTCCACAAAAAACTCACATCTCTTTTTGTTCCAATTAAAAAGGTCATCTTCAACTCCACATTTTCTTTTTACAAATAACTAACCTTTATCAACATCATCTATGCTGAATCCTTGATTCAGTTGTAAGTAATGATATATTACATTTATGAAAAATCAAACATAACAACCTTCACCTTCAAAAATTAATGATATCAGAAATAACCCAAAAAAAAAAAAAGCAGTTTAAGGAAATCAAAACGAAATAATAAAAAATCAAACATAACAACACAGGCACCACGATTTGGAACGGATGGATCATATATAATCATATCTTATCGTTCAAATCTTCCCATTCTTGGTTGAATTAATATTTAAGGAAATCAAAAAAGAAAAGCCATGAAATTACCAATTCTGTTTTATCAAAAACAAATTAATAATATGTGGTCTAACAAGTAAAAACAAAAACTTGATTATCATCAACAAATATACACTTTTTTGATTGCAACTTTTGATGCATCAAGACAAGAACTACACACAGCGGCATTGAGCGCGAAACCTTAATGATATTGGCCAAAAGAAAAATTATGCATTAACTGAATGAGACCAATTTGAAATCTACATTTCTGAAATTCAATTCAACCTAGTGCTGTCCATCAATCAAAGCCACTATTTTCAACTCAACGAGACTAACAAGAAAAAGAAAAGAAAGAAGGAAAAAAAAAAAAAACCCTTAAAGCTAAGTGAAGAGAAAACCCTAAAATTCATATACATGAATGCGTACTTTAACAGATACTTGATTGTCCAACAAGATAAATCCATCTTCTTTCCCTTTGAATAGTATCACCCATTCTTGGAGTAATCTTTAGAGCTCAAGCCATCTTTGCCCAACCTATCATCTTGTTTTTCTTCATCTTTTCCCTCATCATGAAGATCATGCAAGTTGTCTGTGTTTGTTTCATGGGAAGGAGAATCTGCAAGTCTCTGCTGGATTTTGATGTTTTTTTGAGAGATATAATCTTCTATGAGCCGAAAATCTTCCGAGATGTCAAACTGCGGGACGTTTTCATTTGTTTCAAAGGGAGAATCAACTATGAACCACTCCGAGGTGTCAAAAGAATCAGAGGTCGTCTTCAAGATTGTCGAAGCCAATGTAGTGCTTTCTTGTACAGCCGCCATTGCTGTGTTGCAGCTTTCAGCTTGATGCATCGATTGATCAGCCTCATCATTGTTTCTTGAAATCTGACGCCTTTCCTTCATCCTTCTATAATATTCTTCAAACCAATCTGGGTGTTTCTTTTCATAGTATTCCCATACAAGTTCAGTGAGACCAGGGTCGATATTTTCGTTGCATGCAAGGTGTCTCACAGTTTCCTCCTTGGTCATGAAACGTCGTCTCAAGCATTCATTCACCATAAGATTCTTCAAACAGATAATCTCTTTCGAAGTTAGTTTTCTTGGCTGATCTCCACTAGACATTATATTTTCTGAGTTTAGTTGACAATCTTGGTGGAGAAAGTTAATTTTAGAGGAATAATGGTGGTCGCTAAAGTGAACTTTTAGAGAGGAAATGAAATGAAATCTGGTTGTGAGTTGTGATGGATGAGTTGAAGATCATAATGAGCCGTAGGAGCTGTTTATATAGAGTACTTAATTAATATACATGCTAGCTATGGAAACTAGCTAGATAGCATATAGGAAACAAGATTTTTATTCCGAAAATTTCTCCGTTGTTTTTTTTTTTTTTTTTTAATTAGAACAGTTGGAAATGCCCCCACTCAACCAACCCACAAGACATAAACTAGATTAACCACCACCCGAAGATGGGGATATGCCAGCGTCCCCTTGCCTGGCCTAATAGCTGAGTTTGAACTAAAACCCTCGGGGTGCAGCGGTCTGACCCAAGACATGCACCAGGTAAGTCAATGTATGATTCCCTTATGACAAACACTCTAACCTTTCCGCCTTACATCCATTCACTCTCACAGTGACTTGAACCCAAGACCTCCCTTGAATGAAATTGAGTCTTTACCATCTAGGACGACCCTTGGGGTCAAAATTTATTGGTTTCAAGAATTGGTTTTCTTGTTTGGTTTATTTATTTCACATTATATTTTTCTCATAACGTTATAACGTAACCATCAGTTGGAACCAATGCAAACTTACATTTTAATCGTTTGTGTGAAACAATTACATTGGTCATGTTCATGCATGCATACAAAAAATATTGTTCTAAGCAAGCTGTTAAACACATACTTGCAATCAAGGGGGCAAATATTAGGGCAAATTGGACAAATAGTCCCTATTGTTTACAAATTTTAGACAAATAGTCCTTATTGTTTTAAAAGTTATACGGTTAGTCCCATTGTTTGTAAAATTCTCACCGATAGTCCTTATTGTTTCAAATGTCACTCAGTTAGTCCTTATTGTTTGTAAAAGTCTTTCCATTAGTCTTCAATGTTTGCAAATAGGTTAAAACTATTTTAGTCCCTGAGGTTTGTCCTAAAAATCAAATTGGTCTCTGAGGTGTGCAAATGTCACGTCCCAAGCCCATAACTCCAGACTCACAAGCGCGACTAGTGTTGTAAGCATAAGAAACAACTACTTGGGCCTCTTTTCTACTGGCCCAAAATGGTTAACCCAAGTTATTTATTATATCCACAACACCCACTTATAAAGCACACAAACACACTATATTCTTCTAATGTGGAATGTCACATACACCCCCTATTAAGGACCTGACGTCCTCGTCAGGAGCACATACACCCAGGACCAACTAGGCGGTGAAGGATTTTAGAGGTGGCTCCTACAGGTTCAAAAGGTGGCTCCCACTAGCCTTCTAGGTGTACTTTGTCCCGCATAACACTTAGCTCCTGCACCGGCTAGTGACCTGCTCTGAATACCATTCTGTCACGCCCCAAGTCGGGACTCCCGGACCCGCAGACGAGACTAGTGTTGTAGGCATAAGAAACAACTACTTGGGCCTCTTTTCTACTGGCCCAAAATAGTTAACCCAAGTTATTTATTATACCCACAACACCCACTTATAAAGTACACAAACACACTATATTCTTCTAATGTGGAATGTCACAGCAAAAAACCCAATTTAGTCCCTACCGTTAGTTCCACTACAAGAAAAAACGGTTTCGACGACGGAGCGTTGCTGTGCCGTCACTTTTCGGCGAGGGCTCGGCGAGGGAGACCGTCCCTCGCCGAATCGGCGAGGGACGAGGCCGCCCCTCGCCGAATCGGCGAGGGAAGACGCTGTTCCTTGCCGAATCAGCGAGGGAAGGCCTTGTCCCTCGCCGATTCGGCGAGGGACAGAGGGTTTCCTTGCCGAATCGGCAAGGGAGAGTGTCGTTCCTCGCCGAATCGGCGAGGGAAGGCCTTGTCCCTCGCCGAATCAGCGAGGGAACTCGCTATCCCTCGCCGATTCAGCGAGGGGCAGCGAGTTCCCTCGCGGAATGGGCGATGGACCTCGCTGTCCCTCACCGATTCGGCAAGGGAAGGCCATGTATCGGCGAGGGATCTCGCTGTCGCTCGCTGATTTGGCGAGGAAATTGATGTTCCTTGCCGATTCACTTTTATGTTTAGATTGAACAAATAAAATTTAAAAATTTAATAAAGGTCAATTCGAACAATTAGGAAACTGACAATCATTTCCCTCGCCGATTCGGCCCCAACATTTGTGACGCTACATGCAAATAGTTGTAATTTATAATTACTACAAACAATTAGTTCTAAGTTTACATTTAACAATTATGATTATTTCATATAATAATTTATGAGTGTTTTAAAAGCATTTAATTTATAATAATTTATGAGTGTTTTAATAATATGTAGTAAATTTATTTTAAATAATTATACATGCAACTAGTGAGTAATTTTTTTCCTTTTTAAAATGTCCTAGATTGGCGTATACATAACTATATACAAAATTTATATTTAACATCATGCAAAATAGAAATATATAATTATTTCTATCAAATTGACATCACGAAATTATAATTAAAGCATTTTCTTATAAGAGTTAATGCATTACAAGCATTAACTTAATTTTACATTTTTGGGAATTACTAAAGGATTACATGGCGTGCATTTTTTAGAATGCAACACAATGACTTAATACCTAGCCCCCTATAACGATTACACATTAGTTTCGAGGGCTTACATAAACACACCCACTTAATACCTAAAACCTTATAAAGATTACAAATTATTTTTGAGGGCTTACATAAACACACCTACTTAATACCTAACATAGTACTGCAATATCACTAATACATAACAAGTGCACACTACACATCAGGCAGAAGAACGTAGTAACATTGTTATATTTAGTAACAATTTCTACTATTGCTGATGCTTCTAAGATGATAAAAAGATATAGATATTAGGGAAAAAAGTTTGGTAAATAGATCCGCAGCATGTCGGCTTGAACTTTTTGGCCTACTTGGGCATTAGAAATGAATCCGTCGTACTTTGGCGGAGCATTTAGATCAAGTTGGGGTTTAACGTATTCGCTGTAAATTGGATACTTTTGCATTGTATCCATCTCTTCATCTTTAGTCACTGGACGATTAGCTGAGTGGTGTTGTTTGTGAAACCCCACTTTCCTGCTTATCTCGTTTTACGTGTTAAACATCGTTTTGCGTGTTAAACCTCGCTTTCCGTGCATATGATCTGTTTATATGCTATAGGACCTAGAAAGTTATAATTTTGATGTCAATACTCCTAATACGTGCTAAATGTGCATTCATGAAATTTTCATAAATAACGGAGTCAGAAATTTTATCGTCGATTTTCAGTGAATAGTATTTTCGAAACACGTCCGCTAAAATTTTGAAACTGGTCTTTTTAACCCTTCTAGACCTAGTCCACGGACTTTAATAGACCTGTGTTTGATGAAAACGATTTTAAAATCGGCTTAAGAATTTATTAGGATTTTTACACCGACTTTTGCGAAAATCGAGTTTTAAGCCGACTCGGGTGAAATTGTTTGATTGTAAAACTTCTTGTCACCTAAAAATAATCCACTTGAGATATCTTGGGGGTTGCATAATTATTTTTAACTTTGGTAATCAAGAAAATGCAATTAAAGTCAAGAAAATACAAAAATATCAATTTAAATTAACTTTGACTTTATTAAATTATTGACCTTATAAGCTATTGTCATCAACACACACTCACACAACACAAAAACATCACCACAAACACACACAAGGCCGAGAGAAAGAGGAGAGAAAAAGAAAGAGAAAAACACAAGCTTTTCAATCAATTTTTCAAAGAAAAACCTAGTTTTTGTCCGTAGAACTTAACACCGACTTGGATTTTGCTTGTTGGGCACGCATAGCACGCATTCCTAGGCTTATATCGCATCAAAGGTGAGAGAAAAATTCTAGATCTCAAAATGTCATTTTTATACTTTTGCTCATAAATGAAAATTTAACCGTTAGAATTGAAATCTGATGATAGATTATTGCTCCTTGCATGCTAGGGATCGTTATATACTAATACTACGAATTTTTGTCGGATGTAGCATAATTTTTATTTTCCGGGTATTTAATTTTGATTAAAATGTTCAAAGTTGAATTAAATGAGTTGAGTTGATCGAAATCGATTGCTGTCGATTTCTAAATACTTGATAATTACGTGTTAGCGCTGTTGTAATACCGAATTTTCGATTACATTGTTCGTGTGAAAATCCGGAAAATCCAGCCATGATATCCTAGGGTTTTAGGGTTATCGGGCATGATTTGGAGGTGTTATGGTGGATTTCCGAGAGGGCTAATGTAGTAGGTTGAATGGGTGAGTGATAGGAACTGATTTGGCAATGTTTGGATTAGTAGATTGTAAGTTATGAATTTTAGAAGTTTAGGTTGTCATTCTTTAATTTCTTGAACGATGCCTTTAGATGATTGGGTTGTGTTTGAGTGTTGAATTGTGAGTTATTGATGAGTAATTTAGAGTTTAATTAAGTATATGATGCATGTCCGGTTAGATGGCCTACTTTGTCATCTAACTAAGTTAATTGATTGATTGATTATTATTGAGTTCGGGAATCGGGCACTTTCGTTGCTGATCTCCCAATTGATTGATTGATTATTATTGAATTCGGGAATCGGGCACTTTCGCTGCTGATCTCCCAATTGATTGATTGATTGATGATTGATGATGATTATAGAGTCTTGGTATGTGTGTGCCACCTCTCGGGCAGCGTCGGGCTGTCGGGTTGATAACGGCATGACTGCCATAGGCTACCCCCAGCTCGCATGACGGAGGTGTCATGGAGGGAGGGGCTAGTGAGGTACCTCGGGTGCGTGAGTAATGGGGAGTTATAAGAAGAACGGTTGAGATCGTGATGGCGTTTGGAGCTACACCAAATAGAGTATCCTTTATTGATTGGTTATATAGCTATGTGATGATAGTATTATTTGTGTTATTGTGTGTTTACTGACTCAAAGGATTATTCCAAGGAGTTTAGTAGACCTTGCTCGAGATCTATCGGATCCTCATTGGGCTTATGTATATAAGCTCACTCTCTATTAATGCATGCTTACAGGTGTTGCAGAGCCGGATTACGGGTACGTGCCTCCTGAAGAGGAGAATGTGGAAAAATGTGCTTTACGTGGACGAGTCATATGTTCCTGAGTCTTATCCATGATTTTATGTTGTTTAAATGTCTTGTATATTAGCTTAATAGACTTTTATATGCTTTATGGTTCTTATTGTAATAGATATTGAAAAGATGATGATCCAAATGATGTTAACTTAGTGGTTGTCTTTTGTTTATGGTTAAGTTGTAAATGTGTCTTAACTTACTTTTGAAATGTATGATAAGGTTGAGGTATTGTATGTTATGTTGGAACGAAGGCGTATAACGAGGATGGTTTATTGTATAATATGATTGTGTTGTATGTTGTTGTTTGAATTGAGGAGTTGCTGGATGTATGATGTTTAATGAGGTTGGTTTGGCACCTCGGTGTCCTATTTACTGTCGTTATACTGCCGAAATTCCGTTGCGTCCTGACTGATCGTAGGAGGGGTCGTGTTGGGGCGTGACAATTTAAGTGGTATCAGAGCGCATGTTAGTTGTCAGCCGGGGTATTCTCGAAATGTGGGTAATGGTCTTAGCATGAAATATGTATGAAAAGAAAGAAAAGTGAAATATGTATTGATATGATTAAATGATTAAGTGATTATGTGATTTAAGTGCTTATGTGATTATGTGATCAATTTTCTTATGTGATTGAAACTTATGTGATCTATGTGCTTTATATGAGTTTGTTGTTTATGTGTTAAAAGTTGTATATAACCTGTTTACGTGCTATAACCTGTGCTAACTCTTTGATTAGTACGATGGCCGGTAGACCGAGGACTCGTGGTAGGCCCGAGATTGTAGATGAGGTCCCTGGTAATGTGGCACAGGGCAGTGATAGGGGTGATGCCGGGTTAGGGGCAGCAATGGGTCGGATTGCAGATTTGATGGCTGGACAGGCCCAGTTGTTAGCAGGTCAGGCTGTTCAGACTCAAGCATTGCAGGCTCAGATACAGAGTGTACAGGGTGGTAATCACGGTCGAGGTACTATGAAGGAATTTCTGGGGTACTATCCTCCTAGATTTCAGGGAGAGCCTGATGATAGGAAGGCCGAGTCGTGGATTAGTAAGTTAGAGAAAATTTTTGATTCTCTCGGGTACACTGATGAGAGGAAGGTGACTTGTGCTATCTATTTGCTTGATGATGAGGCAGAGGAATGGTAGCGCACTGTGAGAGCTAGTTGGGAGACTCGGGGTGTTCCGTATGTTTGGGATACCTTTCTGACTGCTTTTAGGGATAAGTATGTCCCGAGGGTTGCATGAGAGAGGAGAGAGGCTGAGTTCTTGTCTTTGGTACAGGGGGATTCTACTGTGGCTCAGTATGAGGCTACATTCACTAGGTTGTCCCGGTATGCACCGGAGTTTGTAGCTGTGGAGGAGAGGAAGACCCGTAGATTTATGTTGGGATTGAGGCCCGAGATTCAGGATGCAATGGCTCTGAATCGCTATGATATCCTTACTGAGGCTTTTGATGCAGCTTCTAGGTTAGAGAAGAGGAAAGGGGATCAGATTGTCTCCAGTCAGCCTAGTAAGAGGCCGTATCAGCCACAGGGCCAGCAGGTTATATATAGGCCTCCAGTACAGCAGGTTGTCTACAGGCCACCAGCCCAGCAGGGTTCTTATAGGCCACAGGGTCAGCAGAGTTACTATCGGCCTCAGTTTCAGCAGAGGCCATATCAGGTTCAGACTCAGTATAGGCCAGTGCAGTCTCAGGGTCAGTACAGGCCTAGTGTGGTGAGACCTCAGCAGCAGGCTGTATCAGCTGCTTCTTCAGCTTCTGGTTCTTCTAGGGGCAGTGTTAGTGCCATATCATCGCAGTGTAATTACTGCAAGCGCCCAGGGCATGTGGAGTCCGACTGCAAGGTAAAGGCAGGGACATGTTTGGGTTGTGGTAGCATCGATCATAGGGCGAAGGATTGCCCTAGGTATGCGAGGACTGAGAGTCGGGCAGCGACTCAGGGTTACCAGGGTAGGCCTACAGGCAGTGTACCATAGCAGCAGCGGGTTCAGGCTCGGGCTTATGCAGTTGATATGGAGGAGATGCCTGAGGAGACTGCAGTGGTGGAAGGTAACTTCCTTATACTTGATCAACTTGTTAAAGTGTTGATTGATTCTGGTGCTATGCATTCTTTCATTACTCCTGCTTGTGTGCAACGTGTTAAATTGCAACCTGAAAGATTGCCTTATGTGGTTGAGATTAGTACCTCTTTGACTGATAAGTATGTTACTGGCTTAGTATGTAAGGATTGTATAATACATGTTAAGGGGCATAATTTTCCTTCAGACCTTATCTTATTTCCTATCCGGGGGTATGATGTTATTCTGGGTATGGATTGGCTTTCTAAGTATGATGCCCAGTTGAACTGTAGAACCAAAGTAGTACAGTTTCGCTTGCCGGATCAGCCAGTAGTAGAGGTAGCGGGTAACCGGGGTACTAAGACGAGTTTTGTTATCTCAGCAACTAAAGCCGTTAAGTTGGTGAGTAAGGGGTGTTCGGGTTATCTAGCTTATTTGATCAACAAGCCATCTGATAAGTTACAGCTAGAGGAAGTCCCTATTATCCGGGAATATCCTAATGTATTTCCCGAGGAGTTGCCAGGATTGCCGCCAGAGAGGGATATAGAGTTTGTGATTAATCTTGTTCCCGGTACTCAACCTATTTCTAAATCGGCGTACCGGATGGCACCAGCTGAGTTGAAGGAGTTGAAGACTCAGTTACAGGAGTTATTGGAGAAAGGATTTATTCAGCAGAGTTCTTCACCTTGGGGAGCTCCTGTTTTATTTGTGAAGAAGAAGGATGGTACTTTGAGATTGTGTATTGATTACCGTGGTTTGAATCAGGTGACCATCAAGAATAAATATCCTTTGCCACTAATTGATGAGTTGTTTGATCAACTTCAGGGAGCCAAAGTCTATTCTAAATTTGATTTGAGGCAGGGGTATTATCAGCTTCGGATTCGTACGGAGGATGTTCCGAAATCTGCCTTCAGGACTCGGTACGGGCATTATGAGTTTGTTGTTATGCCTTTTGGTTTGACTAATGCACCGGCAACATTCATGGATTTGATGCATCGAGTCTTTCAGCCGTACTTGGACCAGTTCGTGGTGATTTTTATTGATGATATCTTGGTCTATTCTAAATCTGAATCGGAGCACGAGCAACATCTACGGCTTGTATTGGAGAAGTTGCAGGAGCATCAGTTGTTTGCCAAGTTCAGCAAATGTGAATTTTGGCTGCAACGGATTTCTTTTCTTGGCCATGTTATTACACAGAGCGGTATTTCTGTAGATCCCACTAAGATTGAATCGGTGATGTCTTGGAAGCGGCCAGAGAGTGTTACTGATGTCCGTAGTTTTCTTGGCTTGGCGGGTTATTACCGTAGGTTTGTCAAGGACTTCTCGAAGATTGCGGGGCCACTATCTAAGTTGACTCAGAAACGGACTATCTTTAATTGGGATGAGAAGTGTGAGAGTGGATTTCAGGAGTTGAAAAAGAGGTTGACTACCGCTCCAGTACTTGCTCTACCAGAGGGGACCGATAATATGGTCATTTACAGTGATGCATCCAAGGAGGGCTTGGGATATGTTCTTATGCAGGATGGCCGAGTTATTGCCTATGCTTCTCGAAAGTTGAAGCCTTATGAAGAAAATTATCCGACTCATGATCTTGAGTTGGCAGCAGTTGTCTTTGCACTCAAGAAGTGGCGTCATTATCTGTGGGGAAGTAAGTTTGAAATTTTTACTGATCATAAGAGTCTGAAGTACTTGTTCTCACAGAAGGAGTTGAATATGTGCCAGCGGAGGTGGATAGAGCTTCTTGGAGATTATAATTGTTCTATCAATTATCTGCCTGGAAAGGCAAATGTTGTAGCAGATGCTCTCAGCCGGAAGGCTAGTATTTCTTGTTTGGCTGTCAAGAAGTGGGAGGTTCTTGAGGAGTTTAGTTATTGGAGACCAGAGTTGACTCAGGTTGGGGTGATGTGTTCACATCTCCGTATTCAGCCTTTATTATTGTCTCAGATCAGGGAAGCTCAGCAACTTGATGTTAAACTTCAGAAGATCAAGGATCAGATCACGGGTGATCAGTCTGACTTCAAACTACATGAGGACGGTATTCTTCGGTTTCGGAACAGGGTTTGTGTTCCCGATGAACCGGGCTTGAGGTGAGGTATTCTGGAGGAAGCTCATAATTCTAAATATACTATTCATCCTGGTGGAACCAAGATGTATCGGGATTTGAAGCAACATTACTGGTGGAACAACATGAAGAGAGAGGTTGCTCAGTTGTGATCAAGCTGTTTGCCTAGTCAGAGAGTGAAGCCGAGCATCAACCACCTGCAGGTTTGGTTCAGCCGTTGGCTATACCAGAGTGGAAATAGGAGCATATTACGATGGACTTCGTCACAGGGTTGCCTAGATCACCGAGAGGTAATGATGTAGATTGGGTTGTCGTGGATCGTTTGACGAAGACAGCTCATTTTATTGCAATGAGGTTAGGAGATGAGGTTACAAAGCTGACGGATCTCTATCTGGATCAGATTGTTAGACTTCACGGTATTCCATCTAGTATTGTCTCCGATCGAGATCCTCGATTTATTTCTCGTTTGTGGGAGAAACTTCAGGAGACTTTGGGTACTCAGTTGAACTTCAGTACAGCGTATCATCCACAGACCGACGGTCAGTCTGAGCGGACTATTCAGATTCTGGAAGATATGCTTAGGGCTTGTGTTCTGGACTTCAGGAAGAACTGGGAGAAACATCTACCACTTGCCGAGTTTGCCTATAACAATAGTTATCAAGCTACTATTGGGATGGCACCTTTCGCAGCTCTTTACGGTCGTAAGTGCCGTTCACCTTTATATTGGGACGAGGTAGGAGAGATGAAGACTGTTGATCCGACTATTATGCCAGAACTTCTTGAGAAGATTGAGAATGTTCAGTTGATCAGGCAGAGAATGCTTACGGTGAAGAGTAGATTCAAGAGTTATTATGATAAGCGTCGTCGAGACTTAGAGTTTGCAATTGGAGATCGGGTTTTCTTGAGATTGTCTCCTCGAAAGGGGTTTGCTCGTTATGGTAAAGGTGGAAAGCTGAGTCCGAGATTTGTTGGGCCGTTTGAGATTACTGGCAGGGTTGGTAAGTTGGCATATCGGTTGGCTTTACCGGAGAACTTCTCTAATGTCCACGATGTGTTTCACGTGTCTAATTTGCGGAAATATAATCCGGATCCTTATCATATTCTTGAGCCAGAGCCGTTACAGCTTCGAGAGAATTTGACTTATGACGAGCGTCCGATTCGTATTCTAGATCAGATGGACCGAGAGTTGAGGTCGAAGAGGATTCCGATGGTTAAGGTGTTGTGGAAGCATCACGGCATTGAGGAAGCTACGTGGGAGAGACGAGATCAGATGCAGCAGCAATACCCAGATCTATTCCGTACATCAAGTAAGAATTTCGAGGATGAAATTTCTATAAGGGGGGGAGAATGTGAAACCCCACTTTCCTGCTTATCTCGTTTTACGTGTTATACCTCGTTTTGCATGCATATGATCTGTTTATGTGCTATAGGACCTAGAAAGTTATAATTTTGATGTCAATACTCCTAATACGTGCTAAATGTGCATTCATGAAATTTTCATAAAAAACGGAGTCAGAAATTTTATCGTCGATTTTCAGTAAATAGTATTTTCGAAACACGTCCGCTAAAATTTTGAAACTGGTCTTTTTAACCCTTCTGGACCTAGTCCACGGACTTTAATAGACCTGTGTTTGATGAAAACGGTTTTAAAATCGGCTTAAGAATTTATTAGGGTTTTTACACCGACTTTTGCGAAAATCGAGTTTTAAGCCGACTCGGGTGAAATTGTTTGATTATAAAACTTCTTGTCACCTAAAAATAATCCACTTGAGATATCTTGGGGGTTGCATAATTATTTTGAACTTTGGTAATCAAGAAAATGCAATTAAAGTCAAGAAAACACAAAAATATCAATTTAAATTAACTTTGACTTTATTAAATCATTGACCTTATAAGCTATTGTCATCAACACACACTCACACAACACAAAACACCACCACAAACACACACAAGGCCGAGAGAAAGAAGAGAGAAAAAGAAAGAGAAAAACTCAAGCTTTTCAACCAATTTTTCAAAGAAAAACCTAGTTTTTGTCTGTAGAACTTCGCACCGACTTGGATTCTGCTTGTTGGGCACACATAGCACACATTCCTAGGCTTATATCGTATCAAAGGTGAGAGAAAAATTCTAGATCTCAAAATGTCATTTTTATACTTTTGCTCATAAATGAAAATTTAACCGTTAGAATTGAAATATGATGATAGATTATTGCTCCTTGCATGCTAGGGATCGTTATATATTAATACTACGATTTTTTGTTGGATGTAGCATAATTTTTATTTTCCGGGTATTTAATTTTGATTAAAATGTTCAAAGTTGAATTAAATGAGTTGTGTTGATCGAAATCGATTGCCGTCGATTTCTAAATACTTGATAATTACGTGTTAGCGCTGTTGTAATGCCGAATTTTTGATTACATTGTTCGTGTGAAAATCCGGAAAATCCAGCCATGACATCCTAGGGTTTTAGGGTTATCGGGCATGATTTGGAGGTGTTATGGTGGATTTCCGAGAGGGCTAATGTAGTAGGTTGAATGGGTGAGTGATAGGAACTGATTTGGCAATGTTTGGATTAGTAGATTGTAAGTTATGAATTTTAGAAGTTTAGGTTGTCATTCTTTAATTTCTTGAACGATGCCTTTAGATGATTGGGTAGTGTTTAAGTGTTGAATTGTGAGTTGTTGATGAGTAATTTAGAGTTTAATTATGTATATGATGCATGTCCGGTTAGATGGCCTACTTTGTCATCTAACTAAGTTAATTGATTGATTGATTATTATTGAGTTCGGGAATCGGGCACTTTCATTGCTGATCTCCCAATTGATTGATTGATTATTATTGAATTCGGGAATCGGGCACTTTCGTTGCTGATCTCCCAATTGATTGATTGATTGATGATTGATGATGATTATGGAGTCTTGGTATGTGTGTGCCACATCTCGGGCAGCGTTGGGCTGTCGGGTTGATAACGGCATGACTGCCATAGGCTACCCCCAGCTCGCATGACGGAGGTGTCACGGAGGGAGAGGCTAGTGAGGTACCTCGGGTGCGTGAGTAATGGGGAGTTATAAGAAGAACGGTTGAGATCGTGATGACGTTTGGAGCTACACCAAATAGAGTATCCTTTATTGATTGGTTATATAGCTATGTGATGATAGTATTATTTGTGTTATTGTGTGTTTACTAATTCAAAGGATTATTCCAAGGAGTTTAGTAGACCTTGCTCGAGATCTATCGGAACCTCACTGGGCTTATGTATATAAGCTCACTCTCTATTATTGCATGCTTACAGGTGTTGCAGAGCCGGATTACGGGTACGTGCCTCCTGAAGAGGAGAATGTGGAAAAATGTGCCTTACGTGGACGAGTCATATGTTCCTGAGTCTTATCCATGATTCTATGTTGTTTAATGTCTTGTATATTAGCTTAATAGACTTTTATATGCTTTATGGTTCTTATTGTAATAGATATTGAAAAGATGATGATCCAAATGATGTTAACTTAGCGGTTTTCTTTTGTCTATGGTTAAGTTGTAAATGTGTCTCAACTTACTTTTGAAATGTATGATAAGGTTGAGGTATTGTATGTTATGTTGGAACGGAGGCGTATAACGAGGATGGTTTATTGTATAATATGATTGTGTTGTATGTTGTTGTTTGAATTGAGGAGTTGCTGGATGTATGATGTTTAATGAGGTTGGTTTGGAACCTCGGTGTCCTATTTACTGTCGTTATACTGCCGAAATTCCGTTGCGTCCTGACTGATCGTAGGAGGGGTCGTGTTGGGGCGTGACATTGTATGAATCTTACTCATCCTTCAAACAATTTAGATGAAATCTTTACAATTAGTACTTTGAGATACTATGAGAAAACGCAATGCCAAGTGCTATTTATAGAAACTAGGTCATTAGATGAGAAGATTGATAGCTTGGTGAGCGTATGGAGAGAACTCTTGATTTTTTACAAGGGTCAATATATCAACGAATGGTTCGTTGACACGTGTTTGTGTACCATTGGACTTTGACGGGTCAAATAATTGAGGACATAGAGTTTTTTATTGTTTGGAGATTTAGAAGTTGTTGTGTCCATATCTTTTGCACAACGGGGCCCTATCAGTTCTTACCACATTCTGCCCCGTGGTAGCCTATAAGATGTTCTCATAGTACTCATGACAAGATTAATCAATGGTCCATATGACAGCCCGTGA
Source organism: Ehretia macrophylla (assembly GCA_037974665.1). Lineage (NCBI taxonomy): Eukaryota > Viridiplantae > Streptophyta > Magnoliopsida > Boraginales > Ehretiaceae > Ehretia > Ehretia macrophylla. Next base: position 9,957,512 of record CM075776.1, on the reverse strand, counting down.
TGGAGTTGATGTTATTGACGGGACTTCACGACATTTATGAAAGTTAAAAAAATGGTTATAAGAAACACATTAATTATTACAAAGAATAATAAAAATTTGTTTTCCTTGGAGACGTAAATGTACATATGTCAATATGTGAAATCATTGTCCACATGCATTGTGCACGCTAACACAATGCATGCAAAACATGTGTTTCTCCATTCCTATGCCAAAAGAAGCCCCTGTCATTTCATTATATTATGCCCTGTGGTTCGTGGGCACATGGACACTACCCATTGGTCTTCTATCGGTGAAATAATTGGTGACAAGGTGTGCTTGGTATTTTGGAGATGGTGAAGTTCCTAAAGCCAACTCCTTTGGAAGACGTGTCCTTGCAAGTTTGGACTATTTTATGGAGAGATTGTCGCGTATAACATATTCTCATCGTACATTTCATTTATCGTGAACAAAAAAGTCATGGTGATGGGACTTGGCGGCATTGATATTTACAATTTGAACATATTATATTTATGTACAATAAAATTATTTAATTATTTGTTTAATTGAATACTTTTAATACTTTAAAAACTATTTAAATTATTATGTTTATATAATTAATTACATAATATTTATGGATTATTAAAATTATCCTAACTTAAATTATTATGTTTATATAATTAATTACATAATATTTATGGATTATTAAAATTATCCTAACTTGTATATCTTTCACATTATATATATATCTCATCTTACATGAGAACTAATTCATAAAAATAGTTTGTTTATTAATATTTAATAATTTAAGAAGTAATAAAAAAAATTCTTTTTGTAGACGGCCTATGGTGTGTCAGGTTTTTGGAGACGAAATTGTGTAAATTAAAAAATGAAAGTAAAGTTAACCTTCGCTTAAAAAAAATAATTAGTATGGAAAAAAAATGCCAAAAAAAAATTATCAAAACAAAAAGAAAAAGTTTAAAAAACAAACTACTAGCTAATTAATATAATTATTTTGATGATATTATGAAAAAAATTCAAAAAAAAAAGAGGAAATGGACCTGTTGGTCCGTCTCTTATATGTAATCCAATGGGCAAGGCCCATTGGATGCACAAATAGGCCTCCTGTGAGAAGAAGAGAAATTAGCTAATCCACAAAAAAATATATATATGTCACCTAATCTTCGTTATAAATAATTACATTATATGAAAAAAAAGTGGCAAAAAATTACAAATTAAACAAAAAGAAAAAAGTGGAAAAAAATAAAGTAATAGCTAATTAATATAATTTTTTTGAAGAAAATATGAAAATACATATTAATTAAAAGAATTCAAAATTTTAAGATAATAACCACAAAAAAAGTTTAAAAATCTAAAATATTTATATGCATTATTAATAAAATTATTCGTAAGAAAATATTAAAATCAAAAATAAATAAACAAGAAAAATTTTTATAGCTAATAAACAAAAAAAGGTTAAAAAAAATAATATCTAATAAATTTTTTGATGAATTTATTAATAGATTCATTAATTAAAGAATTATTGAAGTTGGATTGAAAACAAATAAATACAATAAAAAAACAAAGTAATAACATATTAAACATACAAATTATGTTGCAAAAATTTAAAAATAAATTAATATAGAAAAATAAAAGGTAAGATAATAAACAAATTTATATTTAATTAATACAAAAAATATGATGCAAAAAAATTAAAACAAATGAATCATGAAAATTAAACAATAAGGCAAAAAAAAAATTAAATAAAATAATAAAAAAAAGGATACCCAAATTAAATCCAATGGACGAGGCCCATTGGTAAAGACTATGGGCCTCCCCATTGGTTACTGGGCAGCGGCCCAGTATTACGCTGGGCCGCTACCCACAGGTAAAAAAAAAATAAAAAAAAAATAAAAAAAATAAACCAATGGGCCTCCCCATTGGTTACTGGGCAGCGGCCCAGTATTAGGCTGGGCCCCTGCCCATAGGTAAAAAAAAAATAATAATAATACTTATTTTGGCGAGGGCCCACCGCCGCTGGGCCCTCGCCGAAATTGGGTTCAAATCGAGGGCAGCAGCTGCTGCCCTCGATTTGAAACCAAAACCCAAAAAAAAAATAACCCTCCTGCCCCCTTTAGCGACAGCACCCCCCACCCCCCCTCTTCCCTTCCCCTACCCCCTAACCCCTACCCCGTAACCACCCCCCACCCCCCCCCACCCCCCCCCCCCCCCCGGGCGCGCGCGCGCGCATTACATGTAATAGTTCTATTTTTTTTTTTTAAAGATATTTACATATATCTATCATATATCTATATGTATGTATATATATCTATTAATGTATATATATTATGTACTTTTACATTTTATACATGTTTTAATGTATATATATGCATTTAATTATTTATTTATTTTTCGTAATATGTAGTGTTTAATTATTTTGTTTTTATGTTATAGATTTGAGTTTTTTTTTTCAATTTTTTTTATTTTCATATTTTTAAAATGATGAATTTATAAAGAAAATTCATATATAATAATTTATTGTCAATTTTCAGAATTAAAAAATGGCATATATTTAAAAATTCTGAAAATTTATTTTGGGTTTTTCATATTTAGGTTATTAAATTAATTTATTTTAATATTCATTTTTAAAGAATTATTAGTTTATTTTGGTGTGTTTGTTTTGATGATCGTTAGGTTTGGGGCATCCATACAAGCTTGCAACGCTTAAACTTTCCATAGGCTCAGGTTAGTGTTTTTATTGATATAGTAATATGTTGAACAATATAGTATTTTGGCCTTATAATTTCGTTTCATAAAATGTATGATATTGTGGTGTTTTTTTGTTATATTCATGTTTAATAAATTGTGTAAATTGAACATTTAAATTCTTACCGATTGGTTGCTTAACTTGATGGGCCATCAATCTGGACCGTCGACTGATTACTCATTTTGTTATACCTTCTTTAATTTAGAAGGGTGAAATGTCAACAATTTATTTATGACTTCAGATATGGTCCATATCATGCTACTAGTTGATAATGTGCCACTACCTTTTGGATGATTTGAGAAAATTGCATCAAGAATTTTCTTGGGCAAAGTCCACCTTATTTTATTTGAATCCCATGGCATGAACGGATCCAATATGAAAATGGTTATACAATTATTATTTTAGGGGATATTTCACTCTTTTTATTATTATTTTTATTTTATGAGTCGAGTCAATTGACTAGATTGATCGATAATTTTAAAAAACTCAAAGGATACTTAATAAAGCCCGAAATTAGTTAACTAGTTGGCACATTAATTTACCTCTATATATACATAATTGAATCTGTATATTTATTATGTCTAGTCAACAGGCAATTGAGACTATATGTTTTCCACATAGACTCAACTTTTTACATTCATAATTGGATGGTGAGGAAATGAGGTAATTTACAAGAGGAGAGGTTGGGGGGGACATAGGGACATCACGTGGAGCGTGACCTACCGGTCCGCTAAAAGTTGGGGCATCTGACGTGGCCATCGCGTCCTTGATCTTTTGTTCAAGTGAAATGAATTTGAGATTTTCCCATTCCTTACTTTCTTTACACACTCATACTTTCACAAATTTCTAATAAAAATAGACAGATTTACGTGAACCAACGACCCAATCTAATGACCAAAAAAAATGACCCAATCTTGTGTTATAGTATCATAAAAGTTAGCATGTTGACAAGAAGCAAGTTAAGTTAATAAAGTATTTTAAGTAAGCTAATAGTTTTGTAATGCAAAAAGTTTAGTGAGAAGTACGTAAAGTTGACTAAAATAATAATTTGCCAAAGTTAAGAAGCAAATTAACATGACTGTGTATTAACATGAGAGTATGATAAGTTAAAGTATTGTAGAAGTAAGTAAAGCTAACTAAGTTGGGCAAAATTCTAGTCTTACAATATTGTTTCCAATATTAAATTACTATTTGTGCTGCAATGTGTCAGTCAGAATGGCATCATCACGTGAATGGATGTATAATCGATGGATTGATGGATATATCAATGAGGGCTTTGTTGAAGGTGTGCATGAATTTATAACATTCGCAAGTAGTCAACCATATTACATGGACGGTGTAAAAATAAGATGTCCATGCATCAAATGCGAAAACTTGCGATATCTTACCACTGACATTGTGATAAAACATCTTTATAGTAAGGGTTTCATGCCTAATTACTATGTATGGGTTGCACATGGGGAATATGTGTCGAACAACATAAGGGTCACTGAACAACACGTTGGTAATAACATGCTACACGACTTAGATTATGGAAATAACTATCAGACAATGGTCTTTGATGCTGCTGGAGTAGATATGTTAAGGGATCAGAACGTGAGTGAAGAAGTACCAAACATGGAAGCACAAGAATTTTTTAATTTGTTGAATGCCTCTGAAAAACCATTGTTTGCGGGTTGTAGAAATCTTACCCAATTGTCTACTGTGGCTCGTTATCTAAATATGAAATCATAACATAATATGAGCAACGACCTATTTGATCGTATGGTCTCAAAGTTTATGGAGTTGATGCCTTTAGAAAATAACCTACCTGAGAACTTATACAGGTTTAAGAAAATGCTGAAGCCATTGGGGTTAGGTTATCAGAAGATAGATGTATGTGTAAATGGATGTATTTTATTTTATAAGGACAGAAGTTCACTTGAAAATTGTCTCCATTGTGGCCACCGACGATTCAAGACAACAACAGGTGTTAGAAGAGGGCGTAAGCTTATACCTTACCAACAATTAAGATATTTCCCTTTAACACCGAGGTTAAAAAGATTGTACATGTCGAAGGCTACAGCTGAACACATGCAGTGGCACAAGAAACACCAAACAGATGATGGTTATATTGGTCACCCTTCGGATGTTGAAGCATGGAAACACTTTGACAGGTTACATCCAGATTTTGCTAATCAGGCTAGAAATGTTCGACTTGGTTTGTGTTCAGATGGGTTTACACCTTACAGTTCAAATGCAAAACCTTATTCATGCTGGCCAGTGATATTAACACCTTACAATCTGCCACCATGGATGTGCATGAAAGAGCCTGTCATGTTCTTGACATTGCTTATCCCCGGTCCGAAAAATCCTGGTAAAACAATAGATGTGTATTTAGAGCCTCTCATTGTTGAATTACTAGAATTATGGTTGGAGGGTACACCGTGCTATGATGTTTCAACAAAGACTAATTTCCAATTGAGGGCAGCATTGATGTGGACCATAAATGACTTCCCAGCTTATGGTATGTTGTCTGGCTGGAGCACACATGGAAGACTGTCGTGTCCATATTGCATGAATAACTCTGATGCTTTTCGGTTGCAAGAAGGAAGGAAGAATTCATTCTTTGATTGTCATCGTAAATTCTTACCGAGTAATAGTTATATGCGACGGGACACAAAAAAATTTTTAAGGGGTAAAAGAGAGACTTGTGGGCCTCCGCCCATATTAGATGGTGATCAAATATGGGAGAGTGTGATGAATTTGCCAAAAATCCAAGAAATGATGAATGACAGGAAAAAAATGAAATTGAATGGGTTTGGGGAGTGGCACAACTGGACAAAGAGAAGTATTTTTTGGGACTTACCTTACTGGAAGACGCATCTTGTACGCCACAATTTGGATGCATATAGAAAAAAATGTATTTGACAATGTTTTCAACACTGTTATGGGTGTCAAAGGAAATAGCAAAGACAATATAAGAGCGAGAAAAGACATGGATGTGTATTGTGACCGTCCCGAATTATGTGGAGAGTACGTTAATGTGATTGGTGTGTATACTCTCCCCGTGACAAACAGAAAACTATTTCTTGAATGGGTTGAAGAATTAAAATTTCCCGATGGCTATGCATCAAATTTAGCGAGATGTGTTGACATGCAACAATTAAAGATGTCACACATGAAGAGCCACGACTGTCATGTCTTCATGGAGAGATTGTTTGTGATTGCATTACGCGAGCTGATGCCTAAACAAGTTTGGGAGGCTTTTGCACAACTAAGTTTGTTCTTTACTAACATATGTTGCACAAGTTTGCAAAGTATGGATTTGGAAAGGATGCAAGAAGACATTGTCGTGACTCTTTGCAACTTGGAGAAGTTGTTACCTCCGGGATTCTTTGATTCAATGGAGCACTTGCCTGTTCATTTGGTCCACGAAGCGATTTGTTGTGGCCCTGTACAATATCGGTGGATGTATCCCTTTGAGAGGTTTTTGCAGGGGTTAAAGAGGAAAGTAAAGAATAAGGCACATGTGGAAGGATCCATTTGTGAAGCCTACCACATACTGGAAACGTCAACTTTTTGTTCTTATTATTTTGAAGAGCACGTGGCCACTAAGAGTAGAAGGCTTGGTCGGAATGACCAATATGACGATGTAGAACACCCCGATGGATGTTTGGCTCTATTTACTCATCCGGGCCGCTCAATCGGGAAATGGAAAGAGATGACAATAGCGGAAGAAGATTTCTATTTGGCACACCGCTATGTATTGATGAATTGCACAGAGGTACTACCTTATATCAGGTAAGGCTATGGTAATTTAATAATATGTTAACGTGTTGGGCTTTAAATATACAACATAAATTGACTAATATTTGACTATTTGCCAGCATGTTCGAGGATTACATTCGCAACCAATATGGCCCATTGAATCCGAGAGAACTCCAACTGCATGTTGACAACTTATTCCCGAAATGGTTATATGAATATGTATGTACATGTCTCATAACAGAAATTTATTTTATCCCTTACGGTATGCATACCTTAAAAGAAGAGTGATATATATTTGTAGGTTAAGCACAGGAATGATGTAGATCATCGTGTACATTGTCTTTCAATGTGGCCTTATAGATTGGTTAGGACCTCGTCAAGATACATGGTGAATGGATACAGATTTGCAACATACGAATATGCTACATCGATGAAAACAAATAATAGTGGAGTATATGTGAAAGGGATAAGCGATGGCAGGGCGGGGGATATTGGCTACTATGGTGTGTTGCACAACATTATTCAACTTGAATATAATAATCCAACTTTACAACATACAAGGGTAGTTCTCTTTAAGTGCGATTGGTACGATACCACAAATGATAGAGGTGTGAAATACTAGCGCAAGTCTAGTTTGGTTGAAGTGAATGTGAAGAGAAAGCATCCCAAATATGAACCATTTGTATTGGCTGCCCAAGCTCAGCAAGTGTATTATTGTAGATATCCAGGGGCGAAGGGGAACCGTAAAAATTGGCAAGCAGTAGTTAAAGTACGCCCTAGAAATATCTATGCCATGCCTGAAAAGGAAAGAGTAGTGGAACAAAGAACAAGTTTCCAGTCCGATGAGATGCATGTGCCCGTAAGAGAACATAATGAAAGTAATTTGCCAACAATCCGTCGCGATTCGGGTGACAACAACGAAATATTGGAAGATGATCCAAATGACATCCATGGTCAGCTTATCAGTGAACAAAATGAGGAGGAAGAACCTGAAGAAGATGAAGAGGAATATGAATATGAGACTAAAGATGAAGAGGAGTATGAAGATGCTACTGAAGATGACGACGATGATGATAATGGTGATGATGATGATGAAAATAGTGATGAAGATGCTGAATATTAGTCTTTAGTAAAGATAGATAGTAGTTGGAATAACTTATGATATTTTGTGTTATCGCAACTGATGTAACATTAGATTTTTAATAGACATTCTTTTTGCTTGTAAGATATGAACTTAACTAATATATTAAGTGAACTATAACTAAGTTGTGTTAAATTTTAGATGGGAGGTGGTAACGATAATGACCCCAAGGGCAAAAAAATTAAATTGACGGATTTCTTAGGAAGGCGCAAAGAACGTGGGCAAGGGACAAACACATCGACAGGTTAGTAATGTATACAATATTATTAATTTTACTCAATTAAAATTAATACTTTTGATTTCTATGTTCTGTATCATAGTTGACAACTTTGTATGGTTTACAGGTACAAGGCAGCCATCATATGGTCGCCGACAAACACATGGTCAAAGTCCGAGTATTCGCCATTCCATAGGTGAACATGGTGTAACATTGCATAACTCCAGTTCAGCCTCCATTGGTACGGAGCAGCGGGTGGCAGACACTCCACTTCCACAGCAGGTAATGCCTCGTGAACGTTCACGTTCATCCGGAGCTCCCGTTGACCATATAACTGGTCATACTAGTCCAAACATTCCACATCACCCTCACGTAACGGATACCCAAACCACTACCTCATCCGGATTGCGACAAGGTTTTGATGATCTACATGTTGAGAGGGATGGTACTCCTGTACATGGTGACACACAATGTCACCCGATGGCTAAGTCATCGAGAGCTGCAGAAGATCGAGCTGATGGCATTCCAGACTGGATAACATATGGATTCTCATCTATGGAAGAATTTGCAACATGGGCCACTGATTCACGCAAACATCTTAAAGTTAAAGGTGCTGGGTAAGTAGAATTATTCATTAACAATATATGTATATAGTGAAAGTTAAGTTTCATACCATATAACACAACAGTTTCTTTTATAATTTGTAGATGGGATCCATATAACGCGACCAGAGATATTAGGAAATCACTACATGCAGCCTATTTAGAGCCTTGGACAACTTGGGGAGAGATTCCACCCGATGTGAAGGATAAATTTTTTGATTATTTTAAGGTTTGAAAAATACATTCAATTTATATATTATATAAACATATTATGTACTTGAGATATATATCATATGTACATCAAATATTTTTATTATATGATTCACAGAGGATGTACAAGTGGTATCCCTGCGATGAAGCAACCGTTGCCGAGAGGTTTAACTTTTTCGGGCAAACACGCGTAACTGATAACTTAAGCAAAGCGCGTAGACAAAATAAGAAGCCATCGTGGCTCTCGCAGGATGTATGGGATAGAATGAAAGTGGTGTGGAGTAGCCAAGCATGGCAGAACAAATCCAAAAGAAACTCTGATAATAGAAAGAAAAATCCATCTACGCATCATTTGGGATGTATCCCCGGACACGAATAGGCAAGGAGGATAGTAAGAATAAAGCTGACTGTATTGGTATAAGTGACGAATAATGAACAATATTATCTTGTTTATTACATGTCGAGCTATCTGTTTTGGTTAATTTTTTATGTAGGCCGAAGAACGCGGGGATGAAGTGACATTTGTTGATGTTTTCAACAAAGCTCATCGGAAGGGTGGTGATGGACCATACACAGACGCACGGGCTGAACAGACAGTGGTAAGCTAGTTTATTTAATCTTTAGAACGTTGATGATTGATATACATAGAGTTTATACAAATGTTTTATCCACACAAATTATGAAGAACTCGTATTCGCTCACAAATTTGTTAAATTGTTGATTACACCCATAATTATGTGAAATATGATGATGCCAAGTACATGATTGAACTTAGGTTAGTGTGTTGAATGGAAAACACTTCTATAATCTGGCATGATTGTTTGAAACTAAGTTAAAGTTGGTTGAACGAGTTAATATCTGAGAAAGTTTAGTAAAGTATATTAGAATTGTATGATAATCAGAATTATAGACATAGCATTTCAATAGCAAATGAAAGGGCATGCATGAATATACAATTTTGTTTAGTAGAAACAGTTTGATTGCCTTAGAAACTTCTTTAATATTCATTGTATTTGACTGTCAATGCTTGTATCTTGGGTTGTGGCTATATCTTCAGATAATACAAGTAACTAGTTACTTCATAGTACAGAGGAGATTCTATCCGTTTGTGGTGTACGAAAATTTTAACCAAATTTGTTAACTGTTGATTACAAGCTTAATTATATGAAATGTAATCATGGCAATGGGGCAATTGAAGTAAGGGTCAAGTGTTGAATGGTTAAAAGTTGAGTAATCATACATTCTTGTTTGCTACTAAGTTAAAGTTAAATCCGATATGTTAGATTGATGTGACAATCAGAATTATAGCGGTAGTATTGAACTAGAGAATGGAAATCCATACATGAGTTTTGTTTAATATTTCATTGTGTTTGAGTGTGAATGCAATGTATATTGCGTTGTGGCTATTTCTTCTGAGTGCAGGTAATTAGTTAGTCCACGGTACAGAGGAGATTTTATCCGTTATTCAGGTCCAAACTTACCCTTTTAGCATGGGGTCTTGTCAGACCGCGACATTTTATGAAATTAAATGTATGTTTTCCCTTCTTCTTGTTTTGTTTGTTTCTCTGATGATTTGGCCATTATATTTTTGGTATGAATCCGAAATTTTCAATATTATATTATTCATGTCTCTACGTGTTGATATTTGTGCGTTACAGGCTCGATACACAGAACTGCTTCAACAAGCATCACAACAAATCGAGGCATCTGAATCCGGTTCAGCTCCAACTCTTGTTGATAGTACTCCATTATTTTTGGAGGTAGTTGCTAGACCGCACAAGGGTCGTTTGTGCGGGGTGGGACCACAGGTCGCTGTCGCGTCTACATCAAATCGTTACCCTACTACCGGAAGCCACATCACGCAAAGAGATCTCCAGGAGGCAGTTGCTCGAGCCACAGCATCTGTGGAAAGCAAGCTGGAACAAAGCAACGAGGCGTACTCCAAGCTGCAAGACAAGATGGACAAGAATAACGAGGCGTACCACAATCTGGAAGAGAAGCTGGATAAGCAGACCGAGGCATACTACAAACTCCAACAAGAACATTCATCACAGCTCCGTGCTGTCCAAGCACAACTAGCACTACTTGCTTCACGGTTACCTAACCCTACACAACAATAGCGTTCGTTGTCTGCGTCTTCGTCTTCGTCTTCATCTGCGAATGATGGTCAAAATGAGTTGAATTTATAACTTTTTTACTGTATGACATTATAAAACTCTATTACAATCGGATTGTAATAACTATTAAGTTTACTTTGAACAATATTATTAGATATTTATTAGCTAATTCGATAAATATGTGCATTAGACATTATTTTTTTAGTATTAAATATTTAATTGACAGGTCAAACAACTTATTATTACAATGGATATTGTTACAAATATAAATTTACATTTGTACGAGAATCGAGAGTCTGGCGAGGGCACGGCGAGGGACGAAAAAAGGCGAGTGCATGGTGAGGGACAAAAAAGGCGAGTGCACGGCAAGGGACGAAAAAGGCGAGGGCACGGCGAAGGACGAAAAAGGCGAGGGCACGGCGAGGGATGAAAAAGGCGAGGGCTAATTGTCTTCGCATAGTCGTCGCCGAAATGGTCACTCGCCGGGTCGTCGCCGAATAGCGTGGGCTCGGCAAGGGACTGCAATTTACCGACGAAGGTTTCGGCAAGAGAAGATTCCCCTCACCGGGCCCTTGCCTAAAGGGTCTCGGCGAGGGCCCGGCGAGGGGAATCTTCCCTCGCCGAAACTGATTTTTCTTGTAGTGTTCCTTGTTAACGGTCAACCCATTAACCGTGTGAAATGATGCTCATGCCCCTGTCTTTTAAATTCTTGCTGATGTGTTAAACAAAAAAAAAAAAGCATGATAGCTGACCTTTTCTTGTTGAAAAAATTACAAGAAAATTGATTCATTAAAAGTTTTAATTTCTTTAAGCCTAAAAGTGTATATATGTGGTGGGATGATACTTATCCCAAGACTATAAAACAAAGAATCTTGGAAATATATCATTCAAATTTTATTACTTTCTTGGTATTAGCTTTTACAACATGGTTCTTGATATTGTTTTTTTTTGTTTCTTTTTTGAGTTAATTAATATCTTTCACTTCATAAACATTAAATTCACTATAATAAAACATACTCTGACCAAAGAATCTTTGTTTTCATTTCTCTATGTCTTGATTTATTTTCTATAAAAAGATTCCTTAATTAAATTTAAGCTTAAAATATACACGTGTCCTCTTTGCTTTGTGTTAGCTGGACCTTTTTCATTGCTTCCATTTACATCCATTTCTTTTCCATTTTTTGCTCTCTTCGGCTAAATTTCGCAAGTTAATATAAAAGAAGAGACATCTCATCATGATGCAAGTGTTTTGTAAATACAATTGAATACCAAAATCTAGATTTTCTAGAAGAAGTTCAAGAACTGATTGTGGTGGTCCAATTTTATTTTTTAAGCTGATAGCTTTTTCCCTTAAACTATAAAAAACTTACACTAAAATATCATATATGCAAAGCTAATAAACAACATAATCAAACATAATATGTCTAAAATAAACCATAAACCATAACATAATATACTACATTATTATTAAAATTGTTTGAGAAAAAACTAAAGAAAAAACCCTATTAACCTTTTTTTTAAAGCAATTTCGAAGGCCAAAAAACCAACCGGAATGATCTAAATGCGAAGAAGCACTCGCGTCCGCCTAGAATATTTATTTATTTATTTATGTCTAATCATCCATTGCTGTTTTTGTGTGTGTGTACGTGTGTTGAAAAGAGAGAAGAAGAAGAAGGGGGTGGTGGGTGTTAGAATAAGAAGGGGGTGGTGGGTGTTAGAATAAGGACCAAAAAAAAAAAACAAGTCAAATCCCACCCGCTTTTCCCTGTAAAAAGGGGAGTGCCGACGTGGCACTCCCCTATTCATTCCATGGGTGAATTATTTCAGTTTTTTTTAAATGCAAAATGACATTACTACCCTTTAAATGGTTAGTTCTAATGGCAGACAACTAACGGTAGGGACTGAATTGGGCTTTTTGCATACCTCAGGGACCAATTTAGTCTTTAGGACAAACCTCAAGGACTAAAATGGTTTTAACCTATCACATTGAAGACTAATGTAGAGACTTTTGCAAACAATGAGAACTAATAGAGAGACTTTGCAAATAATATGGACTAACTAAATGACTTGTAAAACAATGAGGGCTATTGATGAAACTTTTACAAACAATGGGGATTAACTGCATGACTTTTAAAATAATGAGGACTATTTGTCAAAAATTTATAAATAATAAGGACTATCTAAAAAGATTTCCAAAGCACAAGGTCTCATTTGAGAAAAGAGGAAAAGGTCAAGGACTTGTATGTCCTTTTCTTGATTTGGATTATGATTTAGTAATTTGGTAAAATTCATTTCTATTATTTATCAAGACCGAATCATATTTATATTATGTTTTTCATTTCTTGCCTATTCTATTCTTTTCTTTTTTGTTAAAAAAATTGCTTAAACCATAATAAAACTCATACAACGAAATCATGCTTAAACCGTTTACTAAGTAACTTTATAAAATAAGCATTACAAATCATTTTTTTTTTTATCAAATGCATTTTAAAGTCCAACACTACAACATAAATTGATTTCGACGAGGGACGATTCCCCTCGCCGGGCCCTCGCTGAAAGGGTCTCGGCGAAGAGAATCGTCCCTCTCCAAAACCTTCGTCGGTGAATTGGGGTTCCTCGCCGACCCCACGCCATTTGGCGAGGGCTCGGCGAGGGACCATTTTGGCGACGACTGTGCGAGGGCAACAAGCCCTCGCCAAATGCGTCCCTCGCCGAGCCCTCGCCGAATGCGTCCCTCGCCGTGCCCTCGCCGAATGCGTCCCTCGCCGTGCCCTCACCAAATGCGTCCCTCACCGTGCCCTCGCCTAATGCGTCTCTCGTCGTGCCCTCGCCGAATGTGTCCCTTGTCGTGCCCTCGCCGAATGCGTCCCTCACCGAGTCCTCGTAAATTTTAAATAATTATTTTTAGAAACTCTTTATAATTGAGTAAAAAATTTAAATGGTAAAATTTATAAATATGAATTTCATATAAAAATTAAATTAATTAAAATTTGACAATCAAAATTCAATGTAAAATTAATATTACAAAATATTTTAATTACATATATGATTACAAAATGTTTTAATTACATATATAATTACAAAATAGCTATCCCCAAAATCTAACTTAACCCTATGCATTTGAATTTTCTTCGAAACTATTCACGAACTTTGAATCTCCAGAAACTCTTGTCATTGATAAATCTTCTCCGAAACGGAACAACCTGTATAAAACAATAATTTTCTGAATCAAGATCAAATAAATTGAGTTTTATATATTAAGAGTCTATTGTGACCAAAAATATATATATATATATATATATATATATATATATATATATATATATATATATATATATATTAAAAGTCTATCAATATATATATACTCAACCCACAGACATCCACATCTATATGAATCCCAAGCATATAGTTTAACTAAAATTAACTCATGATCATGGAGTTACTCAAACTATTACTCAAAATTAACTTGGACATGAACTTCTTCAATTCTACTTTAATGAACTTCTAATTCATGTGTTAACTTACTTACAATAGCTAGTACAACCTTATGAAGAAAGCACAACATTAACTCCCAAATTAACTAACTAACAACTTAACTTTAAATGCATTCAACTAGGAAATCAAAGATCAAATAAATTGGGTTTTATATGTTAAGAGTCTATCAACATATATATACTCAACAAAAACAATGATCTCAAATTTGAGCATCTTAAGTTAATTTTTTGGCCTAAACCTCTTGATGGGTAAAATAAAATGGTTTTAATTTTCCAATATCAAACAGGTTTCTAGCTTTCTCAATGTAGCTTTACTACAATAACAAACTGACTTCTCTTTCAAAAGTTTCAATTAGTAGTAAAAAAAATGAACTAATTAAATTCATGAATAGTGCAATTGTGAGTACATGCAGAATACATTCTTCCATTACATAACACGCTTCTATCATCAGTCAGTTCATATAAACTAATAGATCTCTTGAGAAGCTTGACCAAAAACAAATAAACTAATAGATCAGTAGACTTTAAACTAATAGTAAAAACTACCTGATTAATGGTAAGTTAGGCAAAAGCGTTACTGCTATCTGAAAAAGATCAAGATTGATAAGCTATTTTACTGCTATCTGAAAAAGATCAAGACTTGATAAGCTATTTTGATCTTTAATCTTTAACATATAAAATCTGTTAGATAAGATAAAGAAGTAAAACAGAACTGGTCCCTATCTATCTTATTAGATAATATTAGAACCCTTGTCCAATCAATGAAGTACCTCTACTGGAGTGATTCAAATTTTTTTAGCTTATGAACAACTAATTGAAACGTAATCATTATATAACCCACAAATAAATCAACTTCTAAAATCCCCCAAAAGAATACTTTAAAGGAAAATCTCAATTTACTCAAAAAATTTAAATCTTTTTTGGCTAACGAGTGACTAATTGAAGCATAAACATAATACCCACAAATACTCAACTTCTAAAATACCAAAAAGAAATAATACAAGAGAAAATAACTTATAAAGTTCAAATCTTTTGAGCTTATGAACAATTAACTTTCAACTCCTATAATAACCCAAAAGAATGATATAAGAGAAATCTCAATAATCTTTTTGAGCTTATGAACAACTAAATGAAGCATAATCATAAACATATTCGGCATCCCAGTGCACATAGCTCCACAAAATTTCCAACTTCTAAAATACACCAAAAGAATACTATAAGAAAAATATCAATAACACAGAAAGTTCAAATCCTTTTGAGCTTATGAACAATTATCTAAAGCATAAGCATAATGAGGCAACCCGATGCACGGAGCTCCCACAAAAAATCCAAGTTCTAAAATACCCCAAAAAGAATAATAACAAAGAAAGTTGAAACTTTTTTGAGCTTATGAGCTAGTAATTGTAGCATAAATCATAATTCAACATCTAAACTACCCAGAAAAAGTAAATTATACAAGAGAATCATAAATCATAAATATGGAGTATTTCGAATCATAAATCACAAACATAATACCCACGGTAGAGAATTAGTGACGATCAAATCTTCTACGTCAACGGAAGAGAATCAGTGAGGATCGAGTATTTCGTAACTATACATCTCAAAAAATCCAACTTTTTTTCTACCGAGAACCTACAAAATAAAACCAATAATTAAAAACTTAACCAAAAAAAAGAGAAAATTAATAAAAATAATTAAAAATTATAACCAAAAATAACAAACAAAAAAAAACAAAAAATAAAAAAATGAAAAAGTTCAAAAATAACCAAAAATAAATACAAATAATATAAATACACATATATATATATATATATATATACCGCGGGGTGGGGTGGAGGGGGTGGGGGGGTGGGAGGGCGCTGTGGGGTGGGGAATTGGTGGGTTTGCCACGTTGGGAGGGGGTAGGGTACACGGGTAGGGCGGTTAGGGGATAGGGGAGGCGAGTAAGGTGGGGTGAGGGGGTAGGGGATGTAGGTATTGGGGGGGGTAGGGTACCCACGGGAATTGGTGGGGGGGGGGGGGTGGGGGTGGAGGGTTATATGCATTTGTTTTTTTTTAAAATTTCAGATCAGGTGAGGCACCGCAGTGCCTCACCTGATTTAATTCTGGGCGACAGCCCAGCGTGAGACTGGGCCGCCGCCCAGAAACCAATGGGGAGGCCCATTGGTGCAACCAATGGGCCTCACCCATTAGATTATATTTGGGAGACGGACCAGTAGGTCCGTCTCCTATTTCTTTTTTTTTTTCTTTTTAATTATTTTTACTATTTTATTTTGATAATTAATTTGTTTGACATTTTTTTCATCATTTATATTATATTAATTAAATATGACTTTTTTCACTTTTTTTTACATATTAATAACATAATTAGTATAATAATTAGCGATTTTTTTTTTTAGTTTAGTTTTGTTTTGTTTATTAATATCTTAATTTTTTTACTTGTTTAATTAATTTGTTTTTACTTGAATTTTGCGAGGGAAGGGCTTGTCCCTCGCCGAATCGGTGAGGGAAGGGCCTGCCCCTCGCCGAAACGGCAAGGGAAAGGCAGGAAGGGCCTGTCCCTTGCCGCAACGGCGAGGGAAGGGCTTGCCCCTTGCCGAATCGGCGAGGGAAGGGCCTGTCCCTCGCCGAATCCGCGAGAGAGGGGCCAGCCCCTCGCCGAATCGGCGAGCGAAAGTCCTGCCCCTCGCCGAAACGGCAAGGGAAGGGCCTGCCTCTCGCATAATCGGTGAGGGAAGGGCCTGTCCCTCGCCAAATCGGCGAGGGAAGGACCAGTCCCTCGCCGAATCAGCGAGGGACAGCGCCTGTCCCTCGCCGAATCGGCGAGGGAACGGCCTCCCTCGCCCAGCCCTCGCCAAAAAGCGAGGGCACGGGGACGCTCCGTCACCAAAACCGATTTTTTTTGTAGTGCAATAAAGTATGAACAAGCCTTGTTTGAACTTAGTTTAAGGTCCAAAGCACCTTCAAGACGCAAATCTACAAAATTTGATAAAATGAGATATAATTATTTATATATAGTTAACACTGTAGAGACTCTTATGTCCCTATATGTGATAACCCGAACCCGGCATGCATTTAATGACATTTAATTGCATTTAATTAAGTGTTATCTTAAATATTAGCATTGAATTATGTGTTTATCTTTGGTTAAACATTTAATTGTAGCTTTATTTTCATATTTCTTTTGGAAGTAATTAAAATAATACTTGAGTTAATTATTTTAACGGAATATCACCTACATTTCATATTTATGTCAATCGGATTTAGTTTTCTTGCACTTAAATGCTCGGATTTCAATTAAATGAAAAGTAACTCTAAGCCGGAGTAAATTTTAAACTATGACGCTTTCCAAAAATGATATATTTCTTAGATTCTTTGAGGTTTAATTGTCACTTCTTGGTTGACGCAAAGTGCATAGCATATCGAGAGAGATAGTTAGGAAATGAATTCGAGTCCTCAGCAAATAGTGAAACTAGTATTTAGATGACTTAAATTTTATAATTTAATTGTTGTTAGCTAGAATTAACATTTCCTTAGTTGTTTTAGCCTAAAAATGCATAAAATAAGCTAGTTTGACCAACTTAAGTGAGCTTTGACCAAGGGGATTGACCATTTTGACCTTGTGCCCTTTTAAATAGCCTAAAATAGCAAAATAAAAAAAAAACAGAACAGAACAGCAGCAAAGCAGGGCCGAAAATATGAGGAAAGAAAAAAAAAAGAGTTCAAGCCAAAATCTTCGATTCTTCGCGAGGGCTTCCACGGGGTGATTTTTTAGGCATCCTACGAGGTTTTCCTAGCGTCTAGGAGCGTCTAAGGTGAGGGTTTCATCGTTATTTGCACATTTGAAATATTTGTATCTAAACTTTAATTTTTAGAATTTATCCGTAGATTGTTGTTTAAAGCGTTTTGATGCTTCTAGAATGTCCTTGACAATTGTAGAACGTGTATTTATAGCTTTTTGACATTTTTTGCGGTTAAATGTTGAGATTGCAATTTAAATTGATTAATGAATAGTAAACCCCCGTTTCGATGAAGTTGCTCCGTTACGCGTTTTGTTGATGTAGGAAGATGCTAGATATGCTAGAATGCCTAAATGCATGGTTTGTTTGGGTTGCGTAATGGAAAAAACAGGAATTAAGCCTTGGTGAAAGTCGGGGTCGTTTAGGTCGAGTTTGGTATTTTCTCGTTTTGCGTGTTGGCATTGTTTCGGGAGGCCATGGAAGCACTTTTGGTACGATTATGGCATTGGTTGGGTGTTTGGTTGATATAGTTGTAGTTCAAACGGGCAAAGGGGGAAATCGGGACTTTGCGTGAATTCTAGGGTTAGGTAGGGTTTCGGTGTCTTTAGACGTGCCTTATGGTGACCTAGGAGGATTGGCAAAGTCAGTTTCCAGAACTCGTGGCTCGTTTGGAAATGGTAGTGTTTTGATAGTTGGGGCCGATTTGTGATTTTGTTTGTTATCTTGATATTATGCCTATAGAATGCTTAGGATTGCTTGTTATCCTTGGTTACTTGGTGTCATTGTTGCTTATTATTGCTTCTTATCTCGTTTGTTGTCACTAGTTTGTATTGTTGTGCTATCGCTCATTTATTGCCTTGTATCGAGTCTTGCATTGCATAGTGTCTCATGAGTGAGTGATGGGCCTCTCTGGGTAGCCTCGGGTTGCCAGTATTGGTTGCTCTAACTTCGTGGCTATTCCATTTTCTCGCTTGGGTTGCCTCCCAAGGAGATTTGGGTCGTAGAATTGATGGTTACTCCCGGGGTATTCCAAACTGGTGTTATAAGGTGGTTGCGCGCTTATTGTCATCGTTGTCAACATCAAGCTTGAGATTGATGTATCGCTCGTGAAATGGTATATTGCTCGTAAGAGTGAACCATAGCCTTCAGAGTGTGGTATAGCTTTGAATGGTTGTGTTAATGCTTTCAGTAATTGCTTATTGTATTGATTGTTTGTCTTGATTGCTTATTTATCAATTATGTTGCTTAACTGTCTTATTTGCATTGCACGACTTTCTTTCTCTCCAACTCGATATCTGTCTCGCCCTCACTGAGTATACGTGTTGTGTATACTCACTCCTCACCACCACATTTCAGGAAATGTCATATTAGCTGGAAGTTCGTGATTTCGTGAAAGTTCGTGCCTGAGGAGTTGTCTTGCGTGCCAATGTGGCTTGAGTGTCGAAGTTGCAAAGATATGTGCTTTCATATGTTGTATGTAATTATTGTTAAAAGAAATGTAATTTAATCTAGCTAAGTAGTTGAGGTAGATTGATAAGCTAGTTATGTATTCAGTAGTATAGTTAACCTCGATGCATGTTTGTATTTGTCTAAAAGAAAATAGTGAGAATGGTATGATAGTATATTTTATGCAGTAGATTAGTATGAATTAAACGTCAAGTTTGAATGATCTTGTAAAAGATGTAAAGAGATAGGTTAGTTTTTAAACTGGGAATATATATTTATATGCTGTGTTTAGTTGCTGAGAGCCAAGGCTCGGATGGCCTTGAGGTGGTTGAATGTTGGACACGGTGTTGGTCCATTTATATGCTATTCCAGGTTTTACATTTCGCATAGAAACAGGAGAGATTCCGTCTGTTTTTCCTGAAAATTTATGCCCGGGTTTGGTTTGGGTTGTGATTAGATCGATTGATAGAACTCCCGGTCTCGAGAGGGATCGGGGTGTAACACTATATATGTCAGTTCCCTTGCAGTGTGTTGCTCAATTCCCTTGCTGTACATGGCTTGGACCTATAATTATATTAAAAGATACTTATTTATGCTTTTAACTTAATTTAATAAAAAAAAATTAGAATATGTAATGCTAGCTTATTTTTTGACAGTTATTACTAAATGTCATCGCTAATAACGACAGAATTTACTAACATAGTGTTTAGAAGTAATTCATGTGTGGAATTCATTTCATTTATAAATGAACATGGAATTCATTTACAAATGAATTCTCTTTTTTGAAAATCTAAAATAATATTAAGTCAATTCTGTTATTTGTAAATCCAAATTGTGTTTGGAACACATGTGAAATTGGAATTAACATTTGTATTTTACTTAAATAGCCTTCTTTTATTCAATTGAAATTAGGCTATCATATAAGCGTTATCTTCTCAATCCATTATTAATTTATGGTACTATCATAAAAATCCAAAAGAAAAAGTAAAAAATAACAAAACAAAGAAATATTTTCAAAAAATTTAAACATTACAAAATAATCATAATAAGATTAAGATCAACCGTAAGTTTAACATGGAAAAATAACTATACAACATTTTTTATAAGTATATCAAATGAATTAAGATATCCCATCTAAAGGCTTGGTTTAGTTTAGTTTAGTTTATATCAAATAAATTAAGACAAAAGATTACAAGGCAATAGTACTAGAAGATACCAATTCTAAGATTGTCAAGATAGCACATATTTCAGATCTGGTAGAAGTCTACAAAGAAGTGTTATGAGAAGAAAGTTGATTTTGACTTAGCATAAAAATGATTGCGAAGCCTATAAAACACATGCATGATAAAGATTCAAGAGTTTTCATGTTTAAAAGACATATGTTTTTTTCTTTTTTTAGTTTTAGACTATTCCTAGCAAAGTCAAAAATCTGAGGGTAGTTTTGTCTTTAAAAGATTAGCAGCAGAATTAGAAAACGTGAATTTGTAAATTTCACCTCCTAAGATCGGATTTGAGTAAGACTTGCACAAATCCAAGAATTGTAAATCTTGGATTTGAAATTTTTAAAAAATGTGCAACCAAACAAAAGAACTTGAATTTGCAAATAATTTTAGAAAATAAGCATTACAAATTATTCTTTTCACGAATTTACCAAGTTAGCAACAAAAATTTGAATTGTCATCGTTAACTCATGTTCCTTTGCTATTTGTTACTAAATTAGTAATAAAATTTTGTTGCGGTCCCGTCGCTCTTTTGCAACTACTTAGCAATGAAAAATAGTCGGTCGCTATGCCCTAATTTATGACGATGTAAGAGGAGCCAACGATTTACTCTGTACTTTTGGATTTTGTTTAGGTACAATTGTTTTTATTACATAGCCAAAAAAGGTAAACTAGTGTTGTTTCCAGATTTTTGGATTTCTAGATTTCTGATGGCATGGTTTGCAGTTGGTGTTGTCAACTCAAAACTCTCTGATATATTACATAATGAGCAAAAACAATTCATTCTCATCAATAAACATACATTTTTAGAATGCCACCTTTTTTTCTATATATATTTCGATACTTCTCGCATATAATAATAGTGAAGAATTGAAGATGACACAATTATATTGATGAATAAATAGTTTCTTATTATTAAATTTCTTTACGAGTTGATTTAGATCTGAAAAAAAAGCCCCTGAAAAGTAACATCGGTCTATGTATTAGTTACCAATATTCAGTATTAAAATTATTTACTATCTTTATTGGGCGTGCTTTATAAGAGCAACTATTGAAGCTTTCTTAAATAGCAATACTTTATTGCTAACCAGAACAATGTTGAGTCAATGAAACTAGTGAACTGTTATATGAAGATTGATAGCTGCAATTGTATGTGTAGAAACAATTGATTTTTCATTCTCATAAAAAAACATGCACTTTCTGAATGCCAGATTTAGTGGATGATCAAAGAAAACGAAAGAAATTCCCCCACATTATAATAATATTGGCCAAAAGAGAAATTATGCATTAACTGAATAAGACCAATTTGAAATCTACATTTCTGCAAATTTAATTCAACGTGTGCAGTCCATCAATCAAAGCCACTATTTTCAACTCAAAGAGACTAAAAAGAAAAGAAAAAACGAAAAAAACAACCCTTAAAGCTAAGTGAAGTGAAAACCCTAAAATTCATACACTTGAATGCGTACTTTTTCAACAGATACTACATTGTCCAAGATAATCCATCTTCTTTAATTCCCTTTTCAATTGACATCATTAGACATTGTTAACTTTGAACATATAGTATCACCCATTCTGGGAAAAACCTTTAGAGTTCAAGCCATCTTTGCCCAACCTATCATCTTGTTTTTCTTCATCATTCCCCTGAATATCATGCAAGTTGTCTGTGTTTGTTTCATGGGATGGAGAATCTGCATGCCTCTGCTTGATGTTCATGTTTGTTTGAGAGAAATAATCTTCTATAATCTGAAAATTTTCTGTAATCCTCTTCGAGATGCCAACCTTTGGGATGTTTTTATTTGTTTCAAGGGAAGAATCAACTGTTAACCAATCCGAGATGTAAAAAGAATCAGAGTCAGAAGTAGACGACGACATGGTGGTCGTCTTCAAGATTGTCGAAGCCGATGTTGTAGTGCTGCTAGTTACTGCAGGACGATGATGTTGCATGCTATCTTGTACAGCCGCCATTGCAGCAGTACTTGGTGTGTTGCTTTCTGGTTGATGCATCGATTCAGCCTCATCATTGTTTCTTGAAATCTCACGCTTTTCCTTCATCCTTCTATAATAGTTTTTAAGCCAATCTGGTTTTGCCTTTTCAAGATCTGCCCATAGATATTCAGTGAGAGCAGGGTCGACATTTTCGTTGGATGCGAGGTGTGTCATAGTTTCCTCCTTGGTCATATGATTTTTCAAGCATTGTTTGATCATAAGCTGCTGCACCCTCCGAAGCTCTTCCAAACTGGGTTTTCTTGGCTGATCTCCACTAGACATTTTCTGAGTTTAGTTGACAATCTTGGTGGAGAAAGTTAATTTTAGAGGAATTGAAATCGGGTTGTGTTTGATCACAATGGTGGTAGCTAAAGAGAAGTAGTTTTAGAGAGGAAATGAAATGAAATCTGGTTATGAATATTGTGATGGATGAGTTGTTCATAATCAGCCCTAGGAGCAGTTTATATATAGACTTTTATTCCCCGACTTTCTTGATTTCAAGAATTAGTTTTCTTGTTTAATTTGCTTCACAACTATGAGTTACTCATTAGTTGTATGTTATATTTCTCATATAACGTTATATGTTATTTCAAAATAATTAGAATAATTTTATATTATTAAAATTTTATCATAACGTTATATGTTACCAATATATCGTTCTAAATCCTAAACATACAGCACCTTAAAATTAAACTGATGACATTGGCCAGTCTAGTGGCGGAGCCACATTCACACCCCAACATAATGACTCCCCTCTAATCTGAACGTATTTTAGTAATTTCACTCATTATTAAAACAAAAGCCTCCCCATTTTGATAAACCAACCTGACCCCTCCCCCCATATTGTAAATTGGTCCTCGTATTTGTTCTTTATTCCAATAATGATGAGCTCGTCTTTCATTCTTCCCCATCTATCTTCTGTAATTTCTTTATTATTTGATTAAGTTCCAGCTAGCAAACAAACCTAATGACCACATAATTTGGAAATCAAATATTAGGTATTAATTTTTATGAATTGCAACTTTTTTCTTTTTCTTTTCTGACTTTTTTTAAACTTGGTTATTGTATTAATTATTTAATTCGGAGGACTGCAATTTAATGAGTTTTCTTTTAGCAGAAATAAACTATTTAGGTTCTTGAAACTAAATAATTCGAGTAAGCATGTGATTTAGAAAAGGAAATGGACATTCTAGTCCCTGAATTTTTCCCTTTTCTCAAACAAGTCCTTGAATTTTTAAAAATCTCTTCTCATATCTTTTTCCCTTTTCTCCAACGAGTCCTTGAATTTTTAAAAATCTCTTCTCAGATCCTCAAAATTTAACTACGTTAGCTTAAATAAATGGAAAAGTAATTTTTTTTTTTTGCTGAATCGGTAGGAATATTTTATTAGGAAAAGAAAAGAAAAGAAGCAAGTGTAAAGAAAATATATCAAAAGCCAAGTCCACGAGGTGCAGAACCATCACAACAAAGTCACAAAATCACTCAAGTCCACAAAGGATCAAAATTACTGGGAGATAAAACAAGCTCTATGTAAAAAATGACAGTTAAGGGAAGTCATCTTAATGGGGCTTCTAACTTGGGCTTTCAGAGCCACTTCTTCACAGATGCACATGAGAATCTCCTTCTCGGTCGATGCCTCGTCTCTAAAGAGCATTTTGTTCATCTCAGTCCAAATGTGATAGATAAATGCACCCAGGATCAGCCGGAAGAGGTACTCCTTAACGTTGTTTCTATCTGCAAAAGAAGAATCGAGTTTAATGATATCATCAAAAGTAAAAATAGGAGCGTCAATAAGGATAAACATCAAACTTCCCTTCCAAATATGCTTGGTGAAGCAACATTCGAAGAAGAGATGATCTCTTGTCTCCAAAGCTTGGTGGCAGAAGATGCAATGGGCATGGTTGATGCTACCCCAACAGAGAAAATGATAGCTGGTAGCAAGATGATCGAGGCATGCAAGCGAGGTGATAAAACTATGCCTGGGAATGTTGTGAGAGTACCAGACAATAGAGTGCCAATTGACATGGAGGTATTTTTCACAGACATATTCCCAAGCTTTTTTACATAAGAAGCTTCCATTAAAGGCGAGAGACCAATCAAAGAAGTCATGAGCTGGCAAATGGGGGAGCCCAAAGCGCTTGGAGGGATCAAGAAGAGAAAAATCTTGAGGGTGAGTCGGCCAATTCCAAGAATAATTAGCAATGACATCCGAAACTCTACTATGCCAAAAGAGGATGCGGTGGTTGTAAAGGTGAGATAACCGTCCCTCGAGATGCCAATTGTTATGCCAAAAGAAGGTGCTACGACCGTCGCCAATACGGTGATGGAAAAGTAAATTTTTCTGTGAATTGCCCCTTTAATTGCATGTAAGTATTGGACTCCCTTTTTTTTTTTTTATTCAAGGGAAGTCAAAGTCGTACAAAATATATTAAGGATGTAACCAGTGAGACTCGAGCTCTCATAACCTTTCGCATATATAACGAAAAATATACCATTAGACCAAAGAACAACTTTTGCTTCAGTATAACTTTTATTAACCCATGCATGCATACATGGAAGTATTTGTTCGTTGGAATTAATGGTTGGAAGCTTAAAAAATACAAAATAAAAAAACAACGGCAGATAGTTGGTGAAAAGAGCCTATGTAAACCTCACTTGGCATGTTGAATTTGCACAACGTTGCACTTCACAAAAATTCATCTTCTGCCAGTAGTTTGGTCTAGTGATATTTTTCCGTTTTAAGTGCAAGAGGTCTAATAAGTTGAATTTGTACAACGTTGCACTCCACATATTCTTTGCATTTGGTCTTGTCAACTTAAAACTCTGATAAGCAAAAACAATTCATTCTCATCAACAAATCATACATTAATTTATTGCACACTCTACTTAAGAATTTCTATCATTTAAAGCAAGAATCATATCACTGAACCGAATGGAATGCCACTTTTGACGCAACAAGACATGAACTACACACAACGAGTATTAAACACGAAACCTTAAAAGTAATCTTCTGCCAAAACATGAAAACTAAAGAAATTCACACAAATGATAATATTGACCAAAGAGAAATCATGCATTAACTAAGTAAAGACCAATTTGAAATCTACACTTCCGTAAATTTAATTCAACGTAATCGTCTCCATCAATCAAAGTCACTATTTTCAACTCAACGTGGGAAAAAAGATAAGAAAAGAAAAGAAAAACCCTTAAAACTAAGTGACCCTGAAATTCATATATTTGGATCCGCATGCACTTCAACAGAGAATTCATATCTTTCCCTTTTTCAGTTGACATCATCAGACATTGTTAACTTTGAATAGCATCACCCATTTTTGGAAGAACCTTTAGAGCTCAAGCCATCTTTGTCCAACTAATTATCGTCTTGTTGTAAGTTGTCTGTGGAGAAACTAGATTGGTTGCAAGAATTGGGTTCCTTGTTTGATTTGCTTCACAGCTAGGAGTTACTCATTAGTTGCTTTAATTTTGTAAGTTTGGTTCCAGGAATTAGGAGAAAAAAGAATTACCTCAATGCAAAGGCAGTGTATTATATCCAAGTCTTGAACCAAAAAAATAAAAATAAAATATTATTACTGTCGCACAACAACTCATCATAATCCGATGTACTGAGTTCTTCGACTTCCATTACAAAAAAAAAAAAAAACTCATAATTCGAATGTGGATTGGGCAAGAACCTTAAAACAAGTCAGAGTTCAAACAATGGCTTCAGTGTCCATTGACGAAAAAAGAAAAAAGAAAAAAGAAGCCATATCAAGGCAATTGATCGGTTTCTATTATTTTTTATAAAGGGGAAATTATGGTTCGAACTCAAAATTTTCAAATACAATATATTATTATTTGACTATTTTACTCACTCTTGAGTATTAGTTTCTATTATTTTACGTACTACTTGAGTATCAGTTTTACTACAAAAAATTTTACGTTTGGAGTCAGCACATTTCCGTCTCCGTTCCGTCTCCAATCTGAAAAATGAGACGGAAAGGAGACGAAAATTGGGCGTCACCTTTCGGCCCGTCTCCTTTTTTGAATTTCGTCTCCGTTTCGTCTCAAATGGAGACGAAAAGATATTTCGTCACCTTTCTGTCTCGCTCACATTTCGTCACATTTCTGTCTCCCTCACATTTTGTCACCTTTCCGTCTCCCTCACATTTCGTCTCCATTCTGTCTCTCTTACATTTCGTCTTATTTCTGTCTCCCTATAATTCCATCTCATTTCCGTATCTATTCTAATTTCATCTCTGTTTCGTCTCCCTCACTTTTTGTCTCATTTCCGTCACATTTTTTAATTTTTTTTAAAAAAAATAATTTTTTTTTAAAAAGTTATAAATTCGGATTTTGTCAAAATTACTATAAAAATTTGAAAATTTTTACCAAAAATTATACTAATTATATAAATATATATATATATATATATATATATATATATATATATATATATATATATATATATATATATATATATGAAAGAAAAACAAAAATAAATCTGATTTTTAAAAAAAAAACCCTAAACTCATGATAAAACTACAAAAAATCATATATTTACCTAAATCTATCACACACACACACACACACACACACACACACACACACACACACACATATATATATATATATGAAAGGAAAAAAAAAAAAATAAAGCTGAAATTTTTTAAAAAAAACCTTAAAATCATGAAAAAACCTACCAAAACCATATATATTTACGTAAATCTATTAGTTATACATACATATATATGACATATATACATAATACATATATAATCCAAACAAACATGGTAGTATAAAAATAAAATCTAAAATCATAATAAAAGAGCATTATATACAAACATATATATAATGAACTAAACCAAAACAAATTCAAAAATTTAAATAAAAGTAAATAAATGTATTACCTTAAAATAAATTAAACTAATAGTGAATTCACACTTGATATAATGAGTTAAGAGAAAAGGGAAGGGAGGGGGGGGGGGGGGAGAGGGGGTGTATGCTCGATTTTTTTTTTTATTTTGAATTTTTCCCCAAAATTCAAAAAATGGTTCAAGTGGCTGGATTTTCCAGCCACTTGAACCGTGCCAAGTCCTTTAAAAGGACTTGCCACAATTTTTTTTTTTTTTTTGTATTTCCCCCAAAAATATTTTGGGGGGAAATGAAATAATGGTTCCTTTCAAAAGGACTTGTATGTACTTTTTTTTTTTTTAAAATTTCCCCCCAAAATATTTTTGGGGGGATTTTTGAATTGGGTCCATCTCCATAAAATGTGGTTCAAATGGTCCGTCTCTTTTTTTTTTTTTTGGAGACAGACGTCTGTCTCCTTTTTTTTTTTTTTTGGAGACGGACCCATTGGTCCGTCTCCTTTTTTTGGCTCCTTTTTTTTTTTGGAGACGGACCATTGGGTCCATCTCCTTTTTTTGGAGACGGACCCATTGGTCCCTCTCCTTTTTTTTTTTTCAGACACGGACCCATTGGTCCGTCTCCTTTTTTTTTTGGAGACGGACCCATTGGTCCGTCTCCTTTTTTTTTTTGGGAGACGGACCATTAGGTCCGTCTCTTTTTTTTTTTTTGGAGACGGACCAATGGGTCCGTCTCCTTTTAGTTTTGGAATTTTTTATTTATTTAATTAGTATTAATTTATTTATTATTTAATTACAAGTTTAGAATAAAATATTAATAATACTTTAATTATTAATTTAATTTAAATTTTAAATTAAAATAAAGTATTTAGCTTATGGAGATTTTTTTGAAAAATGAAATATTGAGTTACTTTAAAAAAATTTATGAAAAAATTAAATTAGTAAAGATAATTAGTAATTTATTTTTATTAATTTATTTACAAGTTTATAGTAAATTGTTACTCAAAATTTAATAATTATTTATTAATTATTTTTCATCTTCATTTCGTCTCTGTTAAGAGACGAATTGAAGACGACATTCATGTTCCGTCTTTATTGGGAGACGGTTTAGAGACGACATACTAAAGTCATCTCCAAATCGTCTCAAAATGGTCACTATTTATGTAACAAAAGTTCCGTCTCCTTTTCATCACTTTTTTGGTGACGAAAAGGAGACGGACCGTCACCTTTTACAGTTTTTCTTGTAGTGTTTCTATTATTTTATGTACTAAGAATCATCATAAATTAGTCTAACCAAATTGAAAATTAGCATTGAATATAGAGATTTGAATAATGTTATATGTTATGAGAAGATCTAATTGTAAACATTGACCCTCATAAAACTGATCACATCAGGTGATCTATATGTTTACCAAAATCAATGCAGCTGATGGCAAGATGGTAGCATAAGTTTGCCCAAAGGAGGTATTGTGCGTCAATTTGATGCATCATCATTTATGAGTGACGTTATGATATTATATGGATGTATCAATTCCTTTTTTGGTAAAGATTATGTTTACTCTTGAATCAAAAAAAAAAAATTATGTTTACTCACATGGAGAAAGCAATAACAAATTCTCTCTCTTAAATGCAATTGTTGGATTATGTTGTTGAACAATTTAATTATCTTACATGAATAAATTATGATATTTACGATCAGTATCTAAAATCTTAAACTATTTTGTTTAATACCAATTAATTTTAAAATAAATTCTCAAACTAACTAATATGGGATCTTTCGGCTTTCAAGGATGTCTACAACCGCTTCTTGATTCTATGAAGAATTAATGGAAAACTCTTTACTTTGGAGTTCAGTCTTTCACATATTAATGAGATCCATATATGTGAATCTCGCTAATAATGTAAAATTACTGGGTCAGTCTAGAGTTTTCTTGAAATTATAACTATTTAATTTGTAAGATCAATGTTGACTGTTTTATGACTCTAAATACTAGATTTTGTGTTGGACCTCGTCCCTCCTTTATCTTTTCACCCGTCATTTCTATTATAAAAATTTATGTATTAAATGTCAAATATCTTATATATATGATAAAGATCTTATTAAATAGAGATAAGTGAAGGCCCTTTTTTTTATTGGGATAGATGAAGGATGACATATAACAATATAATTGTTTGAAGTATTGTACAATTGTTTTCGTATTTCTGGATTTCCGGAGTTCTAACTCAATTGTCATGGTTCAGCTACATCACAATGATCATTTGTGAGGAATAGCCATTCTAAACAATCATTTGGTTTGGTTCATTATAATTTATTTGGAATAAGCTAACCTTATAAAAACATACAAAAGGAGAAAAATAAAAAAACATTTATTGTGCAAAAATTGGGTTACGCGTGATATTGGGAAAAAAATTAGATTCATTTTAAAATCTTCTTTTTCTATACATATATATACATCTCAAATTGAATCCGATCTTTTTCCTAACCCAACATATAACTTTTGCAACGATGTAACGTTTTAAGGACATAAAAATATATTAAATGCAATGAAATAGAATTAAATAGCTCAATAAAAAGATAAAAGACCAAAATATCATTTAATCTTGAGGTTTTGTTTGATAGAATTGATGTCATGGGAGAATCTGGATAAAACTAAAAGCTCGTGGGGGAATTTGGGATTTAGGCTAAATCTAGTAGGGGAAAATGAAATTCTCTCAATCGGGCCTATGGTCCCTTTCTAGTATTAGCATTCGCCAAATCGAATTGAAAACCAGCAGTGACCAAAGAGAATTGAATAACGTAATGGATAAGATTTAGGGTAATGTTTTATATCACTTCATTATCTCTTCACCCTTTTTTTGTGTGGTAAGAATTTATGTACTGAATATCAAACCTCTCGTATATATGATAAAAATTATATTATATAAGGAAATGTGATTGAGTAATATATAACATTGTTCTAAAATTTAATAATACTCAATTATATTGATGAATGAATAGTTTTTTATTATTGAATTTCTTTATGGATCAAGATCCCGAACAGAAAGCCCTTGAAAACTAACATCATTATGTATATTAGTTACCAATGTCCAATACTAAAGTCATTCTATTTTTTGTTTACAAGGAGGCTAGCATTGAGAGATTAAAAATTCACAAGTTTAGAGAATGTTTTATCCCATTTGTTAAACTCAATAAGAGAATAAAGTCCATCCGGAGGGTGATCCAACGACAGACTCCCAAAGTTTGGTGAAATTAGCAAGGCAATCCGCACATTTGTTAACTTATCAGAAGACATGTTGCAATTGATAATCCCTCTTACTTCTTAGGATATTCTGAAAATCTTCAATGCTTGGTCTTAATGGACTGTGAGCAGCGTACCTACGGTGTGCAATGTTCAATACTAAATTCATTTAGAAAAATATTAAATAATATTTTATTTTATCATTCAAATACTATTTTCTATGTATATACTTAGTTGACATACTAAAAATTAAATATACATATAAGAGATGATATTTAAATCATAAAAATAAAATGATATATAACAATTCTCATTCATTTACCATCTTTATCGGGCATGCTTAATTTATAAGAGCAACTATTGAAGCTTTCTTAAATAGCGATACTTTATTACTAACTAGAACAATGTTGAATCAATGGAACTAGTGACGTGTTATATGAAGTGTGATAGCTGCATCGTATGGGTAGAATTAAACGATTGACTTTTTATTCTCATAAAAAAACATGCACTTTCTGCATATGCCACATTTGACGCTCAATAAATCAACTGGACACGCACACGCACACTCAGATCAAAGAAAATCAATGTCCAACAGGAAATCTCAAAAATACTATTTCGCCAAATACAAACGAAAGAAATTCCCCCACATTATAATATTGGCCAAAAGAGAAATATTGCATTAACTGAATAAGACCAGTTTGAAATCTACATTTCTACAAATTTAATTCAACGTAATCCTCTCCATCAATGAAAGCCACTATTTTACACTCAACAAGACTAACAACAAAAGAAAGAAAAAAAAAAACTAAAAACAACTCTTAGTACTAAGTGATTGAGAAAAGCCTGTGATATGGGTAGAAATTCAACCTTATGTACGTAGAAGAAATTAATCCTGAGATTTGAGTACAACTAAAACTGAGATTCCTACTCGAGGAAGATCAACCCTGCCAAGCTTCCTCGCCTGACTTTCGCACCTCCGCACCTCAACCAGAGATGGCAGGTCAGGTCTTCCATGAAAGACTGATCTCTGCACCTCCCAACCTCCTGATGACATCCTCCGATGACATTCCAAGTCAGACCTCCCGATGACGTCCCAAAATAAAGACAGGTGTCGATGGCAGAAATGGATAACACATCTCGTACAGTACAGAGATGTCAGATTCTTTCTTATCCACAGCTATAAAAAGACACCTACAGTCTTCAAAAAGGAGGACGAAGAGATTGGGCACACATGCCCTTTACTCTTTCTCTCTCTCTCTCTCTTTTACTCTCTTTTTGCTTATATGCAATTTAGGCCCTAAAACTGACTTGATTGTAGGAGAGGGCCCCCGGGGACATCCCCGAGGTCCTTTGTTTTGCAGGTAGAATGCCACCGGAGCGAAAGCACGAGCCCTTTCGGTACGTCACCAAATTTTGACCTTAACACCTGAAATTTATATATTTGAACTTAGTAACTTTTTTTTCTTTAGTATGAATGGAATCATAGGTTCGAAGCCCAATCCTGCCCTCAAGGTTCCGCTCCTGACTCCCCTGATACATTTTCAAGATGAGACTCTACACCTGAGATTTTATCAGTTGGTGATCGAATTTCGCCACATTATTAGTTTCCCTTGTCTTCAAGGAAAAAAATGGTGAAAGAGCCTTTATAAACCTCATTTGGCATGTTGAATTTGCAGAGCTTTGCACTCCACAAAAACTCACTTCTCTTTTTGTTCCAATTAAAAATGTCATCTACAACTCCACATTTTCTTTTACAAATACCTAACCTTTATCCAACATCATCTATGTTGAATCCTTAATTAATCGATTAGCAACAGGTGGGTCATTAATATCTTATGGTTCAAATCTTCCAATTCTTCGTGAATTTTTAAGGAAATCAAAACGAAATTTATCAAAAACAAATTATTAATAATGTGATCTGATCAGTAAAAACACTTGATTCTTATCAACAAACATACACTTCTTGATTGCAACTTTTGATGAAACAAGACAAGAACTACACACAGCATTGAACGCGAAACCTTAGTGATATGGGCCAAATTAAAAGAGAAATTATGCATTAACTGAATAAGGACAATTTGAAATCTACATTTCTGAAATTTAATTCAACCTAGTCCTGTCCATCAATCAAAGCCACTATTTTCAACTCAAAGAGACTGAAAGGAAAAGAAAAGAAAGAACGAAAAAAAACAACTCTTAAAGCCAAGTGAAGAGAAAACCCTAAAATTCATATACTTGAATGCGTACTTTTTCAATTGACATCATTCATCAGACATTGTTAACTTTGAATAGAATCATCCATTCTTGGAGAAACCCTTAAAGCTTAAGCCATCTTTGCCCAACCGATCTTGTTTTTCTTCATCTTTCCCCTGAAGATCGTGCAAGTTGTCTGTGTTTTTTTCATGGGAAGGAGAATCTGCAAGCCTCTGCGAGATGTTGATGTTTGTTTTACGGAAATCATCATCTGTAAGCCGAAAATGATCTTCTATAATCCTCTCCAATATGTTAATCTGCGGGATGTTTTTATTTGTTTCAAGGGGATCAGAATCAACTATTAACCACTCCGAGATGTCAAAAGAATCAGAATCAGTGGTAGACGACGACGACGACATGGTCGTCTTCTTCAAGATTGTCGAAGCCAATGTTGTAGTGCTTTCTTGTACAGCAGCCATTGCAGCACTTGCTGATTTGCAGCTGTCTGGTTGATGCATCGGTTCAGCCTTATCATTGTTTCTCGAAATCTCACGCTTTTCATTTATCCTTCTATAATAGTCTTTAACCCAATCTGGTCTCTTCTTTTCAAGGTCTTGCCATAGATATTCAGTGAGTCCACGGTCGACACTTTCGATCCATGAAAGGTGTGAGATAGTTTCCTCCTTGGTCATATGATTTTTCAAGCATTGTTTGATCATAAGCTGCTGCACCCTTCGAAGCTCTTCCAGACTGGGTTTTCTTGGCTGATCTCCACTAGACATTTTCTGAGTTTAATTCACAATCTCGGCGGAGAAAGTTAATTTCAGAGGAGTTGAAATCAGGTTGTGTTTGATCACAATGGTGGTAGCTAACGAGAAGTTGTGGAGGAAATGAAATGAAATCTGGTTGTGAATTGTGATGGATGAGTTGATCATAATCAGCCCTAGGAGATGTTTATATAGACTTGATAGCAATAGAAACTAGATAGCATATACGAAACAAGATTTTTATTCCGCAACTTTCTTGGTTTCAAGAATTGGTTTTCTTGTTTGATTATTCCCAACTATGAGTTACTCATTAGTTGTAGTTATATTTCTCTTATAAGGTTTTTTGTTAACCAAATTAAAAGAGAAATCATGCTTTAACTGAATAAGACCTTTTTGAAATCTACATTTCAGAAATTTAATCCAACATAATCCTCTCCATCAATCAAAGTCACTATTTTCAACTCAATGAGGCAAAAAACTAAGGAAAAAAAAAAATAAGAAAAAAAAACCACCCTTAAAATCATCTTAGTCCAACCTATTGTCGTCTTGTTGTTCTTCATGATTCCCCCGGAGATCATGCATGTTGTCTGTGTTAGTGTGACGCAAAGGAGAATCTCTAAGCCACTGCGAGATTTCATCAATATCAGAATCATTGGCAGTGTTCATCATTGTTTTAGGGTAAGAATAATCTGCAAACCAACCCGAGGTGTCAAGAGGATCAATGAAATTGTCAGTCAGGTCTGGAAAAATGGTGTTGCTAATCTGCAGCTGCTGCTGCGTGCTGCTTTCTGCGCCCGATCGCAATCCAGGGGTAGGCATGAACTTGAAGATTTCCGGATTCGATCGTACGACCGTATAACCCGATGATCTATTGGTATCAAATGAAAGTTGCATGTTTTCTACACCCAATGCACCGCTTGTTGTGCTGCTATTTTGCGTTTGCTGCATGGTTGTTTTCAAGATTGTCGAATCCGGCACGCTTGATTGACCCAACGTTGTACTGCTGCTAGTTGTACTTGTGTTATGTTGATCATGCTGCATGCTTTGTGCACCCAATACTCCATGATGATCTCCTCCATTCTTGCTGATCAAGAATCCATCAGGGCTAGGCCTGACCATGTTCAAGATTTCTCGAGTGGATTTAAGCCTCTTAACTGGACGTTGCATGCTGCTTTCTACATCCATCAATGCACCGCCGCTTATGTGATCTGGTGGAGGGTGGTGGTGTCCTCGTTCATGCATCGATTCGGCCGCCTGGTTCTGGACCAAATCATTGTTTCTTGAAATCTCACGCTTCTCCATCAACTTTGTATAATAGCGTTCAAACGAATCTACATATCTATTTTCAAGCTTTTGCCATACATGTTCTGTTAAACGAGGCTCGATTTGTTCATTTCTTGCGAGGGCACGCACAGTTTCCTCCTTGGTCATCAAACGTTTCAAGCACTGTATTATAAGATTCTTCACCCTTATTAACATAACTTCCCCAGTGGCTTTTCTTGGCTCTCCAGTACTAGACATTTTCTAAGTTTTTGAGGAATTCAAATCAGGCTGTGGTGTTTCACAATGTTGGTAGAGAGAAGTTTTAGAGGAATTGAAATCTGCTTGTGATGGAAGAGTTGATCAAAATCAGCCTTTGGAGCTGTTTATATAGACTTGATATATATACGTATAGGGTAAATGTCACATTTAGTCTCTATTATTTACAAAATATCTTACTTTAATATTTATTATTTAAAATGTTTCAATTTTAGCCTTTATTGTTTCCCTAAAAGTTTCAATTTCATCCATATTGTTTAAAGTTTTCAATTTCGTCCTTATTATTTCCCAAAACAATTCAATTTCATCCATATTGTTTCTCAAAAAAATTCAATTTAGTCATTGGATAATAGGGATGAATTTGAAACTTTAAAAAAATAATAGGAACGAAATTGAAACTTTTTTAAAATAATAGGGATAAAGTTGAAATTTTTTAAAAAATAATAGGGATTAAATTGAGACATATTAAACAATAGAGATGAAATTAAAACTTTTGGTGAAACAATAGGGACTAAATTGAGACACTTTGTAAACAATAGGGATTAAATATGAAATTTTTCCTATATATATATATATGTGTGTGTGTGTGTGTGTGTGTGTACGATAGCAATAGAAACGAAGAAACAAAGATTTTTATTCCGCAGCTTTCTTGGTTACAAGTATTGGTTTTCTTGTTTATTTTGCTGGCTTCACAATTAGAAGTTACTAATTGGTAAGTTTGGTTCAAGAAATCAAGAGAAAAAAGAATTACGTTAATGCAAAATCACAGTTGGTAAAACTCAGGTCTCCTTTGAATTAAAAAGAAAAAAATGTTATAATGCGTAACATGGGTTGCCCAAGGGCCTTAAAATAAGCCAAATCGGACCTCTGGTCCCTTTCTTTATTATTAGCATTCGCCAAACGAACTTGAAAACCAGCATTGACCAAAGAGAGTTAGATAAGGTAATGAATAAGAATTAGAGTAGTGTTTTATATCATTTCATCACTCTTTAATCCATTTTTATATGGTAAAAAATTATTTATTTAATATCAAATTTTGCGTGTATATGATAAAAATTTTACTGCTTAAGAGTTAAATGTTTAAAAAAAAAAAATAAGAGATAGTATTGGGCTTTTCTTTAGATATTATTTTCAAAATGGTAGTATTGGCTTATTGGGCTTAGCCCAAATCTTTTAAAAAATGTAGCTAATTTTTTTCATACTATTAACGTAATTTTAAATATTAATATATTGGCCTATGGTACAAAAAATTATTTTTATATATTTAACAACTTTAGACATTATATGATATATGTAAATATATATACATATATAAAATACAATAAATTAAAAATTATGTTTCGGGTTTCAATTTTTTTAACTTCTAAAACCATAATTTATCAGTTTACCAGTTAGTTATCACTTATAAAACTCAAAACCTAACGGATTCCTATTGATTTTTGTTATCGAATTTTTATATGTAGATACTCATTAGTTTCAAATAGAGTGGATACCCGATTCCATCCCTAAAAGTGGTATGTGTAAAAGTAAACAATTGATTTTTCATTCTCATTAAAAAGATGCACTTTCTGAATGATTTTTAGTGCATGATCAAAGAAAATCAATGTCGAACAGGAAATCTCAAAAGTACTATTCTGCCAAATACAAGAAAACAAAAGTTTTTGGCCAAAAGAGAACTTATGCATTAACTGAATAAGACCAATTTGAAATCTACATTTCTGAAATTTAGTTCAATATAATCCTCTGAAAGTCACTATTGTCAACTCAACAAGACAACAAGAAGAGAAAAACAACCCTTAGTACTAAGTGATTGAGAAAACCCTGAAATTCATATATTTGAATCCGTAACTCTTTTTCTTTCGTACAAATGGAGGGCGAAATTGTTGTACCGAAACGAGAAAGAATTGGTTTTCTTGTTTGATTTGCTTTAGAACTAGGAGTTATATATTATTTAGTTGCTTGTTACAATATGAATTTCTGCACCATTAGGAAAATCGAGAATTGTATATGTGACCCAACAAATTAAATGAACATTACAGCAACTGCGCTATTGGGAAAAACTTGGGATGTTTGAGATTCTAGAGCTTTCTGGATTTTTAGGTTTATAATATCATAATTGTACAATTGGTGATAAAAATCTTATGATTGGACTCAATTTTTTTTATTTATATTTAAAAGGAGGTCTAATTAAGTCAATATTATATTATATACAAAAATTATTATGTTACAATTATTCAAAAGAGAAACAACAAAAAAAGTTATTGGACTTAACCCAAGTGTCCAACTAAAAAATATACTATTTAAATTAAATATTTATGAATTTTGATTGATTGTATTTTAAAAAAAAATATATATATATATTTAAATTAATATTTTTCATATTTTTGGACTCTTTTTTTATTTAAATTATTTAAAAAAAATTATGGGTTTCAGTTTTAGTTATCTATGATTTTTATTTTTTTTATACTTATCGGTTTCGATTTTAGATAATAGTTTTTAAAACCATCAATTTTTGATTTCGGGTTTAAATTATACTAAATGGTGTCAGTTTTGATTTTTTAAAAAATCACAGTTAACGCTGCCATTCGTAATTCAACTCAATTTACAAACAAAATAATTCTGAGTTAGCATGTACATCCAGCAAAGGAAAATGGACTTTCTAGTCCCTGATGTTTTTCCCTCCTTTCAAATGAGTCCTTGAGTGTTTAAAAATCTTTTCCCAGGTCCTCGAAAGTACCAGTAACCATTTGGTCTAGTTGTTTGATTTCGCTTTATATGTAAAAGGTCTCGAAATCTATTTTCGTGTGTAAAATCGTATGTGATGTAAAATTGTATTAGCCTCACTTGAGTAAAAAAAAAAAAAAAGATATGGATGGAAAAGTGAATGTTTGTACGAATGGACCAATTTGCCCCTCTGGCTGTATGCTAGTGTTTTACAGCTCGCTTTAGTACAATATCGTGTCTTTACAAATAAGTTATAATTAATTTTCTTATAAACTAAACTACTAAAGACTAAATAATGAATATTGTCTTTTAGTATCTAATTGATTCGGTTGCTAGGAACAAATGAACAGCCTAAAAAATTAACAAAAAATATATCAAATTAATAATTTCTATTCAAAACTACTAATGGAAACACAATATATCAATTATTATCTAATTTTAAATTTGTGACCGAATTGGTACGATTTATGATTCGATACGATTCACGATTCACGATTCAAAAAAATGAGATTTCGATTCTCGATATGATTCACGAATTATGATTATTATTATTTTTTATTTTTTATTATTTTTTATTTTTAACCATGTAGGGATACGTGAAATTAAAGTACTCGTTGGTTGGAATGGTTGGAACCTAAAAAAAACACCAATAGATAGTTAATGGTGAAAAGAGCCTACATATAAATCTCATTTGGCATGTAGTATTTGCAGAGCTTTGCACTCCATGTACAGTTTCTAATTTTTACAAATATGTAACCTTTATCCAACATCATCTATGCTTAATCCTTAATTTAGCTGTGTAAGTCATTATATATTACATTTATGAAAAATATGAAACACAACAACATTCACCTTCAAAAATGATATCAAAATGAAATAACCAAAAAAAAATCGCAGTTGAACTAGACCCACACTCTCGCACCACGATTCGGAACGGGTGGGTCATTATTAATCCTATCTTATGGTTCAAATCTTCCCATTCTTGGTTGAATATTTAAGAAAATCAAATAGAAAAATTAGATAGCCATGAAATTACCAATTCTATTTTATCAAAAACTAATTATTTATGATAATGTGGTCTGATATTTAAGTAAAAACACTTCATTCTCATCAACTAACACTCTCTTCTTTATTGCAACTTTTGAGGCAACAAGACAAGAACTACACACAGCTAGCATTGAACCCGAAACCTTAATGATATATAATTGGCCAGAAGAGAAATTATGCATTAACTGAATAAGGCCAATTTGAAATATACATTTCTGTAAATTTAGTTCAACGTAGTCCATTCTTCAACTCAATGAGACTAAAAAGAAAAGAAAAGAAAGTGCGAAAAGCAACCCTTAAAGCTAAGTGAAGAGAAAACCCTAAAATTCATATACATGAATGCGTACTTCAAATATTTGTTCTTTCATTCTTCCCCACCTATCTTCTGTACGTAATTTCTTTGTTTGATTAAGTTCCAGCTAGCAAACTAACCTAATGACCACATACATTGGAAATCAAATATTAGGTATTAATTTTTATGAATTACAACTTTTTTCTTTTTCTTTTCTTACTTTTTTTAAACTTGGTTATAGAGTGTATTAATTATTTAATTTGGAGGACTGCAATTTAACGTTAACGAGTTCTCTTTTAAGCAGAAACAATCTATTTAGGTTCTTGATTTATATACTAATAAAACAAAATAATTCGAGTAAGCATGTGGTTCAGAAAGGGAAAATGACATTTTGGTCCCTGGTCTTTTTCCCTTTTTCTCAAATTCAGGCCTGAATTTTTAAAAATCTCTTCTCAGATCCTCAAAATTTAACAATGTTAGCTTAAATAAATTGAAAAGTAATATTTTTGTGTGAATGGACCAATTTGCCCCTCTGATTGTATACAAGTATTCGACACCTTTTTTTGTTTTGTTTTGTTTTTTTTTGAGTCAAAGGAGGTCTAAGGCCGTATAACACATACTAAGGATGTAACCAACAAAACTCGAACTTGCAATCTTTCACATACACAACGAAGATCATACCACTGAACTCAAGCCCTAGTGGTAGTGTTGGATAGCTTTTGCTTGAGTATAATTTTTTTTTAGCCATGCTTGCATACATGGAAGTATTTCGCATGTTGAATTTGCACAATGTTGCACTCTACAAAAATTCATCTTCAACCAATTGTCATTTGGTCTAATAGTATAATTCTTGCTTTAGATGCGAAATTAAGTTCCAATAAGTTGAATTTGCACAACGTTGCACTCCACATATGCTTTGCATTTGATCTTGTCAACTCAAAACTCTGTAATATATTACGTTTATAAATCCATGATAGCTACAATCTATGTGCACTCTGATAAGTAAAAACTTTTCATTCTCATCAACATACATACATTTTTAGAATGCCATATTTTTTTTATTATTTTAAAGGAGAATTAAGTCGATTTTATATTACAAAGATATTGCATATTCAATCTTAGAATCGAGAATCATATCTCAAAATCAAATAATCAGTGGTTTAGAATGCCACTTTTGACGCAACAAGACATGAACTACACACAGAGAGTACTTGAAAACTAAAGAAATTCTTGTGCCAAAAAAGAGGTAGACGAAACATTAAAAGTAATCTTGTGCCAAAAAGGAAAAATCTCACAATTAGTCTTTATTATTTACCCATTTTAGTCAGTTAGTCCCTATTATTTCAGAAGTCACACGATTAGTTTTTATTGTTTGTAAAAGTCGCATCATTAGTCCTTATTGTTACAGAAGTCATGCGGTTAGTTCTCATTATTTACGAAAATCTTGCCATTAGTCCCTATTATTTACAAATGTATCACCATTAGTCTTTATTGTTTACAAAAGTCTTACTACTAATGATGAGACATTTGTAAATATTGGGAGACTAATGGAGAGACTTTTGCAAACAATAGGGACTAAATGAGTGACTTTTGAAACAATGAGAACTACTGGTAGGACTTTTACAAACAATAAGGACTAATCGGGTGACTTCTAAAATAATAAGAATTATTTATTCAAAACTTGTAAATAATAGAGACTATTTGTCTAATTTGTCCTGCAAAAAACATGAAAACTAAAGAAATTCTCACAAATAATAATATTGGCCAAAAGAGAAATCATGCATTAACTGAGTAAGACCAATTAAAAGAGAAATCTTCTCGCTTTTTTGCTTAACACTGACCGTCCCGTTATTGGGATTGGCTAATATGCTCTTTTATTTGATTGAATGAAATTTCAGATTTGACAAAAAAAAAAAAAATTCAGCATAATCGTCTCCATCAATCAAAGTCACTATTTTCAACTCAACGTGACAAATTAAATAGAGAAGAAAGAAGAAAATTAAAAAAAAAAAAAAAAAACCCTCAAAACTAAGTGAAGAGAAAACCCTGAACTTCATATATTTGGATCCGCACTTCAACAGATACTTCATTGTCCAAGATTAATATACGATCTTTCCCTTTTCAGTTGACATCATCAGACATTGTTAACTTTGAATAGTATCATGCACCCATCTCCTTGGAATTAAAAGCCTTCAGAGCTGAAGCCATCTAAGTCCAACCTATCGTCTTCATGTTGTTCTTCATGATTTCGCAGGAGGTCATGCAAGTTGTCTGTGTTTGTTTCACGCAAAGGAGAATCTAGAAGCCACTCTGGGATGTTGATGTTCGTTTCAAGAAAGGAATAATCTGTAAACCAACCCGACATGTCAACTGAATCAGAATAATTTGCAGTCGTCGTCAGGTTTGGAAAAATGGTGCTTCTTGGAGGACTGTTATCCTCCAGGGATTCAAATGTAGACGACGACGACATGGTCGTGTTCATGATTGTCGAAGTCGATGGTATGCTCGATAGTACACCCAACGTTGTACTGCTTTGTTGTACATCCATTGCCGCACTTGTTGTGTTGTTTTCTACGTCTGGGAATCTAGGGGTAGGCATGAATGTGTAAGTTTTCGAATCAGCTTGTTTCTTGAGAAACTTATCGTATCTTAAATCCTGACGCTTCTCCATCAACTTTGCAAAATAGTCTTTAAACAACTTTGCGTTCTTCTTTTCAAGCTCTTCCCACACATGTTCAGTGAGATGAGGCTCGATATTCGCGTTGATTAAGAGGGCACTCACAGTTTCCTCTTTGGTCATGAAATTTTGAAAGCATTGATTCATATGATTCTTCAATCTGTCCATGATCTGTTCCCGAATGGTTTCTTTTCTTGGCTCTCCATTAGACAATATTTTCGATAGCTCGCTCGATAGACTCAATGTAATTGTACTGCTATTATCTGGAAATTGCAATAAATTTAAGTCCAATTCATCACATGTTGTGTTGCTATTCTGCAGATACCGCATGATTTCTTCGTCGTCCAAGATTTCAGGAGTAGTCATGCTTGTGCTCAAGATTTTCGAAATTGATTGCTTATTCCATAGACGCGATGTTGTAGTACTGCTACTAACTGGAAGTTTCATGCTTTGTGAATCCAATAATGCACCCCTTTTTGTGTTGCTCTTCTGCAGATCATGCTGATGCATCGATTCAGGCTGTTTCTTGGGCGCCAACGTATTGATGATTCTTGGACTCTGACGTTTTGGCATCAAATTTAACTTTCTTAAATGTTTTGTAAACAACTTCATGTTTGTTTCTTCAAGCTTTTTCCATACTTGTCCAGTGATCGCAGGCTCAATTTTTTCCTCGTTTAAGAGGGTACTCACAGTTTCCTCCTTGTTCATGAGAAGTCCCATGCAGTCCGTTACAAGATTTTTCACCCTCTCCATCTCTTCCCGAGTGACTTCTCTTGGCATCCCACTAGACATTTTCTAAGTTTCAGAGTGTTTGTAGAGAGTATGAAATGTGGTTGTGACGGATGGGTTGATCATTATCAGCCCTGAGAGATGTTTATATAGACTTGATATGTATGATAGCAATAGAAACTAGATTGCATATAGGAAGCAAGATTTTTATTTTGCAGCTTTCTTGGTCGCAAGAATTGGTTTTCTTGTTTGATTTGCTTCATAGGCTCACATCTAGGAGATACTCAATAGTTGCTTGGAAATTTTCGTAAAGTTTGGTTCCAGAAATTATGAGTAAAAAGAATTACGTCAATGCAAAAGCAGTGTATTATTACCCAGGTTTGGTGGAATAGTCGGACAATAACTTATATTATAATATGATATTTTGAGTTATTCGACTTTCATTATTAAAAAAAAAAAAAAAAAATCACTCGTAATGCGAATACAGGTTGCTCATTGACCTTAAAATAAGTCAGAATTCAAATAATGACTTTAGTCTCTATTGTCACCCAAAAAAATAAAAAAGTAGCTCATAATGCGAATATGGATCGGTCAAGGACCTTAAAACAAGTCATATCAAGGCGCAATGGATTGGTTACAATTAATTTTGGCAAAATCAAAGATGGGGTTCGAATTTAAAAGAGTAAAATACTTTTGGGTCCTTCAACTTATGCATAAATCACTTTCTGGTCCTTCAACTAAAAAAAACTTCCCTTTAGGTCCATCTGTTAGTTACTTTTGACGAAAAAAGTAAAAAAAATATGTTTTACCTATTTTGCCGTTGGACCATAATTCTCTCTCTTACATGACATTAATTTCAACTGACTTCTATCTTATTTTGACCGTTGATAACAACAATAAAAGCTTACATGCAACGTTAAACACCATTTTGACAGCAACAATGAGCAACAAAATTACTAACATCTTGAAAAATCACCAAAATATATTTGTCCAAACCGTAAACAAAATATACAATTTCTACAAACAAAAAATTGAAGTTCGACCTTTGCTTAATAATTTCTCAAAATTCTAATACCCAATTTTTTTATAAAAAAAAAATTATAACCGGAAGCTAAATTAACTATTATTTTCATTTTTATTCCAAGATGTAAAATCAAAAAAATAAAAATTATAATTGAAGCTAAATTAACTATAATTTGTAATTTGTAATTTTTTAGTTAATGCAAATTTTAGTTAATTCAGCTTCGATTATAAATTCTATTTTTTTTTATTTTTTGTGC
This sequence comes from Ehretia macrophylla, assembly GCA_037974665.1. Classification (NCBI taxonomy): domain Eukaryota; kingdom Viridiplantae; phylum Streptophyta; class Magnoliopsida; order Boraginales; family Ehretiaceae; genus Ehretia; species Ehretia macrophylla. The sequence goes on along the minus strand of CM075776.1, from coordinate 9,913,491 downwards.
CTTTTATTTTGGGTAAAGAATGCAAAAGTTAATTAATTTATCTCCGGGTTATAGATTTTTTATTTTACTTTTTGTTTATTTTGGGTTAAAAATGCAAATTTTAGTTAATTTAGCTTCAATTATAACTTCAGTTTTAGTTTTGTGTTCAATTTTGAGTTAAAGTGCAAATATTAGTTAATTTAGCTCCCCATTATAATTTTTTTTATTTTACTTTTGATTTTTGGTTATGGAAAAATAAGAGTCTTGATTATTTAGCTCTCAATTATAATTTTCTTATTTTTAATTTTATTTGTTGATTACGGAAAAATGCTAATTTTAGTTAATTTAGCTCTCGAGTATAAATTTTTTTTTTTGATTTTACATATTGGATTAAAAATGAATATAATAGTTAATTTAGGAGAGAGAATTATGATTCAAGGGCAAAATAGGTTAAAAAATATTTTTTTTCACTTTTTCCATCAAAAGTAATTGACAAATGGACCTAAAGAGAAGTTCTTTTTAATTGGGGGACCAGAAAGTGATTTACGCATAAGTTAAGGGATCCAAAGGTATTTTACTCGAATTTAAAACCTTTAAAAACAACATATATATTACTACTTGACTAATTCTATTCAATTTTAAATTGTCAGTTTCAAGTATTTTACATACTAATACTCATCGTACATTAGCCAAACCAAATTGAAAATTAGCATTGAAAATAGAGTTAAGGATAACATTAAAAATTTCACTCATAATATTACATATTACGAGAAGATATAAATTCTCTGAACATAGGCCGTTATAAAACTGATCACATCATTTGCTTTGTTAGAGAAATGGCACTGGCACTTCAGTTATAGCATATTGACAGAATTGATTCCAGTTTTATCCTTTTGACAATCAATATCTTATTTAACTAGTCGCTTTCTTTATTGTGAAAATAAAAAAATAATGATATGTAATGTATGAAAATTTTACACTTAATTGCTAATACCTCAAATGTGAAACTAATATATATAAATTAACGTCGACAAATGAATTTCTGTAAGATGTCTTGTGGGATCCTTCGGCTTTCAAGGCTGCTACAACCAATTCCTGATTTTATGAAGAATTAATGGAAAACTGTTTAGTTAGGAAGTCAGTTTCTCATATATTGGTGAAATTTATACGTGTGAATTCTATTAATAATGTAACTATGTAAGAGTAGCGACTTTGTATTATTAGATTTTGTGCAAGATAGCGTTACCCTTTTAGCTTTTCGCCTGTACTTTTTTATTATAAAAATTTATCTATGAAATATTGAATATTTTATATATATGATAAAAATATTTATTATATAGAAACGGGTGAAATACTGATATAATATTATTGTTTGTATTATTGTACAGTTGTTCTCATATTTTGGATTTCTGGAGTTCTGATAGTATGTTTTGTCATTTAGTCTCGCCAACATGCACTACAAGAAAAAAAGGTTGTAGTGACGGTCAAAATCGTAGCCTAGCAGTAGCCAAATTAGGACGGGCGACCGCTAAGCTACGGAATCTCGTCCGTAATAAAAAGGTGCATCGCCAAATTGATATTCCGTAGTCCATCCGTAGCCAACTAAAATTTGGATTTTTTAAATTAATTATTAACGTCCGTAGCAAATCCGTAACCGTTTCGGTCGTAAATTGTCCGTAACCCACGACTACGGATTAGTGTCCGTAGAATATCGGTAACCCTTTTTCCATAATCAATCCGTAGCCCATCCGTAGCCAACTAAAATTTTGATTTTGTTATTAATTAAGCAAAGCAATAGTCATTTCGGTTGTAAATCGACCGTCGCCCACAGCTACAGATTGGTATTCGTAGAAATTCGGTAACCCCCTATTCTGTAACCAATCCATAGTCAATTATCACCAAATATCCGTAACCAAAATAAATTTTTATTTTTAAAATAATTTATTTATTTTCGTCTCCATTTGTAAATTTAAATTTTTTATTTTAAATTAATTAATTCATAATCGTTGTCATTCTGTAGCTATTTTGTTGCCCAACTTTCTGTAGCTAATCCGTCGCCAATTAATTATTTAATTTTAAAAAAATAAAAATTGTAAAATAAAAATTTAAAATTTAAAAAATTAATATTTACAAAAAAAATTAAAATTAAATGTACAATTATTAGTATATACAAAAAAGTATAATATTGAAGAATATTTCAATATGTTTCTTAAATTCAAATTCAAGTTCTTCTACACATCATTGTCAATTCTTATATATACCATAACACTCACATAAGGCATGAAACATATAATGTACGCCTTGAACAAGTAATCTAACATAAAAAGGAACTTAGTGCTAGCTTTCATTTTCCTTAATCTTATATCGAAAGAGAAAATGAAATAAAACATAAATTAAAGTTTTTACAACCCAATCTTCAAGTGAATCTGACACAATTCTCGTTACCATCTTCACCATCACCACGATAAGGAAACTCCTAGAAAAAACAAAATAACCAACATCAAATAAGCAAACTAAAATTAGCTAAAAGATCCATAAACCAAAAGTCATACAAAAAGTCCAATAGAATTTAACTTACCAATTGTAAAGAATTTAAAAGGAAAAAATATAAATGTTTTTGTATGCTCTGCAAATATTAGCTTAAGAGGCCTACAATAAACCCCTATTCCTAGTTCAGATCCAGCAGACCATAATAACTCTTTAAAGTTGCACTCAGTTCAGATTTTTATAGGCCGACACTTAAAACATCTTGCTGAGATGATAAGAAGTCGAAATTACTCTTATCAAAGTAGTTTCCGCATAACTTGCTGAATATAATAGACATCACCATTCTAGTTTTATTTCCCTCTCTGTGATTAGTCCTTTGACTAATTATTTGTACAGTAGTGGTGGTCATAAAGTCCAAATGAAGGTGAATAAATTCTAGAATTACTAGCTGCAAGCAAAAGACCAAGAAAATGAAACTACTAGTTGCGAACAAACGACCAACAAATTTTTCAAGATAAAGCAGGGCAGTTCAACAACCTAGATTGAAAACAAAGTATCAGCACACAAGCATGCAGCAATAATAGCATCAGGCCATTATGTCCTTCAAAGGAATAAAATGCAGAAAGCCGGTGCAAAGAGAAAAAGGGAAAAAGATGAAATAGCATTATATATATATATATATATATATATATATATATATATATCCATATGTGACTAGAAAGACAAAAGTGTATCTGCTAGAAATAATTAGGCGCTGGAAGTTGAAGAGGGATAACAATATAAGACAAGATCATGAAATATCCAATTGATTCTCATTGTGCCGTTGGAAAAATTGCAACAGATAACTATATGGAACTTGCCATGTTAGAGTAAGATTAACCTTAGAATAGCCATAACACATATTTTAACGCGAGGTGTTGGACTTCCATCCAAAAGAGTGTTTTCTAGTTTGAGGTCCCCCTATGACAAATTTCTGAACAACACAAACTACTTATCAATTAATATTCCAGAACAAGTAGAGGAAACTAGAAAAAAGTGTCCAAAATTAAACAAATGCGGTATGTGACTTATCAACCACAGGTTACATGTGATCAAGCAATTAAAAGTTCAACAACTTCATTTGAACCTCCAAACTTTTCTTGCTTTCTTCATTTTGTTCTTGTGAGTGAACTTCACTAGAACATTATACATTTCAACTCCTCACTCTTGTAATGTAGCATTTCAAAAATCTTATTCCATCAAATGAGATATAAGAGACAAAAAAACAGGATATATCACTCTTTAACATCAGATTAGGATAAAGGATTGGTCATCATCTAGTCACTGAATAGAACATTTTGAAATTTTAAAAGTAAATTTTATTGATGTGTGCCAAGGGTATGCAACCCGAGAAATGATATGTCAATAATATGTTAAACAGCAATTCAGGATCTCATACGAAAAGATGCTTTTACTAGAGTTAACCTCTAGAGGAACTAACTAGACAGGATAAATGAATTATGACGACTGAACTACGATATAGATAAAATGGTGCCTTACCATAACATCAAATTGCTCAGGTTTGGAAACAAGTTGCATGCAGCGGTTGTCCACGATGATCTCATTGTACTTGATACTAGGATACTTACTAGCAACCTCACGGCATGATTCTAAGAATAAACCATCAGCAAGCTTATGATGTTTGCCTTGTGCACAGCAGTGACTGTCTTCCGATTGTTGAGGTATGCATACTCAAAGGCATATTTTGCTATGCGTTCTGAGCAGAACTTTGTCATCACCTAGCAAAATTCTTACATGAGAGACAAAATACTCTCTATAAAGGCTAATGAAGCATTTCAACATCACTACTTGAATTCTGAATTCCACTTATTAGTCTTTCATTACTCTCTACTAATTGAAACTGGAAGATTATAATTTCTGCAGTAGAATACACGTGATTTCCAAGAGATTGTTCATTACAATAATCTTGCTGACTGTATATCACATACCTAAAATATCAAAGTTTATTCCAATATTCTGTAGAATTTACTATGATTGGTGGCAATGGAAAAAGGACATTGTTAATTGAGGAGGTTAGAGGATAGAGTAGAATACCTTAAGGCATTCGACACCTCCAGGAACGACCTCGTGTTCGAGGCCTGAGTACTTGCCGTCGGTGTTCTCTCTAATGACAACGATTTCCAAGAGATTGTTATTAAGGTGCAGTTGGAAGAAAAGGAAGTTAGTAATTTAAATGAATAGATCGAGAGATGAACCTTACATTGATGTCCCTAAGAGTACTTGAAATAGTACAGAGCCAAGAAATAACAATAGGCTTGGAACTTATCTTCATGAAAGGAAGATGATAAACATATTCACATGAAATATATTACAATTTTCAGTTAGGCAATTACTAAGACTGCTTTGCATGTTTGAGCAGCAGTGATGGTGGACAAATTTTGTAGATGTACCATATCCTAATCCTAATCCCACATCATTTCGGCACCTGGATTACTCGCCCGAGCTCAGGCTCATTGCGTCGAGCTCGAGTAGCGATTCGTCGACTCTCGAGCCGAGCTAGAGGCCCTGAGGGAGGATGTCGTCCAGAGACGCAAAACGGACGAGACGGAGATCAACCAGCTGAAGAGGGAGCTCGAGGCAGAGAAGTCCCAGCGCGAGGCCACGGCCAGGGACTCGAGCGCTTCAAGAAGGATAAGCCTGAGGCCGAGGCGATGCTTAAGGATTTGGCGCATCGGGTCAGCCCACAGGGGGAGAAGGCGGTGGAAGCCTTTAAGTCCAGCCAAGAGGCCGTGGACTGGTTGACCACGGAGGGTGGGGCGATGGCCAGGTACGCCGAGTTGGAGTACTACTTCCGGGGCTAAGTCGCAGCTCGGGAGAAAGCGAAAACTTTCTTCCCTGCCACCAAGAATGATTACATCAAAATCTTGGAGGCTCCACCACAGGAGTTCTGGGAGATCCTTGAGCTTCCGGCCGACTTGACGTCTCAAGCCAAGGAGGTGATTGACTTTGTCCAAAATGGCATGGATCAGGTCGGGGACGAAGCCGATGCTACCATCTCTACCGCCGCTCCTAAGTAAATTTTGTACTTGCCCGGGTCGGGCTTCTTGTAATTGTACTTTTTCACTTTTTAATGAAATTGATGTTTCTGTTTTATTTGCGTTTCATTCGAGTTTGTACATGTGTACCTTTCTCTTTGTAAATTTCTTAAGTAAGTGGGGTCGGACTAATATAATGGATCTTTCAAACTTAATTTAAATATAAAGAACCGAGATGGACGCGATTAATGAATTATCATCCTAATCCGAGCTGGTTAATTGGACAACTATCTAATTATCGCCGACCTGGACTTATCAGTCTGATTTAAAATTGGTCAAACTAATGTTGACAAATGTTGAGTTCGAGTTTAGACCCAAACTAATGTCCCGACCTGAAGCCGGATTGGACCGAGTTGGAACTTAATATGAACTAGCAAAACTAATCAAATTATTATTGACTATTCTCGAGCTGGAACCTTGTCCGAGCTGGTTGACTTGGATCATTGGCTCATAATTAAGCGTGGCCACCGCGTTAATTAGAGTCGGGAGTAGCTCAATAGCTGAAGCGCTTGGGCCCGGGTCGGGCAATGCACTGGTTTTCAAAATATGTTTGCATCAAAATTGTACATGAAATACTCGGGCTCGGGAGCCGATTATAAGCAATGTTTTGGCTCGGGACCTTAGCAAAGATTTCAGCTCAGGGTCTGTACAAAAGTTTTCAGCTCGGGGGCCGTTACAAGAGATTCCGGCTTGGGGACCGTTACAAGAGTTTCCGACTCGGGGTCGTTACAAGAGATTCTGGCTCGGGGGCCGTTACACAAAATATCTTTTCAGGTGCTCTGCGTGCCATGCATTTTTCAATTGCTTCCCGTACCTGTCGCGAAGGTAGAACGTCCCAGGTCAGACTTCTTTCACGACTTCATACGGTCCCTCCCAGGTCACTTTAGCTTGGAGCTCTTCGGCGAGGTCGAGCCCTTCACGGATCAATGCTCCGTTTATTTCTGGATCATGGTAGAGGGTTCTATTGGTCAGAGACTCGATCTCCACTGGCAGCACCGCTTGAGTACCAAAGGTCAACTCAAAGGGCGATTCTCCCGTTGCCTAGCTGGTGGTGGTCTGCTGGGCCTACATCACCTCGGGAAGAATTGATGCCCACTGGCCCTCTGCTTCCTCCAGATTGATTTTCAGTCCCTGCAAAATGATTTGGTTAATCCTTTCAACTTGGCCATTACTTTGAGGGTGAGCAATAGCTGAGAATCTGAGGTCGATCCCAATCTCAACACATTTGCCACGAAAGTATGCATTGTCGAATTGCTTACCGTGGTCAGTAATGATGACCTTTGGCACCCCAAATCTGCAAATGATATTTTTTCACACAAAATCCCAAGCTGTGTTTTCTGTTATTCTAGCAACACCTTCAGCCTCAGGCCATTTGGTGAAGTAGTCTACCGCTACGAATGTGTGCTTCTTTTGGCCAACGCCGGTTGACAATGAGCCGATGTATCTAGACCCCATTGATAGAATGGCCACGGGCTCATCATCACCGTGAGGTCTACCGTTGGCTTCCTCTATACATTGGCGAACCTTTGGCAGGTGTCGCACTTTGTTACATACTCTTTGGCATCTTGTTCTAAGGTTGGCTAGAAATAGCCTTGCCTTAATGCCTTCCGAGCCAAGGCCTTGCCACCCAGGTGGTTTCCACATACCCATTTGTGGATCTCTCGGAGTACATAGTTTCCTTCCTCGGGCCCAACACACTTTAAGAGATGCCAAGTGTAAGCTCTTTTGTAGAGTTGTCCGGCTATTATGACAAACCTTGATGCCTATTTCATGAGTTTCCGAGCTGCTTTTTCATCCTCCGGGGTCATACCCCCTTCAAGTAGTCCATAATTGGTCGGGTCCAATCTGGGCTTAAATTGAGCTCGGCTACGGCCTACATCCCTAACTGTATACTTGATTCAGATAATTCTTCCACATGGACCAAAGCAGGCTTTCTCGCAAGGCCAACCTAGACAGGGCGTCAGCCTTCATATTCTCCTCCCTCAGAATTCGCTGTATCGCGAACCTTCTGAGCCTTGAGGTCAATTCCTTGACTCTGTTGAGGTAGGCCAGCATGGTACTGTCCTTGGCTTCGAACTCTCCCGATATCTGACTAGAAACCAATCGACGGTCTGTGCCCCGAGCTGAGCTGCAATTTTTAGCCCCGCAATCACCGCTTCGTACTCAGCTTTATTATTAGACGCCGAAAAGGCAAAATTGAGGGAGTATTGGTGCTCATACCGGGTCGGGTCGAGAATGACCACCCCAACTCCGCTTTCAAACTTCCTTGAGGCCCCATCCACATGGACCTTTCATACATCCTCCGGGTCATGCTCGGCTAGCCGGTGCATTCTACCACGAAGTCCGCAATGGCTTGGGCTTTGATGGCTATTTTGGGCTCATAGGTGATGTCAAATTGACTTAGCTCAACTACCTATTTCAGCAGCCTGCTCAACGCCTCCGACTTGTGCATGATAGATTTAAGTGGGGCATCCGTCATGACCTTAATTGGATGAACATCAAAGTACGGCTTCAGCTTTCTTGCGGCCGTGATGAGCGCGAGGGCGAGTTTTTCCAAAGAGGAGTACCTCACCTCGGCCCCTTGTAAGGTTTTGCTGACATAATAGACCGACTTCTGCTTCTTCCCTTCTTCACGGACCAGTACCACCGCCACTACTGTCCTTGAGCATGCTAAGTATAGTACCAGCTCCTCCCCCGCCTAAGGTCGGGATAGCAGGGGTGGCGAAGCTAGATACCTTTTCAGCTCTTGGAAGGCGTTCTGATATTCCGTAGTCCATTCAAAGTTCTTAGGATTCCTCAATATTTTGAACTGAGGTGCACACTTGTCGGTCGATCTGGACATGAATCAGTTCAACGCCGCGACCTTGCCCTCGAGCACCTGGACGTCTTTCACGCAGGTCGGCGGTGCCAGGTCAAGTATCGCCTGAACCTTCTCCGGGTTGGCTTCTATTCCACGGGCTGTGACCATGAAGCCCAGAAACTTCCCTGCCTTGACGCAGAATGTGCACTTTTTCGAGTTCAGCTTTATCCCAAAGTGCTCTATTATGGCGAAAGCTTCAGCCAGGTCGGCTACATGGTCTTCCGCCCTTCTGCTCTTGACCAACATGTCATCTACATAGATCTCCATATTTCGGCCAATCTGATTTTTGAAAGCCTTGTTCACCATCCGAGTGTAGGTAGCTCCAGCATTCTTAAGGCTAAAAGACATGACCTCATAGTAGTAGAGACCTTTATCGGTGGTGAAGGCAGCCTTCTCTTTATCTCCGGGAGCCATCTTGATTTGGTTATAGCCTTTGAAGGCATCCATGAAAGAGAATAGCTCGAATCCGGAGGTGGCATCCACCATCTGATCAATCCGAGATAGGGAAAAGTAGTCCTTAGGGCAGGCTTTATTGAGGTCGGTAAAGTCAATACACAATCTCCATCCACCCAAGGACTTGGTCACCAGGACCACGTTGGATAACCAGGTTGGGTACTGGATTTTCTTTATGTGGCCGGCGTCGACCAATTTGTCCACCTCTTCTGCTATGATCTGTTGCTTATCATAATGGAAATGCCTGCGCTTCTGCTTTACCGAATAGTGATTTGGGTCGGCATTCGGGTGATACTCAATCACTCCCGGGTCAATACCTGTCATGTCAGAGGTAGACCATGCAAATATGTGTTCATTTTTCAGGAGAAATTGGCTTATACTTTTCTTGAGGTCAGCAGAGAGTTCACTTCCGATTTTTGCTCTCTTTGTTTCATCAGAGAGTTCCACCTCTTGAAGGTCTTCAGCCGGGCTGCCTCTTTTAGCATCCCTCTTCTCCTCAGGCAAATCTGGTCCCCAACCAACCTGATATTTGGGTTGGAGGGAATTTTTATAACATTCCCGAGCTGAAAGCTGGGCTCCGCGAATGGTGGCCGTGCCAGCCGGGGTCGAGAATTTCAGGGCTTGGTGGTAAGTTGAAGGGACAACCCTGAAATGATTAAGTGCCACCTGACCTAAAATCCCATTATAAGTAGAATTGCAATCCATCACAATGAAGTTGGCTTGCATCGAAACCCGCTTGTCTCCATCTTCCAGCTTCAGCGGGAGGTTGATGACCCCTTCGGCTCGGTGGGCTTGCCCGGTGAAACCAACTAAAGTGCCCCTCAATGGCCTGAGTCGGCTCCTGTCCAACCCTATCTGCTCAAAAGCGCTGAGGAATAAGACTTCTGCTGAGTTTCTGGTGTCCACCATCAGCCTCTTCACAGTGAAGTTGGCTATTTCAACACTGATCACCAGCGGGTCATCATGGGGTAATATCACCCTATCCAAGTCTTCTGAGGAAAATGTGAGCTCCTCCATCTCCAGGGTTGGACCCTGCACCGGTCCATACTCCCTCCCAGCCCGAACATAACCCTTCCTGCCTGCCGAGGTTTCCCCACCCGACGCCAATCCTCCTGCAATGGTCTCAATCACAGCCAAACGTTTGCCCCCAGCCTGGCGCCTAGGTGGACTCCTCTCTCTATCTCTTTGATCGTGATTCCGGGTCGGCTGCTGATCTACATACCTCCGGATGTGACCTTGGGCTATTAGTGCCTCGATCTTCTATTTCAAGTCTTTGCACTCCTCGGTGGTATGACCGTAGTCCATATGATAGCGACAATACTTAGTCCTATTGCGCTTCTCAAGTCTACCTTTCATCCTTGGAGTTGGAGGCAGGTAGTTCTAGTGCTGGATCTCCATCAGGATCTGCTCTTTTGTGGTGTTAAGGGGAGTGAACATAGTGAACCGGGGGTTCTGCTTCGACTGATGAGGCTGCTTACCTCGGTCATTTTGGACTTTACCCCCAGGTTGGGCTCGGGAAGTCTCTCCCTTCTTATTGGCTTCATTTTCCTTGTCATCATCCCTCTTCGCCTGATGGATCTCTTCCGAGTGTATGTACTCTTCTACTCGTACTATCAGCTCAACTATAGTATCCACGGGGTCGATGGCCACGGAGGATGTAAGGGGGCTCGACCTGAGCCCATTCTGGTAAGCCATCAACGCCATAGAGTCCTCTAGGTTGGGGATTATGAGCAACTCTTCATTGAATCTAGCTGTGTAAGCCCTCAAACTTTCCCCTCTATGCTGCTTCACTAACAATAATGTAGAAGTGTGGCGGGTGGCGCGTCGGCTTCCCGCGAAGCGGATAGGAAAGCCTCAGCTAGCTGATGAAAACTTGCAATAGAATCGGGACGAAATTTTTAGAACCAGTCCAAGGCATTGCCAACCAGGGTGGTCGGGAATGTCTTCGTCTTCATAAGGTCGGACATGTCATGCAGGGTCATGTGGTGGTCAAAGTTGAGCAAGTGGTTAGCTGGGTCGCGATCCCCATTGTAGACTGCCAAGTTGGGCATCCGGTTGCTGGTAGGTAGTGGCATTGCCGGTACCTCGGTTGATGGTAGGCTTACGCCGAGCTGGTTAATGACCTTGACTATGGCAGTTGCGGTCTTGGCCTGCTCGGGGTCGACTTCAGCCGCCCTTTTACCTCTTACCTCCTCAGGTCCCGCTACCGGCTCTAGGAAGCCCTCTTCGTCTTGCGTCCATTTTTGCCTTAGGGCTGGGATGTAGAACTGTGGACACGCGGGCTGCGGCGTAGCTACTTGCGAAGTTGGGGGATCCCCAGCTAGCCGGGCTACTTGCTCCTTAAGTTCCTCAAACATCCTCAGTATCATCCTTATCTCCGGTGACAGGCTGGAGTTGAGGTCCCCATCTGTCATGGGGTTGGTTTGGGTGGCTAAATGTATACGTTGCCTCGTTCCAACGTCGGCTTGGTTTGGTTCTTGGCTAGGCACTTGCTTGGTTTCGAGGTCCCCATTCGGGTTGGGCGAATCTTGTACCGGTGCGCTGTTGCTTCTCATTTGTACCATGATGGTTTCTCAATGAGTGGTGAGAAGAGTGATAGAAAGAACTCTTTCCCACAGACGGCGCCAAACTGTTGAGGTCGGAATCTCAAAGTTGAGGTTGGAAAGCTACTTCTACCGAGCTGGATTTCTGGGTCGGCTCCTCGGCCTTGATTTTCAGGTCGGCTACCTGACCTGCAAAAGGAAAATGAAGGAAAAAGCGAGGTGATGACCCGGATTTTCCTCTCGGGCGTGCGAATGATTAGTATGTCCAAGCTGGCGAAGTAGCTGAGAGCATTTAATGAGCAGTTACCTTAGAAGTGAAGGGGTGGAGCTCTATTTATACTAAATTCAAACCTGACAGCATTTAATGCGCTGCAGCTTTATGTCTCATCAGGGCTTTATGTCCTATCAGGACAGCTGTTTGCCGAGGTCGGGGTTTTCCTGGGTCGGGATGAGGTCGAATCAGCATCCAGATTGGGTATTAGTTGAATGTGCTGGGCTTGGCTCGGATTAGCCCGCCTCAGCTCGGTATGGGCATCTTACCTCAACTCGGGATTCCCCTCGTCAATATACATTAGAAACCTTATGATCAAAATGAAAAAGCCAACCTTTGCATGTAATAGTAAACTAGGTAATAAATGAAGTTATATGTTGTGTGTGTGTATCTGTAGGTTGAAGCAGAAGATGAATCAAAGAAATAATAAAATAATAGAAAATTGAAGAAAGATATATGTTAATAGAGACTGAATGCTTCTGATCACTTGTATTATATGCTTAAATAACTAATAATAGTATAATATGAGCATCTTCAAGTTGAGTAATATATATATATATATATATATATATATATATATATATGTATGTATATGTGAAACTAATCTTTAAAGTCATAATATGTATAGTTTGTATTATACATTTCCTTTGAAGCATGCATTCAGAAACGAAATGAGATTTAAATGAGTTTATAACCCAAGTAAGAAGCAAATAAGGTTCAATGTCATATCATAGACATTTAGAGGTATTTTGGCTTACTTCTAATCTTAGTGAGATGGAAAAAAAACCTAACATCCTAGCTTGATTTATTATGTTTACAGTGATGAGGCACTTTGCGGTTATAAGCTTAAGAAACATGATGTAATTGATTTAAACTCAACCGAGGTAAGTTGGACAACCTTCTTGCACTTAGATCCCTTTTGGTTATCTTCCCACTGTTTCAATCTAATGTCTCATATTTTAAAATTCGTTGATTCTTTTCCAAATCCGCTTGTCATTCAGAATCTTGTACTCGATTTGAAGTGAGGGACTGTGATATTTAAGTACTAATTATGTTATTATATGATGACTCAATGTATTAATTACTATGTGTTATTTCTAGAGCTATGACACCCATCGGTGGGTGAAACTGTCGCGTATACTTAGCTTTGTACCGTAGGTGGGGGACGCCCTACCTTACGGAGGCATGGGGCCGCAAGAGGCCATTCTGTGATTTAGTTATGACTATCACGACTCTAGATGATATTTATGTGGTATATGATAATGTGATACCTATATTCTGAAAAGTGAGATATGTATGATACCTCAGTACAAATGAAATTATGAGATAACTACACAAGTTTTGTAATATTTGGTTGCATCATTCTGGTATTAGCTTTGTGTGTATGTTCTATATTGATCAGGTTATGGTTCAGTTTTGGTCTAGTGTGAATTAGCTATTTTCGTCCCTCTGGTGCTTTGTCTCTGTATCGCGCTTTTGTTTTAATTCTGATTTCTATATCACATCATTTTATTCGAATAACCCTCAGAGCCTAACTCTGGGTGCCCTTCTTACTGAGCATTGTTTCGCTCATTATATTACTTTATTACAATTATGCAGAGACATGAGTTAATGAGTTGTTCGGGTCGCATGGGTTTAGAGGCTACCCTATGAGATCAGTCCTTACACTTGAATGTTATTAAGGGAAAGATAGTTTAGAAGAAATACCATATGTAAATCTTGTAATAGATATTCGAAAATATGATTTGATTTAATTAAGAGTTTTAGTCGCTCTAATAAAGAATTTTGTGGAAATTAAGTTTTCTGTATTAATTGTGGTATTAGCGCCTTGCGGGTTTAGGAGGATAAATTTTTTTAAACTCGCAGCATCACGTTCTTGAGTTTAACCTAATGAATTTTTTAGGGCGTGACACTTGTGATGGAACCAATTAGTTTAGCATTTCTTTAATTTCGAATGTTTTGCTCTTGTCCAAATGCAGCTAAACAAAGAAGTACTCCAAAATGCAACTAACAAATAGTAGTTATAAAAGAAAGAAAACGTGAAAAGCAAATGCAGCAGGATAGCAAAAGCTGAAATTATTCTTAAAAAAAAAAAATTCTAGAGCTTCAAGAATTATTTGAGAACGACAAATAGTAAGAAATAAAAAAAAAATTGCTTAAGATTGGTTTCTCTTTTTTTGACCAATTGATTTGTTGTTATTTCCCTAATATTTGGGGTTTTTTTTTTTTTTTAGTTAAAGGGTCTGATATGGTTAAACAAAAAAAGAAAAGTATTTTGAGTATATATTAATTAAGAGAGAGAAAAACGGATTGAAGAGAAGAAAGGAAATGAAAATTGTCTAGTTGATATATCATGTAAGATTTTATGTAAAAAGTGATAAAAAATAGTGATATATAGTATTACTATAAGATTTAATAATAGTGAAGAATGATTAATTATGTTGATAAATGAATAATTCCTATTATTGAATTTCTTTACGAGTTGACCAAGATCCTGATGATAAAGACCTTGAAAACTGACATCATTCTATATATTAGAGAAAAGTCTACAAGTCAGGGGATGTTCAAAACGTCCCTTCAATAAAATGTGGTCCTCACTGGCGCGTGCACACTCGCCAAACACAATTATGGAGCCGACGACACATTACTTCCCCATATATTAGTTAGGGCATCTTCAATGGAGTCTTCAAATACAAATTTTTTTTAATTTAAGTGTTTTTAGAGACTTCAATATCTAAAAACAACACTATTCATAGCAAAAGTAAGTGGAGTGCACCGCTTTTGGCTTAAAAGATGCCAAAATAGAGACTCAGTCTCCATTTTCTTCCACAAATTTGTTGAAAAAAATAGAGACTGGGTCTCTATATTGGCATCTTTTAAGCCAAAAGTGGTGGACCCCACGTACTTTTATCATGAATAGTGTTACTTTTAGAGACTGGAGTCTCTAAAAATACCCAAATTAGGAAAGTTTTGCATTTTAGAGACTCCATTGAGGATAGCCTTACCAATATCCAATACTAAATTATTTATTTACCATCCTTATTGGGCATGCTTTATAAGAGCAACTATTGAAGCTTTCTTAAATTGTAATACTTTATTACTAAGGCTATCTTCAATGGAGTTTCTATAATTGGTCTCTATCCATCATTTTAGAAACTCATATAGAGACCAAATAGTTTTTAGAGACTCACTTAGAGACCAAGACAAAAAAACTATTTTAAAGACTCATTTAGAGATCAAGATAAAAAAAACATCCTGGGTGACGGTCTCCATAAAATTGAGTTTCGATATTGTGTTAATTTTAATTTTATATAATAATTTGATTATGTGTTATTTTTTTAATTAATTGTTATTTAGATTATTTCAATTTCTTTAACGAATATTTCAACCAAAAAATAAATAAATTGCAACGAACATAACATTTAAAAAAAAACTATACGTAAAAAAAATCTTAATTAAATTTTCGCATTAATTAATTTTTTCACCTAAACTAAAAATAAAGTAGAAAATTTTATTTTTTCAACAAGTAGTAATATCGGTTCAAAAAAAAAAAACAAGCAGCAATAAAAAAGTTTACCAAACCAAAAAAACTAAAATACAAAAATAAAATACAAAACCATAATTAGAAATAATGTCTAATTAAAAAACCCTAAATGTAAAACCTTAATTAAAAAATCTAATTAAAAAAGCTTAATTACAAAATCTCTTTTAAAAAACCCTAAATAAAATTGAGTTTCTATAAAGTTGAGTCAATATATTGTGTTAATTTTAATTTTACATAATAATTTAATTATGTGTTATTTTTTTCGTATATTACTTTTTTATTTTAATTATTATTTTAATTATTTAAATACAAAACTCTAAATAAAAATATTAAAAAACTTAATTAAAAAATATAATTAAAAACCCTCACCCACCCACATACATTTCATTCTCTTTCTTTTTTCCCTGCAACCTCCCCCGTCCCTTTCTTTCCCTGCACACACACAAACACATACAAATATACACACACATACAAATCTATATATACATACAGACACATACATATATACACACAACGCCGCCCCTCGCCCTCCCCTCCCCCCCTCCTTCTTCTTCTTCCCCTTTTTTCCTTGCAACATCAGCGCCCCCTTCCCCCTCCCCCTCCCCCTCCCCCTCTTCTTCTCCTTTTTTTCCCTGCAGCGCATCAGCGCCCCTCCCTCCCCACCATCTTCTCCGCTGCCACCCCACCACCGGCGAAACCACCAACACAAACTTTATGTTTTTTTTTTTTTTTTTTCAAAGCTGTGTTTACCTTTTTTTTTGTTATTTGTTGAAAAAAAAAATTGTATTGTAATAAATTTGTTTGTTGCTGTTTGTGCTCGTTTTTTGTACTTTTTTTTTCAGATCTGTCGATGTCAGACAATCTGACATCGTCAGATCTGATATTATTTTTTTTGGAGACTCATTTTTGTCTTCTTGTATAGTTTCTATTTTTTTCAATAAATTTGTTAAAAAAAATGAAAATTAGGTACTATTTTGGAGACTCAAAGCTTGAGTGATGTCATAATTTTATCAAAAACTATCAAATAGTATTTTAGATACTCCCATTAATGATGAATTTTGATCAATAAAGTCTCTAAAATAACAATTATTACTGTTTAAAAATTTGTTAAAAACTCCATTGAGGATACCCTAACTAAAACAATATTGAATCAATGGAACTAGTGAAGTGTTGTATGAAGAGTGATAACTGCATCGTATGTTTGGAATTGAACAATTGATTTTTCATTCTCAAAAAAAACATGCAATTTCTGCACGCCACATTTAACGCACAAGACATGAACTGCACACACACACAGAGATCATGATTTTTAGTGCATGATCAAAGAAAACCAATATTCAACAGGAAATCTCAAAAGTAACATACTCAACCAAATACATCAAAAGGGAAGAAAATATTGGCCGAAAGAGAAATCACGCATTAACTGAATAAGACCAATTTGAAATCTACATTTCTGAAATGAGAATCTCTTCAAAAAGTTTAGATTGACCGATCAGTCAACTTTTTACTTACAAAATATGGGGGCCACACATATGTGAGGACCATTTCATACGAATAAAAAGCTGACTGACCGGTCAGTCTAGATTTTTTGAAGAGCTTTCCTTTTGAAATTTAATTCAACGTAATTTTTTCCATCAATGAAAGTCACTATTTTCAACTCAACAAGACTAACAAGAAAAGAAAGACAAAACAGAAAAACAACCCCTAGTACTAAACGATTGATAAAATCCTAAAATTTATAATGGAGACTGAAACCGTTGTACCGAAACGAAATAGAGTACTTATACAGATACTTCACTGTCCAATATAAATCCATCTTCTTCGAATTTCAGACATTGTTAATTAACTGTAATAGTATCACCCATTCTTGGAAAAGCCTTTAGAGCTGGAGCCATCTTTGCCCAACCTATCATCTTTTTGATCTTCTAATTCATCAGAAGAATCTAGAAGCCACTCTGGGATGTTGATGTTCGTTTCAAGAAAAGAATCATCTGTAAACCAACCCGACATGTCAACTGAATCAGAATAATTTGCAGTCGTCAGTTGTGGAAAAATGGTGTTTCTTGGAGGACTATTATCCTCCGAGGACTCAGAAGTAGACGACGACATGGTCATGTCCACTATTGTCGAAGTCGATGGTGAAGTGCTAGTTACTGGCCGAAGTTGCACTCTTTGTTGTACTTGAACATCCATTGCAGCACTTGTTTTGTTGATTTCTAAGTTGGGAAATTTAGGGGTAGGCATGAATTTGCAAGTTCTCGGATAAGATCGTTGTACGATAGATAAAGATGAACCCAACGTTGTTGTTGTACTGCTATTTTGCATGCTTTCTAGTGCTGTCACGCCCCGACCCGACCCCGCAAAAGGCCAAGCCCGGACCCGACACACGGACGGAGTCTCCTCTGTACCGCGGACGATCCGAAAACCCTAAAAACAATATAATACTTGCGAAAGCCATAAAATAATCAAAACAAGCCAACTTTCTATAAAACATACATTTCTTATTATCCAACTTTCCAAACCAAAAATGCCATGCATACTACACAGGTATTTATGCCACTAAACCATTAGCTATTAGCATGCATTTCTTCACTAGTCATCAGAGTATAAGTTTACAATTTTACAAACTTTAATCCATTACAACATAGGACCATTAAAGGTCTCAAAATAGGAAAATACATACAAGGCTACAAGCCTCAAAATTAAGCGACCTTCACGCAATATACATAACAAGCAAGGTTCGCACAAAAACTGGTAACCAACCACCAGCCAAAGCAGAGAAGTGCTATCACGGAAACACCTCCACCTGCTCCTCCTCCTCAATTACCTCGAGAGGGTCTGCTTCAACTACTCCTGTAAAAACATATTATAGAGAGGAATGAGCAAAAACTATTGCTCAGCGAGGGCAATTGGTCTCAAGGACGGAGATGAGAGGAGTATGCAATGCAATTAGCCAAGCAATACATACAAATCATATAAAGATACAACCAAAGCCAACAATAAAGCAAGGCAAGTATTTAAAGCTGCAAACACTCATTCAAAGGATACGATACTCTTTTCACGAGCAACTTTCAAACACGAATTCGATGACGACGCGCCGGCCCAAACCACCTTATAACACCAGTTTGAAATATCCCGGAAGTATCCATCAACCTACGACCCAAATCCCCCTGGGAGGCAACCCAAGCGAGAAAGGGAATAGCAGCGGAGCTAGAGCAACCAACACTGGCAACCCAAGGCTACCCAGAGAGGCCCATCACTCACGCGCGAGACACTATGCAATGCAAGACTCGATACAAGGCGATAAAGCCACACGTGGGAGAATAACAAAGTAGGTTACTCTCGCACGCAATAGCAGCAATTTGATAAGCAATTCAATCCAAAACAACTCAAACAAGTATTCCAAGTAATTCTAAGCATTCTATAAGCATAAAGACAAGAAAACACACAAAAACACAAATCGGCCCCAACTATCAAAACGCTACCATTTCCAAACGAGCCACGAGTTCTGGAAACCGACTTCGCCAACCCTCCTAGGTCACCATAAGGCACGTCTAAAGATCCCGAAACCTTACTTTACCCTAGAACTCGCGCAAAGCCCCGATTTTCCCCTTTCTCGTTTGAACTACAACTATACCCACCAAATACCCAACCAACGCCATAATCGCACCAAAAGTGCTTCCATGGCCTCCCGATACAATGCCAACAAGCAAAACGAGAAAACGCAAAAGTTGACCTAAACAACCCCGACTTTCCCAAAGGCATAATTCTCATTTTTTCCACTACGCAACCCAAAAAAACCACACATTTTAGCATTCTAGCATACCTAGCACGTTTCTACATCAACGGAAAGCATAACAGTGCAATTTCAACGTTTCAAGGTTTTACTATTCATAAAACACTATTTATTTCACAATTTAATTTGCAATCACAACATTTAACTGCAGAAAATGTTACAAAGCTATAAATACATGTTCTACAAATGCCAAGGAACATTCTAGAAGCATCAAATCGCTTTAAATAACGATCTACGGATAAATCTAAAAATTGACAAAGTTAACATACACAACGTATAAATGCGCAAATAACATGCTTCCCTCACCTTAGGTACTCCTAGTCGCTAGGAAAACAACGTTGGTTGCCTTGGAAACCACCCCGCACGAGCTCACGCGAAGATTGATCGTCTGGAAGGTGAAAGGTTTTTTTTTTTTCTTCAAGGAAGCTCACGGCCTGCTGCTCTTATTTTGCTGCTGTTTTTTTTTTTTATTAAGCTAAGTTATAAGCTTATAAGGTGTTAAATGGTCAAAGTTGGTCAAGGGCTAAGTCAAACTACTTAAGACTAGGTCAAAGGCCCCTATTTTGAGCGTTTTAAAGCCGTTTTAGCTAAGGTAAGATCAATTAAAGCTAGCAACATTTAAAATATAAAATTTAAGTCATCTAAATACTAGTTTTACTATTTGCTGAGGACTAGAAATCGTTATTTAGCTATCGCTCCTTAAATGCAATGCACGTTGCGACGGCGAGAAAGTAACAGTTAATTCACAAAGAATTTAAGGAAATATAATTTTCAAAATAATAAACAAAGAAAATTCACATTCCGGGCTCGGGTATTACAGGTGCAGTAGGAGGTGGAGAGTGGCTTCTTGGTTGAGAATGCATCGACGATTCAGCCTCATTGTTTCTTGGAATCTGACGCTTCTCCATCAATTTTTGATAATAGATTCTAAACAAGTCTTGGTTTTTACTCTCAAGCATTTCCCATGCGAGTTCAGCGAGAGCAGGCTCGATTTGTTCGTTGCTGGCGAGGGCACTCACAGTTTCCTCCTTGGTCTTGTAACGTTGCATGCATGGCTTTATCAGATCATTCTGAACCCTTCGTATCTCTTGCCAATTCGCTTTTCTTGGATCTCCACCAGACATTTTCTAAGTTTAATTGATCACAATATTTAATGTAATTGGTAGAGAGAAGTATTAGAGGAATTGAAATCAGGTTGTGTTTGATCACAATGTTTGTAGCTAGAGACGAGTTTTAGAGAGGAAATGAAAAAAATTCTGGTCGTGAATTGTGATGGAAGAGTTGATCATAATCAGCCCTAGGAGCTGTTTATATAGACTTGATATATATGATAGATAGCATGCATATAAGAAACAAGATTTTTATTCTGTAGCTTTCTTGGTTGAAACAATTGGTTTTCGAGAGATTGCGAGATTATTTTTGTGAGTGACATTTTTTTATATTTATTATATGATTTAGACCTTCTTTGAATAAAAAAAAAGAATTAGTTTTCTTGTTCGATTTGCTTCCCAACTAGGAGTAATTATTTAGTTCTTGTTACAAAATGAATTTCTGCACCATTAGGAAAATCGAGAATTGTATTTGTGACTCAACAAATGAACATTACAGCAACTGCGCTATTGCAAAGTTGGAAAAACAGTCTTGGGATGTTTGAGATTCTAAAGCTTAATTTCTGTGTTTTTGGGTTTATAGTTATCATAAATATTGTACAATTCGTAATACAAATCTTATGACTCAATTATTTATTTATTTATTTATATTTAAAGGGAGGCTTAATTAAGTTAATATTACATCATATACAAAGGTTATTACACCTGTCAGAAATCAATTTCAAAACATTTTGCATACAAAGTGAGAACTATTTCACTAGAACAAATGCCCAGTAGTATGATCATTTGATGACTCAATTTACAAACAAAATAATTCTGAGTTAGCATGTGATTCAGCAAAGGAAAATGGACGTTCTAGTCCGTGATGTTTCCCTCTTTTCTCAAATGAGTCCTTGAGTGTTTAAGAATCTCTTTGTAGGTCCTCAAAATTTAACACTGTTAGCTTAAATAGATGGAAAAGTACCACGTAGCCATTTAGTTTAGTATGATATCACTTTAGATGCGAGACGTCTGAAGATCTATTTTCATGGTGTAAGATTGTAAATGATATAAAATGACTTAAATCTCAATGAAGTACCAAAAATTATATATATATATATATATGGAAAAGTGAATGTTTGTATGAATGGACCAATTTGCCCCTCCGAGATTGTATGTGAATGTTTTACAGCTTGCTCTAGTACATTTTTTTTTTTTTTTTTTTTTACCCATGCATGGATATATGAAAATATTCGTTGGTTGGAATGGTTGGAACCTATAAAAATAAAAAGAACACAAATAGATATAGTTAAAGGTGAAAAAAGCCTATATATATAAATCTCATTTGCCATGTTGAATTTGCAGAGCTTTGCACTCCACAAAAAACTCACATCTCTTTTTGTTCCAATTAAAAAGGTCATCTTCAACTCCACATTTTCTTTTTACAAATAACTAACCTTTATCAACATCATCTATGCTGAATCCTTGATTCAGTTGTAAGTAATGATATATTACATTTATGAAAAATCAAACATAACAACCTTCACCTTCAAAAATTAATGATATCAGAAATAACCCAAAAAAAAAAAAAAAGCAGTTTAAGGAAATCAAAACGAAATAATAAAAAATCAAACATAACAACACAGGCACCACGATTTGGAACGGATGGATCATATATAATCATATCTTATCGTTCAAATCTTCCCATTCTTGGTTGAATTAATATTTAAGGAAATCAAAAAAGAAAAGCCATGAAATTACCAATTCTGTTTTATCAAAAACAAATTAATAATATGTGGTCTAACAAGTAAAAACAAAAACTTGATTATCATCAACAAATATACACGTTTTTGATTGCAACTTTTGATGCATCAAGACAAGAACTACACACAGCGGCATTGAGCGCGAAACCTTAATGATATTGGCCAAAAGAAAAATTATGCATTAACTGAATGAGACCAATTTGAAATCTACATTTCTGAAATTCAACTCAACCTAGTGCTGTCCATCAATCAAAGCCACTATTTTCAACCCAACGAGACTAACAAGAAAAAGAAAAGAAAGAAGGAAAAAAAAAAAAAAAAAACCCTTAAAGCTAAGTGAAGAGAAAACCCTAAAATTCATATACATGAATGCGTACTTTAACAGATACTTGATTGTCCAACAAGATAAATCCATCTTCTTTCCCTTTGAATAGTATCACCCATTCTTGGAGTAACCTTTAGAGCTCAAGCCATCTTTGCCCAACCTATCATCTTGTTTTTCTTCATCTTTTCCCTCATCATGAAGATCATGCAAGTTGTCTGTGTTTGTTTCATGGGAAGGAGAATCTGCAAGTCTCTGCTGGATTTTGATGTTTTTTTGAGAGATATAATCTTCTATGAGCCGAAAATCTTCCGAGATGTCAACCTGCGGGACGTTTTCATTTGTTTCAAAGGGAGAATCAACTATGAACCACTCCGAGGTGTCAAAAGAATCAGAGGTCGTCTTCAAGATTGTCGAAGCCAATGTAGTGCTTTCTTGTACAGCCGCCATTGCTGTGTTGCAGCTTTCTGCTTGATGCATCGATTGATCAGCCTCATCATTGTTTCTTGAAATCTGACGCCTTTCCTTCATCCTTCTATAATATTCTTCAAACCAATCTGGGTGTTTCTTTTCATAGTATTCCCATATAAGTTCAGTGAGACCAGGGTCGATATTTTCGTTGCATGCAAGGTGTCTCACAGTTTCCTCCTTGGTCATGAAACGTCGTCTCAAGCATTCATTCACCATAAGATTCTTCAAACAGATAATCTCTTTCGAAGTTAGTTTTCTTGGCTGATCTCCACTAGACATTATATTTTCTGAGTTTAGTTGACAATCTTGGTGGAGAAAGTTAATTTTAGAGGAATAATGGTGGTCGCTAAAGAGAAGTTTTAGAGAGGAAATGAAATGAAATCTGGGCTCCGTTTGTTTGCCGTAAAATAACTTGCTTGTGTAAAATATTTTTCGTGAAAAGTGTTTTCTTGGAAAATAAAATATTTTACATGGCTCCGTTTGTTTGCCGTAAAATAACTTATTGAGGGAAAATAGAATACTGAAAAATATTTTCTGGTGTTTGGATGTACGGTAAGTTCGGTAAAATGTTTTCTTATCCCAAAGGACATGAAAACATTTTACATAATTTTGTACTAGCCGCAATTGTTGACCGGAAAATATTTTACGGTTGACCAATTTTCCGGTGTTACCAAACACCGTAAAATTAAGAAAAAGCAGCCGCAATTTTTGACTGGAAAACATTTTACGGTTGACCAATTTCCCAGTGTTACCAAACACCGTAAAATCCGAAAAATATTTTCCAGTAAAATATTTTACAGCAAACAAACGGAGCCCTGGTTGTGAGTTGTGATGGATGAGTTGAAGATCATAATGAGCCGTAGGAGCTGTTTATATAGAGTACTTAATTAATATACATGGTAGCTATGGAAACTAGCTAGATAGCATATAGGAAACAAGATTTTTATTCCGAAAATTTCTCGGTTTTTTTTTTTTTTTAGAACAGTTGGAAATGCCCCCACTCAACCAACCCACAAGACAAAAACTAGATTAACCACCACCCGAAGATGGGGGTACGCCAGCGTCCCCTTGTCTGGCCTAACAGCTGAGTTTGAACTAAAACCCCCATGGTGCAGCGGTCTGACCCAAGACATGCACCAGGTAAGTCAATGTATGATTCCCTTATGACAAACACTCTAGCCTTTCCGCTTTACATCCATTCACTCTCACAGTGACTTGAACCCAAGACCTCCCTTGAATGAAATGGAATCTTTACCATCTAGGACGACTCTTGGGGTCAAAATTTATTGGTTTCAAGAATTGGTTTTCTTGTTTGATTTATTTATTTCACATTATATTTTTCTCATAACGTTATAACGTAACCATCAGTTGGAACCAATGCAAACTTACATTTTAATCATTTGTGTGAAACAATTACATTGGTCATGTTCATGCATGCATGCAAAAAATATTGTTCTAAGCAAGCTGTTAAACACGTACTTGCAATCAAGGGGGCAAATATTAGGGCAAATTGGACAAATAGTCCATATTGTTTACAAGTTTTTGACAAATAGTCCTTATTGTTTTAGAAGTTATACGGTTAGTCCCATTGTTTGTAAAATTCTCACCGATAGTCCTTATTGTTTCAAATGTCACTCAGTTAGTCCTTATTATTTGTAAAAATCTCTCCATTAGTCCTCAATGTTTGCAAATAGGCTAAAACCATTTTAGTCCCTAAGGTTTGTCCTAAAAATCAAATTGGTCCCTAAGGTGTGCAAATGTCACGTCCCAAGCCCATAACCCCAGACCTGCAGGCAAGATTAGTATTGTAGGCATAAGAGAATAACTACTTGGGCCCTCTTTACTACTGGCCCAAAATGGTTAACCAAAGTTATTTTTTATATCCACAACACCCACTTATAAACCACTCAAACACACTATATTCTTCTGATGTGGGATGTCACATACACCCCCTGTTAAGGACCTGACGTCCTCGTCAGGAGCACACACACCTAGGACCAACCAGGCAGTGAAGGATTCTAGAGGTGGCTCCTACGAGTTCAAGAGGTGGCTCCCACTGACCTTCTAGGTGTTGAACTTTGTCGCGCATAGTACTTAGCTCCTGCATCGGCTAGTGACCTGCTCTGATACCATTCTGTCACGACCCGAGTCGGGACTCATGAACCCGCAGGCGAGACTAGTGTTGTAGGCATAAGAAACAACTACTTGGGCCTCTTTTCTACTGGCCCAAAATAGTTAACCCAAGTTATTTATTATACCCACAACACCCACTTATAAAGCACACAAACACACTATATTCTTCTGATGTGGAATGTCATAGCAAAAAGCCTAATTTAGTCCCTGCGGTTAGTTCCTTGTTAACGGTCAACCCATTAGTTGTGTAAAATAACGCTCATGCCCCTGCCTTTAAATTCTTACTAATGTGTTAAACAAACAAAAAAAAAGGCATGATAGCCGACCTTTTCTTGTTGAAAAAATTACAAGAAAATTGATTCATTAAAAGTTTTAATTTCTTTAAGCCTAAAAGTGTATATATGTGGTGGGATGATACTTATCCCAAGACTATAAAACAAAGAATCTTGGAAATATATCATTCAAATTTTATTACTTTCTTGGTATTAGCTTTTACAACATGGTTCTTGATTTTCTTTTTGTTTTTTGTTTTCATTTCTTTTTGGGTTAATTAATATCTTTCACTTCGTAAACATTAAATTCACTATAATAAAACATACTTTGACCAAAGAATCTTTGCTTTCATTTCTCTATGTCTTAATTTATTTTCTCTAAAAAGATTCCTTAATTAAATTTAAGCTGACAATATACACGTGTTCTCTTTGCTTTGTGTTAGCTGGACCTTTTTCATTGCTTCCATTTACATCCATTTCTTTTCCATTTTTTGTTCTCTTCGGCTAAATTTTACAAGTTAATATAAACAAAGAGACATCTCATCATGATGCAAGTGTTTTGTAAATACAATTGTATACCAAAATCTAGATTTTCTAGAAGAAGTTCAAGAACTGATTGTGGTGGTCCAATTTTATTTTTTAAGCTGATAGCTTTTTCCCTTAAACTATAAAAAACTAACACTAAAATATCATATATGCAAAGCTAATAAACAACATAATCAAACATAATATATCTAAAATAAACTGTAAACCATAACATAATATACTACATTATTATTAAAATTGTTTGAGAAAAAACTAAAGAAAAAACCCTACTAACCTTTTAATTTTTTAAACAATTTCAGAGGCCAAAAAACCAACCAGAATGATCTAAATGCGAAGAAGCACTCACGTCCGCCTAGAATATTTCTTAATTTTTTTTATGTTTGATCATCCATTTCCGTCTGTGTGTGTGTGTACGTGTGTCGAAAAGAGAGAAGAATAAGAAGGGGGTGGTGGGTGTTAGAATAAAGACCAAAAAAAAAAAAAAGTCAAATCCCACCCGCTTTTCCCTGTAAAAAGGGGAGTGCCGACGTGGCACTCCCCTATTCATTCCATGGGTGAATTATTTTAGCTTTTTTTTAAAATGCTAAATGACATTACTACCCTTTAAATGGTTAATTCTAACGGTAGACAACTAATGGCAGGGACTAAATTGGGCTTTTTGCATACCTCAGGGACCAATTTGGTCTTTAGGACAAACCTCAAGGACTAAAATGGTTTTAACCTATCACATTGAAGACTAATGTAGAGACATTTGCAAACAATGAGAACTAATAGAGAGACTTTGCAAATAATATGGACTAACTGAATGACTTGTAAAACAATGAGGGCTATTGATGAAACTTTTACAAACAATGGGGATTAACTGCATGACTTTTAAAATAATGAGGACTATTTGTCAAAAATTTATAAATAATAAAGACTATCTAAAAAGATTTCCAAAGCGCAAGGTCTCATTTGAGAAAAGAGGAAAAGGTCAAGGACTTGTATGTCCTTTTCTTGATTTGGATTATGATTTAGTAATTTAGTAAAATTCATTTCTATTATTTATCAAGGCCGAATCATATTTATATTATGTTTTTCATTTCTTGCCTATTCTATTCTTTTCTTTTTTGTTAAAAAAATTGCTTAAACCATAATAAAACTCATACAACGAAATCATGCTTAAACCGTTTACTAAGTAATTTTATAAAATAAGCATTACAAATCATATTTTTTTTATCAAATGCATTTTAAAGTCCAATAAAGTATGAACAAGCCTTGTTTGAACTTAGTTTAAGGTCCAAAGCACCTTCAGGACGTAAATCTACAAAATTTGATAAAATGAGATATAATTATTTATATATAGTTAGCACTGTAGAGACTCTTATGTCACTGTATATGTCAGTTCCCTTGCAGTGTGTTGCTCAATTCCCTTGCTGTACGTGGCTTGGATCTATAATCATTTTAAAAGATACTTATTTATGTTTTCAACTTAATTTAATAAAAAAAAATTAGAATATGTAATGCTAGCTTATTTTTTGACAGTTATTACTAAATGTCATCGCTAATAACGACATAATTTACTAACAGAGTGTTTGGAAGCAATTCATGTGTGGAATTCATTTCATTTATACAAATGAATTCTCTTGTTTGAAAATCTAAAATAATATTAAGTCAATCCTGTTATTTGTAAATCCAAATTGTGTTTGGAACACATGTGAAATTAGAATTAACATTTGTATTTTACTTAAATAGCCTTCTTTTATTCAATTGAAATTAGGCTATTATATAAGCGTTATCTTCTCAATCCATTATTAATTTTTGGTACTATCATAAAAATCCTAAAGAAAAAGTAAAAAATAATAAAACAAAGAAATATTTTCAAAAAATTTAAACATTACAAACTAATCATAATAAGATTAAGTTCAACCGTAAGTTTAAAATGGAAAAATAACTATACAACATTTTTTATAAGTATATCAAATGAATTAAGATATCTCATCTAAAGCTTTGGTTTAGTTTAGTTTAGTTTAGTTTATATTAAATAAATTAAGACAAAAGATTACAAGGCAATAGTACTAGAAAATACTAATTCTAAGATTGCCAAGATATCACATATTTCAGATCTGGTAGAAGTCAAAAAAGAAGAGTTATGAGAAGAAAGATGATTTTGACTTAGCATAAAAATGATTGCGAAGCATATAAAACACTTGCATGAAAAAGATTCAAAAGTTTTCATATTTAAAATACGTATGGTTTTTTCTTTTTTTAGTTTTTGACTATTCCTAGCAAAGTCAAAAATCTGAGGGTAGTTTTGTCGTCAAAATATTAGCATCAGAATTAGAAAACGTGAATTTGTAAATTCCACCTCCTGAGTTCGGATTTGAGTAAGACTTGTACAAATCCAAGAATTATAAATCTTGGATTTGTAATTCTTTAAAAAGGTGCAACCAAATAAAAAAACTTGGATTTGCAAGTAATTTTAGAAAATAAGCATTACAAATTATTCTTTTCACGAATTTACTAAGTTAGCAACAAAAATTTGAATTGTCATCGTTAACTCATGTTCCTTTGCTATTTGTTACTAAATTAGTAATAAAATTTTGTTGCGGTCCCGTCGCTCTTTTGCAACTACTTAGCGATGAAAAATAGTCGGTCGCTATGCCCTAATTTATGACGATGTAAGAGGAGCCAACGATTTACTCTGTACTTTTGGATTTTGTTTAGGTACAATTGTTTTTATTACATAGCCAAAAAAGGTAAACTAGTGTTGTTTCCAGATTTTTGGATTTCTAGATTTCTGATGGTATGGTTTGCAGTTGGTGTTGTCAACTCAAAACTCTGTGATATATTACATAAGAGCAAAAACAATTCATTCTCATCAATAAACATACATTTTTAGAATGCCACCTTTTTTTCTATATATATTTCTATACTTCTCGCATATAATAATAGTGAAGAATTGAAGATGACACAATTATATTGATGAATGAACAGTTTCTTATTATTAAATTTCTTTACGAGTTGATTTAGATCTGAAAAAAAAAAGCCCCTGAAAAGTAACATCGGTCTATGTATTAGTTACCAATATTCAGTATTAAATTTATTTACTATCTTTATTGGGCGTGCTTTATAAGAGCAACTATTGAAGCTTTCTTAAATAGCAATACTTTATTGCTAACCAGAACAATGTTGAGTCAATGAAACTAGTGAACTGTTATATGAAGATTGATAGCTGCAATTGTATGTGTAGAAACAATTGATTTTTCATTCTCATAAAAAAACATGCACTTTCTGAATGCCAGATTTAGTGGATGATCAAAGAAAACGAAAGAAATTCCCCCACATTATAATAATATTGGCCAAAAGAGAAATTATGCATTAACTGAATAAGACCAATTTGAAATCTACATTTCTGCAAATTTAATTCAACGTGTGCAGTCCATCAATCAAAGCCACTATTTTCAACTCAAAGAGACTAAAAAGAAAAGAAAAAACGAAAAAAACAACCCTTAAAGCTAAGTGAAGTGAAAACCCTAAAATTCATACACTTGAATGCGTACTTTTTCAACAGATACTACATTGTCCAAGATAATCCATCTTCTTTAATTCCCTTTTCAATTGACATCATTAGACATTGTTAACTTTGAACATATAGTATCACCCATTCTGGGAAAAACCTTTAGAGTTCAAGCCATCTTTGCCCAACCTATCATCTTGTTTTTCTTCATCATTCCCCTGAATATCATGCAAGTTGTCTGTGTTTGTTTCATGGGATGGAGAATCTGCATGCCTCTGCTTGATGTTCATGTTTGTTTGAGAGAAATAATCTTCTATAATCTGAAAATTTTCTGTAATCCTCTTCGAGATGCCAACCTTTGGGATGTTTTTATTTGTTTCAAGGGAAGAATCAACTGTTAACCAATCCGAGATGTAAAAAGAATCAGAGTCAGAAGTAGACGACGACATGGTGGTCGTCTTCAAGATTGTCGAAGCCGATGTTGTAGTGCTGCTAGTTACTGCAGGACGATGATGTTGCATGCTATCTTGTACAGCCGCCATTGCAGCAGTACTTGGTGTGTTGCTTTCTGGTTGATGCATCGATTCAGCCTCATCATTGTTTCTTGAAATCTCACGCTTTTCCTTCATCCTTCTATAATAGTTTTTAAGCCAATCTGGTTTTGCCTTTTCAAGATCTGCCCATAGATATTCAGTGAGAGCAGGGTCGACATTTTCGTTGGATGCGAGGTGTGTCATAGTTTCCTCCTTGGTCATATGATTTTTCAAGCATTGTTTGATCATAAGCTGCTGCACCCTCCGAAGCTCTTCCAAACTGGGTTTTCTTGGCTGATCTCCACTAGACATTTTCTGAGTTTAGTTGACAATCTTGGTGGAGAAAGTTAATTTTAGAGGAATTGAAATCGGGTTGTGTTTGATCACAATGGTGGTAGCTAAAGAGAAGTAGTTTTAGAGAGGAAATGAAATGAAATCTGGTTATGAATATTGTGATGGATGAGTTGTTCATAATCAGCCCTAGGAGCAGTTTATATATAGACTTTTATTCCCCGACTTTCTTGATTTCAAGAATTAGTTTTCTTGTTTAATTTGCTTCACAACTATGAGTTACTCATTAGTTGTATGTTATATTTCTCATATAACGTAGTAGTTTTTTTTTTTTTGCTGAATCAGTAGGAAAATTTTATTAGGAAAAGAAAAGAAAAGAAGCAAGTGTAAAGAAAATATATCAAAAGCCAAGTCTACGAGGTGCAGAACCATCACAACTCATGGAAGCGGCAAGAGAAACAACAACAAAGCCACCAAATCACTCAAGTCCACAAAGGATCAAACTACTGGGAGATAAAACAAGCTCTATGTAAAAAATGACGGTTAAGGGAAGTCATCTTAATGGGGCTTCTAACTTGGGCTTTCAGAGCCACTTCTTCACGGATGCACACGAGAATTTCCTTCTCGATCGATGCCTCATCTCTAAAGAGCCTTTTGTTCCTCTTAGTCCAGATGTGATAGATAAATGCGCCCAGGATCAGCCGGAAGAGGTACTCCTTAACGTTGTTTCTATCTGCAAAAGAAGAACCGAGTTTAATGATATCATCAAAAGTGAAAATAGGAACGTCAATAAGGATAAATATCAAACTTTCCTTCCAAATACGCTTGATGAAACAATATTCGAAGAAGAGATCGATGATCTCTTGTCTCTAAAGATTGGTGGCAGAAGATGCAGTGGGCATGGTTGATGCTACCCCAACAGAGAAGACGATATCTAGTAGCAAGACGATCGAGTCATGCAAGCCAAGTGATAAAACTGTGCCTGGGGATGTTGTGGGAGAACCAGACAATAGAGTGCCAATTGACATGGAGGCCTTTTTCACGGACATATTCCCAAGCTTTTTTAAATGAGAAGCTTCCATTAGAGGCGAGAGACCAATCAAAGGAGTCATGAGCTGGCAAATGGGGAAGCCCAAAGCGCTCGAAGGGATCAAGAAGAGAAAAATCTTGAGGGTGAGCCGGCCAATTCCAAGAATAATTACCAATGACATCCGAAACTCTACTATGCCAAAAGAGGATGCGGTGGTTGTAAAGGTGAGATAACCGTCCCTCAGGATGCCAATTGTCATGCCAAAAGAAGGTGCTATGACCGTCGCCAGTACAGTGATGGAAAAGTAAATTTTTTTGTGAATTGCCCTTTTAATTGCATGTAAGTATTGGACACCTTTTTTTTTTATTTATTCAAGGGAAGTCAAAGTCGTACAATATATATTAAGGATGTAACCAGTGAGACTCGAGCTCTCGTAGCCTTTCGCATATATAATGAAAAACATACCATTAGACCACAGAACAACTTTTGCTTCAGTATAATTTTTTTTTACCCATGCATGCATACATGGAAGTATTTGTTCGTTGGAATTAATGGTTGGAACTTGGAAGCTTAAAAAATACAAAATAAAAAAACAACGGCAGATAGTTGGTGAAAAGAGCCTATGTAAACCTCACTTGGCATGTTGAATTTGCACAACGTTGCACTCCACAAAAATTCATCTTCTGCCAGTAGTTTGGTCTAGTGATATTTTTCCATTTTAAGTACAAGAGGTCTAATAACTTGAATTTGTACAACGTTGCACTCCACATATTCTTTGCATTTGGTCTTGTCAACTTAAAACTCTGATAAGCAAAAACAGTTCATTCTCTTCAACAAATCATACATTAATTTATTGCACACTCTATTTAAGAATTTCTATCATTTAAAGCAAGAATCATATCACTGAACTGAATGGAATGCCACTTTTGACGCAACAAGACATGAACTACACACAGCAAGTATTAAACGCGAAACCTTAAAAGTAATCTTCTGCCAAAACATGAAAACTAAAGAAATTCGCACAAATGATAATATTGACCAAAGAGAAATCATGCATTAACTGAGTAAAGACCAATTTGAAATCTACATTTCCGTAAATTTAATTCAACGTAATCGTCTCCATCAATCAAAGTCACTATTTTCAACTCAACGTGGGAAAAAAGATAAGAAAAGAAAAGAAAAACCCTTAAAACTAAGTGAAGAGAAAACCCTGAAATTCATATATTTGGATCCGCATGCACTTCAACAGAGAATTCATATCTTTCCCTTTTTCAGTTGACATCATCAGACATTGTTAACTTTGAATAGCATCACCCATTTTTGGAAGAACCTTTAGAGCTCAAGCCATCTTTGTCCAACTAATTATCGTCTTGTTGTAAGTTGTCTGTGGAGAAACTAGATTGGTTGCAAGAATTGGTTTCCTTGTTTGATTTGCTTCACAGCTAGGAGTTACTCATTAGTTGCTTGGAAATTTAATTTCGTAAGTTTGGTTCCAGGAATTAGGAGAAAAAAGAATTACCTCAATGCAAAGGCAGTGTATTATATCCAAGTCTTGAACCAAAAAAATAAAAATAAAATATTATTACTGTCGCACAACAACTCATTATAATCCGATGTACTGAGTTCTTCGACTTCCATTACCAAAAAAAAAAAAAAACTCATAATTCGAATATGGATTGGGCAAGAACCTTAAAACAAATGAGAGTTCAAACAATGGCTTCAGTGTCCATTGACAAAAAAAGAAAAAAGAATAAAGAAGCCATATCAAGGCAATGGATCGGTTTTTATTATTTTTGATAAAGGAGAAATTATGGTTCGAACTCAAAATTTTAAATACAATATATTATTATTTGATCATTCTACTTGACTCTTGAGTATTAGTTTCTATTATTTTACGTACTACTTGAGTATCAGTTTCTGTTATTTTACGTACTAAGAATCATCATAAATTAGCCTAACCAAATTGAAAATTAGCATTGAATATAGAGATTTGGATAATGTTATATGTTACGAGAAGATCTAATTGTAAACATTGACCCTCATAAAACTGATCACATCAGGTGATCTATATGTTTACCAAAATCGATGCAGCTGATGGCAAGATGGTAGCATAAGTTTGCCCAAAGGAGGTATTGCGCGTCAATTTGATGCATCATCATTTATGAGTGACGTTATGATATTATAAGGATGTATCAATTCCTTTTTTGGTAAAGATTATGTTTACTCTTGAATCAAAAAAAAAAATATATGTATACTCACATGGAGAAAGCAATAACAAATTCTCTTAAATGCAATTGTTGGATTATGTTGTTGAACAATTTAATTATCTTACATGAATAAATTAGGGTATTTATGATCAGTATCTAAAATCTTAAACTATTTTGTTTAATATCAATTAATTTTAAAATAAATTCTCAAACTAACTAATATGGGATCTTTCGGATTTCAAGGATGTCTACAACCGCTTCTTGATTCTATGAGGAATTAATGGAAAACTCTTTACTTTGGAGTTCAGTATTTCACACATTAATGAGATTCATACATGTGAATCTCGCTAATAATGTAAAATTACTGGGTCAGTCTAGAGTTTTCTTGAAATTATAACTATTTAATTTGTAAGATCAATGTTGACTCTTTTATGACTCTGAATACTAGATTTTGTGTTGGACTGCGTCACTCCTTTATCTTTTCACCCGTCATTTCTATTATAAAAATTTATGTATTAAATGTCAAATAACTTATATATATGATAAAGATCTTATTAAATAGAGATAAGTGAAGGCCTTTTTTTTTGGTTGGGATAGATGAAGGATGACATATAACAATATAATTGTTTGTATTATTGTACAATTGTTTTCGTATTTCTGGAGTTCTAACTCAATTGTCATGGTTCAGCTACCTCGCAATGATCATTTGTGAGGAATAGCCATTCTAAACAATCATTTGGTTTGGTTCATTATAATTCATTTGGAATAAGCTAACCTTATAAAAACATACAAAAGGAGAAAAATAAAAAAACATTTATTGTGCAAAAATTGGGTTACGCGTGATATTGGAAAAAAAATTAGATTCATTTTAAAATCTTCTTTTTCTATACATATATATACATCTCAAATTGAATCCGATCTTTTTCCTAACCCAACATATAACTTTTGCAACGATGTAACGTTTTAAGGACATAAAAATATATTAAATGCAATGAAATAGAATTAAATAGCTCAATAAAAAGATAAAAGACCAAAATGTCATTTAATCTTAAGGTTTTGTTTGATAGAATTGATGTCATGGGAGAATCTGGATAAAACTAAAAGCTCGAGGGGGAGTTTGGGATTTAGGCTAAATCTAGTAGGGGAAAATGAAATTCTCTCCATCGGGCCTATGGTCCCTTTCTAGTATTAGCATTCGCCAAATCGAATTGAAAACCAGCATTGACTAAAGAGCATTGAATACCCTAATGGATAAGATTTAGAGTAATGTTTTATGTCACTCTATTATCTTTTCACCCTTCTTTTGTATGGTAAGAATTCATGTACTGAATATCAAACCTCTCGTATATATAGTAAAAATTATACTATATAAGCAAATATGA
Source organism: Ehretia macrophylla (assembly GCA_037974665.1). Classification (NCBI taxonomy): domain Eukaryota; kingdom Viridiplantae; phylum Streptophyta; class Magnoliopsida; order Boraginales; family Ehretiaceae; genus Ehretia; species Ehretia macrophylla. The sequence continues at coordinate 9,878,926 of CM075776.1, read as the reverse complement.
TTGAGTAATATATAACATTGCTCTAAGATTTAATAATACTCAATTATATTGATGAATGAATAGTTTTTTATTATTGAATTTCTTTATGGATCGAGATCCTGAACAGAAAGCCCTTGAAATCTAACGTCATTATGTATATTAGTTACCAATGCCAATACTAAAGTCATTCTATTTTTTGTTTACAAGGAGGCTAGCACTGAGAGATTAAAAATTCACAAGTCTAGAGGATGTTTTATCCTATTTGTTAAATTCAATAAGAGAACAAAGTTCATCCGGAGGGTGATCTAATGGCTGACTTCCAAACTTTGGTGAAATTAACAAGGCAATCCGCACATTTGTTAATTTATCGAAAGAGATGTTGCAATTGATAATCCCTCTTACTTCTTAGGATATTCTGAAAATCTTCAAGGCTTGGTCTTAATGGACTGTGAGCAGCGTACCTACGCTGTGCAGTGTTCAATACTAAATTCATTTAGAAAAATGCTAAATAATATTTTATTTTATCACTCAAATACTACTTTTTATGTAGATACTTAGTTGACATATTAAAAATTAAATATACATATAAAAGATGATATTTAAATCATAAAAATAAAATAATATATAACAATTCTCATTCATTTACCATCTTTATCGGGCATGCTTAATTTATAAGGGCAACAATTGAAGCTTTCTTAAATGGCGATACTTTATTACTAACTAGAACAATGTTGAATCAATGGAACTAGTGACGTGTTATATGAAGTGTGATAGCTGCATCGTATGGGTAGAATTAAACGATTGACTTTTTATTCTCATAAAAAAACATGCACTTTCTGCATATGCCACATTTGACGCTCAATAAATCAACTGGACACGCACACGCACACTCAGATCAAAGAAAATCAATGTCCAACAGGAAATCTCAAAAATACTATTTCGCCAAATACAAACGAAAGAAATTCCCCCACATTATAATATTGGCCAAAAGAGAAATATTGCATTAACTGAATAAGACCAGTTTGAAATCTACATTTCTACAAATTTAATTCAACGTAATCCTCTCCATCAATGAAAGTCACTATTTTACACTCAACAAGACTAACAAGAAAAGAAAGAAAAAAAAAACTAAAAACAACTCTTAGGACTAAGTGATTGAGAAAACCCTGTGATATGGGTAAAAATTCAACCTTATGTATATAGACGAAATTGATCCTGAACTTCGAGTACAACTAAAACTGAGGTTCCTACTCAAGGAAGATTGACCTTGCCAAGGTTTCTCGCCTGATCTCCGCACCTCAACCAGAGAGGGCAAGTCAGGTCTTCCACGAAAGACTGACTTTCGCACCTCGACTACCTCTCGATGACATCCTAAATCTGACCTCCCGATGACATCCCAAGTCAGACCTCTCGATGACGTCCCAAAATAAGGACAGGTGTCGACAGCAGAAATGGACAACACATCTCGTACAGTACAGAGATGTCAGATTCTTTCTTATCCACAACTATAAAAAGACACTTACAGTCTTCGAAGGAACCAGCTAAGAGATTGGGCATACATGCCCTTTTCTCTATCTCACTCTCTTACTCTCCTTTTGCTTATATGCAATTGAGGCCACAAAACTGACTTGATCGTCGGAGAGAGCCCCCGGGGACTTCCCCGAGGTCCTTTGTTTTGCAGGAAAAATGCTACCGGAGCGGAAGCACGAGCCCATTTGGCGGGACTACGCGCCCATCTGGTACGTCACCAAATTTTGACCTTAACACCTTGAAATTTATATATTTGAACTTAGTAACTTTTTTTCTTTAGTATGAATGGAATCATAGGTTCGAAGCCCAATCCTGCCCTCAAGGTTCCACTCCTGACTCCCTTGATACATTTTCAGGATGCAACTCTACACTTGAGATTTTATCAGTTGGTGATCGAATTTCGCCACATTATTCGTTTCCCTTGTCTTCAAGGAAAAAAAATAGTGAAAGAGCCTTTATAAACCTCATTTGGCATGTTGAATTTGCAGAACTTTGCACTCCACAAAAACTCACTTCTCTTTTTGTTCCAATTAAAAATGTCATCGACAACTCCACATTTTCTTTTACAAATACCTAACCTTTAACCAACATCATCTATGTGGAATCCTTAATTAATCGATTAGCAACGGGTGGGTCATTAATCATATCTTATGGTTCAAATCTTCCAATTCTTCGTGAATTTTTAAGGAAATCAAAACGAAATTTATCAAAAACAAATTATTAATAATGTGATCTGATCAGTAAAAACACTTGATTCTTATCAACAAACATACACTTCTTGATTGCAACTTTTGATGAAACAAGACAAGAACTACACACAGCATTGCACGCGAAACCTTAGTGATATGGGCCAAATTAAAAGAGAAATTATGCATTAACTGAATAAGGCCAATTTGAAATCTACATTTCTGAAATTTAATTCAACCTAGTCCTGTCCATCAATCAAAGCCACTTTTTTCAACTCAAAGAGACTGAAAGGAAAAGAAAAGAAAGAACGAAAAAAAACAACTCTTAAAGCCAAGTGAAGAGAAAACCCTAAAATTCATATACTTGAATGCGTACTTTTTCAATTGACATCATTCATCAGACATTGTTAACTTTGAATAGAATCATCCATTCTTGGAGAAACCCTTAAAGCTTAAGCCATCTTTGCCCAACCGATCTTGTTTTTCTTCATCTTTCCCCTGAAGATCGTGCAAGTTGTCTGTGTTTTTTTCATGGGAAGGAGAATCTGCAAGCCTCTGCGAAATGTTGATGTTTGTTTTACGGAAATCATCATCTGTAAGCCGAAAATGATCTTCTATAATCCTCTCCAATATGTTAATCTGCGGGATGTTTTTATTTGTTTCAAGGGGATCAGAATCAACTATTAACCACTCCGAGATGTCAAAAGAATCAGAATCAGTGGTAGACGACGACGACGACATGGTCGTCTTCTTCAAGATTGTCGAAGCCAATGTTGTAGTGCTTTCTTGTACAGCAGCCATTGCAGCACTTGCTGATTTGCAGCTGTCTGGTTGATGCATCGGTTCAGCCTTATCATTGTTTCTCGAAATCTCACGCTTTTCATTTATCCTTCTATAATAGTCTTTAACCCAATCTGGTCTCTTCTTTTCAAGGTCTTGCCATAGATATTCAGTGAGTCCAGGGTCGACACTTTCGATCCATGAAAGGTGTGAGATAGTTTCCTCCTTGGTCATATGATTTTTCAAGCATTGTTTGATCATAAGCTGCTGCACCCTTCGAAGCTCTTCCAGACTGGGTTTTCTTGGCTGATCTCCACTAGACATTTTCTGAGTTTAATTCACAATCTTGGCGGAGAAAGTTAATTTCAGAGGAGTTGAAATCAGGTTGTGTTTGATCACAATGGTGGTAGCTAACGAGAAGTTGTGGAGGAAATGAAATGAAATCTGGTTGTGAATTGTGATGGATGAGTTGATCATAATCAGCCCTAGGAGATGTTTATATAGACTTGATAGCAATAGAAACTAGATAGCATATAGGAAACAAGATTTTTATTCCGCAACTTTCTTGGTTTCAAGAATTGGTTTTCTTGTTTGATTATTCCCAACTATGAGTTACTCATTAGTTGTAGTTATATTTCTCTTATAAGGTTTTTTGTTATCACAAAATAATTGGACTAGTTTTACACTACTAAATTTTTCTCATTATATATGTAATATATTATCAGTAAATCAATCTAAATCATGAACGTAGAGCACCTCAAATTAAACTTATGACATTAGTCGCGGAGCTAGATGCACACCTTGACATAACCCCCTTCTAATCTAATGGTATTTTAGTCATTTCCATCATTATTAAAAAAAAACCCTCCCCATTTTGATTACCAACCTAACCCCTCCCCCCATATAAATTGTAAACTGGTGCTCGTATTTGATCAATATTACATATAAATTGACATAACCCCCTTCTAATCTAAACAATTCTATTTCCTTCAACTGCTTAGCCTGAGGCCGCTTTGCTTAACATCAAATAACTCTTGCTCTGTTTGATAAATGGCATTTGAACTTTAGTTGTAGCATATTGATTGAATTGATTCCAGTTTTTTCCCTTTTGACAAGCAATATCTTATTTAACTTTTCGCTTTCTTTATTGAAAAAAATATATTATATGTAATGTATGAAAATTTTACACTTAATTGCTAATACCTCCAATATGGAACTCATATATATAAATGAATTGTTGTCTATAACTTCTTGACTCTGGGAAGAGCTCTTCGTCAAGATCTTAGTCTTTTACATATTAGTGGGATTCATAAATATGAATCTCACTAATAATGTGAGACTAATAGCTCAGTCTAGATTTTTCTTAAATTAATCACTATGTTAGAGTCATCGACTCTTTTACAACTTTGTACTATTGGATTATCCGTAAGACCAGAAGTCACCCCTTCACATTTTTATTCATCTTTTGTATTATAAAAATTTATGTATTAAATGTTAAATTTTTTACATATATGATAAAAATATTTGAATAGATAAATGATTGACATATAACAATGCTCTTGTTTGTATTATTGTACAATTGTTTTCATATTTTTGGATTTCTGGAGTTGTGATGGTATGCTTTGTCATTTAGTCTTGTCAACAAGACATGAGCTTCACACACACATATATGCTAAAACAGAGAGGGCTGCGCACGCAAATTAAAGTTAATCAAGCCTGATTTTAGTGCACGATTTACCCTTCAACACATTTCTAAGATATTACGCAATATTGAACAGGAAATCTCAAAAATATTCTAGTGCCAAATTCATGAAAACCAAAGAAATCCCCACAAACAATATTAACCAAATTAAAAGAGAAATCATGCTTTAACTGAATAAGACCTTTTTGAAATCTACATTTCAGAAATTTAATCCAACATAATCCTCTCCATCAATCAAAGTCACTATTTTCAACTCAATGAGGCAAAAAACTAAGGAAAAAAAAAATAAGAAAAAAAAACCACCCTTAAAATCATCTTAGTCCAACCTATTGTCGTCTTGTTGTTCTTCATGATTCCCCCGGAGATCATGCATGTTGTCTGTGTTAGTGTCACGCAAAGGAGAATCTCTAAGCCACTGCGAGATTTCATCAATATCAGAATCATTGGCAGTGTTCATCATTGTTTTAGGGTAAGAATAATCTGCAAACCAACCCGAGGTGTCAAGAGGATCAATGAAATTGTCAGTCAGGTCTGGAAAAATGGTGTTGCTAATCTGCAGCTGCTGCTGCGTGCTGCTTTCTGCGCCCGATCGCAATCCAGGGGTAGGCATGAACTTGAAGATTTCCGGATTCGATCGTACGACCGTATAACCCGATGATCTATTGGTATCAAATGAAAGTTGCATGTTTTCTACACCCAATGCACCGCTTGTTGTGCTGCTATTTTGCGTTTGCTGCATGGTTGTTTTCAAGATTGTCGAATCCGGCATGCTCGATTGACCCAACGTTGTACTGCTGCTAGTTGTACTTGTGTTATGTTGATCATGCTGCATGCTTTGTGCACCCAATACTCCATGATGATTTCCTCCATTCTTGCTGATCAAGAATCCATCAGGGCTAGGCCTGACCATGTTCAAGATTTCTCGAGTGGATTTAAGCCTCTTAACTGGACGTTGCATGCTGCTTTCTACATCCATCAATGCACCGCCGCTTATGTGATCTGGTGGAGGGTGGTGGTGTCCTCGTTCATGCATCGATTCAGCCGCCTGGTTCTGGACCAAATCATTGTTTCTTGAAATCTGACGCTTCTCCATCAACTTTGTATAATAGCGTTCAAACGAATCTACATATCTATTTTCAAGCTTTTGCCATACATGTTCTGTTAAACGAGGCTCGATTTGTTCATTTCTTGCGAGGGCACTCACAGTTTCCTCCTTGGTCATCAAACGTTTCAAGCACTGTATTATAAGATTCTTCACCCTCATTAACATATCTTCCCCAGTGGCTTTTCTTGGCTCTCCAGTACTAGACATTTTCTAAGTTTTTGAGGAATTCAAATCAGGCTGTGGTGTTTCACAATGTTGGTAGAGAGAAGTTTTAGAGGAATTGAAATCTGCTTGTGATGGAAGAGTTGATCAAAATCAGCCTTTGGAGCTGTTTATATAGACTTGATATATATACGTATAGGGTAAATGTCACATTTAGTCTCTATTATTTACAAAATATCTCACTTTAATATTTATTTTTTAAAATGTTTCAATTTTAGCCCTTATTGTTTCCCTAAAAGTTTCAATTTCATCCATATTGTTTAAAGTTTTCAATTTCGTCCTTATTATTTTCCAAAACAATTCAATTTCATCCATATTGTTTCTCAAAAAAATTCAATTTAGTCATTGGATAATAAGGACGAATTTGAAACTTTAAAAGAATAATAGGGACGAAATTGAAACTTTTTAAAAATAATAGGGACGAAGTTGAAACTTTTTAAAAAATAATAGGGACTAAATTGAGACATATTAAACAATAGGGATGAAATTGAAACTTTTGGTGAAACAATAGGGACTAAATTGAGACACTTTGCAAACAATAGGGACTAAATATGAAATTTTTCCTATATATATATATGTGTGTGTGTGTGTGTGTGTGTGTACGATAGCAATAGAAACGAAGAAACAAAGATTTTTATTCCGCAGCTTTCTTGGTTACAAGTATTGGTTTTCTTGTTTATTTTGCTGGCTTCACAATTAGAAGTTACTAATTGGTAAGTTTGGTTCAAGAAATCAAGAGAAAAAAGAATTACGTTAATGCAAAATCACAGTTGGTAAAACTCAGGTCTCCTTTGAATTAAAAAGAAAAAAATGTTATAATGCGTAACATGGGTTGCCCAAGGGCCTTAAAATAAGCCAAATCGGACCTCTGGTCCCTTTCTTTATTATTAGCATTCGCCAAACGAACTTGAAAACCAGCATTGACCAAAGAGAGTTAGATAAGGTAATGAATAAGAATTAGAGTAGTGTTTTATATCATTTCATCACTCTTTAATCCATTTTTATATGGTAAAAAATTATTTATTTAATATCAAATTTTGCGTGTATATGATAAAAATTTTACTGCTTAAGAGTTAAATGTTTAAAAAAAAAAAATAAGAGATAGTATTGGGCTTTTCTTTAGATATTATTTTCAAAATGGTAGTATTGGCTTATTGGGCTTAGCCCAAATCTTTTAAAAAATGTAGCTAATTTTTTTCATACTATTAACGTAATTTTAAATATTAATATATTGGCCTATGGTACAAAAAATTATTTTTATATATTTAACAACTTTAGACATTATATGATATATGTAAATATATATACATATATAAAATACAATAAATTAAAAATTATGTTTCGGGTTTCAATTTTTTTAACTTCTAAAACCATAATTTATCAGTTTACCAGTTAGTTATCACTTATAAAACTCAAAACCTAACGGATTCCTATTGATTTTTGTTATCGAATTTTTATATGTAGATACTCATTAGTTTCAAATAGAGTGGATACCCGATTCCATCCCTAAAAGTGGTATGTGTAAAAGTAAACAATTGATTTTTCATTCTCATTAAAAAGATGCACTTTCTGAATGATTTTTAGTGCATGATCAAAGAAAACCAATGTCGAACAGGAAATCTCAAAAGTACTATTCTGCCAAATACAAGAAAACAAAAGTTTTTGCCCAAAAGAGAACTTATGCATTAACTGAATAAGAGCAATTTGAAATCTACATTTCTGAAATTTAGTTCAATATAATCCTCTGAAAGTCACTATTGTCAACTCAACAAGACAACAAGAAGAGAAAAACAACCATTAGTACTAAGTGATTGAGAAAACCCTGAAATTCATATATTTGAATCCGTAACTCTTTTTCTTTCGTACAAATGGAGGGCGAAATTGTTGTACCGAAACGAGAAAGAATTGGTTTTCTTGTTTGATTTGCTTTAGAACTAGGAGTTATATATTATTTAGTTGCTTGTTACAATATGAATTTCTGCACCATTAGGAAAATCGAGAATTGTATATGTGACCCAACAAATTAAATGAACATTACAGCAACTGCGCTATTGGGAAAAACTTGGGATGTTTGAGATTCTAGAGCTTTCTGGGTTTTTAGGTTTATAATATCATAATTGTACAATTGGTGATAAAAATCTTATGATTGGACTCAATTTTTTTTATTTATATTTAAAAGGAGGTCTAATTAAGTCAATATTATATTATATACAAAAATTATTATGTTACAATTATTCAAAAGAGAAACAACAAAAAAAGTTATTGGACTTAACCCAAGTGTCCAACCAAAAAAAATACTATTTAAATTAAATATTTATGAATTTTGATTGATTGTATTTTAAAAAAATATATATATATTTAAATTAATATTTTTCATATTTTTGGACTCTTTTTTTATTTAAATTATTTTAAAAAAATTATCGGTTTCAGTTTTAGTTATCTATGATTTTTATTTTTTTTATACTTATCGGTTTCGATTTTATATAATAATTTTTAAAACCATCGATTTTCGATTTCGGGTTTAAATTATACTAAATGGTGTCAGTTTTTATTTTTTCAAAAATCACAGTTAACGCTGCCATTCGTAATTCAACTCAATTTACAAACAAAATAATTCTGAGTTAGCATGTACATCCAGCAAAGGAAAATGGACTTTCTAGTCCCTGATGTTTTTCCCTCCTTTCAAATGAGTCCTTGAGTGTTTAAAAATCTTTTCCCAGGTCCTCAAAAGTACCACTAACCATTTGGTCTAGTTGTTTGATTTCGCTTTACATGTAAAAGGTCTCGAAATCTATTTTCGTGTGTAAAATTGTAAGTGATGTAAAATTGCATTAGCCTCACTTGAGTACAAAAAAAAAAAAAGATATGGATGGAAAAGTGAATGTTTGTACGAATGGACCAATTTGCCCCTCTGGCTCTATGCTAGTGTTTTACAGCTCGCTTTAGTACAATATCATGTCTTTACAAATAAGTTATAATTAATTTTCTTATAAACTAAACTACTAAAGGCTAAATAATGAATATTGTCTTCTACTATTTAATTGATTCAGTTGCTAGGAACAAATGAACATCCTAGAAAAGTAACAAAAAATATATCAAATATATAATTTCAATTCAAAACTACTAATGAAAACATAATATATCAGTTATCATCTAATTTTAAATTTGTGACCGAATTGGTACGATTTATGATTCGATACGATTCACGATTCAAAAAAATGAGATTTTGATTCTCGATATGATTCACGAATTATGATTATTATTATTATTTATTTTTATTTTTATTTTTAACCATGTAGGGATACATGAAATTAAAGTACTCGTTGGTTGGAATGGTTGGAACCTAAAAAAAAACACCAATAGATAGTTAATGGTGAAAAGAGCCTACATATAAATCTCATTTGGCATGTAGTATTTGCAGAGCTTTGCACTCCATGTACAGTTTCTAATTTTTACAAATATGTAACCTTTATCCAACATCATCTATGCTTAATCCTTAATTTAGCTGTGTAAGTCATTATATATTACATTTATGAAAAATATGAAACACAACAACATTCACCTTCAAAAATGATATCAAAATGAAATAACCAAAAAAAAAATCGCAGTTGAACTAGACCCACACTCTCGCACCACGATTCGGAACGGGTGGGTCATTATTAATCCTATCTTATGGTTCAAATCTTCCCATTCTTGGTTGAATATTTAAGAAAATCAAATAGAAAAATTAGATAGCCATGAAATTACCAATTCTATTTTATCAAAAACTAATTATTTATGATAATGTGGTCTGATATTTAAGTAAAAACACTTCATTCTCATCAACTAACACTCTCTTCTTTATTGCAACTTTTGAGGCAACAAGACAAGAACTACACACAGCTAGCATTGAACCCGAAACCTTAATGATATATAATTGGCCAGAAGAGAAATTATGCATTAACTGAATAAGGCCAATTTGAAATATACATTTCTGTAAATTTAGTTCAACGTAGTCCATTTTTCAACTCAATGAGACTAAAAAGAAAAGAAAAGAAAGTGCGAAAAGCAACCCTTAAAGCTAAGTGAAGAGAAAACCCTAAAATTCATATACATGAATGCGTCCTTCAAATATTTGTTCTTTCATTCTTCCCCACCTATCTTCTGTACGTAATTTCTTTGTTTGATTAAGTTCCAGCTAGCAAACTAACCTAATGACCACATACATTGGAAATCAAATATTAGGTATTAATTTTTATGAATTACAACTTTTTTCTTTTTCTTTTCTTACTTTTTTTAAACTTGGTTATAGAGTGTATTAATTATTTAATTTGGAGGACTGCAATTTAACGTTAACGAGTTCTCTTTTAAGCAGAAACAATCTATTTAGGTTCTTGATTTATATACTAATAAAACAAAATATTTCGAGTAAGCATGTGGTTCAGAAAGGGAAAATGACATTTTAGTCCCTGGTTTTTTCCCCTTTTTCTCAAATTCAGGCCTGAATTTTTAAAAATCTCTTCTCAGATCCTCAAAATTTAACAATGTTAGCTTAAATAAATTGAAAAGTAATATTTTTGTGTGAATGGACCAATTTGCCCCTCTGATTGCATACAAGTATTGGACACCTTTTTTTGTTTTGGTTTTTTTTTTGAGTCAAAGGAGGTCTAAGGCCGTATAACACATACTAAGGATGTAACCAACAAAACTCGAACTTGCAACCTTTCACATACACAACGAAGATCATACACTGAACTCCAGCCCTAGTGGTAGTGTTGGATAGCTTTTGCTTGAGTATAATTTTTTTTTAGCCATGCTTGCATACATGGAAGTATTTCGCATGTTGAATTTGCACAATGTTGCACTCTACAAAAATTCATCTTCAACCAATTGTCATTTGGTCTAATAGTATAATTCTCGCTTTAGATGCGAAATTAAGTTCCAATAAGTTGAATTTGCACAGCGTTGCACTCCACATATGCTTTGCATTTGATCTTGTCAACTCAAAACTCTGTAATATATTACGTTTATAAATCCATGATAGCTACAATCTATGTGCACTCTGATAAGTAAAAACTTTTCATTCTCATCAACATACATACATTTTTAGAATGCCATATTTTTTTATTATTTTAAAGGAGAATTAAGTCGATTTTATATTACAAAGATATTGCACATTCAATCTTAGAATCGAGAATCATATCTCTAAATCAAATAATCAGTGGTTTAGAATGCCACTTTTGACGCAACAAGACATGAACTACACACAGAGAGTACTTGAAAACTAAAGAAATTCTTGTGCCAAAAACGAGGTAGACGAAACATTAAAAGTAATCTTGTGCCAAAAGGAAAAATCTCACAATTAGTCCTTATTATTTACCCATTTTAGTCAGTTAGTCCCTATTATTTCAGAAGTCACGCGATTAGTCTTTATTGTTTGTAAAAGTCGAGCATTAGTCCTTATTGTTGCAGAAGTCATGCGATTAGTTCTCATTGTTTACGAAAATCTTGCCATTAGTCCCTATTATTTACAAATGTATCACCATTAGCCTTTATTATTTACAAAAGTCTTACTACTAATGGTGAGACATTTGTAAATATTGGGAGACTAATGGAAAGACTTTTGCAAACAATAGGGACTAAATGAGTGACTTTTGAAATAATGAGAACTACTGGTAGGACTTTTACAAACAATAAGGACTAATCGGGTGACTTCTAAAACAATAAGAATTATTTATCCAAAACTTGTAAATAATAGAGATTATTTGTCTAATTTGCCCTGCCAAAAACATTAAAACTAAAGAAATTCTCACAAATAATAATATTGGCCAAAAGAGAAATCATGCATTAATTGAGTAAGACCAATTAAAAGAGAAATCTTCTCGCTTTTTTGCTTAACGCTGACCGTCCCGTTACTGGGATTGGCTAATATGATCTTTTATTTGAATGAATGAAATTTCAGATTTGACAAAAAAAAAAAAAAAAAAATCAGCATAATCATCTCCATCAATCAAAGTCACTATTTTCAACTCAACGTGACAAATTAAATAGAGAAGAAAGAAGAAAATTTAAAAAAAAAACCCTTAAAACTAAGTGAAGAGAACCCTGAACTTCACATATTTGGACCCGCACTTCAACAGATACTTCATTGTCCAAGATTAATATACGATCTTTCCCTTTTCAGTTGACATCATCAGACATTGTTAACTTTGAATAGTATCATGCACCCATCTCCTTGGAATTAAAAGCCTTCAGAGCTGAAGCCATCTAAGTCCAACCTATCGTCTTCACGTTGTTCTTCATGATTTCGCTGGAGGTCATGCAAGTTGTCTATGTTTGTTTCACGCAAAGGAGAATCTAGAAGCCACTCTGGGATGTTGATGTTCGTTTCAAGAAAAGAATAATCTGTAAACCAACCCGACATGTCAACTGAATCAGAATAATTTGCAGTCGTCGTCAGGTTTGGAAAAATGGTGCTTCTTGGAGGACTATTATCCTCCAAGGATTCAAATGTAGACGACGACGACATGGTCGTGTTCATGATTGTCGAAGTCGATGGTATGCTCGATAGTACACCCAACGTTGTACTGCTTTGTTGTACATCCATTGCCGCACTTGTTGTGTTGCTTTCTACGACTGGGAATCTAGGGGTAGGCATGAATGTGTAAGTTTTCGATTCGGCTTGTTTCTTGAGAAACTTATCGTATCTTAAATCCTGACGCTTCTCCATCAACTTTGCAAAATAGTCTTTAAACAACTTTGCGTTCTTCTTTTCAAGCTCTTCCCACACATGTTCAGTGAGATGAGGCTCGATATTCGCGTTGATTAAGAGGGCACTCACAGTTTCCTCTTTGGTCATGAAATTTTGAAAGCATTGATTCATATGATTCTTCAATCTGTCCATGATCTGTTCCCGAATGGTTTCTTTTCTTGGCTCTCCATTAGACAATATTTTCGATAGCTCGCTCGATAGACTCAATGTAATTGTACTGCTATTATCTGGAAATTGCAAGAAATTTAAGTCCAATTCATCACATGTTGTGTTGCTATTCTGCAGATACCGCATGATTTCTTCGTCGTCCAAGATTTCAGGAGTAGTCATGCTTGTGCTCAAGATTTTCGAAATTGATTGCTTATTCCATAGACGCGATGTTGTAGTACTGCTACTAACTGGAAATTTCATGCTTTGTGAATCCAATAATGCACCCCTTTTTGTGTTGCTCTTCTGCAGATCATGCTGATGCATCGATTCAGGCTGTTTCTTGGGCGCCAACGTATTGATGATTCTTGGACTCTGACGTTTTGGCATCAAATATAACTTTCTTAAATGTTTTGTAAACAACTTCATGTTTGTTTCTTCAAGCTCTCTCCATACTTGTCCAGTGATCGCAGGCTCAATTTTTTCCTCGTTTAAGAGGGTACTCACAGTTTCCTCCTTGTTCATGAGAAGTCCCATGCAGTCCGTTACAAGATTTTTCACCCTCTCCATCTCTTCCCGAGTGACTTCTCTTGGCTTTCCACTAGACATTTTCTAAGTTTCACAGTGTTTGTAGAGAGTATGAAATGTGGTTGTGATGGATGGGTTGATCATTATCAGCCCTGAGAGATGTTTATATAGACTTGATATGTATGATAGCAATAGAAACTAGATTGCATATAGGAAGCAAGATTTTTATTTTGCAGCTTTCTTGGTTGCAAGAATTGGTTTTCTTGTTTGATTTGCTTCATAGGCTCACATCTAGGAGATACTCAATAGTTGCTTGGAAATTTTCGTAAAGTTTGGTTCCAGAAATTATGAGTAAAAAGAATTACGTCAATGCAAAAGCAGTGTATTACTATCGGTGAAATAGTCGAATAATAATTTATATTATAATATGATATTTTGAGTTATTCGACTTTCATTATTAAAAAAAAATAATCACTCGTAATGCGAATCCGGGTTGCTCATTGACCTTAAAATAAGTCAGAATTCAAATAATGACTTTAGTCTCTATTGTCACCAAAAAAAATAAAAAAATAGGTCATAATGCGAATATGGATTGGTCAAGGACCTTAAAACAAGTCATATCTAGGCGCAATGGATTGGTTACTATTAATTTTGGCAAAATCAAAGTTGTGGTTCGAATTTAAAAGAGTAAAATATTTTTGAGTCCATCAACTTATGCGTAAATCATCTTTTGGTCCTTCAACTAAAAAAAACTTTCCTTTAGGTCCATCTGTCAGTTACTTTTGACGAAAAAAGTAAAAAAAAATATGTTTTGCCTATTTTGCCCTTGGACCATAATTCTCTCTCTTACATGACATTAATTTCAATTGACTTCTCTCTTATTTTGATCGTTGATAGCAACAATAAAAGCTTACATGCAACCTTAAACACCATTTTGGCAGCAACAATGAGCAACAAAATTACTAACATTTTGAAAAATCACCAAAATATATTTGTCCAAACCCTAAACAAAATATACAATTTCTACAAACAAAAAATTGAAGTTCGACTTTTGCTTAATAATTTCCCAAAATTCTAATACCCAATTTTTTTATTAAAAAAAAAAATTTATAACCGGAAGCTAAATTAACTATTATTTTCATTTTTAATCCAAGATGTAAAATCAAAAAAATAAAAATTATAATTGAAGCTAAATTAACTATAATTTGTAATTTGTAATTTTTTAGTTAATGCAAATTTTAGTTAATTTAGCTTCGATTATAAATTCTATTTCTTTTTAATTTTTTGTGTCTTTTATTTTGGGTAAAGAATGCAAAAGTTAATTAATTTATCTCTGGGTTATAGATTTTTTATTTTACTTTTTGTTTATTTTGGGTTAAAAATGCAAATTTTAGTTAATTTAGCTTCAATTATAACTTCAGTTTTATTTTTGTGTTCAATTTTGAGTTAAAGTGCAAATATTAGTTAATTTAGCTCCCAATTATAATTTTATTTTATTTTACTTTTGGTTTTTGGTTATGGAAAAATGAGAGTCTTGATTATTTAGCTCTCAATTATAATTTTCTTATTTTTAATTTTATTTGTTGATTACGAAAAAATGCTAATTTTAGTTAATTTAGCTCTCGAGTATAATTTTTTTTTTTTTTTGATTTTACATATTGGATTAAAAATGAAAATAATAGTTAATTTAGGAGAGAGAATTATGGTCCAAGGGTAAAATAGGCAAAAAATATTTTTTTTCACTTTTTTCGTCAAAAGTAACTGACAAATAGACTTAAATAGAAGTTCTTTTTAATTGGGGGCCCAGAAAGTGATTTACGCATAAGTTAAGGGACCCAAATGTATTTTACTCGAATTTAAAACCTTTAAATACAACATATATATTACTACTTGACTAATTCTATTCAATTTTAAATTGTCAGTTTCAAATATTTTACATACTAATACTCATCGTACATTAGCCAAACCAAATTGAAAATCAGCATTGAAAATAGAGTTGAGGATAACGTTAAAAATTTCACTTATAATATTACATATTACGAGAAGATATAAATTCTCTGAACATAGGCCGTTATAAAACTGATCACATCATTTGCTTTGTTAGAGAAATGGCACTGGCACTTAAGTTATAGCATATTGACTGAGTTGATTCCGGTTTTATCCTTTTGACAAGCAATATCTTATTTAACTAGTCGCTTTCTTTATTGTGAAAATAAAAAAATAATGATATGTAATGTATGAAAATTTTGCACTTAATTGCTAATACCTCAAATGTGAAACTAATATATATAAATTAACGTCGACAAATGAATTTCTGTAAGATGTCTTGTGGGATCTTTCGGCTTTCAAGGCTGCTACAACCTATTCTTGATTTTATGAAGAATTAATGGAAAACTGTTTAGTTAGGAAGTCAGTTTCTCATATATTGATAAGATTTATACGTGTGAATCCTATTAACAATGTAATTATGTAAGAGTAGCGACTTTGTATTATTAGATTTTGTGTAGGACAGCGTTACCCTTTTAGCTTTTCACCTGTACTTTTTTATTATAAAAATTTATTTATGAAATATTGAATATTTTATATATATGATAAAAATATTTATTATATAGAAACGGGTGAAATACTGACATATAGTAATATTATTGTTTGTATTATTGTACAGTTGTTCTCATATTTTGGATTTCTAGAGTTCTGATAGTATGTTTTGTCATTTAGTCTCGTCAACATGCACTACAAAAAGAAAAGGCTGAGGCAACGTCAAAAATCTGTAGCCTAGCAGTAGTCAAATTGGGACGGGCGACCGCTAGGCTACGGAATCTCGTCCGTAGTAAAAAGGTGCGTCGCTAAATTGATATTCCGAAGTCCATCCGTAGCCAACTAAAATTTGGATTTTTTTAATTAATTATTAACGTCCGTAACAAATCCGTAGCCGTTTCGATCGAAAATTGTTCGTAACCCACGACTACGGATTGGTGTCCGTAGAATATCAGTAGCCCTTTTTCCGTAATCAATCCGTAACCCATCCGTAGCCAACTAAAATTTTGATTTTGTTATTAATTAAGCAAAGCAATAGCCATTTCGGTTGTAAATCGACCGTCGCCCACGGCTACAGATTGGTATTCGTAGAAATTCGATAACCCCCTATTTTGTAACCAATCCATAGTCAATTGTCACCAAATATCCGTAGCCAAAATAAATTTTTATTTTTAAAATAATTTAATAATTTTCGTCTCCATTTGTAAATTTAAATTTTTTATTTAGATTAATTAATTCATAATCGTCATCATTCCGTAACTATTTTGTAACCCAACTTTCTATAGTTAGTCCGTCGCCAATTAATTATTTAATTTTAAAAAAATAAAAATTGTAAAATTAAAATTTAAAATTTAAAAAATTAATATTTACAAAAAAAATTAAAATTAAATGTACAATTATTAGTATATACAAAAAAGTATAATATTGAAGAATATTTCAATATGTTTCTTAAATTCAAATTCAAGTTCTTCTACACATCATTGTCGATTCTTATATATACCATAACACTCACATAAGGCATGAAACATATAATGTACGCCTTGAACAAGTAATCTAACATAAAAAGGAACTTAGTGCTAGCTTTCATTTTCCTTAGTCTTATATCGAAAGAGAAAATGAAATAAAACATAAATTAAAGTTTTTACAACCCAATCTTCAAGTGAATTCACTACAAGAAAAACTGTAAAAAGTGACGGTCCGTCTCCTTTTCGTTGCTAAAAAAGTGATGAAAATAAGACGGATCTTTCGTTACATAAATAGTGACCATTTTGAGACGATTTGAAGATGACTTTGGTATGTCGTCTCTAAACCGTCTCCCAATAAAGACGGAACATGAATGTCGTCTTTAATTCATCTCTTAGTAGATACAAAATGGAGACAAAAAATAATTATTAAATTTTGAGTAACAATTTACTATAAACTTGTAAATAAATCAATAATAATAAATTACTAATTATCTTTACTAATTTAATTTTTCCATAAATTTTTTAAAAGTAGCTCAATATTTCATTTTTCAAAAAAATCTCCATAAGCTAAATACTTTATTTTAATTTAAAATTTAAATTAAATTAATAATTAAAGTATTATTAATATTTTACTCTAAACTTGTAATTAAATAATAATTAAATTAATATTAATTAAATAAATAAAAAATTTCAAAACTAAAAGGAGACGGACCCACTGGTCCATCTCCAAAAAAAAAAAAAAGAGACGGACCGATGGGTCCGTCTCCATAAAAAGAGACGGACCTAATGGTCCGTCTCCAAAAAAACAAAAAGGAGACGGACCCATTGGTCCGTCTCCCAAAAAAAAAAAGGAGACGGACCAATGAGTCTGTCTCCAAAAAAAGAAGACGGACCAATGGGTCCGTCTCTGAAAAAAAAAAAAAGGAGACGGACCAATGGGTCCATCTCCAAAAAAAAGGAGATGGACCCCATAAAATGTGGTTCAAGTGGCTGACAGCCACTTGAACCACGTTTTATAGATTGGTTCAAGTGGCTGGATCAGCCACTTGAACCAATTCAAAAATCCCCCCAAAAATATTTTGGGGGGAAATTATAAAAAAAAAAAAGTACATACAAGTCCTTTTGAAAGGACTTGAACCATTATTTCATTTCCCCCCAAAATATTTTGGGGGGAAATACGAAAAAAAATAAAAATTGCCAAGTCCTTTAAAAGGACTTCGCACGGTTCAAGTGGCTGGAAAATCCAGCCACTTGAATCATTTTTTCATTTTCCCCCAAATGAATTTTGGGAAAAAATTCAAAAAAAAAAAAAAATCGAGCATACACCCCCTCCCCCCCCTCCCTTTTCTCTTAACTCATTATATCAAGTGTGAATTCACTATTAGTTTAATTTATTTTAAGGTAATACATTTATTTACTTTTATTTAAATTTTTGAATTTGTTTTGGTTTAGTTCATTATATATATGTTTATATATAGTGCTCTTTTATTATGATTTTAAATTTTATTTTTATACTACCACATTTGATTGAATTATGTATGTATTATGTATATATGTCATATATATGTATGTATAACTAATAGATTTACGTAAATATATATAGTTTTGGTAGGTTTTTTCATGATTTAAAGGTTTTTTTTAAAAAAAATCAGCTTTATTTAGTTTTTTTTTCCTTTCATATATATATATATGTGTGTGTGTGTGTGTGTGTGTGTGTAATAGATTTAGGTAAATATATAATTTTTTTTGTAGTTTTATCATGAGTTTAGGGTTTTTTTTTTAAAAAAATCAGATTTATTTTTGTTTTTCTTTCATATATATATATATATATATATAATTAGTATAATTTTTGGTAAAAAATTTCAAATTTTTATAGTAATAATGACAAAATCCGAATTTATAACTTTTTTTAAAAAAATTATTTAAAAAAAAAAATTAAAAAATGTGACGGAAAGGAGATAAAAAGTGAGGGAGACGAAACAGAGATGAAATGAGAACAGATACGAAAATGAGACGGAATTAGAGGGAGACAGAAATGAGACGAAATGTAAGAGAGACGGAATGAAGACGAAATGTAAGGGAGACGGAAAGGTGACGAAATGTGAGGGAGACAGAAATGTGACGAAATGTGAGCGAGACAGAAAGGTGACGAAATATCTTTTCGTCTCCATTTGAGACGAAATTCAAAAAAGGAGACGGGCCGAAAGGTGACGCCCAATTTTCGTCTCCTTTCCGTCTCCTTTTTCAGATTGGAGACGGAATGGAGACGAAAATGTGCCGTCTCCAAACGTAAAATTTCTTGTAGTGATCTGACACAATCCTCGTTACCATCTTCACCATCACCACGATAAGGAAACTCCTAGAAAAAACAAAATAACCAACATCAAATAAGCAAAACTAAAATTAGCTAAAAGATCCATAAACCAGAAGTCATACAAAAAGTCCAATATAATTTAACTTACCAATTGTAAAGAATTTAAAAGGAAAAAATATAAATGTTTTTGTATGCTCTGCAAATATTAGCTTAAGAGGCCTACAATAAACCCCTATTCCTAGTTCAGATCCAGCAGACCATAATAACTCTTTAAAGTTGCACTCAGTTCAGATTTTTATAGGCCGACACTTGAAACATCTTGCTGAGATGATGAGAAGTCGAAATTACTCTTATCAAAGTAGTTTCCGCAGAACTTGCTGAATATAATAGACATCACCATTCTAGTTTTATTTCCCTCTCTGTGATTAGTCCTTTGACTAATTATTTGTACAGTAGTGGAGGTCATAAAGTCCAAATGAAGCTGAATAAATTCTAGAATTACTAGCTGCAAGCAAAAGACCAAGAAAAGGAAACTACTAGTTGCAAGCAAAAGACCAACAAAATTTTCAGGATAAAGCAGGGCAGTTCAACAACCTAGATTGAAAACAAAGTATCAGCACACAAGCATGCAGCGATAATAGCATCAGGCCATTATGTCCTTCAGAGGAATAAAATGCAGAAAGCCGGTGCAAAGAGAAAAGGGAAAAAGATGAAATAGCATTAAAGATATATATATATATATATATATATATATATATATATGTATCCATATGTGACTAGAAAGACAAACGTGTATCTGCTAGAAATAATTAGATGCTCGAAGTTGAAGAGGGATAACAATATAAGACAAGATCATGAAATATCCAATTGATTCTCATTGTGCCATTGGAAAAATTGCAACAGATAACTATATGGAACTTGCCATGTTAGAGTAAGATTAACCTTAGAATAGCCATAACACATATTTTAACGCGAGGTGTTGGACTTCCATCCAAAAGAGTGTTTTCTAGTTTGAGGTCCCCCTATGACAAATTTCTGAACAACACAAACTACTTATCAATTAATATTCCAGAACAAGTAGAGGAAACTAGAAAAAAGTATCCAAAATTAAACAAATGCGGTATGTGACTTATCAAGCACAGGTTACATGTGATCAAGCAATTAAAAGTTCAACAACTTCATTTGAACCTCCAAACTTTTCTTGCTTTCTTCATTTTGTTCTTGTGAGTGAACTTCACTAGAACATTATACATTTCAACTCCTCACTCTTGTAATGTAGCGTTTCAAAAATCTTATTCCATCAAATGAGATATAAGAGACAAAAAAACAGGATATATCACTCTTTAACATCAGATTAGGATAAAGGATTGGTCATCATCTAGTCACTGAATAGAACATTTTGAAAGTTTAAAAGTAAATTTTATTGATGTGTGCCAAGAGTATGCAACCCGAGAAATGATATGTCAATAATATGTTAAACAGCAATTCAGGATCTCATACGAAAAGATGCTTTTACTAGAGTTAACCTCTAGAGGAACTAACTAGACAGGATAAATGAGTTATGACGACTGAACTACGATATAGATAAAATGGTGCCTTACCATAACATCAAATTGCTTAGGTTTGGAAACAAGTTGCATGCAGCAGTTGTCCACGATGATCTCATTGTACTTGATACTAGGATACTTACTAGCAACCTCACGGCATGATTCTAAGAATAAACCATCAGCAAGCTTCATGATGTTTGCCTTGTGCACAGCAGTGACTGTCTTCCGATTGTTGAGGTATGCATACTCAAAGGCATATTTTGCTATGCGTTCTGAGCAGAACTTTGTCATCACCTAGCAAAATTCTTACACGAGAGACAAAATACTCTCTATAAAGGCTAATGAAGCATTTCAACATCACTACTTGAATTCTGAATTCCACTTATTAGTCTTTCATTACTCTCTACTAATTGAAACTGGAAGATTATAATTTCTGCAGTAGAATACACGTGATTTCCAAGAGATTGTTCATTAGAATAATCTTGCTGACTGTATATCACATACCCAAAATATCAAGGTTTATTACAATAATCTCTAGAATTTACTATGATTAGTGGCAATGGAAAAAGGAAATTGATAATTGATGAGGTTAGAGGATAGAGTAGAATACCTTAAGGCATTCGACAACTCCAGGAACGACCTCGTGTTCGAGGCCTGAGTACTTGCCTTCGGTGTTCTCCCTAATGACAACGATTTCCAAGAGATTGTTATTAAGGTGCAGTTGGAAGAAAATGAAGTTAGTAATTTAAATGAATGGATCGAGAGATGAACCTTGCATTGATGTCCCTAAGAGTACTTGAAATAGTACAGAGCCAAGAAATAACAATAGGCTTGGAACTTATCTTCATGAAAGGAAGATGATAAACATATTCACATGAAATATATTACAATTTTCAATTAGGCAATTACTAAGAATTCTTTGCATGTTTGAGCAACAGTGATGGTGGACAAATTTTGTAGATGTACCATATCCTAATCCTTCGAAGACAATTATAATATTAAAAAGACTCTATATCACTTTTCCTATGTATTTGCTATGTATAAGTTCCTCAAACTCACTATGGTATATTACTTTTCCTCTGCCAATATAGCTAACCCCATACTCCAATTCTACAAGTATAGATAGAATACAGGGGTCTCTCCATTAATGATATGATGAGGTGACACCCTACAAAGAAATAGCATAAGAAAGCACATTGAATTTGTTAAACCTTTCTTTCACGAAATAAGTATATAGAGCAAAAGTCAACCATCCTTTTTTAATCTCACAAGTCTTCACTAAGGCATAGGTTATATATGCAAAAAAATGGTTTACAAAATGGAGAAACTCACTAAGCAGCCATGTTAAGTAAAGAACAATGTCAGAAGTTGTTGGATTCAAAGGTGTACAAATTCTTTTCTTTGTTCATTTTATAAATGATATTTATCCATATGAACTTTCTCATTACCAGGGGAATTTGACCATGTTAGGTCATGAGAATATATAAGCTGCTTAGAACCATAACAATGCACGATAAAAGTAAATAATATGTAATCAACACCTATTCTTATATATAAAGTATGCAACATTACATGCCGATACAAATCAAAGCTAAAATGCTTAATCTTGTGCTGATAGGAATAAAGAATCCAAGTCATGGTGTCAATATATTTAGGCAAAGAATCGAAACAGAGGGCAACTTCTATGAATCCAGATAATGCTCAAACACAAATGCTGCCCAAACCAAAGATAATTGGAAAAAATGCCACCTCCAAAAACCCGTGCACTACCCAATTATTCAATCTCAAAAAGGTCTTTCTACGATATGTGAAATAGGTGAATCATATTAAACTGTCATGCAACAAAAAGGAAGAAAAGGAAAAATGACAAAATACAAGAAAAGAAAGTAGCTTGCGGTACATTTACAACCACCAGTGAGTACAGGAAGCAATATAAACATTTCTATATATGTAAACAAAGATATCAAGATCTGATGTATCATCTTGTTCTCTCTAGCTTTTATACGAGTGAGTAAAGAGAGAAGACAGAGTCGATGAACAACTTAAGGGTGAAACGAATCGGAGGGGAAAGACTAAAAAATTAATAGAAAATAGAAGGCAACTAGTCTGAAAGTTGGCAGTCCTCCGACAGATTCTTCTACCTCCCAAACGTTACAGCACATTCCAACAACAACTACTTTTCTTATCTACTTGTCCCCATTATTAAACCTGATATGGTCATGAACATATTTCATAACAAAATTCAAACTTGAACTCAAGGATCCTCAATTTCGGTGTCATAAAACCCACAACTATGAAGCCTATCCAAAACTCAATTGACTCTAAAAACATTTATCTCACAACAACACTTAAATTGAAGAATCGTCTAATTCTCAAATTCAACACCATAATGAATTAACTGCAGCTCAAAACAGGAAACAATCTAGTGAAAATTTATTGATAACCTAAAGACTCAAATCCTAATCAACACCTTTAATATTTAATTCAACAAAACTACGCTTACATGCTGTCACCCACATATTTGTCCAATTTCGGTAGTCTTTTGACGAATAGCCTTCACACTCCAGTTAGATGTCCTCTTGCGAGCAGCAAGGTAAGCACAAGTAGTGCAACGGCTCTTCTGAAGATGAAAGCTGCGGCGGCCACATCGCACACACAGTGTGTGTGTCTTGTTCCTCCTCTTACCAAAGCTTCACGTTCCCTTACCCAGGGCTGTGCAGATGCCGAATCCCTAGCCTGTGTGGCTTTTGCCCTGCCGAGAGAGAGTGCGTGAGAGATGCTGTGTAACACCCCGAGCCATGCATAAAATTATTTTATTGATTTACATATATTTATATGTCTATTTTAATTATTTATGTATATTCGTTTGTATAAAATATCATATTTTTGAATTACGTGCATCTATTTCATTTAACATGTATTTATCTCAAACTATGTACATATATCTAATTTAATAAGAAATTTCATCTATTAACATATATTGTATCAATATAAATGCATTCTTATGTAGGTAGACACGTTTAATTGATTAATGTGCATAATTCTCATTTTACATGTAATTTCGGGACTTCACGAACACTTTGGAAAAACTTGTAGGAACCATAGAAAATAATTAACGCAGACAATTAGGAATTGGAGCAACTACATTAGTTAGAATTAAACTAGAATGACAAACTAGTTAATAGCATTTAATTGAAGGGCATGTTGGTCATTTGGGTTTTTTCTTTTATTATTTACACCTACTAATATACTACAACACATACAAATACACAAAAGACACACAAAAATCAAATCTCCACACACACACACACATACACACACACAAATTCAGCACACACACACAACACACGATAGAAAGGAAAGAAGAAGAGAAGAAGAAAATAAGGAGGAAAAAGAAGAAATCAGCTTTGTAAGGTCAATTTTCATATCATTCTTCATGTTTAGGTGAAGGAATTCATATTATTTGCATTCTATTTGGGTTATTTAGCTATACGTATGCATGCTATGTTTTATGTAAATGTTCAAAGATGTTGGAAATGTATGTTTAGCTAAAGTATTAGTATGCTAAAGGTTGTAGTAACTCTCTAGTGCTCATAGAATGAATTCTTGCCTGCTATATTTAGTTGTAGAGCTGCTTTGTTAACTAAGTGTAATTGTGTAGTTTAGGTGTTTGTTTAATGTCCTAAATGAAGTGTAGGAATGTTAGGTAAGCTAAGGTAATGGTTATAGTTAGCTCAAGTACAAGAAATAACAAGAAGATGATAAGCAAGCAAAATTCGGATTTGGACAATGCACTGCCCCTGACTTCCAAAATAGTTTTGGTATAGCAAACGTGCTTATAATTGAACGAAATTTATATGGAAGCTAGATTAGACAGTTTAGAACAAATGTGGATTAAGGCAAATTCTAACGTTTTGACCCCTCGATTTAGCTATTTTCGAAATGTGTCTGAAAATCGCTGGTGCAGAGGGCAGTTCGCGTAGTTGCACGGAAAAGGTCATAACTTATGGAATTTAGATCGGAATTGAGTTTCACTTGAGGCTAAAGTCATCTACACTCAAAGAGATACGTTTATACATAAAAAATCAGTCATTTTGGAGGTCTATAGCATAGGTAACTGAATTGATTAATTTAAGCCTCTGTTGGAGAAAATGAAAAATATTTTAGTGATATTTAGGGTTTTGTGCAAAGTTGATTCTAGGATTGATTTGATGCTATCTATAGGTAATATAGGCACTAATGAGCATATATTAATGATTAGACATGATTGGCTTGATTGGAACTTTAGGAAATTTGCACAATTGGCTTAGAATTCAAATGGGCTTTATCCGAAAAGTGAATCCGGATGGAATATAATGATGTAGATAGTCTTTATTAGGTGTGATAGTGCTTAATGTGCCTTTATGGCGCCAAATTGGGATTTGGTTAGAGTACTTGTAGTTAAAACGCATAAAAAGGGAATTTTGGGACTTTTATGTTGGATATAGTATAAAGTGAGGTCTTGTGGTTCTAATTGATGCCATAAGGTGTCATTAGAAGTGTGGAATAACTTACTTGTAGATCTTGTACCGTGTTTCATTTGGGTGTCAAATTGTTTTAGTAGACGAAGGGGTCTTTGAAGCGAAGTGCTAGCGATGGCTTGTTTGAATAAGTATATGATCTTAGATGTGTTAGGAAGCCTCTAAGATGTATTTATGGCGTGGTTTAGATAATTGAATTAGATAGTTGTAGTTCAAATCACTTAAAGGGCTTTTCGGAGTTTTATGTTAACAAGACCTAAATGGTGGTTTTGTTGCATTTGTACGCATCATAATGTGACTATATGAGAGAAGTAAAGTTAGGTTTAGAATTTGTTCTCATGTGTGAAGTTTAGAGCTTGTTTTGTAGGCATTTAGAAGGAGATTTGTTGGATTCTTGTGAATTACTTGAATTAGTTGCACTAGTAGTTATTATTGTTATAATAGCTCAAATTGATCATGATTGAGTTATATGTTGTATAAGTGTGAAGTTTATGACCTAAATACTAAGCATGTGGAAAGGTTTTAATTAGTTGGATTTTATGTAAACTAGTTGAGCTTGATGCATAGTTGATTATTTGAATTGATGTAGTTATTATAATTGACTTTTAAATGATTTAAATAAGAGTTTAAATGGTATTGGTATGTAATATATAGTTTTTTGGAGAAGTTTCATGAAATA
Source organism: Ehretia macrophylla (assembly GCA_037974665.1). Classification (NCBI taxonomy): domain Eukaryota; kingdom Viridiplantae; phylum Streptophyta; class Magnoliopsida; order Boraginales; family Ehretiaceae; genus Ehretia; species Ehretia macrophylla. The sequence continues at coordinate 9,852,933 of CM075776.1, read as the reverse complement.
GGTTGTATAGGTACTTCATTAAAATATGTTTGTATCTTGTTTATAATGTCGTGTTGCTTATAATTATATGAGTTATATTGTGGGAAATGACTACTTGGAATATATGTTAAGTTAAAGTATATAAAAGTAGTATTTTGTTAAAAATATAATTCTAAATATGCTAAATAAGTGAAACTATAAGTTAACTAACCTAGTTGGGTAATTAATGAATGTTGTAGTTAAAGAGTAATTGAAGTAATGTTTGACTTTATGTTCAAGGTGATTGAGAGTGATGTGAAGCCAATCCTCATTTTGGAGCTTGATAGAGGTGAGGGAATTTTCATCTCTTCTGTGCATCTTAACTTGATTTATTGTTTTTAAATTGAATTATTTAGTAATTGTTAAAGTTTATATGTATTATTTGACTTGTTCTCTTGAGTCTTTTCGTGTTACTGTGACTAATTCTGAGGGCGGCCTACTATGTCGTCCCTCTTATGTGTTATTTGATAATCTTGGCTCTCATGACTTGACTTGGTGTTGCGCAACCTTTTCGGGCATGGTAGTGTTGAGTAACAGGGGCGGCGTCGGCCTTGTCGTGCTCCTTCGGCTACCATGGTTTCCCAGTCCCTTCTTGCTGAGGTATACTCTCCTACCCCAGAGGCGTGGTTCACCTCGTTGGGGGCATACGGACCTACCTCGGGAGATATGGGTCGTAGGATCGGGGTACATCCGGAGTACCCCAATTTGGAGGAGTAAGGGTTTGCCGACACTTGCATGAAGTTCATGGTACGAGATTGAAGACTTGAAGTGGAACCGTATCCTTTTAATATGTGGTTAATTACTTGTTTACTTGGTTGTATTATTTGATGTTGAATATGCTTTAATCCTGTTGCATATCATGTTGCATGCCTGGTATGTTGCATCACCTCCCTCACTGAGTATACCAGTTGTATACTCACCCTCGTCTCTAATACCTTTTAGGTTCAGCACCTTCGCAAGGTGATACAGGGAAAGTTCGAGAGTTACCATGTTTGGTTGTGTTGGCTTTCATTATTAATACATGTGAATCCATGTGAATTAGTGAAGTGGTTTGAATTATAATTTGATTGGAACTATAGAAACTCGGCTCGTAATTGTATTGGATCTTGTTTGTATTTGGTTCGTAGGTGGCCTGTAATAGCTTAATGGACTATGTTATTGTTTAATGGTCGTGCATGCTTGCTTGGGTTAATGGAGTTGTAGGCTGGGTTAATAGACGAGTCAATTGAAGAGATAAAGTTAAAATGGTATGATAAGTGACTTTATAACATAGTATTTCAATACTTGAGGCCTATGCATGCTTGTGTACCTATTTTGTTGAGTCTAAGGCTTGGATGGCCTTGAGACGAGGCATAGCTTAGTGGTTGAATTTGAAGTATATAAGAATGTTGGATTATGGTTTTGTAGTTGTATTCTATTATTTGTAGGTTTTTGATTAGTCCTATAAACAGGGGAGACTTTGTCCGTTTCCCCTAAAGTTTTGGGCCTTGGGTTTGGGATCGGGACCCCCGTCTCGTGAAGGATCGGGGCGTTAAAGTTAGCTCTCAGCCGGGACAAGGTCCTCGATCTGGTGGGTAGTGAACCTCGAGTGCGTGCATGTGAAGTGTGTTTTGAATAGGTATGTGCTTCTATGTGGACTTGTGTTTGCTTAAGTGAAAATATGTTCTATAGGTTACATTTGTGTGAAATAGGAAGATTTTGTGATATGTCTAACTATGTGATTATGTGTGACTTAAGTGGAAATGTGTTTCTACGTGACTTGCTTATGTGAAATATGATGATTGTAATAGACGAACAAATATGTGACTAGGGGTACTTCTATGTGGTATATTTGTTAGTATATGTACTTCACATACTATCTATTGCATGCATACATATAATCTCATTTGAATTGGTAAGCAAACTCTCCCTTATGAAGAGATGGCCAACAGTGGGTCTCTGAGGATATGGATTAGCAAAGGAGGGAACAATTGATCAAGATATCTACTGGAGACTTGTCACTCACCTTGGGAATTCACATGGTCTCTTCTTTGGAATTCTTCTTGGTATTTTATCGGTATTCCTTATTTGGATTTCTTATTTGGGACTTCACATATGGTATTTTTTTCATCATTTTTATTCGACATTACTCGGTGGCATGCATATGGTATTCGTAAAATTCTCACCGATAGTCCTTATTGTTTCAAATGTCACTCAGTTAGTCCTTATTATTTGTAAAAATCTCTCCATTAGTCCTCAATGTTTGCAAATAGGCTAAAACCATTTTAGTCCCTAAGGTTTGTCCTAAAAATCAAATTGGTCCCTAAGGTGTGCAAATGTCACGTCCCAAGCCCAGAACTCCAGACTCACAAGCGCGACTAGTGTTGTAGGTATAAGAAACAACTACTTGGGCCTCTTTTTCTACTTGCCCAGAATGGTTAATCCAAGTTATTTCTTATACCCACAACACCCACTTATAAATCACACAATCACACTATATTCTACTGATGTGGAATGTCACATACACTCCCTATTAAGGACCTGACGTCCTCGTCAGGAGCACACACACCCAGGACCAACCAGGCGGTACAGGATTCTTTAGGTGGCTCCTACGGGTTCAAAAGGTGGCTCCCACTGACCTTCTAGGTGTTGAACTTTGTCGCGCATAGTACTTAGCTCCTGCATCGGCTAGTGACCTGCTCTGATACCATTCTGTCACGACCCGAGACCAAACCCTTAGGCCTGCGAGTACGACTAGTATTGTAGGCATAAGAAACAACTACTTGGGCCTCTTTTCTACTGGTCCAAAATGGTTAACCCAAGTTATTTCTTACACCCACAACACTCGCTTATATACCACACAATCACACTATATTCTTCTGATGTGGAATGTCATAGCAAAAAACCCAATTTAGTCCCTGTCGTTAGTTCCTTGTTCCTTGTTAACGGTCAACCCATTAACTGTGTGAAATGATGCTCATGCCCCTGTCTTTTAAATTCTTGCTGATGTGTTAAAAAAAAAAAAAAAAAAGGCATGATGGCCGACCTTTTCTTGTTGAAAAAATTACAAGAAAATTGAGTCATTAAAAGTTTTAATTTCTTTAATCCTAAAAGTGTATATATGTGGTGGGATGATACTTATCCCAAGACTATAAAGCAAAAAATCTTGGAAATATATCATTCAAATTTTATTACTTTCTTGGTATTAACTTTTACAACATGGTTCTTGATTTTCTTTTTGTTTTTTGTTTTCATTTCTTTTTGGGTTAATTAATATCTTTCACTTCGTAAACATTAAATTCACTATAATAAAACATACTTTGACCAAAGAATCTTTGCTTTCATTTCTCTATGTCTTAATTTATTTTCTCTAAAAAGATTCCTTAATTAAATTTAAGCTGACAATATACACGTGTTCTCTTTGCTTTGTGTTAGCTGGACCTTTTTCATTGCTTCCATTTACATCCATTTCTTTTCCATTTTTTGTTCTCTTCGGCTAAATTTTACAAGTTAATATAAACAAAGAGACATCTCATCATGATGCAAGTGTTCTGTAAATACAATTGAATACCAAAATCTAGATTTTCTAGAAGAAGTTCAAGAACTGATTGTGGTGGTCCAATTTTATTTTTTAAGCTGATAGCTTTTTCCCTTAAACTATAAAAAACTTACACTAAAATATCATATATGCAAAGCTAATAAACAACATAATCAAACATAATATGTCTAAAATAAACTGTAAACCATAACATAATATACTACATTATTATTAAAATTGTTTGAGAAAAAACTAAAGAAAAAACCCTACTAACCTTTTAATTTTTTAAACAATTTCAGAGGCCAAAAAACCAACCAGAATGATCTAAATGCGAAGAAGCACTCACGTCCGCCTAGAATATTTATTTATTTATTTATGTCTGATCATCCATTGTCGTCTGTGTGTGTGTGTACGTGTGTCGAAAAGAGAGAAGAATAAGAAGGGGGTGGTGGGTGTTAGAATAAAGACCAAAAAAAAAAAAAAGTCAAATCCCACCCGCTTTTCCCTGTAAAAAGGGGAGTGCCGACGTGGCACTCCCCTATTCATTCCATGAGTGAATTATTTTAGCTTTTTTTTAAAATGCTAAATGACATTACTACCCTTTAAATGGTTAATTCTAACGGTAGACAACTAATGGCAGGGACTAAATTGGGCTTTTTGCATACCTCAGGGACCAATTTGGTCTTTAGGACAAACCTCAAGGACTAAAATGGTTTTAACCTATCACATTGAAGACTAATGTAGAGACATTTGCAAACAATGAGAACTAATAGAGAGACTTTGCAAATAATATGGACTAACTGAATGACTTGTAAAACAATGAGGGCTATTGATGAAACTTTTACAAACAATGGGGATTAACTGCATGACTTTTAAAATAATGAGGACTATTTGTCAAAAATTTATAAATAATAAAGACTATCTAAAAAGATTTCCAAAGCGCAAGGTCTCATTTGAGAAAAGAGGAAAAGGTCAAGGACTTGTATGTCCTTTTCTTGATTTGGATTATGATTTAGTAATTTAGTAAAATTCATTTCTATTATTTATCAAGGCCGAATCATATTTATATTATGTTTTTCATTTCTTGCCTATTCTATTCTTTTCTTTTTTGTTAAAAAAATTGCTTAAACCATAATAAAACTCATACAACGAAATCATGCTTAAACCGTTTACTAAGTAATTTTATAAAATAAGCATTACAAATCATATTTTTTTTATCAAATGCATTTTAAAGTCCAATAAAGTATGAACAAGCCTTGTTTGAACTTAGTTTAAGGTCCAAAGCACCTTCAGGACGTAAATCTACAAAATTTGATAAAATGAGATATAATTATTTATATATAGTTAGCACTGTAGAGACTCTTATGTCACTGTATATGTCAGTTCCCTTGCAGTGTGTTGCTCAATTCCCTTGCTGTACGTGGCTTGGATCTATAATCATTTTAAAAGATACTTATTTATGTTTTCAACTTAATTTAATAAAAAAAAATTAGAATATGTAATGCTAGCTTATTTTTTGACAGTTATTACTAAATGTCATCGCTAATAACGACATAATTTACTAACATAGTGTTTGGAAGCAATTCATGTGTGGAATTCATTTCATTTATATGGAATTCATTTACAAATGAATTCTCTTGTTTGGAAATCTAAAATAATATTAAGTCAATTCTGTTATTTGTAAATCCAAATTGTGTTTAGAACACATGTGAAATTAGAATTAACATTTGTATTTTACTTAAATAGTCTTCTTTTATTCAATTGAAATTAGGTTATCATATAAGCGTTATATTCTCAATCTATTATTAATTTCTGGTACTAACATAAAAATCCAAAAGAAAAAGTAAAAAATAAAAAAATAAAGAAATGTTTTCAAAAAATGTAAACATTACAAAATAATCATAATAAGATTAAGTTCAATCATAAGTTTAACATGGAAAAATAACTATACAACATTTTTTATAAGTATATCAAATGAATTAAGATATCTCATCTAAAGGCTTGGTTTAGTTTAGTTTAGTTTAGTTTAGTTTATATCAAATAAATTAAGACAAAAGATTACAAGGCAATAGTACTAGAAGATACCAATTCTATAATTGCCAATATAGCACATATTTCAGATCTGGTAGAAGTCAAAAAAGAAGAGTTATGAGAAGAAAGATGATTTTGACTTAGCATAAAAATGATTGCGAAGCATATAAAACACTTGCATGAAAAAGATTCAAAAGTTTTCATATTTAAAATACGTATGGTTTTTTCTTTTTTTAGTTTTTGACTATTCCTAGCAAAGTCAAAAATCTGAGGGTAGTTTTGTCGTCAAAATATTAGCATCAGAATTAGAAAACGTGAATTTGTAAATTCCACCTCCTGAGTTCGGATTTGAGTAAGACTTGTACAAATCCAAGAATTATAAATCTTGGATTTGTAATTCTTTAAAAAGGTGCAACCAAATAAAAAAACTTGGATTTGCAAGTAATTTTAGAAAATAAGCATTACAAATTATTCTTTTCACGAATTTACTAAGTTAGCAACAAAAATTTGAATTGTCATCGTTAACTCATGTTCCTTTGCTATTTGTTACTAAATTAGTAATAAAATTTTGTTGCGGTCCCGTCGCTCTTTTGCAACTACTTAGCGATGAAAAATAGTCGGTCGCTATGCCCTAATTTATGACGATGTAAGAGGAGCCAACGATTTACTCTGTACTTTTGGATTTTGTTTAGGTACAATTGTTTTTATTACATAGCCAAAAAAGGTAAACTAGTGTTGTTTCCAGATTTTTGGATTTCTAGATTTCTGATGGTATGGTTTGCAGTTGGTGTTGTCAACTCAAAACTCTGTGATATATTACATAAGAGCAAAAACAATTCATTCTCATCAATAAACATACATTTTTAGAATGCCACCTTTTTTTCTATATATATTTCTATACTTCTCGCATATAATAATAGTGAAGAATTGAAGATGACACAATTATATTGATGAATGAACAGTTTCTTATTATTAAATTTCTTTACGAGTTGATTTAGATCTGAAAAAAAAAAGCCCCTGAAAAGTAACATCGGTCTATGTATTAGTTACCAATATTCAGTATTAAATTTATTTACTATCTTTATTGGGCGTGCTTTATAAGAGCAACTATTGAAGCTTTCTTAAATAGCAATACTTTATTGCTAACCAGAACAATGTTGAGTCAATGAAACTAGTGAACTGTTATATGAAGATTGATAGCTGCAATTGTATGTGTAGAAACAATTGATTTTTCATTCTCATAAAAAAACATGCACTTTCTGAATGCCAGATTTAGTGGATGATCAAAGAAAACGAAAGAAATTCCCCCACATTATAATAATATTGGCCAAAAGAGAAATTATGCATTAACTGAATAAGACCAATTTGAAATCTACATTTCTGCAAATTTAATTCAACGTGTGCAGTCCATCAATCAAAGCCACTATTTTCAACTCAAAGAGACTAAAAAGAAAAGAAAAAACGAAAAAAACAACCCTTAAAGCTAAGTGAAGTGAAAACCCTAAAATTCATACACTTGAATGCGTACTTTTTCAACAGATACTACATTGTCCAAGATAATCCATCTTCTTTAATTCCCTTTTCAATTGACATCATTAGACATTGTTAACTTTGAACATATAGTATCACCCATTCTGGGAAAAACCTTTAGAGTTCAAGCCATCTTTGCCCAACCTATCATCTTGTTTTTCTTCATCATTCCCCTGAATATCATGCAAGTTGTCTGTGTTTGTTTCATGGGATGGAGAATCTGCATGCCTCTGCTTGATGTTCATGTTTGTTTGAGAGAAATAATCTTCTATAATCTGAAAATTTTCTGTAATCCTCTTCGAGATGCCAACCTTTGGGATGTTTTTATTTGTTTCAAGGGAAGAATCAACTGTTAACCAATCCGAGATGTAAAAAGAATCAGAGTCAGAAGTAGACGACGACATGGTGGTCGTCTTCAAGATTGTCGAAGCCGATGTTGTAGTGCTGCTAGTTACTGCAGGACGATGATGTTGCATGCTATCTTGTACAGCCGCCATTGCAGCAGTACTTGGTGTGTTGCTTTCTGGTTGATGCATCGATTCAGCCTCATCATTGTTTCTTGAAATCTCACGCTTTTCCTTCATCCTTCTATAATAGTTTTTAAGCCAATCTGGTTTTGCCTTTTCAAGATCTGCCCATAGATATTCAGTGAGAGCAGGGTCGACATTTTCGTTGGATGCGAGGTGTGTCATAGTTTCCTCCTTGGTCATATGATTTTTCAAGCATTGTTTGATCATAAGCTGCTGCACCCTCCGAAGCTCTTCCAAACTGGGTTTTCTTGGCTGATCTCCACTAGACATTTTCTGAGTTTAGTTGACAATCTTGGTGGAGAAAGTTAATTTTAGAGGAATTGAAATCGGGTTGTGTTTGATCACAATGGTGGTAGCTAAAGAGAAGTAGTTTTAGAGAGGAAATGAAATGAAATCTGGTTATGAATATTGTGATGGATGAGTTGTTCATAATCAGCCCTAGGAGCAGTTTATATATAGACTTTTATTCCCCGACTTTCTTGATTTCAAGAATTAGTTTTCTTGTTTAATTTGCTTCACAACTATGAGTTACTCATTAGTTGTATGTTATATTTCTCATATAACGTAGTAGTTTTTTTTTTTTTGCTGAATCAGTAGGAAAATTTTATTAGGAAAAGAAAAGAAAAGAAGCAAGTGTAAAGAAAATATATCAAAAGCCAAGTCTACGAGGTGCAGAACCATCACAACTCATGGAAGCGGCAAGAGAAACAACAACAAAGCCACCAAATCACTCAAGTCCACAAAGGATCAAACTACTGGGAGATAAAACAAGCTCTATGTAAAAAATGACGGTTAAGGGAAGTCATCTTAATGGGGCTTCTAACTTGGGCTTTCAGAGCCACTTCTTCACGGATGCACACGAGAATTTCCTTCTCGATCGATGCCTCATCTCTAAAGAGCCTTTTGTTCCTCTTAGTCCAGATGTGATAGATAAATGCGCCCAGGATCAGCCGGAAGAGGTACTCCTTAACGTTGTTTCTATCTGCAAAAGAAGAACCGAGTTTAATGATATCATCAAAAGTGAAAATAGGAACGTCAATAAGGATAAATATCAAACTTTCCTTCCAAATACGCTTGATGAAACAATATTCGAAGAAGAGATCGATGATCTCTTGTCTCTAAAGATTGGTGGCAGAAGATGCAGTGGGCATGGTTGATGCTACCCCAACAGAGAAGACGATATCTAGTAGCAAGACGATCGAGTCATGCAAGCCAAGTGATAAAACTGTGCCTGGGGATGTTGTGGGAGAACCAGACAATAGAGTGCCAATTGACATGGAGGCCTTTTTCACGGACATATTCCCAAGCTTTTTTAAATGAGAAGCTTCCATTAGAGGCGAGAGACCAATCAAAGGAGTCATGAGCTGGCAAATGGGGAAGCCCAAAGCGCTCGAAGGGATCAAGAAGAGAAAAATCTTGAGGGTGAGCCGGCCAATTCCAAGAATAATTACCAATGACATCCGAAACTCTACTATGCCAAAAGAGGATGCGGTGGTTGTAAAGGTGAGATAACCGTCCCTCAGGATGCCAATTGTCATGCCAAAAGAAGGTGCTATGACCGTCGCCAGTACAGTGATGGAAAAGTAAATTTTTTTGTGAATTGCCCTTTTAATTGCATGTAAGTATTGGACACCTTTTTTTTTTATTTATTCAAGGGAAGTCAAAGTCGTACAATATATATTAAGGATGTAACCAGTGAGACTCGAGCTCTCGTAGCCTTTCGCATATATAATGAAAAACATACCATTAGACCACAGAACAACTTTTGCTTCAGTATAATTTTTTTTTACCCATGCATGCATACATGGAAGTATTTGTTCGTTGGAATTAATGGTTGGAACTTGGAAGCTTAAAAAATACAAAATAAAAAAACAACGGCAGATAGTTGGTGAAAAGAGCCTATGTAAACCTCACTTGGCATGTTGAATTTGCACAACGTTGCACTCCACAAAAATTCATCTTCTGCCAGTAGTTTGGTCTAGTGATATTTTTCCATTTTAAGTACAAGAGGTCTAATAACTTGAATTTGTACAACGTTGCACTCCACATATTCTTTGCATTTGGTCTTGTCAACTTAAAACTCTGATAAGCAAAAACAGTTCATTCTCTTCAACAAATCATACATTAATTTATTGCACACTCTATTTAAGAATTTCTATCATTTAAAGCAAGAATCATATCACTGAACTGAATGGAATGCCACTTTTGACGCAACAAGACATGAACTACACACAGCAAGTATTAAACGCGAAACCTTAAAAGTAATCTTCTGCCAAAACATGAAAACTAAAGAAATTCGCACAAATGATAATATTGACCAAAGAGAAATCATGCATTAACTGAGTAAAGACCAATTTGAAATCTACATTTCCGTAAATTTAATTCAACGTAATCGTCTCCATCAATCAAAGTCACTATTTTCAACTCAACGTGGGAAAAAAGATAAGAAAAGAAAAGAAAAACCCTTAAAACTAAGTGAAGAGAAAACCCTGAAATTCATATATTTGGATCCGCATGCACTTCAACGGAGAATTCATATCTTTCCCTTTTTCAGTTGACATCATCAGACATTGTTAACTTTGAATAGCATCACCCATTTTTGGAAGAACCTTTAGAGCTCAAGCCATCTTTGTCCAACTAATTATCGTCTTGTTGTAAGTTGTCTGTGGAGAAACTAGATTGGTTGCAAGAATTGGTTTCCTTGTTTGATTTGCTTCACAGCTAGGAGTTACTCATTAGTTGCTTGGAAATTTAATTTCGTAAGTTTGGTTCCAGGAATTAGGAGAAAAAAGAATTACCTCAATGCAAAGGCAGTGTATTATATCCAAGTCTTGAACCAAAAAAATAAAAATAAAATATTATTACTGTCGCACAACAACTCATTATAATCCGATGTACTGAGTTCTTCGACTTCCATTACCAAAAAAAAAAAAAAACTCATAATTCGAATATGGATTGGGCAAGAACCTTAAAACAAATGAGAGTTCAAACAATGGCTTCAGTGTCCATTGACAAAAAAAGAAAAAAGAATAAAGAAGCCATATCAAGGCAATGGATCGGTTTTTATTATTTTTGATAAAGGAGAAATTATGGTTCGAACTCAAAATTTTAAATACAATATATTATTATTTGATCATTCTACTTGACTCTTGAGTATTAGTTTCTATTATTTTACGTACTACTTGAGTATCAGTTTCTGTTATTTTACGTACTAAGAATCATCATAAATTAGCCTAACCAAATTGAAAATTAGCATTGAATATAGAGATTTGGATAATGTTATATGTTACGAGAAGATCTAATTGTAAACATTGACCCTCATAAAACTGATCACATCAGGTGATCTATATGTTTACCAAAATCGATGCAGCTGATGGCAAGATGGTAGCATAAGTTTGCCCAAAGGAGGTATTGCGCGTCAATTTGATGCATCATCATTTATGAGTGACGTTATGATATTATAAGGATGTATCAATTCCTTTTTTGGTAAAGATTATGTTTACTCTTGAATCAAAAAAAAAAATATATGTATACTCACATGGAGAAAGCAATAACAAATTCTCTTAAATGCAATTGTTGGATTATGTTGTTGAACAATTTAATTATCTTACATGAATAAATTAGGGTATTTATGATCAGTATCTAAAATCTTAAACTATTTTGTTTAATATCAATTAATTTTAAAATAAATTCTCAAACTAACTAATATGGGATCTTTCGGATTTCAAGGATGTCTACAACCGCTTCTTGATTCTATGAGGAATTAATGGAAAACTCTTTACTTTGGAGTTCAGTATTTCACACATTAATGAGATTCATACATGTGAATCTCGCTAATAATGTAAAATTACTGGGTCAGTCTAGAGTTTTCTTGAAATTATAACTATTTAATTTGTAAGATCAATGTTGACTCTTTTATGACTCTGAATACTAGATTTTGTGTTGGACTGCGTCACTCCTTTATCTTTTCACCCGTCATTTCTATTATAAAAATTTATGTATTAAATGTCAAATAACTTATATATATGATAAAGATCTTATTAAATAGAGATAAGTGAAGGCCTTTTTTTTTGGTTGGGATAGATGAAGGATGACATATAACAATATAATTGTTTGTATTATTGTACAATTGTTTTCGTATTTCTGGAGTTCTAACTCAATTGTCATGGTTCAGCTACCTCGCAATGATCATTTGTGAGGAATAGCCATTCTAAACAATCATTTGGTTTGGTTCATTATAATTCATTTGGAATAAGCTAACCTTATAAAAACATACAAAAGGAGAAAAATAAAAAAACATTTATTGTTCAAAAATTGGGTTACGCGTGATATTGGGAAAAAAATTAGATTCATTTTAAAATCTTCTTTTTCTATACATATATATACATCTCAAATTGAATCCGATCTTTTTCCTAACACAACATATAACTTTTGCAACGATGTAAAGTTTTAAGGACATAAAAATATATTAAATGCAATGAAATAGAATTAAATAGCACAATAAAAAGATAAAAGACCAAAATGTCATTTAATCTTAAGGTTTTGTTTGATAGAATTGATGTCATGGGAGAATCTGGATAAAACTAAAAGCTCGAGGGGGAGTTTGGGATTTAGGCTAAATCTAGTAGGGGAAAATGAAATTCTCTCCATCGGGCCTATGGTCCCTTTCTAGTATTAGCATTCGCCAAATCGAATTGAAAACCAGCATTGACTAAAGAGCATTGAATACCCTAATGGATAAGATTTAGAGTAATGTTTTATGTCACTCTATTATCTTTTCACCCTTCTTTTGTATGGTAAGAATTCATGTACTGAATATCAAACCTCTCGTATATATAGTAAAAATTATACTATATAAGCAAATATGATTGAGTAATATATAACATTGCTCTAAGATTTAATAATACTCAATTATATTGATGAATGAATAGTTTTTTATTATTGAATTTCTTTATGGATCGAGATCCTGAACAGAAAGCCCTTGAAATCTAACGTCATTATGTATATTAGTTACCAATGCCAATACTAAAGTCATTCTATTTTTTGTTTACAAGGAGGCTAGCACTGAGAGATTAAAAATTCACAAGTCTAGAGGATGTTTTATCCTATTTGTTAAATTCAATAAGAGAACAAAGTTCATCCGGAGGGTGATCTAATGGCTGACTTCCAAACTTTGGTGAAATTAACAAGGCAATCCGCACATTTGTTAATTTATCGAAAGAGATGTTGCAATTGATAATCCCTCTTACTTCTTAGGATATTCTGAAAATCTTCAAGGCTTGGTCTTAATGGACTGTGAGCAGCGTACCTACGCTGTGCAGTGTTCAATACTAAATTCATTTAGAAAAATGCTAAATAATATTTTATTTTATCACTCAAATACTACTTTTTATGTAGATACTTAGTTGACATATTAAAAATTAAATATACATATAAAAGATGATATTTAAATCATAAAAATAAAATAATATATAACAATTCTCATTCATTTACCATCTTTATCGGGCATGCTTAATTTATAAGGGCAACAATTGAAGCTTTCTTAAATGGCGATACTTTATTACTCACTAGAACAATGTTGAATCAATGGAACTAGTGACGTGTTATATGAAGTGTGATAGCTGCATCGTATGGGTAGAATTAAACAATTGATTTTTTATTCTCATAAAAAACATGCACTTTCTGCATATGCCACATTTGACGCTCAATAAATCAACTGGACACGCACACGCACACTCAGATCAAAGAAAATCAATGTCCAACAGGAAATCTCAAAAATACTATTTCGCCAAATACAAACGAAAGAAATTCCCCCACATTATAATATTGGCCAAAAGAGAAATATTGCATTAACTGAATAAGACCAGTTTGAAATCTACATTTCTACAAATTTAATTCAACGTAATCCTCTCCATCAATGAAAGTCACTATTTTACACTCAACAAGACTAACAAGAAAAGAAAGAAAAAAAAAACTAAAAACAACTCTTAGGACTAAGTGATTGAGAAAACCCTGTGATATGGGTAAAAATTCAACCTTATGTACGTAGACGAAATTGATCCTGAAATTCGAGTATAACTAAAACTGAGATTCCTACTCGAGGAAGATCAACCCTGCCAAGCTTCCTCGCCTGACTTTCGCACCTCCGCACCTCAACCAGAGATGGCAGGTCAGGTCTTCCACGAAAGACTAACCTCCGCACCTCGCCGACCTCCCGATGACATCCTAAGTCTAACCTCCCGATGACATCCCAAGTCCAACCTCTCGATGATGTCCTAAAATAAGGACAGGTGTCGACAGCAAAAATGACCAGCACATTTCGTACAGTACAGAGATGTCAGATTCTTTCTTATCCACAACTATAAAAAGATACTCACAGTCTTCGAAGGAACCAACTAAGAGATTGGGCATACATGCCCTTTACTCTATCTCTCTCTTATTCTCCTTTTACTATATGTAAATTAAGCCCCAAAATTGACTTGATCGTCGGAGAGGGCCTCCGGGGACATTCCCCAGGTCCTTTGTTTTGCAGGTAAAATGCTACCAGAGCGGAAGCACGAGCCCATTTGGCAAGATTAGGAGCCCATCCGGTACATCATCAAATTTTGACCGTAACACCTTGAAATTTATATATTTGAACTTAGTAACTTTTTTTCTTTAGTATGAATGGAATCATAGGTTCGAAGCCCAATCCTGCCCTCAAGGTTCCACTCCTGACTCCCTTGATACATTTTCAGGATGCAACTCTACACTTGAGATTTTATCAGTTGGTGATCGAATTTCGCCACATTATTCGTTTCCCTTGTCTTCAAGGAAAAAAAATAGTGAAAGAGCCTTTATAAACCTCATTTGGCATGTTGAATTTGCAGAACTTTGCACTCCACAAAAACTCACTTCTCTTTTTGTTCCAATTAAAAATGTCATCGACAACTCCACATTTTCTTTTACAAATACCTAACCTTTAACCAACATCATCTATGTGGAATCCTTAATTAATCGATTAGCAACGGGTGGGTCATTAATCATATCTTATGGTTCAAATCTTCCAATTCTTCGTGAATTTTTAAGGAAATCAAAACGAAATTTATCAAAAACAAATTATTAATAATGTGATCTGATCAGTAAAAACACTTGATTCTTATCAACAAACATACACTTCTTGATTGCAACTTTTGATGAAACAAGACAAGAACTACACACAGCATTGCACGCGAAACCTTAGTGATATGGGCCAAATTAAAAGAGAAATTATGCATTAACTGAATAAGGCCAATTTGAAATCTACATTTCTGAAATTTAATTCAACCTAGTCCTGTCCATCAATCAAAGCCACTTTTTTCAACTCAAAGAGACTGAAAGGAAAAGAAAAGAAAGAACGAAAAAAAACAACTCTTAAAGCCAAGTGAAGAGAAAACCCTAAAATTCATATACTTGAATGCTTACTTTTTCAATTGACATCATTCATCAGACATTGTCACCTTTGAATAGAACCATCCATTCTACGAGAAACCCTTAAAGCTTACCCCATCTTTGCCCAACCGATCTTGTTTTTCTTCATCTTTCCCCTGAAGATCATGCAAGTTGTCTGTGTTTTTTTCATGGGAAGGAGAATCTGCAAGCCTCTGCGAAATGTTGATGTTTGTTTTACGGAAATCATCATCTGTAAGCCGAAAATGATCTTCTATAATCCTCTCCAATATGTTAATCTGCGGGATGTTTTTATTTGTTTCAAGGGGATCAGAATCAACTATTAACCACTCCGAGATGTCAAAAGAATCAGAATCAGTGGTAGACGACGACGACGACATGGTCGTCTTCTTCAAGATTGTCGAAGCCAATGTTGTAGTGCTTTCTTGTACAGCAGCCATTGCAGCACTTGCTGATTTGCAGCTGTCTGGTTGATGCATCGGTTCAGCCTTATCATTGTTTCTCGAAATCTCACGCTTTTCATTTATCCTTCTATAATAGTCTTTAACCCAATCTGGTCTCTTCTTTTCAAGGTCTTGCCATAGATATTCAGTGAGTCCAGGGTCGACACTTTCGATCCATGAAAGGTGTGAGATAGTTTCCTCCTTGGTCATATGATTTTTCAAGCATTGTTTGATCATAAGCTGCTGCACCCTTCGAAGCTCTTCCAGACTGGGTTTTCTTGGCTGATCTCCACTAGACATTTTCTGAGTTTAATTCACAATCTTGGCGGAGAAAGTTAATTTCAGAGGAGTTGAAATCAGGTTGTGTTTGATCACAATGGTGGTAGCTAACGAGAAGTTGTGGAGGAAATGAAATGAAATCTGGTTGTGAATTGTGATGGATGAGTTGATCATAATCAGCCCTAGGAGATGTTTATATAGACTTGATAGCAATAGAAACTAGATAGCATATAGGAAACAAGATTTTTATTCCGCAACTTTCTTGGTTTCAAGAATTGGTTTTCTTGTTTGATTATTCCCAACTATGAGTTACTCATTAGTTGTAGTTATATTTCTCTTATAAGGTTTTTTGTTATCACAAAATAATTGGACTAGTTTTACACTACTAAATTTTTCTCATTATATATGTAATATATTATCAGTAAATCAATCTAAATCATGAACGTAGAGCACCTCAAATTAAACTTATGACATTAGTCGCGGAGCTAGATGCACACCTTGACATAACCCCCTTCTAATCTAATGGTATTTTAGTCATTTCCATCATTATTAAAAAAAAACCCTCCCCATTTTGATTACCAACCTAACCCCTCCCCCCATATAAATTGTAAACTGGTGCTCGTATTTGATCAATATTACATATAAATTGACATAACCCCCTTCTAATCTAAACAATTCTATTTCCTTCAACTGCTTAGCCTGAGGCCGCTTTGCTTAACATCAAATAACTCTTGCTCTGTTTGATAAATGGCATTTGAACTTTAGTTGTAGCATATTGATTGAATTGATTCCAGTTTTTTCCCTTTTGACAAGCAATATCTTATTTAACTTTTCGCTTTCTTTATTGAAAAAAATATATTATATGTAATGTATGAAAATTTTACACTTAATTGCTAATACCTCCAATATGGAACTCATATATATAAATGAATTGTTGTCTATAACTTCTTGACTCTGGGAAGAGCTCTTCGTCAAGATCTTAGTCTTTTACATATTAGTGGGATTCATAAATATGAATCTCACTAATAATGTGAGACTAATAGCTCAGTCTAGATTTTTCTTAAATTAATCACTATGTTAGAGTCATCGACTCTTTTACAACTTTGTACTATTGGATTATCCGTAAGACCAGAAGTCACCCCTTCACATTTTTATTCATCTTTTGTATTATAAAAATTTATGTATTAAATGTTAAATTTTTTACATATATGATAAAAATATTTGAATAGATAAATGATTGACATATAACAATGCTCTTGTTTGTATTATTGTACAATTGTTTTCATATTTTTGGATTTCTGGAGTTGTGATGGTATGCTTTGTCATTTAGTCTTGTCAACAAGACATGAGCTTCACACACACATATATGCTAAAACAGAGAGGGCTGCGCACGCAAATTAAAGTTAATCAAGCCTGATTTTAGTGCACGATTTACCCTTCAACACATTTCTAAGATATTACGCAATATTGAACAGGAAATCTCAAAAATATTCTAGTGCCAAATTCATGAAAACCAAAGAAATCCCCACAAACAATATTAACCAAATTAAAAGAGAAATCATGCTTTAACTGAATAAGACCTTTTTGAAATCTACATTTCAGAAATTTAATCCAACATAATCCTCTCCATCAATCAAAGTCACTATTTTCAACTCAATGAGGCAAAAAACTAAGGAAAAAAAAAATAAGAAAAAAAAACCACCCTTAAAATCATCTTAGTCCAACCTATTGTCGTCTTGTTGTTCTTCATGATTCCCCCGGAGATCATGCATGTTGTCTGTGTTAGTGTCACGCAAAGGAGAATCTCTAAGCCACTGCGAGATTTCATCAATATCAGAATCATTGGCAGTGTTCATCATTGTTTTAGGGTAAGAATAATCTGCAAACCAACCCGAGGTGTCAAGAGGATCAATGAAATTGTCAGTCAGGTCTGGAAAAATGGTGTTGCTAATCTGCAGCTGCTGCTGCGTGCTGCTTTCTGCGCCCGATCGCAATCCAGGGGTAGGCATGAACTTGAAGATTTCCGGATTCGATCGTACGACCGTATAACCCGATGATCTATTGGTATCAAATGAAAGTTGCATGTTTTCTACACCCAATGCACCGCTTGTTGTGCTGCTATTTTGCGTTTGCTGCATGGTTGTTTTCAAGATTGTCGAATCCGGCACGCTCGATTGACCCAACGTTGTACTGCTGCTAGTTGTACTTGTGTTATGTTGATCATGCTGCATGCTTTGTGCACCCAATACTCCATGATGATCTCCTCCATTCTTGCTGATCAAGAATCCATCAGGGCTAGGCCTGACCATGTTCAAGATTTCTCGAGTGGATTTAAGCCTCTTAACTGGACGTTGCATGCTGCTTTCTACATCCATCAATGCACCGCCGCTTATGTGATCTGGTGGAGGGTGGTGGGGTCCTCGTTCATGCATCGATTCAGCCGCCTGGTTCTGGACCAACTCATTGTTTCTTGAAATCTGACGCTTCTCCATCAACTTTGTATAATAGCGTTCAAACGAATCTACATATCTATTTTCAAGCTTTTGCCATACATCTTCTGTTAAACGAGGCTCGATTTGTTCATTTCTTGCGAGGGCACTCACAGTTTCCTCCTTGGTCATCAAACGTTTCAAGCACTGTATTATAAGATTCTTCACCCTCATTAACATATCTTCCCCAGTGGCTTTTCTTGGCTCTCCAGTACTAGACATTTTCTAAGTTTTTGAGGAATTCAAATCAGGCTGTGGTGTTTCACAATGTTGGTAGAGAGAAGTTTTAGAGGAATTGAAATCTGCTTGTGATGGAAGAGTTGATCAAAATCAGCCTTTGGAGCTGTTTATATAGACTTGATATATATACGTATAGGGTAAATGTCACATTTAGTCTCTATTATTTACAAAATATCTCACTTTAATATTTATTGTTTAAAATGTTTCAATTTTAGCCCTTATTGTTTCCCTAAAAGTTTCAATTTCATCCATATTGTTTAAAGTTTTCAATTTCGTCCTTATTATTTTCCAAAACAATTCAATTTCATCCATATTGTTTCTCAAAAAAATTCAATTTAGTCATTGGATAATAGGAACGAATTTGAAACTTTAAAAAAATAATAGGAACGAAATTGAAACTTTTTTAAAATAATAGGGATAAAGTTGAAACCTTTTAAAAAATAATAGGGACTAAATTGAGACATATTAAATAATAGAGATGAAATTAAAACTTTTGGTGGAACAATAGGGACTAAATTGAGACACTTTGCAAACAATAGGGATTAAATATGAAATTTTTCCTATATATATATATGTGTGTGTGTGTGTGTGTGTGTACGATAGCAATAGAAACGAAGAAACAAAGATTTTTATTCCGCAGCTTTCTTGGTTACAAGTATTGGTTTTCTTGTTTATTTTGCTGGCTTCACAATTAGAAGTTACTAATTGGTAAGTTTGGTTCAAGAAATCAAGAGAAAAAAGAATTACGTTAATGCAAAATCACAGTTGGTAAAACTCAGGTCTCCTTTGAATTAAAAAGAAAAAAATGTTATAATGCGTAACATGGGTTGCCCAAGGGCCTTAAAATAAGCCAAATCGGACCTCTGGTCCCTTTCTTTATTATTAGCATTCGCCAAACGAACTTGAAAACCAGCATTGACCAAAGAGAGTTAGATAAGGTAATGAATAAGAATTAGAGTAGTGTTTTATATCATTTCATCACTCTTTAATCCATTTTTATATGGTAAAAAATTATTTATTTAATATCAAATTTTGCGTGTATATGATAAAAATTTTACTGCTTAAGAGTTAAATGTTTAAAAAAAAAAAATAAGAGATAGTATTGGGCTTTTCTTTAGATATTATTTTCAAAATGGTAGTATTGGCTTATTGGGCTTAGCCCAAATCTTTTAAAAAATGTAGCTAATTTTTTTCATACTATTAACGTAATTTTAAATATTAATATATTGGCCTATGGTACAAAAAATTATTTTTATATATTTAACAACTTTAGACATTATATGATATATGTAAATATATATACATATATAAAATACAATAAATTAAAAATTATGTTTCGGGTTTCAATTTTTTTAACTTCTAAAACCATAATTTATCAGTTTACCAGTTAGTTATCACTTATAAAACTCAAAACCTAACGGATTCCTATTGATTTTTGTTATCGAATTTTTATATGTAGATACTCATTAGTTTCAAATAGAGTGGATACCCGATTCCATCCCTAAAAGTGGTATGTGTAAAAGTAAACAATTGATTTTTCATTCTCATTAAAAAGATGCACTTTCTGAATGATTTTTAGTGCATGATCAAAGAAAACCAATGTCGAACAGGAAATCTCAAAAGTACTATTCTGCCAAATACAAGAAAACAAAAGTTTTTGGCCAAAAGAGAACTTATGCATTAACTGAATAAGACCAATTTGAAATCTACATTTCTGAAATTTAGTTCAATATAATCCTCTGAAAGTCACTATTGTCAACTCAACAAGACAACAAGAAGAGAAAAACAACCCTTAGTACTAAGTGATTGAGAAAACCCTGAAATTCATATATTTGAATCCGTAACTCTTTTTCTTTCGTACAAATGGAGGGCGAAATTGTTGTACCGAAACGAGAAAGAATTGGTTTTCTTGTTTGATTTGCTTTAGAACTAGGAGTTATATATTATTTAGTTGCTTGTTACAATATGAATTTCTGCACCATTAGGAAAATCGAGAATTGTATATGTGACCCAACAAATTAAATGAACATTACAGCAACTGCGCTATTGGGAAAAACTTGGGATGTTTGAGATTCTAGAGCTTTCTGGGTTTTTAGGTTTATAATATCATAATTGTACAATTGGTGATAAAAATCTTATGATTGGACTCAATTTTTTTTATTTATATTTAAAAGGAGGTCTAATTAAGTCAATATTATATTATATACAAAAATTATTATGTTACAATTATTCAAAAGAGAAACAACAAAAAAAGTTATTGGACTTAACCCAAGTGTCCAACCAAAAAAAATACTATTTAAATTAAATATTTATGAATTTTGATTGATTGTATTTTAAAAAAATATATATATATTTAAATTAATATTTTTCATATTTTTGGACTCTTTTTTTATTTAAATTATTTTAAAAAAATTATCGGTTTCAGTTTTAGTTATCTATGATTTTTATTTTTTTTATACTTATCGGTTTCGATTTTAGATAATAGTTTTTAAAACCATCGATTTTCAATTTCGGGTTTAAATTATACTAAATGGTGTCAGTTTTTATTTTTTCAAAAATCACAGTTAACGCTGCCATTCGTAATTCAACTCAATTTACAAACAAAATAATTCTGAGTTAGCATGTACATCCAGCAAAGGAAAATGGACTTTCTAGTCCCTGATGTTTTTCCCTCCTTTCAAATGAGTCCTTGAGTGTTTAAAAATCTTTTCCCAGGTCCTCAAAAGTACCACTAACCATTTGGTCTAGTTGTTTGATTTCGCTTTACATGTAAAAGGTCTCGAAATCTATTTTTGTGTGTAAAATTGTAAGTGATGTAAAATTGCATTAGCCTCACTTGAGTACAAAAAAAAAAAAAGATATGGATGGAAAAGTGAATGTTTGTACGAATGGACCAATTTGCCCCTCTGGCTCTATGCTAGTGTTTTACAGCTCGCTTTAGTACAATATCATGTCTTTACAAATAAGTTATAATTAATTTTCTTATAAACTAAACTACTAAAGGCTAAATAATGAATATTGTCTTCTACTATTTAATTGATTCAGTTGCTAGGAACAAATGAACATCCTAAAAAAGTAACAAAAAATATATCAAATAAATAATTTCTATTCAAAACTACTAATGGAAACACAATATATCAATTATCATCTAATTTTAAATTTGTGACCGAATTGGTACGATTTATGATTCGATACGATTCACGATTCAAAAAAATGAGATTTTGATTCTCGATATGATTCACGAATTATGATTATTATTATTATTTATTTTTATTTTTATTTTTAACCATGTAGGGATACATGAAATTAAAGTACTCGTTGGTTGGAATGGTTGGAACCTAAAAAAAAACACCAATAGATAGTTAATGGTGAAAAGAGCCTACATATAAATCTCATTTGGCATGTAGTATTTGCAGAGCTTTGCACTCCATGTACAGTTTCTAATTTTTACAAATATGTAACCTTTATCCAACATCATCTATGCTTAATCCTTAATTTAGCTGTGTAAGTCATTATATATTACATTTATGAAAAATATGAAACACAACAACATTCACCTTCAAAAATGATATCAAAATGAAATAACCAAAAAAAAAATCGCAGTTGAACTAGACCCACACTCTCGCACCACGATTCGGAACGGGTGGGTCATTATTAATCCTATCTTATGGTTCAAATCTTCCCATTCTTGGTTGAATATTTAAGAAAATCAAATAGAAAAATTAGATAGCCATGAAATTACCAATTCTATTTTATCAAAAACTAATTATTTATGATAATGTGGTCTGATATTTAAGTAAAAACACTTCATTCTCATCAACTAACACTCTCTTCTTTATTGCAACTTTTGAGGCAACAAGACAAGAACTACACACAGCTAGCATTGAACCCGAAACCTTAATGATATATAATTGGCCAGAAGAGAAATTATGCATTAACTGAATAAGGCCAATTTGAAATATACATTTCTGTAAATTTAGTTCAACGTAGTCCATTTTTCAACTCAATGAGACTAAAAAGAAAAGAAAAGAAAGTGCGAAAAGCAACCCTTAAAGCTAAGTGAAGAGAAAACCCTAAAATTCATATACATGAATGCGTCCTTCAAATATTTGTTCTTTCATTCTTCCCCACCTATCTTCTGTACGTAATTTCTTTGTTTGATTAAGTTCCAGCTAGCAAACTAACCTAATGACCACATACATTGGAAATCAAATATTAGGTATTAATTTTTATGAATTACAACTTTTTTCTTTTTCTTTTCTTACTTTTTTTAAACTTGGTTATAGAGTGTATTAATTATTTAATTTGGAGGACTGCAATTTAACGTTAACGAGTTCTCTTTTAAGCAGAAACAATCTATTTAGGTTCTTGATTTATATACTAATAAAACAAAATATTTCGAGTAAGCATGTGGTTCAGAAAGGGAAAATGACATTTTAGTCCCTGGTTTTTTCCCCTTTTTCTCAAATTCAGGCCTGAATTTTTAAAAATCTCTTCTCAGATCCTCAAAATTTAACAATGTTAGCTTAAATAAATTGAAAAGTAATATTTTTGTGTGAATGGACCAATTTGCCCCTCTGATTGCATACAAGTATTGGACACCTTTTTTTGTTTTGGTTTTTTTTTTGAGTCAAAGGAGGTCTAAGGCCGTATAACACATACTAAGGATGTAACCAACAAAACTCGAACTTGCAACCTTTCACATACACAACGAAGATCATACACTGAACTCCAGCCCTAGTGGTAGTGTTGGATAGCTTTTGCTTGAGTATAATTTTTTTTTAGCCATGCTTGCATACATGGAAGTATTTCGCATGTTGAATTTGCACAATGTTGCACTCTACAAAAATTCATCTTCAACCAATTGTCATTTGGTCTAATAGTATAATTCTCGCTTTAGATGCGAAATTAAGTTCCAATAAGTTGAATTTGCACAGCGTTGCACTCCACATATGCTTTGCATTTGATCTTGTCAACTCAAAACTCTGTAATATATTACGTTTATAAATCCATGATAGCTACAATCTATGTGCACTCTGATAAGTAAAAACTTTTCATTCTCATCAACATACATACATTTTTAGAATGCCATATTTTTTTTATTATTTTAAAGGAGAATTAAGTCGATTTTATATTACAAAGATATTGCACATTCAATCTTAGAATCGAGAATCATATCTCTAAATCAAATAATCAGTGGTTTAGAATGCCACTTTTGACGCAACAAGACATGAACTACACACAGAGAGTACTTGAAAACTAAAGAAATTCTTGTGCCAAAAACGAGGTAGACGAAACATTAAAAGTAATCTTGTGCCAAAAGGAAAAATCTCACAATTAGTCCTTATTATTTACCCATTTTAGTCAGTTAGTCCCTATTATTTCAGAAGTCACGCGATTAGTCTTTATTGTTTGTAAAAGTCGAGCATTAGTCCTTATTGTTGCAGAAGTCATGCGATTAGTTCTCATTGTTTACGAAAATCTTGCCATTAGTCCCTATTATTTACAAATGTATCACCATTAGCCTTTATTATTTACAAAAGTCTTACTACTAATGGTGAGACATTTGTAAATATTGGGAGACTAATGGAAAGACTTTTGCAAACAATAGGGACTAAATGAGTGACTTTTGAAATAATGAGAACTACTGGTAGGACTTTTACAAACAATAAGGACTAATCGGGTGACTTCTAAAACAATAAGAATTATTTATCCAAAACTTGTAAATAATAGAGATTATTTGTCTAATTTGCCCTGCCAAAAACATTAAAACTAAAGAAATTCTCACAAATAATAATATTGGCCAAAAGAGAAATCATGCATTAATTGAGTAAGACCAATTAAAAGAGAAATCTTCTCGCTTTTTTGCTTAACGCTGACCGTCCCGTTACTGGGATTGGCTAATATGATATTTTATTTGAATGAATGAAATTTCAGATTTGACAAAAAAAAAAAAAAAAAATTCAGCATAATCATCTCCATCAATCAAAGTCACTATTTTCAACTCAACGTGACAAATTAAATAGAGAAGAAAGAAGAAAATTTAAAAAAAAAACCCTTAAAACTAAGTGAAGAGAACCCTGAACTTCACATATTTGGACCCGCACTTCAACAGATACTTCATTGTCCAAGATTAATATACGATCTTTCCCTTTTCAGTTGACATCATCAGACATTGTTAACTTTGAATAGTATCATGCACCCATCTCCTTGGAATTAAAAGCCTTCAGAGCTGAAGCCATCTAAGTCCAACCTATCGTCTTCACGTTGTTCTTCATGATTTCGCTGGAGGTCATGCAAGTTGTCTATGTTTGTTTCACGCAAAGGAGAATCTAGAAGCCACTCTGGGATGTTGATGTTCGTTTCAAGAAAAGAATAATCTGTAAACCAACCCGACATGTCAACTGAATCAGAATAATTTGCAGTCGTGGTCAGGTTTGGAAAAATGGTGCTTCTTGGAGGACTATTATCCTCCAAGGATTCAAATGTAGACGACGACGACATGGTCGTGTTCATGATTGTCGAAGTCGATGGTATGCTCGATAGTACACCCAACGTTGTACTGCTTTGTTGTACATCCATTGCCGCACTTGTTGTGTTGCTTTCTACGACTGGGAATCTAGGGGTAGGCATGAATGTGTAAGTTTTCGATTCGGCTTGTTTCTTGAGAAACTTATCGTATCTTAAATCCTGACGCTTCTCCATCAACTTTGCAAAATAGTCTTTAAACAACTTTGCGTTCTTCTTTTCAAGCTCTTCCCACACATGTTCAGTGAGATGAGGCTCGATATTCGCGTTGATTAAGAGGGCACTCACAGTTTCCTCTTTGGTCATGAAATTTTGAAAGCATTGATTCATATGATTCTTCAATCTGTCCATGATCTGTTCCCGAATGGTTTCTTTTCTTGGCTCTCCATTAGACAATATTTTCGATAGCTCGCTCGATAGACTCAATGTAATTGTACTGCTATTATCTGGAAATTGCAAGAAATTTAAGTCCAATTCATCACATGTTGTGTTGCTATTCTGCAGATACCGCATGATTTCTTCGTCGTCCAAGATTTCAGGAGTAGTCATGCTTGTGCTCAAGATTTTCGAAATTGATTGCTTATTCCATAGACGCGATGTTGTAGTACTGCTACTAACTGGAAATTTCATGCTTTGTGAATCCAATAATGCACCCCTTTTTGTGTTGCTCTTCTGCAGATCATGCTGATGCATCGATTCAGGCTGTTTCTTGGGCGCCAACGTATTGATGATTCTTGGACTCTGACGTTTTGGCATCAAATTTAACTTTCTTAAATGTTTTGTAAACAACTTCATGTTTGTTTCTTCAAGCTTTTTCCATACTTGTCCAGTGATCGCAGGCTCAATTTTTTCCTCGTTTAAGAGGGTACTCACAGTTTCCTCCTTGTTCATGAGAAGTCCCATGCAGTCCGTTACAAGATTTTTCACCCTCTCCATCTCTTCCCGAGTGACTTCTCTTGGCTTTCCACTAGACATTTTCTAAGTTTCACAGTGTTTGTAGAGAGTATGAAATGTGGTTGTGATGGATGGGTTGATCATTATCAGCCCTGAGAGATGTTTATATAGACTTGATATGTATGATAGCAATAGAAACTAGATTGCATATAGGAAGCAAGATTTTTATTTTGCAGCTTTCTTGGTTGCAAGAATTGGTTTTCTTGTTTGATTTGCTTCATAGGCTCACATCTAGGAGATACTCAATAGTTGCTTGGAAATTTTCGTAAAGTTTGGTTCCAGAAATTATGAGTAAAAAGAATTACGTCAATGCAAAAGCAGTGTATTACTATCGGTGAAATAGTCGAATAATAATTTATATTATAATATGATATTTTGAGTTATTCGACTTTCATTATTAAAAAAAAATAATCACTCGTAATGCGAATCCGGGTTGCTCATTGACCTTAAAATAAGTCAGAATTCAAATAATGACTTTAGTCTCTATTGTCACCAAAAAAAATAAAAAAATAGGTCATAATGCGAATATGGATTGGTCAAGGACCTTAAAACAAGTCATATCTAGGCGCAATGGATTGGTTACTATTAATTTTGGCAAAATCAAAGTTGTGGTTCGAATTTAAAAGAGTAAAATATTTTTGAGTCCATCAACTTATGCGTAAATCATCTTTTGGTCCTTCAACTAAAAAAAACTTTCTTTTAGGTCTATTTGTCAGTTACTTTTGACAAAAAAAGTGAAAAAAATATGTTTTGCCTATTTTGCCCTTGGACCATAATTCTCTCTCTTACATGACATTAATTTCAACTGACTTCTATCTTATTTTGACCGTTGATAGCAACAATAAAAGCTTGCATGCAACGTTAAACACCATTTTGGCAGCAACAATGAGCAACAAAATTACTAACATCTTGAAAAATCACCAAAATATATTTGTCCAAACCCTAAACAAAATATACAATTTCTACAAACAAAAAATTGAAGTTCGACTTTTGCTTAATAATTTCCCAAAATTCTAATACCCAATTTTTTTATTAAAAAAAAAAATTTATAACCGGAAGCTAAATTGACTATTATTTTCATTTTTAATCCAAGATGTAAAATCAAAAAAATAAAAATTATAATTGAAGCTAAATTAACTATAATTTGTAATTTGTAATTTTTTAGTTAATGCAAATTTTAGTTAATTTAGCTTCGATTATAAATTCTATTTCTTTTCAATTTTTTGTGTCTTTTATTTTGGGTAAAGAATGCAAAAGTTAATTAATTTATCTCCGGGTTATAGATTTTTTATTTTACTTTTTGTTTATTTTGGGTTAAAAATACAAATTTTATTTAATTTAGCTTCAATTATAACTTCAGTTTTATTTTTGTGTTCAATTTTGAGTTAAAGTGCAAATATTAGTTAATTTAGCTCCCAATTATAATTTTTTTATTTTACTTTTGGTTTTTGGTTATGGAAAAATGAGAGTCTTGATTATTTAGCTCTCAATTATAATTTTCTTATTTTTAATTTTATTTGTTAATTACGGAAAAATGATAATTTTAGTTAATTTAGCTCTCGAGTATAATTTTTTTTTTTGATTTTACATATTGGATTAAAAATGAAAATAATAGTTAATTTAGGAGAGAGAATTATGGTCCAAGGGCAAAATAGGCAAAAAATATTTTTTTCACTTTTTTCGTCAAAAGTAACTGACAAATGGACTTAAAGGGAAGTTCTTTTTAGTTGGGGGACCAGAAAATAATTTACGCATAAGTTAAAGGACCCAAAAGTATTTTACTCGAATTTAAAACCTTTAAATACAACATATATATTACTACTTGACTAATTCTATTCAATTTTAAATTGTCAGTTTCAAATATTTTACATACTAATACTCATCGTACATTAGCCAAACCAAATTGAAAATCAGCATTGAAAATAGAGTTGAGGATAACGTTAAAAATTTCACTTATAATATTACATATTACGAGAAGATATAAATTCTCTGAACATAGGCCGTTATAAAACTGATCACATCATTTGCTTTGTTAGAGAAATGGCACTGGCACTTAAGTTATAGCATATTGACTGAATTGATTCCAGTTTTATCCTTTTGACAAGCAATATCTTATTTAACTAGTCGCTTTCTTTATTGTGAAAATAAAAAAATAATGATATGTAATGTATGAAAATTTTGCACTTAATTGCTAATACCTCAAATGTGAAACTAATATATATAAATTAACGTCGACAAATGAATTTCTGTAAGATGTCTTGTGGGATCTTTCGGCTTTCAAGGCTGCTACAACCTATTCTTGATTTTATGAAGAATTAATGGAAAACTGTTTAGTTAGGAAGTCAGTTTCTCATATATTGATAAGATTTATACGTGTGAATCCTATTAACAATGTAATTATGTAAGAGTAGCGACTTTGTATTATTAGATTTTGTGTAGGACAGCGTTACCCTTTTAGCTTTTCACCTGTACTTTTTTATTATAAAAATTTATTTATGAAATATTGAATATTTTATATATATGATAAAAATATTTATTATATAGAAACGGGTGAAATACTGACATATAGTAATATTATTGTTTGTATTATTGTACAGTTGTTCTCATATTTTGGATTTCTAGAGTTCTGATAGTATGTTTTGTCATTTAGTCTCGTCAACATGCACTACAAGAAAAAAAGGCTGTGGCAACGACCAAAATCTGTAGCCTAGCAGTAGCCAAATTGAGACAGGTGACCGCTAGGCTACGGAATCTCGTCCGTAGTAAAAAGGTGCGTCGCTAAATTGATATTCCGAAGTCCATCCGTAGCCAACTAAAATTTGGATTTTTTTAATTAATTATTAACGTCCGTAACAAATCCGTAGCCGTTTCGATCGAAAATTGTTCGTAACCCACGACTACGGATTGGTGTCCGTAGAATATCAGTAGCCCTTTTATCGTAGCCCATCCGTAGCCTATCCGTAGCTAACTAAAATTTTGATTTTGTTATTATTTATTAAGCAAAGCAATAGCCATTTCGGTTGTAAATCGACCGTCGCCCACGGCTACAGATTGGTATTCGTAGAAATTCGATAACCCCCTATTTTGTAACCAATCCATAGTCAATTGTCACCAAATATCCGTAGCCAAAATAAATTTTTATTTTTAAAATAATTTAATAATTTTCGTCTCCATTTGTAAATTTAAATTTTTTATTTAGATTAATTAATTCATAATCGTCATCATTCCGTAACTATTTTGTAACCCAACTTTCTATAGTTAGTCCGTCGCCAATTAATTATTTAATTTTAAAAAAATAAAAATTGTAAAATAAAAATTTAAAATTTAAAAAATTAATATTTACAAAAAAAATTAAAATTAAATGTACAATTATTAGTATATACAAAAAAGTATAATATTGAAGAATATTTCAATATGTTTCTTAAATTCAAATTCAAGTTCTTCTACACATCATTGTCGATTCTTATATATACCATAACACTCACATAAGGCATGAAACATATAATGTACGCCTTGAACAAGTAATCTAACATAAAAAGGAACTTAGTGCTAGCTTTCATTTTCCTTAGTCTTATATCGAAAGAGAAAATGAAATAAAACATAAATTAAAGTTTTTACAACCCAATCTTCAAGTGAATCCACTACAAGAAAAACTGTAAAAAGTGACGGTCCGTCTCCTTTTCGTTGCTAAAAAAGTAATGAAAATGAGACGGAACTTTCGTTACATAAATAGTGACCATTTTGAGACGATTTGAAGATGACTTTGGTATGTCGTCTCTAAACCGTCTCCCAATAAAAACGGAACATGAATGTCGTCTTCAATTCGTCTCTTAGCAGAGACGAAATGGAGACAAAAAATAATTATTAAATTTTGAGTAACAATTTACTATAAACTTGTAAATAAATTAATAATAATAAATTACTAATTATCTTTACTAACTTAATTTTTTCATAAATTTTTTTAAAGTAGCTCAATATTTCATTTTTCAAAAAAATCTCCATAAGCTAAATACTTTATTTTAATTTAAAATTTAAATTAAATTAATAATTAAAGTATTATTAATATTTTACTCTAAACTTGTAATTAAATAATAATTAAATTAATATTAATTAAATAAATAAAAAATTTCAAAACTAAAAGGAGACGGACCCACTGGTCCATCTCCAAAAAAAAAAAAAAGAGACGGACCGATGGGTCCGTCTCCATAAAAAGAGACGGACCTAATGGTCCGTCTCCAAAAAACAAAAAGGAGACGGACCCATTGGTCCGTCTCCCAAAAAAAAAAAGGAGACGGACCAATGAGTCTGTCTCCAAAAAAAGAAGACGGACCAATGGGTCCGTCTCTGAAAAAAAAAAAAAGGAGACGGACCAATGGGTCCATCTCCAAAAAAAAGGAGATGGACCCCATAAAATGTGGTTCAAGTGGCTGACAGCCACTTGAACCACGTTTTATAGATTGGTTCAAGTGGCTGACAACCACTTGAACCAATTCAAAAATCCCTCCAAAAATATTTTGGGGGGAAATTAAAAAAAAAAAAAAGTACATACAAGTCCTTTTGAAAGGATTTGAACCATTATTTCTTTTGCCGCCAAAATATTTTGGGGGGAAATACAAAAATAAAAAATAAAAATTGCCAAGTCCTTTAAAAGGACTTGGCACGGTTCAAGTGGCTGGAAAATCCAGCCACTTGAATCATTTTTTCATTTTCCCCCAAATGAATTTTGGGAAAAAATTCAAAAAAAAAAAAAAATCGAGCATACACCCCCTCCCCCCCCCTCCCTTTTCTCTTAACTCATTATATCAAGTGTGAATTCACTATTAGTTTAATTTATTTTAAGGTAATACATTTATTTACTTTTATTTAAATTTTTGAATTTGTTTTGGTTTAGTTCATTATATATATGTTTATATATAGTGCTCTTTTATTATGATTTTAAATTTTATTTTTATACTACCACATTTGATTGAATTATGTATGTATTATGTATATATGTCATATATATGTATGTATAACTAATAGATTTACGTAAATATATATAGTTTTGGTAGGTTTTTTCATGATTTAAAGGTTTTTTTTAAAAAAAATCAGCTTTATTTAGTTTTTTTTTCCTTTCATATATATATATATGTGTGTGTGTGTGTGTGTGTGTGTAATAGATTTAGGTAAATATATAATTTTTTTTGTACTTTTATCATGAGTTTAGGGTTTTTTTTTAAAAAAAATCAGATTTATTTTTGTTTTTCTTTCATATTTGTATATATAAGTAGTATAATTTTTGGTAAAAAATTTCAAATTTTTATAGTAATTTTGACATAATCCGAATTTATAACTTTTTTAAAACAAATTATTTTTTAAAAAAAAAAATTAAAAAATGTGACGAAAATGAGACAAAAAGTGAGGGAGACGAAACAGAGATGAAATGAGAATAGATACGGAAATGAGATGGAATTATAGGGAGACGGAAATAAGATGAAATTTAAGAGAGACGAAATGGAGACGAAATGTGAGGGAGACGGAAATGTGACGAAATGTGAGGGAGACAGAAATGTGACGAAATGTGAGTTAGACAGAAAGGTGACGAAATATATTTTCGTCTCCATTTGAGACGAAACGGAGACGAAATTCAAAAAAGGAGACGGGCCAAAAGGTGACGCCCAATTTTCGTCTCATTTCCGTCTCATTTTTCAGATTGGAGACGGAAATGTGCCGTCTCCAAACGTAAAATTTCTTGTAGTGATCTGACACAATCCTCGTTACCATCTTCACCATCACCACGATAAGGAAACTCCTAGAAAAAACAAAATAACCAACATCAAATAAGCAAAACTAAAATTAGCTAAAAGATCCATAAACCAGAAGTCATACAAAAAGTCCAATATAATTTAACTTACCAATTGTAAAGAATTTAAAAGGAAAAAATATAAATGTTTTTGTATGCTCTGCAAATATTAGCTTAAGAGGCCTACAATAAACCCCTATTCCTAGTTCAGATCCAGCAGACCATAATAACTCTTTAAAGTTGCACTCAGTTCAGATTTTTATAGGCCGACACTTGAAACATCTTGCTGAGATGATAAGAAGTCGAAATTACTCTTATCAAAGTAGTTTCCGCAGAACTTGCTGAATATAATAGACATCACCATTCTAGTTTTATTTCCCTCTCTGTGATTAGTCCTTTGACTAATTATTTGTACAGTAGTGGAGGTCATAAAGTCCAAATGAAGGTGAATAAATTTTAGAATTACTAGCTGCAAGCAAAAGACCAAGAAAATGAAACTACTAGTTGCGAACAAAAGACCAACAAATTTTTCAAGATAAAGCAGGGCAGTTCAACAACCTAGATTGAAAACAAAGTATCAGCACACAAGCATGCAGCAATAATAGCATCAGGCCATTATGTCCTTCAAAGGAATAAAATGCAGAAAGCCGGTGCAAAGAGAAAAAGGGAAAAAGATGAAATAGCATTATATATATATATATATATATATATATATATATATATATCCATATGTGACTAGAAAGACAAAAGTGTATCTGCTAGAAATAATTAGGCGCTGGAAGTTGAAGAGGGATAACAATATAAGACAAGATCATGAAATATCCAATTGAATCTCATTGTGCCGTTGGAAAAATTGCAACAGATAACTATATGGAACTTGCCATGTTAGAGTAAGATTAACCTTAGAATAGCCATAACACATATTTTAACGCGAGGTGTTGGACTTCCATCCAAAAGAGTGCTTTCTAGTTTGAGGTCCCCCTATGACAAATTTCTGAACAACACAAACTACTTATCAATTAATATTCCAGAACAAGTAGAGGAAACTAGAAAAAAGTATCCAAAATTAAACAAATGCGGTATGTGACTTATCAAGCACAGGTTACATGTGATCAAGCAATTAAAAGTTCAACAACTTCATTTGAACCTCCAAACTTTTCTTGCTTTCTTCATTTTGTTCTTGTGAGTGAAATTCACTAGAACATTATACATTTCAACTCCTCACTCTTGTAATGTAGCGTTTCAAAAATCTTATTCCATCAAATGAGATATAAGAGACAAAAAAACAGGATATATCACTCTTTAACATCAGATTAGGATAAAGGATTGGTCATCATCTAGTCACTGAATAGAACATTTTGAAAGTTTAAAAGTAAATTTTATTGATGTGTGCCAAGAGTATGCAACCCGAGAAATGATATGTCAATAATATGTTAAACAGCAATTCAGGATCTCATACGAAAAGATGCTTTTACTAGAGTTAACCTCTAGAGGAACTAACTAGACAGGATAAATGAGTTATGACGACTGAACTACGATATAGATAAAATGGTGCCTTACCATAACATCAAATTGCTTAGGTTTGGAAACAAGTTGCATGCAGCAGTTGTCCACGATGATCTCATTGTACTTGATACTAGGATACTTACTAGCAACCTCACGGCATGATTCTAAGAATAAACCATCAGCAAGCTTCATGATGTTTGCCTTGTGCACAACAGTGACTGTCTTCCGATTGTTGAGGTATGCATACTCAAAGGCATATTTTGCTATGCATTCTGAGCAGAACTTTGTCATCACCTAGCAAAATTCTTACATGAGAGACAAAATACTCTCTATAAAGGCTAGTGAAGCATTTCAACATCACTACTTGAATTCTGAATTCCACTTATTAGTCTTTCATTACTCTCTACTAATTGAAACTGGAAGATTATAATTTCTGCAGTAGAATACACGTGATTTCCAAGAGATTGTTCATTACAATAATCTTGCTGACTGTATATCACATACCTAAAATATCAAGGTTTATTCCAATAATCTCTAGAATTTACTATGATTAGTGGCAATGGAAAAAGGAAATTGATAATTGATGAGGTTAGAGGATAGAGTAGAATACCTTAAGGCTTTCGACAACTCCAGGAACGACCTCGTGTTCGAGGCCCGAGTACTTGCCTTCGGTGTTCTCCCTAATGACAACGATTTCCAAGAGATTGTTATTAAGGTGCAGTTGGAAGAAAAGGAAGTTAGTAATTTAAATGAATCGATCGAAAGATGAACCTTGCATTGATGTCCCTAAAAGCACTTGAAATAGGACAGACCCAAGAAATAACAATAGGCTTGGAACTTATCTTCATGAAAGGAAGAGAATAAACATATTCACATGAAATATATTACAATTTTCAATTAGGCAATTACTAAGACTTCTTTGCATGTTTGAGCAACAGTGATGGTGGACAAATTTTGTAGATGTACCATATCCTAATCCTTCGAAGACAATTATAATATTAAAAAGACTCTATATCACTTTTCCTATGTATTTGCTATGTATAAGTTCCTCAAACTCACTATGGTATATTACTTTTCCTCTGCCAATATACCTAACCCCAGACTCTAATTCTACAAGTATAGATAGAATACAGGGGTCTCTCCATTAATGATATGATGAGGTGACACCCTCCAAAGAAATAGCATAAGAAAGCACATTGAATTTGTTAAACCTTTCTTTCACGAAATAAGTATATAGAGCAAAAGTCAACCATCCTTTTTTAATCTCACAAGTCTTCACTAAGGCATAGGTTATATATGCAAAAAAATGGTTTACAAAATGGAGAAACTCTCTAAGCAGCCATGTTAAGTATAGAACAATGTCAGAAGTTGTTGGATTCAAAGGTGTACGAATTCTTTCCTTTGTTCATTTTATAAATGATATTTATCCATATGAACTTTCTCATTACCAGGGGAATTTGACCATGTTAGGTCATGAGAATATATAAGCTGCTTAGAACCATAATAATGCAGGATAAAAGTAAATAATATGTAATCAACACCTATTCTTATATATAAAGTATGCAACATTACACGCCAATAAAAATCAAAGCTAAAATGCTTAATCTCGTGGTGACAGTAATAAAGAATCCAAGTCATGGTGTCAATATATTTAGGCAAAGAATCGAAACAGAGGGCAACTTCTATGAATCCAGATAATGCTCAAACACAAATGCTGCCCAAACCAAAGATAATTGGAAAAAATGCCACCTCCAAAAACCCGTGCACTACCCAATTATTCTATCTCAAAAAGGTCTTTCTACGATATGTGAAATAGGTGAATCATATTAAACTGTCATGCAACAAAAAGGAAGAAAAGGAAAAATGACAAAATTCAAGAAAAGAAAGTAGCCTGCGGTACATCTACAACCACCAGTGAGTACAGGAAGCAATATAAACATTTCTATATATGTAAACAAAGATATCAAGATCTGATGTATCATCTTGTTCTCTCTAGCTTTTATACGAGTGAGTAAAGAGAGAAGACAGAGTCGATGAACAACTTAAGGGTGAAACGAATTGGAGGGGAAAGACTAAAAAATTAATAGAAAATAGAAGGCAACTAGTCTGAAAGTTGGCAGTCCTCCGACAGATTCTTCTACCTCCCAAACGTTACAGCACATTCCAACAACAACTACTTTTCTTATCTACTTGTCCCCATTATTAAACCTGATATGGTCATGAACATATTTCATAACAAAATTCAAACTTGAACTCAAGGATCCTCAATTTCGGTGTCATAAAACCCACAACTATGAAGCCTATCCAAAACTCAATTGACTCTAAAAACATTTATCTCACAACAACACTTAAATTGAAGAATCGTCTAATTCTCAAATTCAACACCATAATGAATTAACTGCAGCTCAAAACAGGAAACAATCTAGTGAAAATTTATTGATAACCTAAAGACTCAAATCCTAATCAACACCTTTAATATTTAATTCAACAAAACTACGCTTACATGCTGTCACCCACATATTTGTCCAATTTCGGTAGTCTTTTGACGAATAGCCTTCACACTCCAGTTAGATGTCCTCTTGCGAGCAGCAAGGTAAGCACAAGTAGTGCAACGGCTCTTCTGAAGATGAAAGCTGCGGCGGCCACATCGCACACACAGTGTGTGTGTCTTGTTCCTCCTCTTACCAAAGCTTCACGTTCCCTTACCCAGGGCTGTGCAGATGCCGAATCCCTAGCCTGTGTGGCTTTTGCCCTGCCGAGAGAGAGTGCGTGAGAGATGCTGTGTAACACCCCGAGCCATGCATAAAATTATTTTATTGATTTACATATATTTATATGTCTATTTTAATTATTTATGTATATTCGTTTGTATAAAATATCATATTTTTGAATTACGTGCATCTATTTCATTTAACATGTATTTATCTCAAACTATGTACATATATCTAATTTAATAAGAAATTTCATCTATTAACATATATTGTATCAATATAAATGCATTCTTATGTAGGTAGACACGTTTAATTGATTAATGTGCATAATTCTCATTTTACATGTAATTTCGGGACTTCACGAACACTTTGGAAAAACTTGTAGGAACCATAGAAAATAATTAACGCAGACAATTAGGAATTGGAGCAACTACATTAGTTAGAATTAAACTAGAATGACAAACTAGTTAATAGCATTTAATTGAAGGGCATGTTGGTCATTTGGGTTTTTTCTTTTATTATTTACACCTACTAATATACTACAACACATACAAATACACAAAAGACACACAAAAATCAAATCTCCACACACACACACACATACACACACACAAATTCAGCACACACACACAACACACGATAGAAAGGAAAGAAGAAGAGAAGAAGAAAATAAGGAGGAAAAAGAAGAAATCAGCTTTGTAAGGTCAATTTTCATATCATTCTTCATGTCTAGGTGAGAGAATTCATATTATTTGCATTCTATTTGGATTATTCAGTTATATGTATGCATGCTATGTTTTATGTAAATGTTCAAAGATGTTGGAAATGTATGTTTAGCTAAAGTATTAGTATGCTAAAGGTTGTAGGAACTCTCTAGTGCTCATAGAATGAATTCTTGCATGATATCTTTAGTTGTAGAGTTGCTTTGTTAACTAAGTGAATTGTGTAGTTTAGGTGTTTGTTAAATGTCCTAAATAAAGTGTAGGAATGTTATATAGGCTAAAGTAATGGTTATTATTGGCTCAAATGCAAGAAATAACAAGAAGATGATAAGCAAGCAAAATTCGGATTTGGACAATGCACTGCCCCTGACTTCCAAAATAGTTTTGGTGTAGCAAACGTGCTTAGAATTGAACGAAATTTATATGGAAGCTAGATTAGACAGTTTAGAACAAATGTGGATTAAGGCAAATTCTAACGTTTTGACCCCTCGATTTAGCTATTTTCGAAATGTGTCTGAAAATCGCTGGTGCAGAGGGCAGTTCGCGTAGTTGCACGGAAAAGGTCATAACTTATGGAATTTAGATCGGAATTGAGTTTCACTTGAGGCTAAAGTCATCTACACTCAAAGAGATACGTTTATACATAAAAAATCAGTCATTTTGGAGGTCTATAGCATAGGTAACTGAATTGATTAAGTTAAGCCTCTGTTGGAGAAAATCAAAAATATTTTAGTGATATTTAGGGTTTTTGTGCAAAGTTGATTCTAGGATTGATTTGATGCTATCTATAGGTAATATAGGCACTAATGAGCATATATTAATGATTAGACATGATTGGCTTGATTGGAACTTTAGGAAATTTGCATAATTGGCTTAGAATTCAAAGGGACTTTATCCGAAAAGTGAATCCGGATGGAATATAATGATGTAGATAGTCTTTATTATGTATGGTAGTGCTTAATGTGCCTTTATGGCGCCAAATTGGGGTTTGGTTAGAGTATTTGTAGTTAAAACGCATAAAAAGAGAATTTTGGGACTTTTATGTTGGATATAGTATAAAGTGAGGTCTTGTGGTTCTAATTGATGCCATAAGGTGTCATTAGAAGTGTGGAATAACTTACTTGTAGATCTTGTACCGTGTTTCATTTGGGTGTCAAATTGTTTTAGTAGACGAAGGGGTCTTTGAAGCGAAGTGTTAGCGATGGCTTGTTTGAATAAGTATATGATCTTAGATGTGTTAGGAAGCCTCTAAGATGTATTTATGGCGTAATTTAGATAATCGAATTAGATAGTTGTAGTTCAAATCACTTAAAGGGCTTTTCGGAGTTTTATGTTAACATGACCTAAATGGTGGTTTTGTTGCATTTGTATGCATGATAATATGACTATATGAGAGTCGTAAAGTTAGGTTTAGAATTCGTTCTCATGTGTGAAGTTTAGAGCTTGTTTTGTAGGCATTTAGAAGGAGATTTGTTGGATTCTTGTGAATTACTTGAATTAGTTGCACTAGTAGTTATTATTGTTATAATAGCTCTAATTGATCATGATTGAGTTATATGTTGTATAAGTGTGAAGTTTATGACCTAAATACTAAGCATGTGGAAAGGTTTTAATTAGTTGGATTTTATGTAAACTAGTTGAGCTTGATGCATAGTTGATTATTTGAATTGATGTAGTTATTATAATTGACTTTTAAATGATTTAAATAAGAGTTTAAATGGTATTGGTATGTAATATATAGTTTTTTGGAGAAGTTTCATGAAATAGGTTGTATAGGTACTTCATTAAAATATGTTTGTATCTTGTTTATAATGTCGTGTTGCTTATAATTATATGAGTTATATTGTGGGAAATGACTACTTGGAATATATGTTAAGTTAAAGTATATAAAAGTAGTATTTTGTTAAAAATATAATTCTAAATATGCTAAATAAGTGAAACTATAAGTTAACTAACCTAGTTGGGTAATTAATGAATGTTGTAGTTAAAGAGTAATTGAAGTAATGTTTGACTTTATGTTCAAGGTGATTGAGAGTGATGTGAAGCCAATCCTCATTTTGGAGCTTGATAGAGGTGAGAGAGTTTTCATCTCTTCTGTGCATCTTAACTTGATTTATTGTTTCTAAATTGAATTATTTAGTAATTGTTAAAGTTTATATGTATTATTTGACTTGTTCTCTTGAGTCTTTTCGTGTTACTGTGACTAATTCTGAGGGCGGCCTACTATGTCGTCCCTCTTATGTGTTATTTGATAATCTTGGCTCTCATGACTTGACTTGGTGTTGCGCAACCTTTTCGGGCATGGTAGTGTCGAGTAACACGGGCAGCGTCGGGCTTGCCGTGCTCCCTCGGCTACCATAGTTTCCCAGTCCCTTCTCGCTGAGGCATACTCCCCTACCCCAGAGGCATGGTTCACCTCGTTGGGGGCATACGGACCTACCTCGGGAGATATGGGTCGTAGGATCGGGGTACATCCGGAGTACCCCAATTTGGAGGAGTAAGGGTTTGCCGACACTTGCATGAAGTTCATGGTACGAGATTGAAGACTTGAAGTGGAACCGTATCCTTTTAATATGTGGTTAATTACTTGTTCACTTGGTTGTGTTATTTGATGTTGAATATGCTTTTATCCTGTCGCATATCATGTTGCATGCCTGGTATGTTGCATCACCTCCCTCACTGAGTATACTAGTTGTATACTCACCCTCATTTCTAACACCTTTCAGGTTTAGCATCTTCGCAAGGTGATACAGGGAAAACTCGAGAGTTACCATGTTCGGTTGTGTTGGCTTTCATTATTAATACCTGTGAATCCATGTGAATTAGTGAAGTGGTTTGAATTGTAATTTGATTGAAACTATAGAAACTCGGCTTGTAATTGTATTGGATCTTGTTTGTATTTGGTTCATAGGTGGCCTATAATAGCTTAATGGACTATGTTATTGTTTAATGGTCGTGCATGCTTGCTTGGGTTAATAGAATTAGTAGGCTAGGTTAATAGACAAGTCAATTGAAGAGATAAAGTTAAAATGGTATGATGAGTGACTTTATAACATAGTATTTCAATATTTGAGGCCTATACATGCTTGTGTACCTATTTTGTTGAGTCTAAGGCTTGAATGGCCTTGAGATGAGGCATAGCTTAGTGGTTGAATTTGAAGTATGTGAGAATGTTGGATTATGGTTTTGTAGTTGTATTCTATTATTCGCAGGTTTTTGATTAGTCCTATAGACAGGGGAGACTCTGTCCGTTTCCCCTAAATTTTTGGGCTTTGGGTTTGGGATCGGGACCCCGGTCTCATGAGGGATCGGGGTGTTACAATTGGTATCAAAGCTTAGTTAGCTCTCAGCCGGGACAGGGTCCTCGGTCTATTGGGTAGTGAACCCCGAGTGCGTACATGTGAAATGTGTTTTGAATAAGTATGTGCTTGCATATGGGCTTGTGTTTGCTTGAGTGAAAATGTGTTCATATGTGTTATATTTGCGTGAAATAGGAAGATTATGTGATATGTATAACTATGTGATTATGTGTTACTTGAATGAGAAATGTATTCTACGTGATTTGCTTATGTGAAATATGATGATTATAATAGACGAACAAATATGTGACTAGGGGTACTTCTATGTGGTATATTGTTAGTATATGTACTTCACATACTATCTATTGCATGCATACATATAATCTCATTTGAATTGGTAAGCAAACTCTCCTTTATGAAGAGATGGCCAACAGTGGGTCTCTGAGGATATGGATTAGCAAAGGAGGGAACAATTGATCAAGATATCTACTGGAGACTTGTCACTCACCTTGGGAATTCACATGGTCTCTTCTTTGGAATTCTTCTTGGTATTTTTTCGGTATTCCTTATTTGGATTTCTTATTTGGGAGTTTACCTATGGTATTTTTTTCATCATTTTCATTCGACATTACTCGGTGGCATGCATATGGTATTCGTATTCGGACGTCTAATCAGTATTTTCATAGGAGCCTTTATTTGGCTACCTTATTCAGGAATTCTTTGTAAAGTTCTTCAGACATTCTTATTGGATTTCTCAGTAGTATTGTTGTGGGCATTCTTATTGGTATTTTCTGCAATGTTCACATTCGAGAATCTTGTTCAGGGTGTTCAAGATGCACATGTGGAGTTTTCTTGAAAGAAGGAATTGCGAGGATGCAATTGTTTGAAGGAGGGGAAAGTGTAACACCCCGACCCGTGCATATAATTATTTTATTGATATGCATATATTTATATGTATATATTTATATATCTACTTTAATTATTTACGTATATTCGTTTGTATAAAATATCATATTTTTGGGTTACGCGCATCTATTTCGTTTAACGTGCATTTATCTCAAACTATGTGCATACATCTAATTTAACAAGAAATTTCATCTATTAACATATATTGCATCAATATAAATGAATTCTTATGTAGGTAGGCACGTTTAATTGGTTAATGTGCATAATTCTCATTTTACATGCAATTTCGGGACTTCACGAACACTTTGGAAAAAATTGTAGGAATCGTAGAAAATAATTAATGCAGACAATTAGGAATTGGAGCAACTAAATTAGTTAGAATTAAACTAGAATGGAAAACTAGTTAATAGCATTTAATTGAAGGGCATGTTGGTCATTTGGATTTTTTCTTTTATTATTTACACCTACTAATATACTACAACACATACAAACACACAAAAGACAAACAAAAAACAGAACTCCAAACACACACACACACACACACACAAATTCAGCACACACACACAACACACGAAAGAAAGGAAAGAAGAAAATAAGGAAGAAGAAGAAGAAATCAGCTTTGTAAGGTCAATTTTTATGTCATTCTTCATGTCTAAGTGAGAGAATTCATATTATTTGCATTCTATTTGGATTATTTAGCTATATGTATGCATGCTATGTTTTATGTAAGTGTTCAAAGATGTTGAAAATGTATGTTTAGCTAAAGTATTAGTATGCTAAAGTTGTAGGAACTCTCTAGTGCTCATAGAATGAATTCTTGCATGCTATCTTTAGTTCTAGAGTTGCTTTGTTAACTAAGTGAATTGTGTAGTCTAGGTGTTTGTTAAATGTCCTAAATTAAGTGTAGGAATGTTATATAGGCTAAAGTAATGGTTATTATTGGCTCAAATGCAAGAAATAACAAGAAGATGATAAGCAAGCAAAATTCGGATTTGGACACTACACTGCCCCTGACTTCCAAAGTAGTTTTGGTATAGCAAACGTACTTAGAATTGAACGAAATTTATATGGAAGCTAGACTAGACAGTTTAGAACAAATGTTGATTTCTAGAGCTAAGGCAAATTTTAACGTTTTGACCCCGCGATTTAGCTATTTTCGAAATGTGTCTGAAAATCGCTGGTGTAGAGGCACTTCGTGCAGTTGCACGGAAAAGGTCATAACTTGTGGAATTTAGATCGGAATTGAGTTTCGCTTGAGGCTAAAGTCATCTACACTCAAAGAGATACGTTTATAAATAAAAATAGTCAGTTTGGAGGACTATAGCATAGGTAACTGAATTGATTAATTGAAGCCTCTGTTGGAGAAAATGAAAAATGTTTTAGTGATATTTAGGGTTTTGTGCAAAGTTGATTCTAGAATTGATTTGATGCTATCTATAGGTAATATAGGCACTAATGAGCATAGATTAGTGATTAGATGTGATTGCTTGGCTTGATTAGAACTTTAGGAAATTTGCATAATTAGCTTAGAATTTAAAGTGGATTTATCCAAAAAGTGAATTCGGATGGAATATAATGATGTAGATAGTCTTTATTAGATATGGTAGTGCTTAATGTGCCTTTATGGCGCTAAATTGAGGTTTGGTTAGAGTACTTGTAGTTAAAATGCATAAAAAGAGGATTTTGGGACCTTTATGTTGGACGTAGTATAAAGTGAGGTCTTGTAGTTCTAACTGGTGCCATAAGGTATCATTAGAAATGTGGAATAACTTACTTGTGGATCTTGTACCTTGTGTTTCATTTGGGTGTCAAATTATTTTAGTAGACGAAGGGGTCTTCGAAGTGAAGTGTTAGCGATGGCTTGTTTGAATAAGTATATGATCTTAGATGTGTGAGAAAGCCTCTAAGATGTATTTATGACGTGGTTTAGATAATCAAATTAGATAGTTGTAGTTCAAATCACTTAAAGGGCTTTTCGGAGTTTTATGTTAACATGACCTAAATGGTAGTTTTGTTGCATTTGTATGCATCATAATGTGACTATATGAGAGTAGTAAAGTTAGGTTTGGAATTCATTCTCATGTGTAAAGTTTAGAGCTTGTTTTGTAGGTATTTAGAAGGAGATTTGTTGGATTCTTGTGAATTACTTGAATTAGTTACACTAGTAGTTATTATTGTTATAATAGCGCTAATTGATCATGATTGAGTTATATGTTGTATAAGTGTAAAGTTTATGACCTAAATACTAAGCATGTGGAAAGGTTTTAGTTGGATTTTATGTGAACTAGTTGAGCTTGATGCATAGTTGGTTATTTGGATTGACGTAGTTATTATAATTGACTTTTAAATGGTATTGGTATGTAATATGTAGTTGTTTGGAGAAGTTTCATGAAATAGGTTGTATAGCTACTTCATTAAAATATGTTTGTATCTTGTTTATAATATCGTGTTGCTTATAATTATATGAGTTATGTTGTGGGAAATGACTACTTAGAATATATGTTAAGTTAAAGTATATAAAAGTAGTATTTTGTTAAAAATAGAATTCTAATAGATATTGTATGCTAAATAAGTGAAACTATAAGTTAACTAACCTAGTTGGGTAATTAATGAATGTTGTAGTTAAAGAGTAATTGAAGTAATGTTTGACTTTATGTTCAAGGTGATTGAGAGTGATGTGAAGCCAATCCTCATTTTGGAGCTTGGTAGAGGTGAGGGAGTTTGCATCTCTTTTGTGCATCTTAACTTGATTTATTGTTTCTAAATTGAATTATTTAGTAATTGTTAAAGTTTATATGTATTATTTTACTTGTTCTCTTGCATCTTTTCGTATTATTGTGACTAATTGTGAGGGCGGCCTACTTTGTCGTCCCTCTTATGTGTTATTTGATAATCTTGGCTCTCATGACTTGACTTGGGGTTGCGCAACCTTTTCGGGCATGGTAGTGTCGAGTAACACAAGCGGTGTCGGGCTTGCTGTGCTCCCTCGGCTACTATGGTTTTCCAGTCCTTTCTCGCTAAGGCATACTCCCCTACCCCAGAGGTGTGGTTCACCTCGTTAGGGCATACGGACCTACCTCGGGAGATATGGGTCGTAGGATCGGGGTACATCCGGAGTACCCCAATTTGGAGTAGTAAGGGTTTGTCGGCACTTGCATGAAGTTCGTGGTTCACGGGACGAGAGTGAAGACTTGGAGTGGAACCGTATCCATTTAATATGTGGTTAACTACTTGTTTCCTTGGTTGTGTTATTTGATGTTGAATATGCTTTAATCCTGTTGCATATCATGTTGCATGCCTGGTATGTTGCATCATCTCCCTCACTGAGTATACCAGTTGTATACTCACCCTCGTCTATAACACCTTTCAGGTTCAGCACATTCGCAAGGTGATACAGGGAAAGCTCGAGAGTTACCATGTTTGGTTGTGTTGGCTTTCATTAT
Organism: Ehretia macrophylla; assembly: GCA_037974665.1. Classification (NCBI taxonomy): domain Eukaryota; kingdom Viridiplantae; phylum Streptophyta; class Magnoliopsida; order Boraginales; family Ehretiaceae; genus Ehretia; species Ehretia macrophylla. The sequence goes on along the minus strand of CM075776.1, from coordinate 9,808,577 downwards.
TATTACCTGTGAATCCATGTGAATTATTGAAGTGGTTTGAATTGTAATTTGATTGGAACTATAGAAACTCAGCTTGTAATTGTATTGGATCTTGTTTGTATTTGGTTCGTAGGTGGCCTGTAATAACTTAATGGACTATGTTATTGTTTAATGGTCGTGCATGCTTGCTTGGGGTTAATGGAGTTAGTAGGCTGGGTTAATAGACAAGTCAACTGAATAAATAAAGTTAAAATGGTATGATAAGTGACTTTATAACATAGTATTTCAATATTTGAGGCCTATGCATGCTTGTGTATCTATTTTGTTGAGTCTAAGACTTGGATGACCTTGAGACGAGGCATAGCTTAGTGGTTGAATTTGAAGTATATGAGAATGTTGGATTATGGTTTTGTAGTTGTATTCTATTATTCGCAGGTTTTTGATTAATCCTATAAATAGGGGAGACTCCGTCTGTGTCCCCTAAATTTTTGTGCTTTGGGTTTGGGATCGGGGCGTTACATGGTGGTAGGTGGTAGAGGAGGAAGGTGGTGGTGGTTATGGCATTGGACAGAGAAAAGAAGAAGATGAGAAGTTAAGAGTGCGGCGCTATTAACTTAAACAAAACCCTCAATAGCCACTTTCAATGTTTTTATAAAAGAACATCTTATTTTACATTTTGTCGCCGGCCGACCGGTTCCACCATTCGGTACCTCATCTGGCTAGGACAGAGATGTTCAGTCCTTTTCTATCCCTGCCGGACGAGGCTCCGGCTGGCCGGCCGACAATTTATACAAGTTAATTTAAAATTTATCATTATTATTTAAATTAGTTAATTTAATTTTTATTATTTTCTAAAAATTTTAAATTCGTTTTTATTATTCAAAATTATCTAATTTAGTCTTTATTAATTTTCAAAAAAGTAATAATTTAATTCATAACTAAATTAGCTAAATCAATTTTTTTTAGAAACACTACAGACTAAATTAAATTTATTTTAGAAACAATAAAAATTGCATGATTTTGAATAATAGAAACAAAAATTGATTTTTTAAAAAAATATAAATATTAAATTTACTAATTTTGAACAATAAAAATAATTAAAATTTTGATAAAATAATGTACACTGTTTGTAAAATTTACGCACATTAATAAAATACAGACTAAGTTTATTTTTATTTAAAAATTTTCCAACTCAAGTGAAGTTTACTACGTTGTAGGTGCAATCAAAATTCCATAATTCAAATTAAAAACGATAAACCTCGATTTTTTGTTGAGGTCCGTAGCCTAGCAGTAGCCCATTAGCTACTACTGAGCTACGGAAGAGTTCAATTCCATAGCCCAACAGTAGCCAATTGGCTACTGCTGGGCTACGGACAACTAATAATATGTATTGTAACTTGTTAATAGATAGAAATAACGTATTAAAACTTGTTAATATCTTCATATTTTTCTTCTTTATGAAGTTTAGACACAATGTCACAGTTTTTCGATTTCTAGATTGAACGTTTATTAACATTAACGCAATGTTAAGTGAAAACATAATTAGTTTGATTTAAACGGCAAAGGATTTCCTATAAAATTTCTCTATAAAAGTACGCACGTTAATGAAATACAGACCATGTTTATTTTTATTTGAAACATTTACAACTCAAGTGAAGTTTACTACATTGTAAGTGCAATCAAAATTCCATAATTCAAATTAAAAATGATAAACTTCGGTTTTTTGTTGAGGTCCGTAGCCTAGGCTACTGCTGGGCTACGGACGTGATGAAATCCATAGCCCATCTGTAGCTAGGGACTATGGACAGACTACGGACAATTAATAATACGTATTCTAATTTATTAATAGGTACGAACAAACGTATTAAAACTTGTTAATATCTTTATATTTTTCTTCTATATAAAGTTTAGACACAATGTAACAGTTTTTCGACTCCTAGATTGACCGTTTATTAATATTATCGCAATGTTAAGTGAGAAAATGATAAATTCAATTTAAACGGCTATTGATTTCCTATGAGATTTCTCTATAAAAGTGCGCACGTTAATGAAATATAGACTAAGTTTATTTTTATTTAAAAATTTTACAACTCAAGTGAAGTTTACTACTTGTAGGTACAATCAAAATTCCATAATTCAAACTAAAAACGATGAACTTGATTTTTTGTTGAAGTCCGTAGCCTAGCAGTAGTCAATTGGCTACTGCTGGGCGACAGAAGAGTTCAATTCCGTAACCTAGCAGCAGCCAATTAGGCTACGAACAACTAATAATATGTATTCTAATTTGTTAATAGATAGGAACAACGTATTAAAACATGTTAATATTTTTATATTTTTCTTGTTTATGAAGTTTAGACACAATGTGAGAGTTTTTGAATCGTAGATTGAACGTTTGTTAATATTAACACAATGTTAAGTGAGTACATAATAAGTTCAATTTAAACGATAATTGATTTCTTATGAGATTTTTCTATAAAAGTATGCACGTTAATGAAATATGGACCATGTTTATTTCTTTTTGAAAATTTTACAACTAAAGTGAAATTTACTACGTTGTAGGTGCAATCAAAATTCTATAATTCAAATTAAAAACGACAAACCTCAATTTTTTGTTGAAGTCCGTAGCCTAACAGTAACCAATTGGCTACTGTTGGGCTACGGAAAAGTTGAATTTCGTAACCTAGGCTACTGCTGGGCTACGGACAACTAATAATATGTATTCGAACATGTTAATAGATAGAA